>CM033629.1:25498279-26190334 GCA_019453435.1 Rhinogobius similis
CTAACATGTTAAGCTCCTTGCCATATCTGTGCCAGAGTTGCCATAGTTATTTTGGCCGTTTGCGACGTAAGATTTCTGATCGTGGGAAGAATCTTGAGTCGTTGCTCAAAATCGTGGCTCGTAGATCTCTGATGAGTGTGACGGGGACAAGGACCAAACTTATAACCGTCGTACGACCAAAGACGAGCTACGATTCATATCAAACATGATTTATATTTTGGAATCTTGGTCGCAGAGTGAGCGTCCTGTCGCTGCGTCTACGATCAATCTTTGTCAAAAATGTAGTTAACCTTGACTTTTCATTTCTCTTTCATTTAGCAATATTTACAAACGCGAAAACACCGCTAGCATGTCGCGCTAGCCTCCGCTAAAGTATAACTGCGATAACTTTCCCACACGGAGCCTGGAGCCTGATAGTTGCTCAGATAAACTTTTGACGTAACTACGATTAATCGTATGATTCATCACGTGATGTGATTGCGCTCTGTCTTGCGACTTTTAATTCTTTATGTAATGAAGTGTGACATCCATAAATCTTATAAGACGGAAAAAAATCGTACAGTGGACCCCCGGCTCCAGTCCACATGTAAACAGGATCCTGGTTTCCCTGAGCACATGTAAACACCATATTCAGAATACTGTCATAACCGGGATATTGCTCAATAACCGGGTTATTCTTGCGCATGTAAACGCACTCATTTGGTGTCATTTTTTTATCACAAATGGCTGCTTCTACAATATACTGTACTGGCCCATTAATACAATTCTTAGCAAATCCCATTTTATAGCTAATTTTATTAACGAGACCTGACTTTTAGACAAAGTGTTGTTATCACGGTGATGTTGAAACTTTGAGTCTTGTATTGTTTAATGATAATAATAATCTATTAGTCTTACATAGCGCTCTTTCTCAAAGTCACTTTACAATTGTGTGCATTATTCACTCATTCCTCATTACTTGGTTGTGGTAACTGTTACCACAACTGCCCTAGCATAGCCTGAAGGAAGGCAGGAAGTCAATCTGTGCCAGCGGCCCCTCCGACCACCACCAATCACTGTAGTACCATATCTGAGTTAGAAATAATTGTATTTTGATAACACCAGATACCAGACAAAGTAACGTTTTTTTGTAATTTTTCAGGATATAACAACATTGACAGGCGTACCAGAAGAGCACATCAAAACACGCAAGGTGCACATCTTTGTTCCAGCGAAGAGTGCAATGCAGTCAGGAATCAACAACACTAAGAAGTGGAAAATGGACTTTGACACAAGGGAGCGCTGGGAGAATCCACTCATGGGCTGGTCCTCAACGTAAGGACCTCTCAACTAAATTTGCAATGACGTTACAATTTCTTGGATGTCTGAATCGCTAAAATGACACTACAAATAGACTTTGGTTGTGTTTTTATGTCAATGGCGAGTAAACGTTTCCGTTCTCTCTCTGCCCTGCAGAGCGGACCCTCTTTCCAACATGGTGCTGAGTTTCTCTTCCAAGGAAGATGCTATAGCATTTGCTGACAAAAATGGTAATGTATTAAAAATCTACATTATAAAACAATCACGTTTGTTACTTCTTTTAACTGTAAACAAGGCAATAAAATCTATGTAGTACATTAAAGGATATTATTAATAAAAAAATGTCAGAGATTACACGTTGACAAAAACAACACATCTTTGCATAGGCACAACAATAGCTGAGTTTCCATTGCTCTTTTACGCAAAACTTTATTGATCTGCGCCAAATATAAAAAAGACACAATTTCGCATAAAGGGTGTTTCTATTAAACTATGAGTTCAATCGGACGACAGACCTAAACAGCAAGGTCCCGAGTCTCGCTCATGTCCTCATGACAGAGCAGCGGCACGCGCAGCCAGAGCGCAGCGGAAACAGAGGATACACAGAATAGTGTGCACCTCGTGTATGTGTGTGAGTGCATGTCTGATCGCACTCGCAGCAGTGAGGAACAGAGCAGGTGGAGACACGAGGACCAGAGCTGAGAGTCAGGTGGATATATCATAGGACAGCGCTTTAATCCCTGTGAATAGAACAAACCAAACACTGGTGAATGGAACAATTAACTAACTTTATGAATGCTGTGAGAGGTGGGCGTGACCGCGGCAGACGTTTGATGTTGTACATTTGTCGCTTGGAGTTCCTATGCATTATTATAGGCCTATTCCAGTGAAGTAACGAGGGCTTTATAAAAGATAAAGGCTTTCTCTGCAGCAAAACAGCAAGAGCCTTCATAAGGCACTGTTCATATCTGAGAGCATGTGGCAACGGTGCAGCCTGTGGTGGCATAAAAAAAAAAAAAAAAAAAATATATATTTTATATATATATAAAATAAACAAAAACCCCGGACCCATCAGGACCCGTGGCGATCTCTTGAGAGGACCGACGAAGAGTGGCACTCAGGACCTGGAGAGAGCAGTCAGAGAAGCTTCAGGATCAGGCGGGAGCAGGTTGAAAAGCCAGTCCCATGCAGGTCTCTTCAAGACAGTCCTAATGTTTGACCCTTTTATATCAAAAGTGTGTTACGTTGCTGTTTCGCAAAATAAGTCCATTTCAATATACGCAGAAAACGACTGATTGCAGGCACAAAAACATATCAACAAACTTGTCTTTTTTTTTCTAAATTGACAAGTTTCCATAAGAGAAATTTTGATTGTCAGTGACAAATTTTCCGTAATTAAAAACATACCATGAGTTGCATTTAGCTTAATTCATGCTATTTTGTGGAATGCTGGTTAGAAAATCCTTTCCCCTCCAACCGTCAAAAACACTCCTTGATGAACTTTTCCAATTTTAGATGTCACTTCACAATCTTCGGCTGCTTTAAGTACTTAAATCAATTGCCAGACATGTTCTGAGCATTTCTGCTGTCCAACCACTATGACTGCAACTGCCACGCAGTCCCTCAAGTATTAACATAACTAAATTGTGTATAGCACTAGGCGCCATCTACTGGCTGCATACACTCGTACGTGCCAGGGCAAATCGCACAGAAACAAATGATAATTTATACTTAATAACTTTTTTGTGTGTTTCAAAACATGAGATGGCAAACATAAGGCACTCAAGAGTATGTTTAAAGGCTAATAACAATATAAAAAAACACCTATATTTCCTTTGAAAATTAAGACAAATGTTCAGTTAATTTAAATTGTTAATTTGTCAGTTATTATACCAAACTCTTACTAAAATTACATAATCAAGAAAAAAATATTTACATTAACTGTGAAGTGCGACTTTTGCCGTCCATGGATTTGAAGAATACATTCATAAAGGTGTTAGATACTTCTAGATTTGTTGTTGTATTTAAGCATGTCTGACGCACGGCCACCCTCTCAGGGGAAATAATTGGGATTTCAGTTATAATGTTCACAATTATTTTAATCATATTTCCTATAATTGAGCAGCCCTCCTAACAGGTCTCCACACCATTTTAAACCTTTCCCAAGTTAGCATGAATTTGATGTATTTCCACATACCAAGTTCACTGAGGCTCAAACCTGGACCATCTGGGAAAGTTTGTTGAAAGTGAGCAAAGGAAAGCGGTGTTCTTTGTTTATTGCACCACCAAAGCGATTAGCGCAGATCTGACTCCACACAGCCTGTTGATGTCTACACTTCATTGTGGTTGGCACATAGCCAAAATGAATATACATCACGTCCTCTTCCCCCATCACTTACTCTGATGTTGTTTTGCTTATCCAGGTTGGAGCTATGAAATAACAGAAAAGAGGAGCTCCAAGCCCCGAGTGAAATCCTATGGGGCAAACTTCTCGTGGGACAAGAGAACACGGAGGTCCGCCAAATAGAGTGAAGACGGCCATCTGTTCCTTTGCTCTGTTTGTCTCTCCCCAAACCAGTCGTCAATAAACGCATTATTCTCTAGATGTAAACCATGGGCTCATTATCACGTCTCTTCTTCAAACAGTCACCTCATTATTACTGACTACCTAACGCTCCTCACTCCATTAGGGAAATGGTTCTGCTACAGAATAACATACAGGGGTTGAATATTTTGTTACAATTAAGACATTTGTTGGGGTAAAAGACAATGACATTTTTCCTGTGCTAATGCTTTGTTTACATCCTAGCATCTTGATGCAGTTGTTGCAGCGCTGCATAACTGGAATTTTAGAAAAAAAATACAGAAACTTGGAACTAATTCTTTCAAAGTTTTACAGCAACATCTGCACAGTGATTACCGCATTGTTCCTTATAATATTAGCGCCACAACTAATAACTTTTATTACAATACAGTGAATAGTTTGGCAGCTCATGGAAAGTACCTTTGAGTTGCCAAGTTTTTCCCCCCAAAAACTAAGCCACAGAGGTCTTTTAACTTAAAAACACTCTATTGATGATGTTTTAAATCACTATGTTTTAGGTTTTTTCTTACTCTGGGGGAGGTGTGGTAACGTTTTATCATCTGTACTTCTGATATTCAGAGTGCTCAAGATCACTAATTATTTTCACTTTACTACACAAGATAATCATATATTCTACTTTATGTCAACGTTATTTAAAAGGGTTTCCAATATAATACAAATAAACACATTTTGCAGCCAGTAATTTTACACTTGAGATGATGTGGGGATACAGACTAGAGTTGGAAGTGCAGTTGCCAATCCTTATTTACACTCTTTGTGTTCGGTAAACAGTGGAGTAATAAACTGCGTGACTGCACCGACATTCACACACCAATTATGACTGCCTAATTGCTATAGGTCAATTAACGCACAGCATCGCAATTCCTTCACAGGCTTGCGCTGGCTATTTACTTTGCTCTGTCACTCGGCACATCAAATGCGCCGATCTGATATGAGCGTAATGGTCCGTCAGGACATGAATGACAGCATGTGCGTTTCCCTTTGAAATGGCCTCGGAGCAAAGCAAAGAGGAAAAATACTTTTGGCACAACTTTGTATTAGAAAAAGTTGAAAGCATTCCACCAGCCTTGGCCCACAAGTCTGCTAAAGTGTGTGAACTTGGAGCAATAGCATCGTGGCAACACATCTCGGACCAATCCACGTACAGCGTTCTGGGTCACAAAGCACGCGCCACACCAACTCCCTGTTCAAGAGCACACTTCTGGCAAATTTCAAATAGAGTTCGAATATCCAACTGTAGTTGTTGAGATTATTTTTCTCGTGAAGAAGCTACTTACACGAATAGTCTGCATGGTTTGGCCCTGCGTAGTTCAGGACTAGACGTAGGCCTTGTCGACCAGAAAAGTGTTGATTCAATGGGAATTTTCTGATGTTCATTTATTGAGATTCCAGACCTAAAAAAACAAGGTTAATGCGTTTACTGTCGAATAATTACTTACTTAATACTTAATAATTTAAAACGTTACGATGTATATGTGTGATCTTACGATGACTGTGCTGAGTCTTGTCAAAGAAGAATTTCTGTCACCTGCTGGGACAGACTGCCTATCACATCACATAATATCAACTATACTATAACTATACTGACCTAGTATAGTACAGCAAAATAGGCCTACCACGCATTTAGGACAGATGACATGTTCAGTGTGGAACTCATCAGGTACAATTACCACCCCCCATATGCATCACACTGAATCCCAGCACCTGGTCACTGACTTAAGTTTTCAGTCATTAACGGTGTCATTATATTTTATTGTTTTATGAGTTAAGTAATAATTGCCCAAAGCAGATGGAAGTTACAATAAACACTCTGCAGAGGTCTAGCGTGCTGTGAGGACAGACTGTGTCTCACTTCATTGTGTCATGCCAACATTTATAGTGACAAGAGCATATGAGGCCTCCACATGCTTCAGCAGACTTTAGTTTGTTTGAACTCTTGGTCCATGGTTTGAGGTGCAGTGGTCCAGGAAAAAAAAACAATTATTTTTTAAAATGTATTATTTAAAATGTATTTGTTTATTTATTTTTATCTTGGACACCTACTGAACATTGTCTTCATGATTGACGCATATCATTAATTTTGACTTTCAAAAACTGCAATTGCAATATTACGTTTTTATAAAGCTGTATAGTTGCGGTCAAAGGTCACAGTGACTGTGTAAAAAAGGTTAGCAGATTTATATCAGAGAAGATAGTCATGATGATATGTTTTATTAATAAGATTAACCTCTGTCTTTTATTATTTAGCACCAGCCTCCGACAGATGAATAATGGAACCAGAACCACTTAGCTGTCATTAAAGTGTTTTTCACCTGTGCCCGGCCTGAACATGTGGACATGTGAAGTGTGACAGTGCAGCGCCTGCAGCCCTTATAGGCTGATGTATCCTGTTTTGACTCCACAGCTGGCACACGCCCTCATGAAAGCCTGAGCCTGAACCGGTGCCAAGGCGTTATTTGTTAATGAAGCTTCTCTAAATAACACAAACACACCTTCACTCACGCAACTGCTATAGCTTCTTAATCATCAGCAGCACTTATGTAGTTCTCCAACTGGGACAGAGACACGCAACCTCAATCACCCCACTCCATCAGCGCGTGCATCCTACAGGTGCCCGATCCACATCACACCAGCTAAGAAACTTAACTGAACTTACATTGTTTGTATTTTATTTGTCCCCAGATTTTGGCCCATCCTTTGTCGCTGAGGCTACTGGTCAAGAGGGGACTGTAGAGTCTGTGTTGAGGGAAGAGGAGTTATTTACTGTTTTAATGTTGTATACTGGTGACAAACTATTTTACCTGCATGTCACCTGGTAGGCTACCAAAAAAATCACATGGAAAAACTGGATATGACAGTTGAAATTTGCGTCATTGTGCCCCGTCCCAGAGAATGGTCAGAACAAGTATCCAAGGCATGCTGTGTGATTTGGTATAGCTCACTTCAAAGAGTCACTGTTAGCTGGCGCGTCGTTCCCTTTTGCATCTGGGGTCTCCAGTAGTATAAAGGCAGGGGTGAGGAAGGCCCTCTCCTGGGACTGAAAGCATCCACAACAACTCACTCATGTTCCGCTATTTATCAATTGCAGTATTCATCTTTTCTGTTTCCCATTCGCAGCACTATCAGGTTGGATGTGACACCACCTCCTCTGAAGGGGTCAAGAGAACCCCCACTGCACGCTCACCCACACGGTTATCCCCTCCACGTCCTGAATAAGATCAAAGTTGCCATAGCTCCGCGCAGGAGACAAAGGGTGAGTTGAGGTGCTTAAAGCAGCTTGCTGAGATGTCTGTTTCAACAGCTCAGAGCCTTAAGATGAATTCCTCGTTCCAACGTTAACATCTCATTAATAGGTGAAACAGGCATGAGGAATGTCTCCCCACAGACAAATCTAGTGTCTTCTATAAATCACGTATAATTTCTGTCTGTTAGGCAACAATTAGTTTACCCTTTAAGCACCAGTCCAAACTAATCAGCTCTTTGCACAGTTAGATTTAAGTTGTTGTTTTATCTCTAAAATATCTGGAAAAGTAATTGCCCACTTTTGAAGTTGTCTGAAAAAATGACAGGTGACGATGAATTGTCCCCCAAAGATTTAATTGATGGAGGAGAGAAGGCTTGGGGAGGGAAAAGTTCACTTGTGCCTCCATGTCCTGTTTGAAGGAGATGCGAGTTGGCAGTGTAGGAGAGGCTTGAAGATTAATGTTGCAAAAGGGGGTTCTGACAGCCTTTCCGCTGGTTGCAGTTCTCTTGGGTGGCCCGATTGGTCTTGGATGTCACTTTTGCTACTTAATCTTGTGTATGTGAACCAGACTGATTCAGAAGAGTTTGGGGAGGGGGCACAAACAGGGCGGGGGTTGTCCACATGGTCAACAGGAGATTAGGATTGAGCAGAATTCTAGGATATCAGGTTTTCAACACCTAAACATGGGTTGTTTGTCTTGAAATCACAATCACTATTAAAATATTAGAAACCACATATGACTTTTATTTGAGTTAATATTTTCTGATTATTTTGCTATTATTAATCATTGTTTTTAGGTTGCATCACAATACAGAAGCACAATTCTAGTGCTTTTTCTGATTTTTGTTATTAATGAACCCAATGATTCAAGCCAGAGAAAGGTAGCTAGCAGCATTTTTAGTAGTATATGTAATAATGCATTTCAACACGAGGTTGAGAACTGTAAAGCTGACCGTGCTCTGTGCTCCCCTTTGTTGATGTTCCCCCAAAGATCTTCTGGCTTCACCAATTCATTTCAGAAGCTTCCAAAAGTCCTTTGGTCCATTACAACATGAGCTTCATTCTAAGGGAACACTATAGACTCTTGAGGATAAAAAAAAGGTGTAATGATTTTGTTATGTAACTTCCATCTGTTTCTAATATCCTGTAAGCAATACATTTTAGGTAAGCATATTTAGTTTACCAGTTTGTGAGAAATGGGTGTTCACATATTAGTTGCTAAGAAAACTGAGACTTTTGCAAGCGGTGAGTCACTGTGGGGCAGCTCTGACACTGTGCACAGATTTTTTTTCTCCCGTTGGTTAATCCCATTAGAGGATGCTAGACTCAGAGCGGTCCGAAACACAGAACTGTCATAGAATCCCAAAACACTGATCTACTAGAATCAATTATGAAGATATGAAGATAATGAACTCTTAACATGTCAGTAAATGGTAAACTGACACCTCACTGCAGTGTGGCATGTAAATACTGTAGGCTTTGATTTTAATCTATCTACCTTTGGTTTATACTTTGGAATTAAATCCACATAAATGCGAAGATGCCTTAAATTAATTGTGATTAGTGACTCTTTTCAAAACAGGTGAGTTCTCTCGCAGCTCACCTTTCTAAGCCCATCCAACTGTTCCCCGGCTTGACCCTGTGACTTTTAACCCTAATCCACAGTACCTACAGTCTATTTGTGTTCGACTCGAAGCCTCTTCTCAGTGCAGCCCGTGACAGTCATGTTGTGGCGTCTGCAGCCTGCTACTCCAGTTGAGCTGATTCATCCCAGCACCATGCTGTTACTCTAGCGCCTCTTGTATTATTTGTTTACTTGGGATTGATTTTGCAGTTTCCTGCGTGAGTCAAGTTTGGTTTCGTCATAGCTCTAAGGGCAACATTAAATCTGCACTTGACCAAATATGGCCCTGCATGATTAAAGTGCTGAGCCAAAGCTTTGGTAAAACACAGGTGCTGCCTCTCTTTGCGATCCTCTGTTAACTAGAATGTTTCTGTGAAAGTCTTACAACTTCTCTCAAAACATTGTCTTTTGGAAATAAAAAATCTGTGGTGTGTCACTGGGGCTGTTAACACGTCAATGACCTAAACCTCCTCAGTCAGCTGGCATGGTGCCTATGTCAAACATAGGCACATTTGGCAAGATGTGAAAAGGCTACTTTGGGCTCTTTAAAACCCTTGTGTTGTTTTCAGGTAATTTTGACCTGGCTAGATTTGACTATGAAACGTACATGAATGGTCGCAAACATCACGCAACATTCAATATAAATTGTATTTCAAATGTAAAAAAAAGTTTTTCCTGATAGGAAAAAGTACGTTGCTCATTGACCAAAGGTGCATAGCTGAAACGCAGAGAGCAGAGGTTAAGACAATAACTTGCTTCTAAAACCTGAGGTGTCTGGCCTGTTTTATCATTATGCTCTCCGTCTGTGAACATCATTGGTATTTTTCCCACATGTAGTGACCGCCCCTTTCTTTTTGTTTTTGACTTTTGACAGTAAATTCTACAGTTCACACAAGGCACGCTTGGACCTCTAATGCGCAGCAGTCTTCAAAGAGCTATGACAAGAGCAAGTCACAGTTAAAACGACCCAGAACGATCGCCATAAGAGGGACAGGCCCTGGTAAACACAGAGCTCAGTCTAGACCACTGAGACGGGCATGTTAAGGTCAGCCTCATAAAGCTGTGGACATGGAGCAGACTGCAGAGCTCACCTGCACACATGGAGGATGCTCTGCACACTGGCCCCCCATGCATGGAGCTTTCATGTGATCTATGAGAAAAGAGGCCCTCTGCTCACACTCCCTGGACCTTTGACTGTACCAAACAAACGAGGTCACTTGTCCCCAAAGAACAAGAACAGCATGGACAAACTTTAACACTTAATGTGCCATGTAGATCTGAAAAGTATTTGGATCTAAAAATCCAGACAACTCTTGAGTGACCACCACTAAATGACCTCTGGAAAGAATGCAGCAATGTCTTCTTGACTGACATTTGCTTTTAGCGGCTCCTGTGGGACAGGCGATAGCGGGGGAGATTCTCCGGAGATAGAGCGCCATGCCCCCTGTCCCTTGCACAACAAAGAAAGTGACTGATGTTTGTCTGAAAAGCTCTTGTTTTGATGTGGGGGCCACCTGGGATGCGGATCTCCATCAGCACTCGAGACGCGCACAGAGGAAGAGAAACAGATCTGATCCCAGGACAAACACCATGAGTGACAAGCCTGCTGCAGTCCCACGGAAGTCCCCAACTCACACGCCACTCACACACGCAGCACAAACAAAAAGCCCTGCACGCTGACCACACAAGCCGAGATTCAAATGTACACGTTGTATGTCTCACTGTTCTGAACCTACACGACACAACAATGTGATGTCATGTTTAAGTGTCAGATTAAATAATTATTCTAATTATCTTTCCTAAAATAACAAAACCCATAGCTTCTTTCAGAATGATCTCACTCACAGAGATTGTTAGGTGACCTACATCACTGAAATTCTATCATTAATATAAGAAAACCAATAAAGCAATGTGAGAAGTTTGTTAATTTTCTTGCTATACTTCATTCATTTTGTGAGGTTATTGTGTGAGACCATCCATGTGTGAGACACACACACAATCACTACACTTGGTACGTTTTGCTAACAGTCCTCAGTGCTGTGGATGTGTGGGAAGCGACTGTTGTCTCTCTCCGAGAGCAGTATCCTGTCACTACGTCAGGGGCCAATGAGCGCTGGATGTCCTGCATCAGCTGTGGTGGCCGAGCGGGGGTACAAGGCTCACATGGAAGTCGGGGCACATCTGTTCCCTTTGTTGCTGCTTCTTATCAGCAAAAATCGCACAACAAACGCTGGGTTGTAGGAAGAGGATCTTCTACTCAGAGTTTAAGAAAACATGCCTGCTTTTGTTTGTCTTGTAAACGAACAGTGGGCTCCCTGACAGCTTGTGAGGGTTGACCAACCCATGTGTCATCGTCATGCTCAAACACACATGGGACTGTTATAAACCATGTCAATTGCACTTTAATTAATCAATTAGCATAAATATTTCAAGATTTAATTTGTTAATTCAGAAATCGACATTTCACTCTGCAGTTGGTCCCACGGATTCATAGTGCTAGTATGTGTGATGCTCACAAACTAAGCCTCTCATCAGTCCGGTGAACGTGGGAACCGTCAAAGCCAGGTGTCCTGAGAGTTCACATTCTTCTTCCTGACACAGTCTTTGATTGATCAGCAGATTCTTCCTAAAACAGAGGACTTAATGATTAATGCAGACACATTGTCTACAAGCATTTGGGAAGTTAACAGTTGTTGCATCAGTATATAAGCTTAACCAGTTTCTTGTAAAAATAAGTAAGTAATTAGAGTACTAAATATGTCAAATGGAACTGTAAAACAATAACATTTGTATTATACTGGCCTGCTAATTGAATCATTTCCTTAAATAGTTTCTTTCAGTAGTCACATGATAATGCATGATGATGGGATCTAGTCTTACAGAAAAGTCAGTATGTCATGAGCACTAGCGTATGGTTGGGTAACAAAGTGAAATGAAACATCAGATTCTGGTGTTAATATTTCTGGCAACATCTTTATATGAAATATAGAAAATACACATCGGACACTGATAAAGAGCACTGAGCCCACTGGGAAGGACAGAGACTGCAGACAGACAGGGAGGTGGTGCTTGGTTTGGGGTCCTCTGGTCAGCCTGATGCCCGTAGCCGTAACTGAGAGGAAACAGAGCACTTAGGATAAAACCCCAATAACAGCGTGCAACAAAGAGTGGAGAAAGCCAGAGAAAGTTAGAGGGAAAAGAGAAGGCAAAGACCCACAGGCACCAGCCTATGGTTGGAGCAGCAGCAGACTGAAGAGAAACGTATGCCTACAGGGAAAGACTGGAAAACAGGATCAAAGAGTCACTACGGCAACCTGCATCACACACAACGAATTAAAGCCAAACATTTGATGTGAAAGAGAAGGAAGAGGGGAAGCGCGAGAGAATGTAGAATATGTGTGCCGCACATGCTTTCCACACATAACTTTGTACAAGCGCTCCACTTTGTCTTTGAGTGCTGCACTCTTTTATTTTTTCTCATTCGCTTTGCCTTGACCTCCATCTGCGTTAGGCCGATTATGCTCCAGGCTCAGATTTCCACAGGTCAACTTAACTCACAAATCAAGACAACAAAATGTTTCCAGATTGTATGGTATACACACCTTGCTTAAAACCAAATACAGTTTAAAAAGACCCATGCTAAGTTTAGGCAGCATTCACTTTTTTAAGATTTGTACTCAGACCCATCTTTGTGAAGAAGCTTTTTTGTTTTGAAAAAATCAACACATAACACATTCTGTAACCTTAGGTGCTGCAGCCATTATCAAGAGCTGAACGTACTCACAGATATCTTATTTCCATGTGGCTAATTTGCTAATTGGTCATTGAATTATATGTGCATATTTTTAATATAGAGTACAAAAGAAAAAATGTTCAAAATGTTGACACAAAGATGTAAATGTGTTTCAAAATATCTTTAAATGATATGGCATTAATTGATTGATTGTGGCATTGGTTTATAAAGCCTAACACCAACCTGATTGTGTTTAGTTAAAAAAAGGATGAGAGCAATGATTTTAATTTTTATCTTTAATTTCTAACGTACATAAACTCATTAAAAAAAAAAAAACAGACAAACATACAAACATTTAAAAAAAAACCTGCAATGTATTTTTTACACATAAAAGAAAGCATATGTTCAGTAATATATCTTTTAAAACAACAATTTCCTAGAATGAGTGATCAATGAGTAGATAAAAGAAAATACTGAAGAAATGATAAGAGTTTGTGGTACAGGAGGCACAGTAGCAGGCACAGTCAGGAGAGGTGGTGGGGCAGTGTGCAGAGGGCTGGGGTCTGCCACACAAACCACACACACACCACACACACACACACACACACCACACAGGGAGGGCTCTTCACACACAGTTGGAAGGCATTAGTTCGTTAGACAGGGACTTGTCAGACACAGCTGTTGGTCTGTCTGACTGATCGAATCTGTCTTCTAGTTAAGTCACTTATCACAATGATTATCAAAATTGTATATACAGTGTAAATATAATATATATATAAGGGCTGGGTATCACAGGGTCCCTCATGATTTGATACGATACATGATACACTCCTATTTTTTTTAAAGAATCCAAAACATTTTAACAAAGTTTTTTCTTGGTCAAATTGTGACCTGCACAAACTTAAAATGACACCCATTGTAATCCCAAAGCACTGAATATGTCAAATGTTTAGCAAGTTCACTTACCAAATATTGTGGTAAATTATATCAAAAAGGACTCATGGCGATATATTGATACAGCAGCTCAAGATATCGATACTGTTTCACCAAATTTAGTATCACGATATATACTAAATTTGTGTGACACACACACATACACACACACACTCACTCACACACATATATACACACTGTATATCATAAGTAATGCCTATACTATGTATTACCATTGGCCTATATCAAGTCCATCACTTTTTGGTCTTTGATTGAGTGTATATATATATATATATATATATATATATATATATATATATAATAAAAAAAAAATCATTGTAATGTTAGCACAGCTCAACAAGATTAACACATTGAACTAGAAAATATTTTCATATACATTTATAAAAGCATTCTGAATTTCGCTGCCAATCCTACTGTTCACTAAGTTCACACAGCACTCGTTATGAGCAGTTGTTCTTGTCGAAGGTACACAGCAGTACAATGTTTGCATGGGTACATCACTACTTGGACTCACAAAACTATTCAGATTATTAAATATCCATTCATGGTGTGACACACACCAATATGTAACTACTATACATAATACAAGGGCCTTACAATACACCCACATGTGGCCAAGTAATTACTGAAAACCATCAAAACTTATGACCTGGGCTCCACTGTGAGTTGGTTAGTGTTACCTTTTTTTTTTTTTTTTAAACAATAGAAGTAAACATATTTTGACTTGTGGAAAACACATTTCTCGCAGGAACTATCTCCATTTGTGTGCTCCTCAACTAAAAATATACAACATTAAGTGAGCTGAGAACATTAAAAAAAGGCCAGGGCCTGCTGATCGGACGGTAGGAGTGGATAGTAGTGATTAGGCAGTTGTTCGCTCACTTAGCCGCTGAGATCAGTTAGCATTAGCAGCATTATATCCTGACAGGCTCTGTGTCTTTATCCTCCAATAAACCAATAAAATGGCCAAAACTTTCCTTCACCGCCTCCATGTTGTCAGTTGCGCTGCCATCAAGTATCCAACGTTTTCCTCTGGCCAGTGGCTCCAGCTCCAAGTACTTCTTTATCTGCAGGCAGAGATAATTTTATATTTAATGTATCGTCAATATAACAAAAATAATAATTATTATACATATCTTTGAAGACCCTCAGTTGTCCAAAAAGGTTCCATGGCAAAAGAAAATGAAATTTTGTCAGCTGGACACAAGGGTTTTAGAGTTTTCAGTCAGAGTGCCGCTCATCCGAGTAGCCTCTTCAGTTCATCCAGACGAGCTCCTGGGATGAGCGGTGAAATGTCATCGCTCTAAAAACGTTTGTCCATTTGACTGAATTTAATTCTCTTTTGTCTTTTGTCACAATTCTAAACATAAACACATTACATTTGTATCTACATTTCAAATCACAATCATCACTGCGGCACAGTAGCGCAGCGGTTAGCGCTCTCGCTTCACAGCAAGAAGGTCCTGGGTTCGACTTCCTGGCGGCGCAGGGTCTTTCTGTGTGGAGTTTGCATGTTCTTCTCGTGTCTGCGTAGGTTTCCCCTACCATTAGAAACATGTACAATAGGTGTGTGAAGGAGAGTGTGTTTGTGAGAGTGAATGCAAGACAACGGATGAAAACGAGCCCATGGCTAATTCTGGTGTTTGTTAGCATGTACTGTCCTGACCAAATAAACAAACAAATAAAAAAATGTTATATGAGCTTCAAAAACTGAATTCAAGCAACATTATTATCGTTGTTTCTACTCTTTGGAGAAGTTAAAGTGTGATTTTATAATTAAGGGTACATTTCATGTCCTCTAGCAGTATATATTAATTGTACAATGATTCTTTTTAAAACAATGATGATTTTACATCATCCCCTTATAGCATAGCATAGCTTTTTTCCAAGTTTGATTTGATTTAAACACAAATAGCATTTAAAACAACCTATGTGTAAATACATTTTTAGTAAAACCTCTGTGTACTATTGTATATTAAAAAATGTATTTTGTGCTGGTCCCAAAAAAAAGAAAAAGAAAAAAGTCACAATCCTGTGGGGATAAGGATCTCTGAAGCGATATCTGAAATGAGATTGATCAGGTTTTACCTGATTCTTGGAAAGATTCATCAAATTTGATTGCACTCCCACTCCATTTTAGACGTTAACGGAATATTTGACATATTTGTGTAGAATTCGATTTGATTTTAGATCACTATAACAGGATTTAGACCTGCGTTCATGTGACATCACAACATTCCATCAACCAATGATATTTAATACAGCTGAAATGAATAATGTTAAAATGAAGATTTTTGTTGTAATACAGTGAGTTCTTTGGTCTAGTCACTAAGAGAAGTCCTTAGGTTCAACCTTTGTGGATTTACCGTTTAGATATTTCATGCCAAAGTCCAATGCAATCAAGAGGGAAAAGTGGCTCTTGCTCCGTCTGAGGTCGTCATCAAATTCAAGAACTTGAACGAAACTTGTTTGTGACTTTAGTTCAAGGTAATGTGAGGATATTCACTCCATAATAAACACAACATCCAGAAATGTTGCAAAATGTCAAGTAATGCCTCAACTGGATCACATTCCTATAAATCAACAATGCACAATTGACATTGATGACAATTTAGTCAAGGTGGTTTTTAGGCCTATGAAGCAAGATACATAGATTATACATAAGCTTAAGCTTTTTCATGGTTAATTGACTACAAAAATACAAATATCAGCAAACACATCTAAAAATATCTATTATAATACACAGTGGAGCAGCAACAGAGTTACTTACACAGTTGACAAGTTATCCATATAATATGGATCATTGTTGGGCCATAATTGCTTCACTTTTGTGTTATATTGTATCAAAAACACAGAGGGCACCACTAGAAAAAGACCCTTACCCTAACTACAACCAAAAATGTATATATGCATGATTTAAAAAAAGATACATCCATCGCCTAAAGAAAGAAACAAATCCTTTAAAATAATTGTGGTATCATGAGTTTTGTAGTTTGAGAACATCAGTGTGAAGTGTCAATTTCCCGTTGCACAGAATAGTTAATCACATAGAGTACTTTAAAAAAATGAATAATAAAAAAAAATGTAAGTGCAAGAGTGCCAAATAATAGTTTATGAAATATATTATTATGTTATCAAAAAACTTAACTTTTTTTTTTTTAAGTGAAGTGAAGTGTACCCAAAATAATAGAATCACCCTGAGGTGATCAGACAGACCATTCCCTTCAAAATGCATGTTTTCCCCAGTAATTTTGTAAATAAGTCTAAAAATGACAAGAAATTCACTATGCATCCGTGAGACAAGAGAAAATTGCCCATTCACTATGCTTCTAAATGGTGTTTGTATTATTACCGCTAACAGTTTATCATAAATGTGAATTTGGTCTTTCTGATGAGCCATGAAAAACACTCGCTTGGTTTATTGAAGTTTCATACCAGTGCCTTTCGTTCTACATAATATGAAGGTACAAATATATAAAAAGTTATGAATGCGCAAGTTTCTGATTTGTACTTGTAAAATTGCTATTTGAATAGCTGTAAAGAAGTACTCGTAATGCAACATTTGTATGTGTAAAATGAAAGATGAATGTGCAAAAAATATATATTTTCATTTACAAGTATGCAAATCGAGATTTTTACATTCAAATGTTTTGATACATTTGTCCCTTCATAGATATAGTTCCTCAACAGCACTTGATTTTAAGTTCAGATGTTTGCGACGGTGTTAGCAGTTTATGGTGAAGTTGTTTGGCGAACTACAACAAGCTGTTACATAAAAATTGATACCAGCTGAGGAAGACAATAACTTGGACCTCCACAGAACATTACATTTAGTGGTTCCAAAGCAGGCTTAACAAATGCTATTTTATTTCTAAAATGTGTTTCACATGAGTCTGTGACTTCAATCCCAGAGCCATCTGCCACTACCTTCCCTGTGTTATAATACATTATTTAAAATTGTGGATGGAGGATGTTCTTCTTAAGGCCTAAGTTTAGTGGGTTCTAATAAAATACCAGCAGCAGGGCATAAATTGAGGTTGATGAAGAAATTGCAGCAAGAGTAGTTTTGATCAATGCAAGTGAGTTCCCTCAGGTATTAGCCAATCAAAAGGACATACTGTCAGTGCCACAATCAAATCAGTTTCTTGTAACTTGTAATGAAATGGCTCATGTCTAGACTGTAGGACTGTCAAGCTGCGCCATGGTGTGTGGCATGAGGAGGATGGAGATAGGGGGAGGGGTGGGTGTGCTCTTTGTGTCTGTTCAGATCCAGCCAGCCATGCCAGCGAGTGGAGAGGGAGCCCAGTGTCTGTCCGCTGTAATGTGAGTTTAATGACAGATTAAGTCACCTCTGCGTGTTTGGCTCAGAAGCCCAGTGAGAAAGCCGAGTGGACCCAAACACTGTTAACAAATCTGTCTGGGTAACTCGAGCTGCCTCAGACCTGACTGCAGACGATGTGGCCGGCTGCCTGTCTGGCTGCCTGTTCCAAGGCCCTCTTCTGGAAGACTTTGGCCCCTGCATTGGCAGACAGAAGTGACCTGCGTACAAGTGCAGCTCATCCTCAGACACAGCAAATCCTACCTTTGACACTGTCCTGCAGACAACTGACCTGAAAAAGCACCCGCTATCATTTATTAAAAGCTCAGTGCTTCCCATTGGGCTGAATGAAAAGCAAATGAAAATAAATGCTTGTCCATCTTATTATTTTTAATTAAGTGTAAATGAGAAATCTGGATTTATTATTCTACAGTTAATTCACACATGGGTCTTAGTCATCAGAAATGTAAATGTAAAATTCCATGACCCCAGAGGCAGGTGTAACCCTATGGCAGTCACTGTGATCCAAACCAGTTTGTTTGAGATTAAGCCCTTCTAAGAGCACTTATGCGTGAGGCACTGGGAAGGGTAAGTCATGTTTGCCAGATGGCTCCAAGGATGTCCACTAGGTCATCCAGTCTAGAGTCTTCTAGGTCATCCAAACCGATGTATGGTCTATGTGTGATTTGTACAGGAGAAAGCTGCTTACACATTCATGAGACAAAAAGTGTGACTAATGCATTCAACTGCAACCAGTGTACACCAAAATGTACTCTGTGCACAAGGTGGCAGTTGGGTTTTTTACTTTTAAATTGTTATGCATTAGCGTGAGCAGTGAGACACAAACGCGTCCCTTTATAAACACACAGTGTCCTTTGGTGAAGCACTCACCTGTTTTGTAAAGTCTTTAACGTGTTTCAGAGACGTCCAGCACAACTCACTGTTCACTGCACGATCTGTCAGGATTTATTCATTTTAGTCTGACTGGGGAAATACCCCATGGAAATAAATTGACTCTGTGCACAAGGTGGCAGTTGGTCTGTTTATTTTTAAAATGGCTAGCTCAGTACTTCCTGTCTTATCAATTAAACATCAATTTAAAAAAAGAGAGAGAGAGAGAGACGTGCCTTATATTATTAAATGGTTTCTGTATTTTACATTTGTACACACAAGTTTGAAGATTTGATTTGAAGCTTAAAAGACATCACAGACAGTAGAAAAATGCACCAAAGCAGAGTCTGTGACTAAAGTCAGGTCAGAGTTGTTGGATCACAACAGGTCAGAAATATGACCGAAATCCCAGTCCCTGTACTGAGGTGTGCTTCTGCCTGCGCACGAGGGAGGACTTTACGGCTGTGATGTAAACTAATATAGAGGAGCTCTGGAGCATCTCTGGAGTTGATCAAAACTTGAGGATCTCACATACACACCATTCTGTGAGCAGAGATCCACGCAACAGGCAAACAAATGAACAAAATGATGCACTATAAAGACTATATTTTACATTATTAAAGCACATATAAACAAGGTCATTTTTACACAATTTATGAAACATATAGCCATAAATAAATAAATAAATGAATTTATGTATTTTTTTTTATCTGGGTCAAGTCAAGGGGTGCGCACTCTATTGACCCACCACCACTGTTCAATACCATTGTTATCACCAACAAGAGCATGCATTTATCTGACCTAGAATGTTATAGTGAAGGAAGGCATACACTACACAATGTAATGCACAATGAGCAAGAAAAAAAACAACACAAACCACAATTATTGGGCATCAGAAAGGGACAATATGATATATGCGTATGGTTATACTAGGACCACATTTTAGTTTTAAAAATGGTCACATTTATATAGCGCTTTTCTACCTTTTTTTAAGGCACTCAAAGCGCTTTACATCAAGGAACCAGTCACCCATCCACTCACACATTCATACACCAGTGTTCGCAGACACTGGGGGCGAGGTGGGTTAAGTGTCCTGCCCATGGACACAACGGCATTATTCATCTGAAGGAGCTGAAATCGCACCACCAACCTGCGGGTCAGGGGATCTGACCACTCAACTACTCCATGTCTGGAGTGGGATTCGAACCGCCGACCTTCGGATCAGAAGGCGCCCACTCTACCTACTGCGCTACTGACGCCCCAAATGTCAGAGACTACAATTGATTTTGTTTTACTTGTTTTCAAGCTCAGCAGAACAATACTTAATATCACTGTCCTGAGGCAGTGACAGACGGGACAATGGCATCCCGCTGATACTTGAGCTGATCCACTTGACTACATGGTATAAACTACACAGAACAAGAAACCGAGTCAAGGTTTAAGTCAGAGGTGGTCAAATTAGACAAAGGTACAAGAGACAACAGAGTATTAACAAAATATGACTCAAGTGATGGTAGCTATCATGGAGAGGGAAGCAGTACATATATTATTCAATTATTCATTGAAAATACAATTAATTGCAGAATTGCACTTCTTTTGCCTCTTAAAACCTGGAGCAAAGGCAGTTTTCTAAAATCAGAATCAGAATCAGAATCAGAAAGCGGTTTATTGCCATTGTCAGTGAAATTCACAAACGTAGGAACTTGCTTCGGCGTAGGTGCAACATAAAGCAATGGATAAAATATAAAAAAATATATAAAAAGGCATGCATAAAAATTAAGAATAAAATAGACTAAGATAGACTGGGACTATATACAGAATGTACAGTTGGCAGATAGTGCCATGTGCAAATGTGGTAGTGCAGATAGATTGTTCTTATATAATATATTATTAAAGTGGCAGGTGTTACAGAGTGTTCATGAGTCCAACGGCAGAGGGAAAGAAACTGTTCTTTCACTTAAAGTAATAGTAAAACGTTACTAATAAAAAAAAATTCAGCCTATTCTTTCTCTATAGAATAATTTTGGCAATATAAAAGTAATTGAATAAAAATAATCGTGATTTCAATTATAAGCAAAATAATCGTGATTATAATTTTTGCCATAATCGAGCAGCCCTAGGAAAGGTGGCAAAAGAAGTACACTCCACTTTTGGGGGATGGTCCAGTGTTTTGGCAAATGACATCTCCAAACAGGACATATTTGGGCATGGGGCCAGACTGACTCTCGACTGACCTGAGAAAACCTTGGGATTACAGCATAGCTTTCCTAAATTAGTGAAGGTAGAGAAGTCTGGCCATCTTTTCTACATCTTTGACCAGGGCTGTAAGAAATTTGATAGATAATGTATAATTATTCAACAAATTACTTCCAAAGTAAATCTAAACCACTTCTACCGACCTTTATTTCAAAGGGAAATATCAAACATATTGTATGTGTGCAATATGTATGAGGCTCATGCTTTGGATAATTGGCTTCAGAACCAAATAGACTTGTACATGTAATGTTTCGTAATAAAGAATAAAATCATTAACATTTCTGTGGTTTACTGCACATATTAGGAAACAGGAAAGTAATTTTTAAGGAATATTTATGAAAATATTACATACACAACATTTCAATATTTTATTGATGGGGAATGTATACTTACTGAGAAACAGACACAGCTTATTCAATAAATAAGCAGTGCTAATCCATGCCCATCGCTTGATACTGATTCATTTACTTTCAGAGACCATTTCTTCAGTAATTAGATTAACTGCCTTCCCCAAGGGAACAAGACAGAACACCAATGAAATCCACTTATCTATCAGAAATGGTCAGAACAGAGTAGATAAAACAGTGGTGGAGTGGTTGACTTGTCTAGAGGTATGTACACAGACATTTAAGTCTTTTCACTCTAAAAGGGACTAACAGCATTGCCAGATGGAGAGGTCTGTTGGCTACACCTCTGCAGATATCTGTATGAAGTAATTTTACAGTGGCATAAGGAAATAAAAATACCTACCCCGTGGCTCTTTATACAGTGTGAATGTGTGATCCCTGGTGTCTTTTATTTCTTATTCATTTATTTTAAGCTATCAATTGTGCTTTTATTTGTTGGTATTTACTCGGCATAGCTAAATAGCTGTAAAACACCTGCAGGGTATGCGTGGGAGGTATCAGAGAAAACGGCCACCGGCATCATTTATGCCAAGTGAAATCGATACACAATGTGACTGTAAGTGTTAATGTGGATTTCTACAGGAATGGATAGTAAATGCAAATGAATATAAATTACTATACGTCCCAGCTAGAGGCATCATAAAGAGGCAGAAAATGTGGGCTTTGACTCAAGTCATTTTGTGAGGAAAAGATCTAACTCAACAAAGTGCTGACACCCTGCTGGAGCTGTGCCAGGTGTCCTGTGTGTCAGAGAACATTCAGAGATGTCCCACGTCTAAGAACAGATTTACAGTGCTGTGGAGCTCAGGTGGGACTGTGGGCCTCCCTCAAGCTCAGCCCGGCGCAGGTTCAAAGTGACTGAGTCAGAACACTTCTGTTCAAAGCCAAGTCACCAAAGCCAGAGGAGAGTCCTCAAGGGTACAGTAAATCTGAGGCAGTCTGCACTGGGGACATTCTTGTAATCCTTGGACCAGTTCTATTGCACTTAGGAGTCTATGGTGCTGATGTCCTTTCCATGTTGGCAGGCATTCTGAAAATATATCTAAAAGATGTGCCTTGAGAATTCCCACATGGATAATGAACGTGCTGATCTTTTTGGCCTTTTTAAAAAATAAGGCCTGAGACCTATATTTCTATTTTTCAAGTTGTAGATCAGATGAGTTCCAGAAATACTGACTGCTGGTAAATGACCCTTGGTGTTAAAGTTTAAGCCTGCCTCAGTCACTGTTCAGTCAGACAAAAACGAGGCATCATCTGTTCACAAGAAGACATCTGCATCTATTGGAACAGACTGTAATGAGGACAATATAAGCATTAGGTCCACACAAGGGCAGTGTGAAGAAGAAAGTTGAACATAGAGCTATATACGTTGGGTTATCTCACCTCATAGAAGTTTCAGTTAGGGAATAAGGGATGCAGGGGGAGTAGAATCAGCTGTTTGCTGGTGATATTCTCATGTATGTAAGCGATTCTATGAGGACATTACCAACCTTAAACAACATCCTTAATGAATATGGGTAAAAAAAAAAAGAAAGTATTAAGAAGGAAACATTCATATATATATATATATATATATATATATATATATATATATATATATATATATATATATATAAATTAAAAAAGTATTGCTATTCCACATTTTTTGCTATACTCATGTTTATTTCCTTTGTGTGTATTGGAACAATAAAAAACACACAAAACTCCAAAAAATGGGCCGGACAAAATGATTCACACCCTTAACTTAATACTTGGTTGCACACATAGACCGTAAATCAGTGGACAATGGGATTGTGACGTCACCCATAGCGTTTGGCTACAGCCAAATGAAGCCCATAGCGGCTAGCAGTTATAGCGGCTAAAGCGGAGCCAGACTCCATATTTGGAAATCCGAGTGCGTATCGTAGCAACCACACGGACTAATCAGGAGCGAGGTTGCTAACGGTCTCCGCCCCTCGGTGAGAGAACACGGCGGCAATGTGCGGCGCTAGCTGTCAATCAAACCTGTTGCTAACATGAGCGAAAACGGCCCCTGGAAAAGGAAGCATCTGATTGGTCAGTTATTATTGCTAATAACTTGATTTATGAACAACCTAACGAAAAAAAAAAAACACCTGATTCATGTAGAGTGTGTCAAAACAGATGTTTTAGTTCCAAGATGGTGAGTCTGACAGAAACAGTTACAGAGTAAAGGGCACCAGTGTCACAATAGAAAGAGAATGGCAGCTCGGCTTTATGGAGCCAGGAGCGCCTCCATAGCTGCTTCCTATTTGGAACGCGTCGGCTAGCATGCAAACATGTCCACTGATATACAGTCTATGGTTGCACACCCTTTTGAAAGAATAACTGAAATCAATTCTATAACCATCAATAAGCTTTTTCTTACACCTCTCAACTGGAATTTTAGACCACTTTTCCTTTGCAAACTGCTCCAGGTCTCTCATATTGGAAGGGCGCTTTTTCCCCACAGGAATTGTTGGTGTTGGGAACACAGGTGTTCAAAGGGACTGAGATCTGGACTCATTGGTGGCCACTTCAAACTCCAGTGCTTTCTTGCCATCCATTTCATGGTGCTTTTAGGAATGTTTGGGGTCATTGTCCTGCTGGAAGGCCCATGATCTTGGACGCAAACCCAACTTTCTGCAACCCAAAATAAATTAGGTAATGCTCAGATTTCATGACGCCTTGCATACAGTCAAGGCAACCAGAGCCAGCAAAACAACCCCAAAACATCTGAACCTCCACCCTATTTGACTGTAGTTACTGTGTTCTTTTCTTTGTAGGCCTCATTCAGTTTTCGGTAAACAATAGAATGATGTGCTTTACTAAAAAGCTCTATCTTGGTCTCATCTGTCCAAAGGACATTTTCCCAGAATGATTTTAGCTTACTCAAGTGTGTGTGTGAATACCTGACAGAAAATGACATGAATCTGCATTTTTGCACTGATTTGAGCTTTTAAAGGCATGTGGTGCAAAACTTTTAGTTTATAGTTTAATTGTTGTTTTCTACAAAATGCTTTCTCAAACTTTTTTTTTTGTCTCACTCCCATTTTTGTTTCATATTGAAGTTCTACTTGGGACCTTGTTAAGATCCAACAGTGCAAAATGTGACTTTTGCCATTTATTCAACTGGTCTTAAACTTTTGATCGGGACTGTAATGGTGTTGGTCATTTCTCAGCGCTACAACATTGGTAACTGAACAACGTTGGTGCTAAAATAAAGCTGTTTTCTTGGAAAATTATGCTGCTAACAATGACAGGAAAAATGTTGAAATAGTTTAAACGTTCTTAGATATCTTGGCATTTTATACATATTGTATACTGACATGAAACAAGTTGTTTTGTTGTTTTTTTTACAGAAAAGGAGCTCAAACTCATTTGTCTTTATTTCAAGCTCTTACAAATTCAAATATTAACATGAATACTGATTAAATATTTATAGTGCTTTGGTAATTTAAACGCTACACAGCCACTAATATGAAAATGAGCCTCAAAGAAATTTCTAGTCATACAAACTAATTTTGCATTTTGGTTTCAATAACTGAAATAGTGGACTGAGGAGAACTGCCACTGGTTCCCAGTGTTTGATGTGTATCAGCATTAGTCAGGGGGGGTCAGATCACATTCTGAACAGGCTTTGCGGAAGTCCAATCGTCCGACCTCATTTGACCAGTAGACAAAAAGAATAGAGTGACCACAGTTAGGATGGGGAGGGGGTTCCCTGCCCCACCAGTGTTCAGAAGGGAATAGGGACCCCTGTCTGAACTGTTACTCAATGATTTTGAGAGGAGATCCAGTGAGGTCAGGATTGTGGGAAACGATGTGCATAGTGCCCACACAAACTGAGGATGCCCCTTAACCTCCCAGTGGGACAGACCACCAGCTCAGGACCGACAGGGCCAGAAAGACTGCAAGGGGGGGAAAGGAGGGTAAGCCAAGGTAGGTGGGCAGATACAACAGATATACCATGAAAAAGACGCATGCCTTCTAAGTAGCTTGACATATTTTGCAGTAAAGGCCTCACACATACTCCTCTGAGGGTAATGAATATGTGCTGCATGACTGCTTTTCCAATTGCACCTCTCAAAGCAGAACATAAGCACTCACACATTGTAGGCACAGTGTTGGAAAGAATACTTTGAAAATGTATTTAGTTACAGAATAATGAGTACTTGCTTTAAAATGATTTTTTAAAACTCATTTGTTCATGGTATTATCAAAGTATAGTATTTTGAATACTTACAATACTGTCATAATGACTTACTGTTATTATATGGCGTAAAAAATAGAATAAAACCGTTTTGAATAGCACCATTTGTTCTACATGTATTTATCAATGATTGGAAAAGTACAAATTATTCTTATGGTGATTGTGTAACCACACAATCACCATAAGAGCGGTGTTATCAATTCTTTGTAATAATACTATGAAATTAGAAACTTAAATTGTATTATCAACTACCACAAAGTATTCCTTTAATTTTAGGAGAGTAACTTTAGTAACACCATCAAATGAAAGAGAAGCTGTACCATTTACTCTTCACATTTCTTTGACCTCATCTTTTACAATGATACTGTCCCACTCTTTTTCATTTCAATACACACACACACAAAAGTTTCCAACTGATTAAAAGTAATCAGCAAGTTTCAAGATGCATAAGACAAATTTTACTGCATTGATCAAGATGTAACCTGTGAAATCATTTTTTTTCTCTCCAACATTTGTTGATGAATCATTCCTTCTACATAAGCAGTCACCAGACACATAACAACCAGACCAGAATTTGTTTCCACATTTCCACAAAGGTTGGTCTAGCTCTCCCAATTGTTACTTTAACTTTGAAATAAAGAAATTAAGAATAATAAAGAATTGTGTAATTTTTCAATGAATCAACTACCATTCTTCAATTTATGAGAATTTTTTTTCTAAAAAAAATAGGGTAACAATTTGAATTACTGAATATATTTTTCAGCATTAGTATACTTTACTGAAATTCCAAATTCCCTCTGTAAATCAACAAAAAATAACCAAGAATTTTACATCTCAAACCATGATTCAGAATCTTCAGCTCACTTCGATGAGATTTTGTGGTTTGCTTAAAAGTTACATCTGCATTTGGGTTGTGTATATATATAAAATACAGATACACAATACACACACACATATATATATATATATATATATATACATATAAAGTATATATCCTTTTATATCAAGGTTGAGGTCATTTATAAAGCATACACAGTTACATTACAGCACAGTAACAAGTAACAATACATTGCAAAAATGTATATACA
This sequence comes from Rhinogobius similis, assembly GCA_019453435.1. Taxonomy (NCBI): domain Eukaryota; kingdom Metazoa; phylum Chordata; class Actinopteri; order Gobiiformes; family Gobiidae; genus Rhinogobius; species Rhinogobius similis. The sequence goes on from CM033629.1 coordinate 25,524,909, forward strand.
GTAGACATGATATAAGATATAAATAAAATAGATCAAAGAATAGCCATAAAAATGTTCAGCTCATCTTGAGTTAAAAGCCAAAGTAAAAAAAAAGGGTATTTAAAAGAGATTTGAAGTTTGATATATATCTCCTTATAAATGAAAACATTTTTAAAAAAACTTATCCATGCATTTGTCTCCAGTAGGTTAGATTACTGTAACGGCCTGCTCACTGGCCTCTCCAAACAAGCTGTAAAACAGTTGCAGTACATCCAGAATGCTGCTGCTCGGGTCCTGACTAGAACCAGGAAGTACGAGCACATTAGTCTGTGTTCAGGTCTCTGCACTGGCTTCCTGTGGCTCAAAGAATAGACTTTAAAGCAGCTCTGCTTGTGTTCAAGTCTCTCCACGGCCAAGCACCAAAGTACATCTCTGACATGTTAGAGCAGGGGTGGGCAATTATTTTGACGCAAGGGCCACATTGGATTTTTACACTTACCTGGGGGCCGGACCATTTTACACACATACTACTACACATAGACTTAATGCCTAAAATACACAAAAATTACTACAGAATAGCAAAAATCATTACTTTTATTTAGTGGGAACAGTGCGGTGGCTCACTCCTTTTATCCAATGCATCAAAGTTTGGTGTTATTCTAGTGGTGGCTGTTCTCAAAACTGATTTTTAATGAACAAGCAGCTGCTCAGGAAACTATAAAATGACGAATGCGCCACACCTAACTCATACAATTTTTTATTGAATGCTTTGCGGGCCGGATCAAAATGCCAAAAGGGCCGCATGTGGCCCCCGGGCCTTAGTTTGCCCCCCTCTGTGTTAGAGCCATATGAACCATCTCGTACTCTGAGGACCTCAGGGACCGGCCTCCTGCTGGTGCCAGAGTCAGGACTAAACATGGGGAATCAGCATTTCAGTTTTATGCAGCTAAAAACTGGAACATGAAGATGTGAAACCCTGAAGATGTGAAACAGACCTCTACTCTGAAAATTTTTAAACTCAGGCTAAAAACAGTTTTGTTTAGATGTGCATATGACTGAAAGATCTATCTGCACTCTTCTCTTTTAAAGTGTTTAAAAAAATATTCTGTATGCCTTTATGTGTTTTGTGATTTTAATGCAATTTTTCCTGTTATGTAAAGCACTTTGTGCGAATTGTGCTCTACAAATAAACTTGCCTTGCCTTAAAAATGGGAAAAATAAATTACATGTTTAATCCAACATCAAGAGGCAAAGTGGATGGATCACTAAATCAGATGTTTCTGGGTCTTTGGTTAAACTAAAATGATACCTTTTCCAAAGAGCATAATTCTTTTAAAGTGTGTTGTTCAATACATTGGAATAATTCATTCAAAGCTCACCAAGGTCACAGGCCATCAGTCTATTGTGTGCTGTGGAGAGGGGGTAGGGAGGGCTCCTAGCTGACCGGCTTTGGCCTAGACGGCTCAATATGCAGTTGACTTTTTAAGCCTGCTTGTCTGAGAGGAGAGAGGGCGAGTGAGCTGCCAGCAGAAGAGAAGTGATGGTGCTTTTGGAAGAGGAAAAGAGACTGGGTAGGTCATAGACAGATGGGTCAAATACAGAAAACAATTTTCCCTACTGGAACAATAAAGTGTACCTTAACCTTACCCTTAACTAGGAAAAACATCGTCAAAGTCAGTGAATAATATACCCTAACCTTTGCTTATGCATATGCCTCACTCACAAGATAGAGATTTATTATCATCTTTCAGTTAAAACAAGCAGTCTACTGATATAATCAATAAAACATTAAAGTTTCAGACCATGGAAAGTTACCGGTATATGTTAATTTGAAGAATATTTATTGAGAAAATGTGTAACTTCATTCTAAGCTGCAAAAGAACATTAAACATAAATAACATTGCACAAAACTTAATCTAAACTGTTTTTAAATACAGTGCATTAATTTGCATTTTGAAGACAGAAAGGGGAAACGGACATGGACATGCTGAATAATCTGATAGGACAGCTATGTTTATTGCGGGTGGACGAATGAGAATGAACTAGTGAGGGTAGCTATACTCTGCCCCTGTGATGATTAAGAAATGACTGCAGCTTTCACAGCCAATGAGGTGCGTGGCAAAACAAAGCACAAGCCAACACAACAGTGTCACGCTGTGAAGTGTTAGCATAGCATCACTCATTCGTGATCATGGCCGTTTACACCAAAATAAGGAGCACAAACAAGACCCCTTTCCATGTACTGCCATGAGAAGTTTCTCCTCCGGAAACATATCACACTTCCATTCAAAGAAACATGTCTACCAACGTATTTTTTTAAAATTGGTAAAACATGTTAAAGGTGTATTCCTGGCAATTATTGCACATAACAAGTGAAAAGGTAATCAACAACAAAAAAATAAATTATGTTTTGAGACTACACGCATTCCATAATACACATCATTCATTGACCTGCAGGACCAACAAATATTTTATTTTATTTGGTCCATAGCAGTTTTCTATGTAGATTTTTAGTTTAGATTCATTGATCCTAATGAAGCGTCTTACTTGTACATTTGCAAAGTATAATTCCACAATCACTTGAATAATTTAACAATTGAAATATATTCTACAATTTAGAATTTACTGACATAACAAAAATACTGTGCCATTGAATGAAAACTACTACTGGTACCACAACTGAAAACTAAAATAAACTTTTATTGAGGGGCTGCCAATATCGAGACAGTTCCGCTCCACTATGACGCAAGTGCACTGCATTGTGAAGGGTGATCTTGACAAGTTAGTTGGAGCCATTTGGTGAACGGGTTGCTCACACTGTGTTGTTTCCTTCTTAAGGTCATGAATTGGCCCTTACCTGCGTCTCATCTTCTACACAACCAATCAGCATCTCCAGTGGAGCTGAGAGTCACCAGCGTCACCGCCACAATGACACACTCACCATGTGCCAGACGCTTGACGAAAGTTTCAGACGCTGGGCACAATGTGAGTCACTGAGCACAGCCACCACCCAACGTTTGCCAGGACCTACAAGTTCTGCCTGTGCCGAATGTGACCACGGACAAGGGTGGTCGAGCCACTTCCGAGACACTAACGCTAACAGGATTTTGGATGGAGCCATTTCTGGTCAGCTGCAAGACTTAACAAACCAAGGCTTTTAATTACTAATTAATTTCAGGAGCAATATTAAAATGTGTAAGGATGATCCAACTTAAGGCCCGGACATATTTATATTGCAACTTATTAGCAGTTTAACTAAAGATTACAACAGTAGAGAATAAACTACTGTCGCTCTGCACAGTGGCAGAGCGGTTAGAGCTCCTGCCTCCCAATTAGGAGAGCATGGGTTTGAATCCCGGACCACCCCAACATCACACTATCTCTCTGGGTGGAGTCTGCATGTCCTCCCCGTGTTACCGTGGGTTCTCTCCGGGTTCTCTGGCCTCCTCCCACTGTCCAAAAACATTCACTCGAAATTGCCCGCCAAGAATGAATGTGAGAGTGAATGGTTATCTGTCCATGTCCATGTCTCTGTGTTAACCCTGTGACGCAATGGCCACGGTTCAGGGTGTACCCCATCTAAGACCCAACGTCAATGGAATAGGCTAATCCGCGACCCTATCGGGAATAAGCGGTAGAAAATTCATGAATGACAATAAACTTCTGTCCCATTGCAAGAAGTAATCTATGCAGTTAAAATTAAATAATTTTATCAACCAAAACTAAACTTCATTACCCCTTAATCTGAGAATCAGATATAACACAGAAGGCTCTACACGTCTTATGAGAAAAAAAAAAGATAAAATAAAAGAAATTAGGACTTTGTAATATCTTACTTCAGGACAAGCACATGTCACTAATATGCCCTACAATGTTTTAAGTGGCACAGTTTTAACCACACTTTTTCTACACAGTTTTTCAGTCTGGCTTGGTTGGAATTTCAAGGAGAGACAAAGAGAGAAATGTGACATTTGCTGTAAAATGAAATCGAATCCAGAGCATGGTTTATGTCTGTATAAAAGAAGCAAAAAGTTGAAGTGAAAAATGTGAAGTGCACAATGCAATTGCAAAAGATCAATCTGATGTGGCCACTATTTTGAAATTTAGAGTGCCAGAAGAAGATTGAGCCACCCCTGAAACAAATATCACAGTGCTGGTAATACTAGTCTGTCAGCAGAACTTTGGTTTGAGCTTTGGGATGTTCAGAAACATCAGAGACGTATAGCAGGTGATGTCATGACAGAAAGGAGGGAGACAGGAGGCAAGATTTTCTAAATGTTTGGCAAGTTGTAACATTGCAATAAAGATTAAAAAAAAAGAAAGAAAGAAAAAAGAGGGGGAAAAACAAAGACAGGAAGTATGGTTGGTGAGGAAGATTTTCACAGACTAGTCCAGACAGAGAGACAGAAAGAGGGAGCAAAAAATAGCTCAAGGGGCAAACAAGGTAACCTTTTTGAAAAGATGCTTCAGGGGGTGTCTGCCAAGTCCCACTCAATACTGTCTGCAGCCTCTGTGTGTTGCAGTTGTATTGCACAGCAGAACAGAAGATCTTAAAATGTCTGGCTGTATTTCTTAAAGCTTGTTTGATCTCCTCAAACAGTTAGTTGCACTTCACAGTCTGAGTGTAAGTGTAAGTAAGATTGATGTATATAGTCTATACAACTCATGGACACTAACCTGGCTCCCGCCAGACTGATATGTGTATCACTCTGAATTAAGTTCTACACAGTATCAATCTGGATAGGCTCTCGCTGAAAGCCGTTGGGAAAATGCCTAACGTCATGACAAACATTTTTAACTGATTGGTCGCAGCGTCACATAAGCGGAACAAGCCGAGAAATCAAGAAATCCAGTTGAGAGAAAAGCTCCGACTTCTTCCTCGTCCTCAAATGCACAAAACACTTCTATGTGCATATTTTCAAAAGCAAAATAGTCAGTAAACGTGTTGAAATAGGCTGAAGTACATCCATTGGCGTCGCCATGTTTGTTTGGGTTTGTCCTTTTGACTTCCGCCCAAACCACAATGCAGAGCTGTGATTGGTCCAGCACACAGCGGCTGGTGCAGCCCCAACAGCAGAACACTGCGTCCAGATGGATTCTTAAGAGCTTGTAAACTCACAAATATTGTGAGAATTCAAATGGCAGGACCAGTTTACATGAACGCTGGACGCCATAAGCAAATGTGTGCTGATGCCAAAATTATTTAATCAATAAATTGATGAGTTGGGGCTCAAGTTTTAAGATGTGTGCATATGTATAGTCACAATATTTATTAGTTGAGGCACACACAGCAAACCAGAGCACAAAGACTTGGGGGAAAAAACAATGAACTAAACTAAACTAAACTAAACTAAATTATACTTTGTTAAAAATAACACCCCAGGGGCAAAGCCATGAAGCATGTCTGGACATGTCATGGAGGAAGTCCCCATCCTGAGCTCACTTGTTCTAAAAGTGTTCAAAGATGAGCCATCCAGATCAAATGGCAGCTTGTTTACACACTTACTCGCCACAGACTAGGCCTACTTTAAATACATACACCCGTTTTGGTCAAATTAAATGATACATATTTGGATTCTGTCAAATATTGGCTAAAATAGCACAACCTCGATAACTGGGCCACATTTCCAAGGATATAGACTCTCTGTTCTTTCCTCAGAATCTTCAATCCTCAGAAAGAGCCGCTGTCAACTGGAAAAGTTGAACATTTATTTTGTTGCATGGCTAATGTTCGGTGAAACCATTAGCTATAGTGCATTATCTGATTTGAAAAATTCTGGAGATAAAGTGCAGCTTTAATCATAGCCAGGCACGAGTGGCACCTGGCCCCACATCTACATCCACACAGATCTCCATTTTAGGCAGAACCATTTGTGGAGTCACTGGTACCCGTGGGCCTGGTGATAGAACCAACCACTGATGTTTGAGGTTTGGACAAAGAAGATTCACTTTTTCATTATTAATTAAATGTTATTAACAATCTATGACAGAACTTAGAAAACAAATGTGGTATTTATTACTTGTATACAGGCAAAGGAATTCAAGCAAACACAACACAACAGCAGCTTGCCTCCACACCCAACAACAAAGATTATGTCTTCGCATGTCACCTCCTGTTTTGAAACTTTATCACACTTAAAAGAGATTTTTTTAATGTGTATCAGCATAATACTAACCTAACACAGCTGCACAGTCTAATATTCTGTAATCTAATATAACATGATGAATGACACATGTAAACATTCAACTGTAGCAGGCCTATCCACAGGCCACATTTGCTACAAACAGCCTCCTTGAGATTTGAAAATCTATATTGAATAGTCCAGCACATCTTCCTCCTATCTGGTATAAAGCAGGAGACTGTTGTAGTTAAACTGAAATGCAAATGTTTGTAGCATTGGAAAGCGCTGGTCCTTGTTCTTCAATCGTAGAAAAAGCACCTCCAACGCAGCAGATCTCACTCAAACCTCCCTCTTGGCAAAACATACCAATTTCCACCTGGATGGTTGTCAAGTATGTGCCGAAAGGATATCACGGCAGCTCCATATCCTCTGTGTGACAGTGTAATTCCCTCTGCCCTCCAGCCATGTCTGCAAATCTCAGACAGTTTACATGTTCATGTAGCTACATTGCACTGGGGAACAGTGACTTGCCAAGTATTCTGTGCATTCATTTGATTTCTGGCGCGCACAGTCCAAGCTCTTTAACATGAGCTCTCACAGGTGGTATGAAGGGAGAGGTGCCGAAACCTTGTCCAAAGACTTTTAGCCATCCACATTGAGTAAATAAGACAAACTTTACCTCTGCACATCGTCAAAACTACTATGCATGTTGGCTGAAATATATTTCATTCTGTATCAAGTTACAGACATTATTTCCCACAGCAATGCAAAAGCAATTGACTCAAAATTAGAGGCTATTAGATTTCATACTTGATTATAGTACAAAGAAAAGACGTTTCCTTTCTGTTGGGAAATATTTAATTACATATTTTAAATGATGAGATGGAAGTTTGATTAGATAAACATTGATTGTGTTCCAAATGAAAAACAATAAGTGCAGTAAACCACATCATTGAGCTACTGAGCTTAAGTCTTATGACAATGTTCAAAAGAGTTCACCGACAGAAACAGAGCTATAAGTAAGCCCACACAGGTTGTCGGTTGTTTTTATGCATTCAACAAACAGTAAACTATTAAAGCCACACAAGACATAACCCTTTTTACAACAACGAGTCAGACTAACCCTCTCAAACAATTTTCCATTCCAATAAAACCAACTCTACTCTTTAGTCTGGACTAGATGATGCTAAAAGATAGTGTGATATTTAAAATTAATTAGTACCTTATGTTAATACCATCTGTCCAATTTTATCGCCTCCACCATCTCCATCAATTTGACAAGCATAGACAAACAGAGCTGACACTATTGTGCAGTTCGTCTGCAGACAAGCTGCAGCGCCTCATGGCCTTCAGGTCACTGGACACAGCGATTACCTACAAGACAAATCTGAGAGCTTTCATCTGTGTCGGTGGGTCACCCTCAAATCCCGGTTACAGGCCTGACATTTGCCAATTAACACAATTAGCTTTTGGCAAGCTGCCAGAGGTGTCACATGGCACGATCTGTACACTGATAGTACCTGACAAGCCACAAGTCAGTTTCGTCTATCGCAGGGGACCAGCTACGGATCAGGAGGAATGCCAAGGGAAAAACTGGCTGTGAAGGTGGTTTGACGATAAATGTTAAGCTCATCTTAAAACTGCTCCGAAATGAACAATAACAATAGTATTTTAAAGTTAGCACTGTGGGCTTTGATAATTTGATAGGGACTGTGTTCACATATGCCAGCTAATCAGCCAAGCATGAACACAGGCATATTCTGTGGCCTGGTTACAATCGGTGCGCTGATAACTTCGTCCCAGACGATGTTTAGAGAGATAAGCCAAAGGGGAGGTCTGGGGCAATGACATTGTGCCACAATGGCCATCTCATTTGCAGTTTTAAATTGCATTGGTGCTCTCACTTTTACCCAGCCTTGTCTGTGACTTCTCTGTCTGAACACCGATCGAGTATCTTGAATACCAGAAGATTACGATCTCTCCTAAAACCAAGAAGCCAGGAAGAATTTGTCTGTCGATATCACAATTTACTCTGCACCGCGGTTTTCCTTTTGACATTAAAGCCTGTATTTATGGTTTCCTTTCCGTGGTTATTTAGCATGCATATTTCTTAAACATTTCCCATCTGGGCACATTGGAGCTGTTTAGAGAGGTGTATGTGGAGAGCTTGATGAGTAGCTGCATTCCTAAGCGCAAGCAGTGAATGGACCACAAAACACTTCACTGTATGACAGCACGACATAACCCGGAAATGTGTGAAATGAAAAAATTACCCACGCACGGCCTAAATCACTGGATTATGTAAAATAGATTAATGATGTGACACAACCTCTAATAGTTTAAATGTTTTTCTAACATTGGCTGAAAAAGAGTGGTCAATATTGAACACAAAGTAATAAGTCCATCATTTTGGGCAAAGTTCTACCCTATTGTCATTGCTGCTGTGGGGGCAGGGTCTGTCTGTTTGATCACTGATCTTCTTGACCCTGTTTGAGCAGTTTCAAAGTTTGGGTTAACCTCTTCATGGTCTGCCCTGTATGAGTGACAACAGTGGAAGTGGAGTGGGAACTTTCATGAGAAAGGTTATGAGGTAGTTTCACTCTAATCGGAAGGCCTTAAGTGTAATAGAACTCAAACTCATGTATTTAAAATAATTATCCTCTATATCAGGGGTGTCGAGGTCAAATGGACGGAGGGCCAAATAAAACATTTGGCTACAAGCCGAGGGCCGGACTGTCCAATGTTCATTGAAACCAAAATTTAACCTACTGAAAACATAACAAATATATTACAATATGATTGGATAAATAAAGCAATATTTTCTTATGACTCTGTCAGTAATTTTTAATTTCAACAGGCACAAAATACAAATGTCCTTTATATAAAAAAACTCATAACGTGAACATTAAATGAATGAAGTGATATTATACTCTTTCATTACCGCCACACTTTCTCCACACAGAAGACACAAAGGTTTTCCAGCTCCCTCCGTGAACATGTACTCTAACTCCCACCTTATATGAAACCCCCAAATCTCATAGTCCACCTTCCGTTTTGCCATTGTTGATGGGTATCTGTAAGATAACTTTTGCTGTTATGCTAAAGACTGCTAATAAAATGAAGCCGCCTCTTGCTCGGCGCGTCCCCGTTGCATTGTGGGAAATGTAGTATTGGTGCGTACATTATATCTGCAGGCTGCTGGCTTGCAGCGGCCTGCGGGCCGGATCTAATAATAAATTAATATCATCACGGGTGCCAGATAAAACTCTCTCGAGGGCCTGATGTGGCCCCCGGGCCTTGACTTTGACATGTGTGCTCTATATGATACCATTAGAACTCTCTCAATTTGTATTGTTTTTAGAAAGTCAACATAGAAATTATGGGGCTGACATTTGTTGCTATTGTGCATGTTTTTTACTATGAGAAAATACATGTTAGTGATGTAACTGAACTTTTTTGCAATAAACAAAATCACACTACACACATTGTAAGGGACCTGCAGCAGCTCCCCCAAGTACAGGACATAAGAAAAAGCCCTCATATGCCCTTCCAGAGTGTTGAGAGGTAGGTTTACAGGTAACACTGGCATTACTTGAACAATGAACTATTGTATTTTAGTTTATGTTTTTAGTTTTTGTTTATTGCCTTCTGTTCAAAACCTGCCCAAGGACTACAGATGGAAAGTAGCTTGTAGCTAAATCTGGCGCAGAGCATCTCTTCTCCTTGAGATGAATGTTATCTGCGCACTGTCCTTGTTTTAAATAAATACATAAATAAAAAATAAATAAACAATTTCAAAGTCTGTTATCTATATGTAAACTGCAAGAGAATACAAGAAATGTTTTGTTTCCAACGTTCAACTTTGCAAATAGCAAAAACTCACTTTTTCATTGGAGTTACAGAAGCATAAACTATTTGTAAACACAAAAATCAACTGATCAACTGTTTAAGAAGGTGAAGGTAAACGAATAGCAGACTCTCACTTCTGATATTTCTCAGACAATTTCAGAGAGAATGTAGAGAAATAGCTAAAAAAAAAAAAATGTCACCCGAGATTTTATGTTCTTAAACGCTGGAACTTTGTTTAGTTTTTAGCACCTTGTTGGGACCTGAGCAAAAATACTGTAGACGACCCCCTAACTTGAGCCTGCAGTCCATTAGATTTTGCAATTCAAACAGACCTGCTTTGTTGAGGTGTTATATCAACAGAGTGACCTCCCCATCACTCCAGCTCTGCTTCCTTGGGCCCCCCAATAGCAGGAGATTGATGTCAACAAGGAATTTTGTCCCACGTTTCCTTCAAGCTCATTTAGAGCCAGCCTGCTTCTTAAAAACACTTGCACTTGCACAGAGGGGCCCAGTGAGCCATTAGCCACCTTCTCCAGCACTGCCACAGCAGCAGTGCAAGCAACACCCTTCGTCCATATAACCCGACACCATAAACAACCAATGCCCCAGAAAACACATTAGGCAACCAAGTATCTGTGTGCTGAAGAAATAAAGCACCTTTTGAAGTCAACAAAGTGGTTGCTGTGAGAACAGGGCCAACAGAACCACGTCATTTGTGTATAGTGTCATAGCCAGAGAAGCTCAGAGCTGCTACATGTGAGCCCGCTCTCGGGTTGGTCGGCTTGTCAAACAGTCTTATAAAGCAGGAACCTGCAATGCAGCTGCAACGGTGGGGTTCACATGAGCTCATTGCAAGAAATGCTCATAACTGATTTTAACATCACACAAAGTTGGACAGACTAGTGATATTTTACAAATGAAAGTTACTCATAAAGCAAAACTATTTAGTCACCACTATGTGTTGTTTAAGCTTGAAGTAATTATTACAATGATTTGTGTTTGTTTATAGGCAATGAGACAATACACTTAACTCATCCATTTTTTTAAAATGCTGGATTGCACGTAACCAAATACAACGCTTCAGATATTAGACAAAAACCAAATGTAGAAAAGAGTATTTATGCGGAAACTTTGTTTAATGCAAACACCAGAGCAGTAAATTTAAAGGTTATGTAAAATTATTTCCACTGTTAGAAGACTCATGTGACTTAACTTACTGAAAGAAGAGAACAGAAAGTTACAGTGAACTAGCAATACCGAGCCAAAACATTTCAATGTGCACTGACCCCTTTGCAGAAGTTTACATAGCAAAAAGCTAATGGAAATTCTAATAAATAATGAAAAGACAGAGCATATTGCATATGTATGTTGTCTAACTGGAGACATTCAAACTAGTATGTAAAAAGACTTGGCGCTATAGCCTCAGCTTTGGTTTTGCCATGCCCAATTTGTTATTACTCGACATCTAAAACAAATATAATAATCAGGGAATTGTTGCATCTGCATACATGCAAATGCACATGTACAATTAAATATTTTGTCATCTACAAACTTGTGTTAAAAGAACCAAATCTTTTGAACAGGTCAGCCATACATCTTTACTGTAGAGAGGTTATCCACAGTGCAGGCAGCAGCCACACTCTGAGTAACCTGAATATATGAGTGATGCTGGATGTGACATGCGCTGAACACACTGAAGGCCTGGCACTGGTGAGGGGTCACTGCAGGGCTTTGATAATGCGGACCTGGTCCAGTTCTGCACAAGGCCAAAGATCACTGATAACTTCTTCTTTTTGGACAGAACAGAAGAAAGCAGGGATCGGTCTCACCATGCTGACAAACTTAGCGGTGCTTTGATTCTGTTTTAATATAATTCAATTTTTTACACAATCTTATTGCTTACACACTTAATTATATGCTAGGAGTTACCTTAACACATTTCTCCACTCTGAGATGAATGAAGTTCTAAATGACAAATATTCCATATGCTATAATATTAAAATAAATGTCTGTTTAAATCATGATAGTGATCTGACCTATAACACAGTTAATGTCACTGCTCAGTAACTAATGTAAAATAAATGGCTGAATTAATCAAATTAAGTGCTGAAGTGTCTAGCATGTGATATAGTGGGAACTCAAAAGGAACAGAAAATAAACCGCAGAAAGACCCCTGTGGGTGCTGAACAAATGTTAACACAGGGGTTCTGCCCACTTGAACTTGTGCCACAACAGCTGGCGTAAGATTGAGCACAAAAGGATCTACAGCACGTGTTAAGAAAGACATGTCCAAATGTTGTCAATTTTGACAAACAATCCACAAGAGTCATGAGACAGTGCTACGTTCCAGTAAAGAAAATACTATAGGTGTATTAAATGAATACCTAAAGGTTTCACAATATAGTCAGGTCAGCACATCTCTATCTGTACACAAACATAAAGCTTTGCTTCCACATAGTGCAATATATATCACTGTATGTAAACTGACAGATACAGGGCATGAAATCCATTTTAAAAAGCAGCTTAGGTAAAATAAATATTAATGGAGAATGATGTACTCTAAATTTACTGTGAACTTTTCACCTCACTAATGTTGCCTTAGGCAACATCCATCTCATCCCTCTTACCCTATTAGCTGGTCTCACGTGTCAGCAGTGTTTGCAAACAGTTGAGAAAAGTCGATAGTTAATGACACCGATGCAATGACACTGGCACATGGTAGAGCAGCCCTTAAATCGAAGCAGTGGAACAGGTCAACAAAAGACTACCAGCTGAAATTCAAGGCCATAATAAAGCACAACATGCGCAACCTGCCAGCACCAGCACCTCTACAGACTTTATTCAAACAGTTACGGGGAGAGACTGGCTTACAAGATACAACGTGCATGTAATGGGTTGATTTATTTCATTCTATTTAAATAAAAGTCCTTTTTATTCTGTAGACAGATAGATAATAAATGTGAGTTTGTGATATAGGTTTGTCAGTGGAGAATCTGTACTGTTCCAGCCTCCACACTGATTCATTCGATCCTGAGGTGATGACATGACATACTACTCCACCACTACTCCATGACATTTCTACTGTCTTCTTACAAAAGGATGCCTAATTGCACTGTTGGCATTTGTTATCCCTGTAAAGTTAACATAAATAAAATAACTTGCCTTTTTAAGCTCCAAATCCAACAGCCCAATATAAACAGTTTGAGTAAATTTCTTGATAAACCACATCTAAGATTTGTAGCATAAATAGTACAAAAGAGAAAGTGTGTTCCAAAGTCCAAAAGATGTTTCATGGACCATTTACTGGCAGGGACAAAAACAAGCATCTTGAAAACATATGCCCAGAATGTTCCCAATTCATTTGTATAACAAAACACTTGAGAAATCACAATCTGATATTCTGTTCACATTCACTTTGACATATTTTATCTTCAGACTATAGGAAGAATACAAGTTGAACTTTCTATGAAAATTTTGTGGATTTTTTTAGTTTCTATCAGTCATAAATAATTTACTGAACAAAGATAGAATGCCCAGGAATAGAATTACATTATGTTGTTTCTGTGAACATTTATTTTGTTAAACTGTGATGTTCACACCGAGTATTGCTTTGTCAGTGGGGGCAAAGGGTTTTGATCAAAATGATTGATGTTGTTGGCATACCTTCTATGCCAAGTAACATGAATAATATGGCTGTTACATAACATTACAGTACCTGGCTTGGCGTCCTGGCTGCAGGCTTGTCTTGATGGTTGGCCAGTATAAGGAAAGGTAGAGTACAGAGTTGTGGGTGTTGCAGGGCAGAGTGCAGCTCATTTCGTGCAGCCTCCAGGTCCTCGTCGGATGAAGCACTGTCCAGAACAAACACCACTCCCTGGGACCCCTGATAGTAACGACTCCAATACTTTTTGATATTGTCAGCACCTGGAAATGTAATACGCAACGTGATAATAATAAGTAATAATCACAAACGCAAATATAGAATTATATCAAAATGACACTGAAAAAATGTACATTTGATGTTTTTGATGAAGAACCTTTTTGTTTGTAAATGTGCTTCAAAACGATGTCTTCAAGCAGTGTCACTTAAGCTTCATCTGGATCAAATTTAGAAAAAAAATCTGATATTTATAATAATTAAATAATCAGAACTAATGAAGTAAACAAAAGAACCATCATTAGAATATTATATTATCAAAAATAATCGTAAGTTTCAGCCCCTAGACCATTTGATGACACTGAATGTTTCTATATGAAAGTGAGACATTTTTCCCCATCTGCGCAAAATAACTAATTAATAGACTACCTTATTACTGAAAAAGGTACTTTTGTTACAATAGGCCAATGCTAAGAATTAAGTTGAACCTGAAGGTTATAATTGATTAAATGTATCAGTGACATTAAAGCCTCTCAACAGTTATGCCTCTTCACTTTCACCACTCTTCCTACGCGCACTTTGGCTGGAGTGGAAATCCAGCAGACAAAGTGGTACTTGATAGATGGACTTACTCTCTTATCTTTACCTTGAAACGCTCTGGTGTCTGTCCCTTCTCATTAGATTGAGGAGGCGACTTCTGCCCCCTATTGGCCTGATAGGAGATTTCTAGTACTGATACAGTTCAGTTAACAGTTTGTATTGTAAACATTGACAATTGTATTCCTTGCTGGCTGTAGACCTCTTGATTATTTAATTCTAAACCAGTTAATCGCACATTTTCACAAAAGTGATTTTTAATTAAACCATTCACTTTCACACCTGCATTCAAGCATTGTAACATGCATAAATATATGTGCAGAGGGTGAGATAAGGTGCTGCCCTATTATTGCACGTGGCAGTTGAAGCATGCATCGCAAACCACTACAAAACCATTACTTGTGGTATTACTCGAGACGTTTCTGTCTCTCAGTTACCAAGAATCAAAGACGCTGTGAGAGAATGTACTTAGCACTTCCGTCAGAATGTACTTTCACTTGAAGCGTTTTCTGTATCAAATCGTTGCGGAGTCAAAAAATAGCCGCTGGTCCCTTTTGAGGGTAATAATAACCACATTGTGTTCAGTGATTTTCACAGGTCTTTTTGCCTGCTGGTGGTCGGTGAAAGAAAAAAAATACCCCAGTCATCATTGAAAGCATATATAAGTTTACATAATTTAAATAAAAATAACATTTAGTATTGTAGTACCAACAGATAGAGAGGCGAGTATTGGGACCACTTATTCATTTGCTGTTAACGTGCCACGAATGCGCATGGGGAAATAGCTTGTCTAGACTTGACGTCACATCAGTGTCCAGACATACACGCACCACACACTTAATAGATCCTCCCTGTGTCCCCGGAGGTGCCCTTCCCACCTAATCTGTATACCTGGCACCAGCACTCACTGCATTTGACAGTGTCTGTGTCCACTGGCTCAGAAGCCCTTGTTACATGACCCTCATTAAATACATGAAGTGCTGTAGGTGCTGTTGGTGTGCTTTGATAGAATTAAAGGAGCACTCATGCAGCAGCAGTGCACATTTCACCACTGTACGCTGTGATGTTCTTTTGAACAAGAGGATGACAAAAATCAATGAACCACAACACTTAGGAACCAATGCACTGTGACACACAACTGTCCATCTCATTCATAAAAATCTAAAATGGGGCCTTCTTCCCTCTTATTATCATTAAAAATCCAACGGATAAATTAAACACTAGGAGTTGGGAAAGTTTGGTGCAGACCCAACAAGAGAGGTGCAAGTGAAATGGAAAAGGTATCATCTGAAGAAAACAACTTGGAGGTAGAGTGTCAAAACATCACTAGTTTGTCCTTTACCCCTGAACTTATCCTTAGCAAAAGGCATTTTAAATTGCTCGGATTCCTTTACTCTGTATTTACAAGAAAAGGAACAGCAGAGAAGAGATCTAGGCGGGGGGGCAGAGAGAGACAGAGATTATTTCATCATTCTTTTCTGTGGTGTTGCACGATATACTCTCGCTCCTAAATCAAAAGTGTCAACCAAGGGACTAGTGTTTTTCCTACCTCAATAATGCCTCACCAGACAGCCTTTAACCCAATTCAGAAAAAACTCTTTTCAAAAGCGTCCAATGCGCTCAGTCCAAATTTGGTAGTGGCCTCGTTGGTGGTCCAGGGTGCCTCTTTGTGTATGTGTTACTGTGTGTGTCTGGGAGACTATGTTTTTCAACCTTTCAGAGCTTCCCTTCAAAATATGCATTACACCTGTCATATGAGTGTTCACAACATGAGATAAAAGATGGCATCACTTCAGAATAAGTGATTTTTGTGTATCAAAGTCTCTAAGAAGTATTTGTTGTGTTTATGTCTGAGCACCTTGTCCCCGCTCATCTGTGCTTCCTCGAGTGCTTCACGTTTCCAGGAAAAACAGGCACCAGATTGTGGAGCCACTTTACACAACATTAACAGGTGTGACGTCTTTCCTCCCACAGTGAGCACAAAGCATGACGCTACAAGAGGTTTCCCTTTTACACATTTACAAATAAAACTTGAAGGTGGAAAACATGAAAGATCTGCTATTTTGACTACACAAAGCAATACACAAGATTGTCAAGCAATATAATCACTTATTTTACGTGCCACAAAGCTTTATACCATCTTAAGATACAGAACATAACATTAAAAATGACATGTAAAGAATACAATAAAATACTTTTCTAAACTTACCGCCAAGTTCTTTTACATTCAGAATAGCATTTGGGAATGGCACGGCTTTAATGCTGAAACCTGAAACAAAGAAAACAAAGTGACAGACAAAATTCTGCTGTGCTGTACAACATCTTCACCACATCTACACATTAAATCAACATCACATTGAAGAATATTAAGATACCATAAAATCACTGCATACTATATGTATGCAAGAAAATAAATAGCAGTGGAATAACCTATATCTCACTATAAACTATTTTTCAGCTGGATTTTAGAAAAAGGCCTATCTCATTTATTCTCTAAAGCTAAGCAGGGTTAGGCCTGGTTAGTAAGGGATGGAAGACCGCTGGTAATACCAGGTGCTGTAGTGCAGCACTGGTGCACACTGTTGTAGTGTCCTTATGCAAGACACTTAACCTACCCTCCCCATGTATGAATTGGTGTGTGCGTGATTGGTGGTGGTTGGAGAGGCAGCATTGCTTCCATCAGTCTGCCCCAGGGCAGCTGCTGTTACGTTGGTCGATTACCACCACCACCAAATGTGGATTGAAAGAATAATGTACAAAAATGTAAACCAACTTCGATAGTATATGAGATTAATGCATTATTATTACCAAGTGAACTCTAAATACTACACATTTTGGTCCAATATTACAAATTGGACTAAATTAAGTTCTCAGAGATGTATATCAATGAGGAAGTGAACTGACCCATCAGAGTGCTCCATTGGCCTGCAAGACTATGGTTAAACTCAAGGGTTACAGGAATAAAACCTGCTCTCAATTGAGTTAACATCACATTACAACATAGTCGCATAGAGCAAAGAACTTGGGGGCCTCATGTTGATGCTAAAATATAGAGGCAACAAACCTGTAGTGGGGACGATGCCATCACCGCCCTCGCTGCAGAGGCGGGAGAGCAGGCTGGTCTTTCCGGCGCCTGTCAGGCCGATGCACACCACATCATACTCTGGTCTTGGAGGTGGAGGTCCTTTACAGCACAGCGCACGGAAACACTGCAACAGAGAGCAGCCAAACTAACTTGGATGCAAAAATGTGCACTATGCAACTTTCTGGTGGATGGTCTTATTTCTTTTCCTGCCCCAGGATGTTTCACAGTTTGGCATTTAACTCATCCATCTTCACAGAGACAAGCAGGTGATACCATCAAGCCAAGTTACAGATAAGATCTGTGGAGAGGCGTTTCTGCTCACAGTAAATATGCCTGTTTTTCAAGGTATTTTTAAAGTAATAAAAACATCTGTAATAGATACAGTTAATGTCATGTTGTCAAACATTTTAGGTAATGCATCAAGCCAAGTTACAGATCTCAATGAAGGTAGCACCCACAGGAAAATTTACATAGTGTATCTTTAACCATTGAAGGCAGCACAGTGGCTGAGTGGTTAGAGCTCTCGCCTCTAAGGTCCAAAACATGCCGTAGCAGCGGCTTAGGACTAACTATCCATATAATCTATTCTACAGAATTCTGTTGTACAACTTGCTTGTACAAAAACAAAATAAGTTATCACATGTGCTGAAGTGCAGTTAGTGTGGTGCAGGTCTAGTGTGGGCTCCAGGTCAGACCCTCAGAGCCAGACCTGTCGTGCTTGAGTCATGACCTGGGTCTAAGTGCCTGCTGTGAGACATTAAGAACAAAATGCAGTGTGAACCGTGAACTTTAAACTTGTGTGGAGGAAGCAGCAGTATCCAAACCAAAAAGAGATCTCTTTTATTAGCAGGACAGGAACCAATCTGGAGAACACGCACACTTCAGTACATGTCCAATATCAAGTTTCAGGCGTAGCATCAGCACAGGACCACTCACTGTTTATGACATGAGAGTGGTCTATTAAAACAAGTATGAGAGATCAGCACTTTACCCAGTCTTTCATTTCAGGACTACTGTAAATTGTTCTTTTGGTGAAAAGTAAAAAGTCTGTACAGGATTGCAATTATAGCCAAATGTGCAGCGGTTTCACCAAAAAAAGCCATTAAAATATTGTGATATACAGAGATTATAAACTGTGCTTTTAGAAAATATTTGAACTCATTTTGAATGAAGAGAAAAAGGTCTCTATCAAAGCACAGCATTACTGCATTGACAATGACAGTAATTCAAACACAATAGTAGTCTTGCGTCTCCTATCAGACGGTGCCCATCAGCTCCAGACGTGAACGCAGCAACCCGACCCCGACTCCTCACTGAACCCTGCCGTCTGCCCAAACAGGAAACATTCTGCTCTGCACCAAAGGCTCAAATCAGAAACACAGGCAGCATGTCAAGGAAAAATTGGATGATAATCCCCCCCACCCCCGTCAAATGTCAAAACTGCCATCAGTCACACTCTTCTATGTTAGCTGCACAAAAAAATAAATGTACAATAACTTAATATGCAACAGTTAAGAAAATACGATGGGACACGTCTCTCTTTATTTCCCATCTCTCCACTTTCGCCTGAACCCCCCCGGAGTAGCTGCTCCTAGGGTCAGATGCACACAACATGAGAGGGACGAGGTGCGCACCTTTGGCCTCTTTAACAGAAGAAGATCAAGCTTGACCAAAGAGCTTCAGGGGGAAAATAAATTTGTCTGTAGAGTTTGGCTGCAAGACAAGAGCATGGGGTACCTAGTGTCCCTGTGGGGTTCAGTTTAATGCAACAATTTAACTTCCTTCATTCAGGCAGTAACTTTGTAAGGTTCTGGATTTAAAAGTTCTTTATAAGAAAATGTACTTTAAGACTCTGAGAAAATGCAGAGCAAGGTTCAATAAAAGGCTAATCATTTGACATTTGACAATGTAATGCATTTTTCTTCAAGGCCAAAACATACAAACCTGTGCATGTGTGTGTGACATGTGCAGAGGAAAACAGTTCCCTCTTCTCAGTATGAAAACAGGAGGAACCAGGTAATGAAAACCTCAGATGCCATGTGAGGTCAGGTTGGGTTGAGAACTTCTTCAACACAATTTTCCTTCAGGCAATGTTCACTACGTTGTAAACACACCTGACATGGATGGAAGGCACAGGGCATGGACCTTTTTTAGAAACCACAGAGTATTTTTAGAGATAGTAAATGTGGGTGAGCGCAGACTGTTTCATGTTACATTCCTGTACATACTGCTCAATCACTGGGGACTCCCTTAGAATTCAAATCTGTTTATTATAATGGATAATGAGCCTAATCCGGCCAGGACTGATCTCTAAGAGAAAAATCCCAGAGCCCTACAAGTGCTGCACATAAGGACAGTTTCATCATTTTTGTCTAAAGTTGGACATGTCTTCTTTTACACACAGGTGTGGCATAGAAGCAGCACTTGTCTGTTGTCAGTGAACATTCTAAATATAGTGTAAATTAGTTTGTGTTATTAAACAGAGAGAGGCAGTAGAAAGTGGAGTGAAGAATGAAAGGGAAAGGACATGAGGAGGCACTACAGACACAGGACACAGATGGGTCCAGTACCAGACGTTTTTATTTTTCCAGACTGGGTGTCGGGACAACACTTGTGTGGAGGACTCACTCGTGACCTTTGGAAATGACAGCCCTTTATATGGGTGTCCCGGCGGAGAAGCAGCACAGATTTGTGTGTAATACACACCGGCAACAGTCATAACACAGGCCCGTAAAGCCGTGAGGGCGGGACAGACCTCACTGTAGTGCGCTCCACTCTGAGGGAGATGGGGGCAGGGAGCCGAGGGGCACATTCATTCATCCTCATTCATCTTCTCCCCTTCACTTGTTGTTGTTATTTGCCACTTTGAAGCAGCGGGTGGGGGTGCACTCAGTACAGTGAGGGGCGCTGCATGCCATTCTCGTTAAGGCCGAGACAGACACGGCTGCTCAATGGACTCTTCCCAGGCCTTGTGTTTAAATGGATAGAATCTTCACACAAATATATTCCTCCAAAAGGTATTGGACCACAGAATTTCACCAGTTTTTAGAAATCCAAATATGAGAAAATAATTCCAAGCAACTGTACAAGCTTTCAACTGAAACCATGCATTCGTAATATAGGTACAAGACTTATGGTCAGGTACATATGTTCAGGTGCATTCATATGAATATTTCCTGCAGGAACAGAAAGAGACCCCATGAGCACAGACAGAGCTTAGAGATTAGTTTTCAGTTATCAATTCACACGCACAATGTTGGAATGTGCTGAAAACAAGGCACAACGGCTTTCAGCTTCTCTACTGTAGAATGTCTGAGCAAATATAAGGTGACCCCGTCTGCATCAGTGTAACATCCGTCGGGTGAAGTAGACCGTGTCTTACTTAAGTTGACAAAACCTTCAACAACAGAGAGAGAGTGAGAAAAAGAAAGAGAGTGGGGGGGCAGAGAGAGCATGTGCCATAGTCGCCTTAGCTCCTGCTGCAGTGGGCAAGCGCTAATCATCGGCTAAAGAACAGTCAGAGCCTAAAAAAACATTTGAGCTAAGAATGGGGGAGATAAACATTATGAACCTCTAGTACTTGGATCATACAGTTGGGGCACAGTAGGGCTCCACCAAAGAAATTCTCTCGACTAAAGAGTAGCCCTGCTGATCAATTAAAAGGAGGCATGGTAAAAGTTCTCAAATCTTTTCATTATCTCTATCATCTGAACATGTAGCTGAACAAGACTGCACTGCAACTACAACTGCACAAGAGTTTATGCTAAAACAACTATTTATCAGCAAAGTACTAGGAAACTGCATTTAAATGCAATAAAGGCAAATTAAACTCATGATTCACTCCAAAATATGCAGCTGGCTCAAAATAATGAGCTTTGTGCAGTTGTTCAATTCAATCTATATAAAAATAATTAAGCACTTAACTAATACAAATTTTGGTCCACTAGGACTCCATCAAATGATTAATTAACTAAATGACCAAAGGCCGGCAGCCCTCGGACACAAGGACAAAGTTACCAAATTTGGCAACATAAGGCATTTAATTTCCATACGAGCGGCATCTGCAGACAGCATCAGTGCTCCTGTATCTTAACTCTCACCAGCCGAACACTTTAGCCGTAAAATGATTAAGCCTCATCACAGAGGATTATGGTGCCCTTGACATAAGCCATTGCTGTGGTCGATGAGGGGCGTAAGAGGGGCTTCTTTTCTCACAGTGGTGATGGTTTCATTGGAGGACACTTGTGGCCTGACTGGTCCAGAAGTACAGCATAAAGTGTGTAGGAGGTGGAGGTCATGTCACTGCTGTAAATCTTCCAGTCACTGACAGAAGACTGGACCATTACAATAAATTGGACTGTTTTGATGGGAGTCTAGACGCTCCTATAAAGGATTGAGCAGCAAAGCTGGTTCACCTCAAAAGCCATCTGGTTGTGGCAGTGGGCACCAATCCACCACATCAACAATATCAATGGTTTGTTTGTTTGGACTTCCATTAGCTGTCAACTCAGAAACTATATTCAAGGGACCTTACAATTCCCTCCTTCAGAAAGAGTGCTAAATCATGTGAACACCATCTATTCTGACTAAGGTAAGGTAAAGCTTGTACAGGACAGGTCAAATTACTTCTTTTACAAATTCAGATGATAAAACAAAGTTTTGATTTATTGTCAATAGATAGTCTAGTAAAACAATCCTAAAAAACAACTGCAGACCAGTTTACATGGTGTACAGCATCATCAGGTTTGATTTGGTTTTGGAGGCTGAGGTTAGAGTGGTGGAGAACTGTGCAGATCAAAGACACAAACATCCAGAGCGGACGTCACAGAGTGAAATGGGCTTCACTTGGTACCACTAGTAAATAAAATACTTAGGACGAGTGATGGTTTGGTAGCATTAAATAGCTGTGCCAAAAATGTTGGTTTCCTGGACACAGTATAACGCAAAAGATGTTTTTCCACACCCAGAGGATCAAAGCTTTAGGGGCCCCCTTTTGAAGGCCCTGAAACCAGTGTGCAAGAACCAAGGGGGGTGGAGGGTACCCCATCACACAGAAACAAAAAGGCTGGATAGATAGAGAGAATACTTGCCCTACTTACATCAGATATCACATTTTCATCTGACCCTTTAATAACATCTACATTTCATGATAAAAAAGAGCCATCGTCACTTCATTTATATATATATATATATATATATATATATATATATATATATATATATATATATATATTTATTTATTTATTTATTTATTTATTAAATATTAAATAAATTAAATAAATAAATTATTTATTTATTTATTAGTTTGGACACAACTTTGTTATTGTTATTGAGAAGGGCACCAACATGCCCTTCTCTTGGATCATATTTTTAATTCTAAAAATCTTGAAAAAACATATTTTATTTGAACATTATTTGATTTTTAACATTAAATAGATCTTTCAGATCAAAAGCTTATAATGCATGTAAATATTATATTAATAGTAATAACAATAACTATAAAACTATAATAACTATAATAATAACTGTTGGGTGTTGACAGTAGTTAATTTTAAATATATTTTGTTTCTCTGCTCCTTTTGAACTACTACTCTTTAACCATGGTTAGATCTGAATGACAAACGGGCAGGTCTATAGTTCCATGTCATTATTGATATTTGGAGACTTGGGGCGTTCCAGCACATTTGTCGGAAGTGAACCAGACACATTGTTTTAACCTTTGCTTGAGGAGCCTCTGTCTCATTCCCAGAGGCTGCCTGTGTATAAGGGTCAATGACTTCAATAGGCCTTCATTAAGCACAGTTAGTGTCTACAGTTAATTATGCAAATACGGAGACCCCTTGTGATGTTTGTGGCCTCCTCCATTCAAAGGCTCAGACAAAAGTCCCACCTCCTCACAGCTCGAACGTTTGCGATGTACGGCCTTCATATGAGATCATTTTCATCACACATTTTTGTCAGAAACCAAAAATGAAATGTTATGGAGCTGAGGCCCCTTCTGAAGGTTTTTTACTTTTACTCATGATGACTAGAGGGTTGGTAGGAATATTGTGGAGGAATAATAATTCCCTTATAATGTGGGGGAAAAACATCAAAAATGCATGACAGAGGCAAATCCAAGCTTTGTTTCTGTGAAGGTAATGGCCTCGTCTACACCAGGTACAAATGGGCCACTAACTCGCCTCATACTTTCACCTTCTCCTGTCTTGCTCCGATGTAAGAAAGACATGTTTTTAACACTTTCATAGAACAACAGGTGTCTGCTTTGTCGGTGTATGTTTACTGTTACAAACACATTCCACATGTTGGCAGAGTTTCGCTCACACTGAACTGGTTCATTGTCAGTGTGTTTGATAAACAAACCCACACTACAGAAAGTTGGTGTTGGAGAGTGTGGCTACGAGGGAAATGTGGACAGAGTGGGCAGAGGCCATGCACTGAAACATGTGAAGAAGACCACTACATTAAGTGTAGAGCTAACCCCACACAGAGCCAAGCGCTCTACACGATTGATTCCACATGCTCTTTCTCTGCAAAGAGAACATACAGGCGCGAACTGTCAGAAAGTGACGGACTCATCTGCCGCCCACAACTGTGGTTAATGTCACAACAGCAACAACAGTGTTTGGACGAAGCACGGGTGTCTTTCAGACAACAGCCTTTAACCACACAACGGGCCTCAACAGCAAACCATTAAATACTGTATGTTGTGTCGGTGGCAATATGTGTTATTATAATCATCAATTAAATAAAAAAAATTGAGACTAGATGAGTGAAAGTGGTCAAAAGTCTGATCTGATCAAAAGGGGTTTAGGACTCCAGAAAAATCATCTTTACCGGAAGAAGAGACGGTCACTAGACAAACACAGGCCCCGCTCTCCCACACACTCGGAGCAGAGCCAAGGCTGATGGACACATGTGCTGCAGCATAGGGCAGATTGCGAAACGAGCTTTCATAAACGGCTGAGCACAGAGGGAAACATTTACTTAGTCAAAGACAGGAAAGAACAGATCCTGATGCACCCCAGGCCTCACCTGTGACACTGCACAGTGCAGGCGGAGGCAGAGGCTGAGGGAGCTCAGCTCTTCCTCTCAAGAGACATGAGCCCTTCAGACCTGAGGATGACGACTGTGATGGGAAAGCCTCTGCAGACCCACAGAAACTGAGATGAACCAATAAGACACTGTCTAATATTAAGCCCTCATGCAAGGAAGTAGTCAAACACAATGTGGTTTTCATTCACTCAAGGGTTGGAGTTGATTTTTGCAAATCCAGCCTGATTTTCTACTGACGTTTAACTTTGAAGATTGTAGGATACCAAGGCCCCACTATTAGTCTTCATGTTTTTGTTTTAGTGCCATCTGCAATGCAACAAGACAGCATGCAACTTATGTCAAGACAAAGATGAACAAGATGATCCTGAGAAAAACATTTACAAAAAGTGAAAGTTGTGTATTTTCTCTATTAATTGAGTACTTGTCAATACAAACTACTGAAGTCTGAATAACACATAAGAATGGGTTACCCTCAGCTGACCCAATGAAGACAATAGTGCAAGGGGGACATCTCTTAGAGTGTATGATTATACAATATCCACAGCTAATTTCATGTTAAACTATATTTATCACATAAGTCCAAATAATCTGCCTGTTCTGCTGTATAAAAATGAAAAATATTTGTGAAAGAAGTACTAATTGAGAGGCCTGGAGCTTATTAATGATTTGATGGCTCCATCTAGAGGACATGTCAGTGAACAGCAACCTGAGCATGTAAATAAACATGCACCACTTTATGAATGAAAGGACTGTGGCAATACAAAAAAGAACGGCACCTGCAGGCAATCGATATCAGAAGAACATCAGTCATCTAAATTAAAACAAAAACCTTTTTATTTCTGTTTCTTGAACATAAAATCTAAATAATAAAAGAAATAATTTAAAAGAAAAATACTATTACAGTGCTTTTTAAGTTTCACCATTACACAAATATATAGGCCCCTGCTCTATTAACCATGTATTTAACATTCATTTTATCATTTATTTTGTTTTGCTTGGGTCTGAAAAATTGTTCCTGAACAAGGAGCCCTATGGCAATGAATTCACTCAAAGGTGGTACTTGGTAAAGTTTGAATCTATTTGGCTTTCCAAGCAGCTAAACCAGGTGTAAAATTTTTCACAGACGAATTTTTCCTGGGTTTGTACACCAGGACAAACCCAGAGGAGGATAAAACATGAAACAAATTGACTGTAAGTTTAGACGAGTCTGCTAAAAGGATGGGGTCAAACACCGATGGTCCAAGGTTTTAGCGCATTTTTTTTTATGGCCACAAGAGGGAGAAAGAACTCTTTTACTCAAACCACAAACCAAACATGTTCAAACATTACTTTGCATTCTTGCCAAATAGGTGAATAACTTAAGGAATAAGAGATAGCAGAGCCTATTTTGTGGTAAAAAAAAAGATCTAAATGAAAGTGGCGTCCCGGGAAATGTGTAAATTCAGTATATTTGAGGAAAACACTCCTTTGTCCATAAATGTACTCCAGTAGGATCCAAAAACATGTTCACTTCAGCTTCATCTGGGTCTCATTTAGTAAACATTTCTTCATCATGTGACTTTTGGCGTTCTGAACAACTAATCAATTAATCAAAACATTAATTGCTAGACTGATCACTGGATCATCATCAGTTTTAAATCTTTTGTGTGTGTGTGTGTGTGTGCGTGCGTGCGTGCGTGCGTGCGTGCGTGCGTGCGTGCGTGCGTGCGTGCGTGTGTGTGTGTGTATATAATATGACTTAATTATCCATATTGACGCAGTCCTACCACTGAAGAGTTTATAAATGCAATTATTATCAGATCATTTGTCAAATTTAGGGGTAGGCGATATTGACAAAAAACATAAAATTTTCTTTTAATTTATAGCTTTAGTTATTTATGATTTCTACAATTTTCAGACTATTTTAACTCCGGGGGGTGTCTGCAATGCGCTAAAATGTGCCTGTAAATGTCTTTGTTGAGGCACAATTATTGCACAAAATGTTAAATAATAATAAATTGACCAAAAAAAGGCAGAGATATCACTCTACACTTGATGTTTCTGTCTAATTTTTTATGTAATTTCTAATTGTTTTTACTACATACACACCCGACATTTTAATTTTGTATATGTTCAAAACAATAATTGCGTTATTATCCATTTTGTTTATATATTTCCCACTAAGTTTTTAAAAAAATGTCTGATTGGAGTTTTTTCATACAGCATGTCAAAAGTCAACCAATACAACTTTCACAAGAGGTTATTGTAGCCCTTTGCAAACAATTGAAGTGAAATTCTTGTTTAACTGACCGTTGTCGTTACTCAACTTGTGCGTTCTGTTCTGCAGTTATTTTTAAGTGTGGGATATTGAAGGGCCAGGAGGGGCAAAGGCTGCTCCCATCCTGTCTTTGAAAGTCTACGGAAGTGGTTGGAAACGTAGCTTTCTACACAGCGTGGGAAAAAGACAAATATTGGAGGTGTTGACCATAGTGTTCACATGATCAAATGAAATAATATGACAAGAAAGAAGTTCCATCTCAATTATCAGCAGAGTCAAGCCTTTGTGCCAGACTCCAAAACTCCTCAGCTGCACATCACAGCTCAAGGGGGAGCCCTGAAAAGAGAGCACAGGTCTAGTGTCAGGTACTATCTGGTTGAGGGTTGTATCCTCACACAGCCACATGATTTTGGCTGTGTGAGGTCAGCATAGGTAATGAGCTTCTGGATTTATGCCTGAAGGTTTTCAAAGAAATTAAAAGTAACAACTGAGCAACTACTTACATGAATGAATACAACCCCATTTATGTTTGACCTGTGCCTGCAGGGATGACGTTCCACTTGATTAAAGACATAATGAGAGGACCACAAAGTGCCGCACATAGTCACTTAAATCCTTAATGGTTTGGGCATTGTACCGGGACAAGCTTCGCAGAGCAGCTCCGGCAACAGGGCGCTGAACCAAAGAAAACAGTAATGTAGAGAAGCAAACGCAGAGTTTTTTCTCTTTAGAGTTTCACGAGCAAATGAGCTAAATGACGGGCAGCATTACACACAGCATTACTAAAAGTATTTTGAGGATTGAAAAGTAAAAGTATATTTTAGATTTCATTTAGTGAGAAAACATTTGTTGACTCGGAACCATGCCAAAGAGCTCCAAGGTGAACCAGTCTGGGTACCAGAGCCAGTCAAATGTGCCTCAAGTCCACTGGTATAATCTGAAATAAGAATAAAATTAAAGTATACTTAACAGAAATCCCTTTAAAGAGAATATTTCATGAAATGAGAAAAGAAATATTGCAGAGACAAAATATTGCTTGTGTTCCACCAGCACATCTAACAATGTGTAACCTTCCTGACTTGGCTTAGTTAAAATAAAACTTTGTAGTTAGGGAACTATTTCCTGTCCCATTTCAACATTTCAAGTCACACAGGTATGATGGCAATAACCATATGCCTAGAGCTTTCTGTGAGACAGTAAATTCATCTTAATGCAGCACAGCTCTCAGAATCCACCTGTTGCATTAGTCTGACTGTGTGACACCCACTCAATGCTTCTGTGACCAAGCAACGCAGAAGACGCCAAGTCCCTCCTCTGTTTTGAGTTTCAAAATACAGCACAAGAATCCATTAAGATTGAAAAAACGACAAGTGAAGCCATCTACACCCTCTTAATCACTTATAACAGATGAGAATATAGAGCTTGTTCTTACCGTGTAAAGCCCAATCCTGCACAAGGCAAGAGAGAGCTGCATGTGCTCCGACATTGTGGTCGACAACAAGTGTTACCCACGGCAACAAACAAGCCAAGCCCCTGAGAGTGAATGGACAGAGGATCAGAGGAGCAGCAGGTTAACGACAAGTCCAGCCCTCACGGTCTCACCTCCACCACTCTGCTATTGTCAGCCAAAGGATTGAAAAGCATCATTATTGTTCCAGAAATAGACTAGATTACAAGTTGCTTCACTGTTAAAACTAATAAACAAACTCCACGACGCAAGCCTCAGATTAGCTGAGATTTGCTGCTCTGTGGTCAACAGTGATCCAGAATAAGACTGCAAATGGGATTAGTCACCACAATGTAGCCACACTCTCTGTGTCAGGCTTTATGCTGTAGAAAACCATTCTGTGCATCAGTCAATAGCTCAGTGCAGGAGGAGCATGAGGCACTGTGGCCCCTTTGGA
The DNA here is from genome assembly GCA_019453435.1 of Rhinogobius similis. NCBI lineage: Eukaryota > Metazoa > Chordata > Actinopteri > Gobiiformes > Gobiidae > Rhinogobius > Rhinogobius similis. Next base: position 25,553,635 of record CM033629.1, read on the forward strand.
AGCTTGTGTAGCAAAAGATATTGCGTCAGATGATGAAAAAGCATCATGTTCTTTTGTTTACAAACCATCAAACACTCCATGAGAATGCCAGGATTGTTGAGTAAGTAACCACTGAAAAGAGCACGGTTTCAGTATCATTCATACTGAACTTTACTAAAGACGACAAACAACTAGTTTAATTAAAAGTTATCATCTTAGAGGTTCACACACATACCTAATGAGGGCACTCACTCGCCCTCATTCTCTCGCTATCCTCCCTCTCAACTCCGGATCAGGCTCAGCTCTACTCAATGGGACTGAAGGGTATGGACTCAGTAGCACCCCTAAAGACACACACACTTTACTACACCAAGATGACCAACTATCAGAATTAACAGCCCTATACGTGATTTTTATGGTTTTGACAGGCAAAAAACAGAACTAGCTCATGTTAAAGTCATTACATCAGTCACATGTATCTCTCACTTTCCCAATGTAGTCCCAGCATCCCATATATTCACTACGATGAGTTTATAAGCACTTTTCATGAGTCTCTGAGCCCAGACCGTCACGGGTAAAGCTAACAAACATTAGCATGCTAACAGCACTTTCCCTGCTTCTCTCGTAGGATAAAACGTACTATAAATAGATACAAATAGATACTTTAGTATATTTGTGCTGGGGCAACACAGATTTTACTTTATTATCTGCAAAAAATCAGGAACACAGTCTACTTCTATTATTCCTGTTTCACAACAGTAAAAATCAGGTAAAGCCCCTTTATTAGTCAGATACAGTAAAAATAGATCTTATAGTAATTGTTTAATTCATTTTTCCCATAGATTTCTGAAAAAAAAAATTACAAGTTTGAAGACACTATGGGCGCTAATCAGCTATGTGGTAACTAATGTCCATGAAAAAAATGTTAGTCCAAAAAATGTTTTTTAAATAATTAATCGCAACAAAATAAATATCTTGCAACATGGACCTCTCTGACAGAAAAGTATTAAAACGCAGACAAAGGCTGGTTTTATTCACATTTTTCCTTATTTAGTCAAAATTAGTCTTAGTTTTGTCTCAGTTAAGTTTTTTAAATTCTAATTCTACTTCACTGAGGTGTGAATATATGCATTTGTTTTAATAGAACTGAACATACTGTGTCAAAAAGTATATTCAAATATTTCAATAATATTGTAACATAACAGCCATATCGCTTATTGCAATAATTTCAAATATAGTCTGTATAAATCCCCTACTGGGGATGAGGCGGGTTAACTGCTTTGCTCAAAGACATAACAACAATATTCCTGAAAGAGTTGGGATCAAATCGCCAACCCGTGGGGTCAGTGGATCTGTTAGCCTGGCATCCAGACTAGTCCCTCCCTTGCATAGCTCTAGTATTTGTTAGAGATGAACACGTTTTTTCTCCGTCTACATCCCCAGTTAGCTAACATCTCACACATGCCAGTAAGTCCGCCTTCAAACATGGCAAATTATTATTGTTCATCAGTGTTTTGATTAGGGCTGAAAGAAGTTATGTGATTAATGACAACTAATCAATTACTGAGATAATCGTCAATTAATTTAGTAATCAAATAATCGTTATCTGGACTACACATAGACTTTAAAGCAGGGGTGTCCAAACTTTTTCACAAGCGGAGGGCCACAAATCAATCGCGAAACGTTTAAAAAAATCTGCATTTATCTGATGTTTTAAGTACCACCACGTCTACATTTAGTCTGTGCCTTAATATCAGGTCTGTATTGCACCAAAATGTTAGTTATTTAGGTTGGAATTGTAGAAAATCTGAAATGTGCTGTAAATAGTACTTATCAGGACAATGTGGGCCAGTTCACCAGGAAGCCTAAGGGCCAAGAAAAATTGGTCTGAGGGCCGCATTTGGCCCCCGGGCCTGAGTTTGGACATGCCTGCTTTAAAGCATGCCACGAGTTGACAGAAGAATTTTTTGATTCAGACAGGGGATGAATTACATCAAAAAGACAAAGAAAACAATGAACATTTAGTGTTTTAAATCACCCTGTTTTGTCTGTAAACTTAAGTGACATAATCTTAGCTTCATCAGGTACAAATGTATCTTATATTCACAGGCACCCGCATTTTAAACAAGTAATTGATTAATCGAAAGAATAATCTAACCTAATCGATTAGCAGAATAATTGTTAGTTGCAGCCCTAGTTATCTACCACAGCAGCCTGCATCCCCACATAAACGTATCACCTCAAACCTATGTGTCTTGATCACCTCACTTTTGTATGCATCCACAGCACGGCCTCAAGTAGGGCTGTGCAATTACCTGTATGTATAATTGTGATTTCAATTATTACTCTATTCAATTACCAAATTGATACAATACAATTAATTGATTTAAGAATTGCAAGTGCTCTTTGTTTGCCACTCAAAACCTGGAGCAAAGGCACTTTTCTAAAACTTTTAAAATATATTTAGTCTTTTTCTACAGAATAATTTTATGAATAAATAATCGAGATTTCAATTATGAACCAAACCAGATTATAATTTCTGCAATAATCGAGCATCCCTAGTCTCAAATCAACTTGGTTTATATTGCTGCACACAGGTTGTGAAAGTGTGCTTGGTGCGGCGCTAAAAGTTTAGAAGGATCAGTGTTGTAGCACAAGCAGGAGCGTGCTAGCTTTGGAAGGGATAATAAAATAAAAAGGCAGATTTTTCAAAAGTAACAAACTTGTTTCTATAATGCACAGAGTAGAAAGTACAGATACAGTAGTAATGAGTAAAAACATTGAAATGTATTTGTATAGTGTAGCGCCCTTAGTGTGGACCAGTATAGGAGAGGCACTAACATCCACTAGGTTCGTAAGAGGAGATGATAATTAGGAAGGACCAAGACTAAGGTGAACGAACAACGGGTGGTTTATTACTTCACCACTAGTAAAGAACAATTGCAGATGTACAATATAGTTGAAAATAAAAGTACAATAACAAAGAATAAACCCAAAATAAAATAGAGCTCTTTCCCCAAAAAAGTCCAATTTACTCATGTATAGTTCGTTAATTGAACCGTTGACTACCCGGGTAGTGTATGTATTAGTGTCTTATCTGGATCCAATTAGAAAAGAGAGTTCCGTCAAGGATTTTCTGACGAGGATGCTTCAGGCTGGCCACACCGTTGAACACCACTGCAGTCACCATGGGCTGGGCTGCATAGCATCAGGTTGAAGATCACTATAAAACCAATCTACACAAAAGGTGCAGAAAGTAAACATTCTGTTCAGTTCTTATCATAATGAGACCTCATTGAATATATTCTTCCTCAAGAGCATATGAATTTACTATCCAAATGTTAATGTCACAGAATCAAAAATAAATGAATAAATGTACACTTGAGTATGTGATTTTGTATAGCTTAATCAGCTTAAAAGTATGATGAATTACCATGTTTTTAGCAATAACACACAGTAAGGTAAAACGGCAATGAAATACCCCTTACAATACAACAAAACATATTGGATAACATGAAATTATACTTTAACCATATCAAAATAAATTATTTATCATCCATTCTTAACCTCGTTGGCTTTTAAATGTATTTAACAATAACAATGAAATTAGTTTTTAATATGTACATAGTATTTATGATTTTACAACCATAACCATCTGTGAATGGCTTTAAACGTATATTTAATCATGAAATGGCAATATCTCTATAAAGGAAATATTTTGCAGTGCAGAAAGCACATGCTTTCTCAAAAGTAGTGCTAATCCATGAATATGTAAGGCATTAGCCACACTAGACTAGTAGCTAGCGCTAGCATTAGCACACTTCACTTTCTTGTAACGAAATACAATGTGCAATGACACAAACTGTGCCAAAGCAAGTAAAACATTAACACACAATCATGTAACTCCCGATTGGTTTTAAAGAATGATAAATGACTTCCTAATCATGTACTTTCAACTGATACACAAGATTAGCTTCAGCTAACAAAAGTTTACAGTGAACATGTTTCACACTCACCGGGATTTCCACAAGTTATTTCTCAACAAGTTGTCACTTCTATGGCTCACAGCCGTTTATCAGGGTGTAAAGCCTGTTTACAACAACAAATTAGTAACATAACCCAGAATATTTTATGTTATTTGACGATTTCCCTACTTACTCGCTCTGCTTTCTTCCACCACGAGGAGCGTGCTTAGAAATGACTGTGACCGCATGGCAGGGCTCAACTTTGTCAAAACGCAACAGCACACTCTACTGGCCATTGCTATATTACATATACAGGTTTAGTAGCCCAATGTTTCATGTGGGTTACACCCTCCCCCCTTGACTCAGCATGAGTCCCTTCATGCGCTTGACTATCACCAAAAGCTTCAAGTGCTTTGTTAAAACTGTCAAGTAAGTTTTGGGCAAAGGAGACTAAGGGTTTGCCCAACTTAAGGTAATGAAGGCGATCAGGAGGTTGGCGTGACCTTTCTGACCTTCGAGCAGAGTTTGTCATGTCTTGATCTGGCACAATTTCACTTTCGGTTTCTGTTTCATTATCAAGGGCCTTTTCTGGTTCATCGTCCTTTTGGTTTTCCTCATTCGTCATATCCGTTATGTTTCCACTTTGAGTAGTCATATCCGGTAAATTGCCACTTTCAGTTGTCACATCTGTAGTGTTTCCGCTTTCAGTTGTCATATCCGGTAAGTTTTCAATTTCCATATCCTGCTTATTTGTATTGTCTCTATTTGAACTTTGCTCCACATTGGTTTCAGAGATTTCTGGGTGTCGGTTTTCACTTTCAAGAGTCATCGGGACAGGATCCACAGGTAAGTAACGAACAGTACTTGGTTGTTTAGGGATTTCACATATTTGCGTGAACCTACGTTCATAGGTGATAGGAAGTGAACAGCAAGACTCATCATCAGATTCAGGATTTTCCTCGTAGTTTTGAAGTTGACTCTGTCTTGTGCGTGGTCGACTAACTTTAGGTTTGGGCTGCTCATTTTCCTCTTCCTCAATCAAGTCACCACAAGGGAGTAACAGGTCCCTATGTAACGTTCGAGAGGGACCATCCCCATTTATGGGCTGTACAGTATACACAGGTAAGTTAGATACCTTTGAAACAACTTTGTAAATCGTCTGTTCCCACTTATCTGCTAGCTTATGTTTGTTGCGAAGCCGCAGGTTTCTGACAAGGACTTGATCACCGACCTCCAAAGTTGACTCTCTTACTGTTTTGTCAAAGCGACGCTTGTTTCGAGCTGCAACCTTTGTGAGTTTTGGTTGCGATTCGATAACTTTCCTCAAGGCGTGCTTTGAGGGTTTTCACATATTGAGAGTGGGAGTTTGGAGCACCATTTTTGACAGGTAAGTGAAAAGCAATGTCAATCGGAAGCCTAGGTTGACGCCCAAACATTAATTCGTAAGGACTGTAACCGGTTACTTCGTTTTTAGTGCAGTTGTAGGAATGAGTTAAGGGTTTCACATAATCGCGCCAATGGCTTTTATCTTTGGTTTTCAGTGTACCAAGCATAGCTAGCAGGGTCCGGTTAAACCGTTCAACCGGATTACCTCTAGGGTGGTAGGGACTGGTTCGGACTTTGGCAACGCCCAAGAGAGAACAGAGCTCTTTTATAAGTTGAGACTCGAAGTCCCTCCCTTTATCGCTCAACAGCCGTTCAGGAAACCCATAATGCACAAAAAACTGCTCCCAGAGTGTTTTCGCAACTGTTTTGGCCTTTTGGTCTTTGGTTGGAACAGCGACCGCATATTTTGTAAAGTGGTCAGTTAAGACCAAAACATCTTTAGTTTGATGACTGTCCGGCTCTATGGATAGATAATCCATGCATACGAGTTCCATGGGGCGTGTCGTTTGGATACTTGTAAGGGGTGCACTTTTTTCAGGAAGGGTCTTTCTTGAACGCGCATCGGCCACAGGATTTTTATTTTGTGTTCAACGTCCATGGCCATTTTTGGCCAATAAAACCTGGACCGAATGAGATCAAGGGTTCTCTCAAGACCCATGTGCCCCATTTCATCGTGAAGACATGTAAGGATGGTGGGTCTTAGAGAAGTGGGGGCAACAAACTGGTAAGTGATGTCGTTTTCAGTTTTGCGTGTTCTGTAGAGTAGACCATTTCTCATAGTTAGTTTTATCCATGCCTTTAGCATTAGTTTGAGTTCAGGAGAGTCAGAATGAGTGGCTATCGGTTCATTACCAGATTCCAACAGATTAACAACCGTTTTGATGACTGGATCAGATTGCTGATGCTGTTGGAGTTCCGCTCCTGTGTAAGCAGGTACTGTTGGGCAACCAACCATTTCCTCAGTTTCGTAAGCATCAGGGATTGCATTTGCATGAATTGCGAGAGACTCAACGAGGGCAATGGAAGGTAAGTCATTTTCTGTAAGGTGTCACAATTGACGGGGACATAAGACATTGACTGTGTCAGCGAAATGACATCTTGGTTCGGTGAAGTTGCTAGATGATGTGAGGCAAACTGTTTGATTCTCTCCTTTTCCTCAAGAGATGCAAAGTCGTCACTGAGAGTGTCATGTGGACGTCTTGATAGACCGTCTGCATCTTGGTTGCTTTTGCCTGCCCGGTACTTTATGTTGAAGTTGAAAGTGGAGAGGGCCGCCAGCCAACGATAACTGGCTGCATCTAACTTAGCGGACTTCAAAATGTAGGTTAAGGGGTTATTATCTGTTATAACAGTGAAGGTAGTACCATATAAATAGTCCTGGAACTTTTCAACAACTGACCATTTTAAAGCAAGAAATTCTAGCTTATGTGCCGGGTAGCGCTTTTCACTAGACGAGAGCCCCCGACTAGCGTAGGCAATCACCCGCATTTCACCTTCTTGCTCCTGGTAAAGAGCTGCCCCTAAACCAGTTGTGCTCGCGTCGGTGTGGAGGACATACGGCAACTGGGGGTTGGCAAATCCCAGTACCGGCGCAGTGGTCAGTTTGTCAATGATTTGTACGAAAGCTTGTTGGCAGGCATCTGTCCAGCGGTTTGTCAAAGGCTCTTTAGGATTGTAGTAGCCTTCAAGACAAGGGCCACCTTTTCTGCTCTTTCTGGGAGGTGGGTAACCCCCAGTGAGGTCATTGAGGGGTTTGACTACCTTTGAATAGTCTTTGACAAATCGCCGGTAGTACCCTGCAAAGCCTAAAAATGACTTAAGCTCTCTAAGTGTCTGGGGTCTTGGCCAAGTGCGAAGGGCTTGGACCTTCTCTGGGTCGGTTTCAACACCTTGGCTTGAAACTACATGCCCCAAATAGCGCACCGCAGTTTGGAAGAAACGGCATTTGGATGGCGAGAGTTTCAGGCCGTTCTCTCTGAGTTGCTGAAGGACATGAACAAGACGGGCCTCGTGTTCCTCTAGTGAGCTGGAAAACACTATTATATCATCTAAGAAAACTAGTACTTCCTTTAGGTGCAGGTTGCCCATACACTTTTCCATTAAACGTTGGAATGTACTAGGGGCGTTGGTAATGCCCTGGGGCATACGATTAAACTCGTAAAACCCTAATGGACACACAAAGGCGGTTTTTGGTTTGTCTTGTTCTTCCATGGCAATCTGGTAATACCCTGATTTAAGGTCCATTACCGAAAACCATTTAGAGCCAGAGAGGGCCGAGAATGCCTCCTCAAGATTGGGAAGTGCGTATGCATCGCGAATCGTGAGGGTGTTAAGCTGCGATGTCGATACAGAGGCGCACTTCACCATTCTTTTTTCGCACTACGACTATTGGGGATGAGTAGGGCGACTCAGATTCGCGTATGATTCCTGCATTGAGTAGCGTTTGCAGGTGTCGTCTCACAGCCTCATAGTCGTTTGGGTGAATAGGTCTTGATTTTTGTTTAAAGGGTGTGTTGTCGTTTAAGTTTATGTGATGTTTAACTTTGGTTGCGTGCCCAAAATCTAAGTCATGGTGGGCAAAAACATCACCATACTCGTTCAGCTTTGCTGTTATTCTGTCCTTCCATTGGTTTGAAAGAGGAGACTCTCCAAAGTCGAAGGTTAAATCATGTTTGGACATTTGACTGTTTGACTGGACTGTGGCAGCGGAACATTGGATTGGATTTTCACCAGTATTGGGAACAGGTAAGTGGTCGTAGATGTGCTCTGGAGTATGTAGTTCAGCAATGACACAATTATACGGCAGAGTGATGTCATGCTCTGTCTCATTCCTAATCCAGACGGGTAACCTCTGGGGGTGCTGCTCAGTCAGGTTTACAAGACAGCAATCCACAAAGATTCCCCCAGGCAGGGTAGATGAAGTAGGTGTTTCGACTATGGCATATCCACTGATGTTGTGAGCTTTTATATACCCTTCGAGGAGCACACGATCTTTAGCAGGTATCACATGCTGCACTTTTGCCTTTAAAGTCATCAAGCCAATTTTTCCTGTTGAGTTCATGGTTTTCCTGAGTTTGAGTGTCCGGATGATTTGTCTGTAACCATAGACTGAAGAGAGCTCGTTAGGATTTTTTCCGTCACAGTATTCATCATAAACAACATCAAGGACATTAGTACCAATAAGGACAGGCAGATCACAGTTTGAGCGAATATCTGGGACAACCAACGCTAAAGTAGGGACTTCAGGCTCTGATTCGCAAAAGTCTTTGGGAAACTTTAAACTTAACTCTACATAACCCAAATATGGTACATTCTGACCACTAGCTGCTTCTACATCTAAACCTGAAATGGGATGTATAGGGTGTTCTAACAGATTAGCGTGATAAAAGGAAGATGAGACTGTGCTCACTTGCGATCCAGAATCCAGTAGACAGTTACACTGGACTCCAGCTACTGTAACGTTTGCTGTACATCTTTGACCTACAAGACCTTTTGGAAATTGGGCCTTATTTTCTGTTTGGTGAGATTTCAGGAATGCTTTTTCTTTGTGCTCTGAATTGGGACGTTCTTGACTGAGCTCAGTCCCTATCTGTCCCTCAATAGGAACTGGTGCTAGTTTAAAGGAGTTTTGTTTTGTTCGTCATAAGCTTGTTGTTTCTGCCTAAAGTCTTTGCGTTTTTGTTCAACAAGAGTTGGGTTTGGCTCATTGGTACATGATGGAACTATGTGGCCGTCCTCACCACATCTAAAACAATAACCTGGACGTGGACGTTTTAAAGGTTTGTTCTCAGCTAAGTAGGTGGGGTTGGGATTTCCTGTAGTTTTAGATTTGTGTTTAGGTTTCTTGTTGGGTTTCATGCTTGACTGGCTCGTGTTGTTGGACAACGAAGCTTTAAGGGAAGCCATTTGGGCTTGAAGCTTTGCAAGCTGTTTTCAAGTTTCTGTGTGTCGCTGGTCGGAGGTGGCTTTTCGTTTGAAGCAGATGCATTTGGTTCATCACCAGGCCAATGACTGTACTGCAAGGTTTCATCCACTGTCAGAGAGTTTGTCTGAGCTTTGCTTTTTAAATTACCGAAATGCTGTTTCATCCGGCTGGATTTAGCAGCAGACGGTCTTCTTCCACTCTAAGTGTAAGAAGAAGCTCGGCAAACATGGGCGGTTTGCTTTTCTTTTGTTCAAGCTGTAAGCTGGTAATGATACTGTTATTCCAGCAGCCTCGGCAAAACTGCTTAAGAAGCTGACGATCAGAGTCATCTGCATGCAGTCCACCCCTTTTTATGACTTTGTTGAGGTGATTTGTAAGCGTTGTAAGTATTCGGAGGACTTTTCACCTGGATTTTGATTGGTGTTTAAGAACTTCGCAAAGTTCGTCCCCATCATCAACTGTGTCATAAGCAGAGTCTAAAAGAGTGAGATAATCACGGGGAGTTGCATTTGTTCCTAAGTGTTTTACAATATTTGCAGCAGGCGGGGTCAAGCTTTCAAGTATTTTTCGGACTTTGTGTTGGTCAGACACGGTTTGGTCGGAGAGGACAAAATCAATGTTGCTGCGCCACGTGTCATAATCGGACTCAGGGTAAGGACATGGCACTTTGCCCGAGAAGGGTCGTAGTTTGGCATGGCTATGAGAAGGTAAGTCGGCATTTTTTATGACATGTTCCACAACAACCTTTTGGATTTCAGGGGAGGTAAGTTGTTCAGCATTTATGACGACAGTTTGTTTTTTAGGTGAAACTGCTGCTTCCTCACCTGCAACAGACTGAGCACCATGTTCAAGTGATTAGCTCTACGGTTTGCTCGTGGGCTTTCATTGGTGCTTTGCTCAGATAAAACATCGCCAGAGGGCTGAGGTTCTTGGCCTATACATGGCAAATCTGCTTCAGGGATAGCGGCAGACTTTTGTATACGTGCCAACTCATCAAGCAAAATCTTTTCAAAATCAACACCAACAAGTTTGGCCACACTTTGGAGCTCAGTTAGGTAAGCACTAGTGATGCTTGAACCTCTACCAGTAGCATACAGATCAGATAGCAGCTGAATACTGTGAACAATATTAGGGTCACTGCTAGGCTTTTCATATGGCAAACTGTCTTTAAGAAACTGAATGGGTTCCCCTGTCTTGAATTCAACAATAGCAGAATCTTTAAACTTTGGATCTAGACTGGTAATTTTAATGACACGTTCAATAGCACCAACCTGTTGTAGATAATCAGTAATTTCATTGTCAACTTCCAGGCCAGTAATGGGCTTGACCAAAACTGCATTGGGCACTTTAACATTTTCTCTGTGAATGACCTCCATTTTCAGTGTTTTGTACCCTCTGGATGTTGGTAACACAGGTGAAGCAATAAAACACGTTGCTCAGAGTGATCAGGGTGGTCTAGATTTGGTTTATCTCCTCCTGGCTGGCTCGCCAAGATTTGTGTAGCGCCCTTAGTGTGGACCAGTATAGGAGAGGCACTAACATCCACTAGGTTCGTAAGAGGAGATGATAATTAGGAAGGACCAAGACTAAGGTGAACGAACAACGGGTGGTTTATTACTTCACCACTAGTAAAGAACAATTGCAGATGTACAATATAGTTGAAAATAAAAGTACAATAACAAAGAATAAACCCAAAATAAAATAGAGCTCTTTCCCCAAAAAAGTCCAATTTACTCATGTATAGTTCGTTAATTGAACCGTTGACTACCCGGGTAGTGTATGTATTAGTGTCTTATCTGGATCCAATTAGAAAAGAGAGTTCCGTCAAGGATTTTCTGACGAGGATGCTTCAGGCTGGCCACACCGTTGAACACCACTTTCGCAGTCACCATGGGCTGGGCTCGCCATCAAATTCGAAGATCACTATAAAACCAATCTACACAAAAGGTGCAGAAAGTAAACATTCTGTTCCAGTTCTTATCATAATGAGACCTCATTGAATATATTCTTCCTCAAGAGCATATGAATTTACTATCCAAATGTTAATGTCACAGAATCAAAAATAAATGAATAAATGTACACTTGAGTATGTGATTTTGTATAGCTTAATCAGCTTAAAAGTATGATGAATTACCATGTTTTTAGCAATAACACACAGTAAGGTAAAACGGCAATGAAATACCCCTTACAATACAACAAAACATATTGGATAACATGAAATTATACTTTAACCATATCAAAATAAATTATTTATCATCCATTCTTAACCTCGTTGGCTTTTAAATGTATTTAACAATAACAATGAAATTAGTTTTTAATATGTACATAGTATTTATGATTTTACAACCATAACCATCTGTGAATGGCTTTTAAACGTATATTTAATCATGAAATGGCAATATCTCTATAAAGGAAATATTTTGCAGTGCAGAAAGCACATGCTTTCTCAAAAGTAGTGCTAATCCATGAATATGTAAGGCATTAGCCACACTAGCCTAGTAGCTAGCGCTAGCATTAGCACACTTCACTTTCTTGTAACGAAATACAATGTGCAATGACACAAACTGTGCCAAAGCAAGTAAAACATTAACACACAATCATGTAACTCCCGATTGGTTTTAAAGAATGATAAATGACTTCCTAATCATGTACTTTCAACTGATACACAAGATTAGCTTCAGCTAACAAAAGTTTACAGTGAACATGTTTCACACTCACCGGGATTTCCACAAGTTATTTCTCAACAAGTTGTCACTTCTATGGCTCACAGCCGTTTATCAGGGTGTAAAGCCTGTTTACAACAACAAATTAGTAACATAACCCAGAATATTTTATGTTATTTGACGATTTCCCTACTTACTCGCTCTGCTTTCTTCCACCACGAGGAGCGTGCTTAGAAATGACTGTGACCGCATGGCAGGGCTCAACTTTGTCAAAACGCAACAGCACACTCTACTGGCCATTGCTATATTACATATACAGGTTTAGTAGCCCAATGTTTCATGTGGGTTACAATAGCATAGGACATTTACAACAACAAACAGTGTCGTAGGGCTTAACACAGGAGCAACACAGAATAACCAATTTTATACTCTAAAGCAGTGATTCTTAACCATAGGGCCGGGGCCCAAAGTAGGGCCGCGAGCACCTCCTTGAGGGCCGCACAAACACTAAAATATAATACATTTAATATGAGATTGGGCCTCGAGTTACTTTAGACAGAAAAAGTCGGGCCTCAAGGTAAAAAAGGTTAAGAACCCCTGCTCTAAAGTACAGATACCAAAATAATAAAGTACAAATATTTTGTTACTTGCCATCTCTGCCATCACTAAATTTCTATAGTGGCACTTTGTCACAAAATAACAACATGTAAAAAAAAAAAAAAAAAAAAAAAGTCAAGTAAAAAAAAAAAAAAATTAAACTAACAAATCAAAAGGCATTGTCAAGGTTAGGCTTTACGCAGCAAAGTAAACCAATGTCCAAACCAGAAAATGCATCTTGAGCGGGTTTATACGGGTGAACATTCCTCCTGCAGCCTCTCCAAACATCGGTACACAGTGGTTTAAAAAAATTAAATAAAATCCATTTGATTCTATGCATTCTTTTTGTTTTTTGTGCACGTAAGCCACCGTGTTTGAGACACACAGAGACAATGCATTTCTCTGATTGGTTAATCTACCAGTCTATCACGCCCATCTGAACTCTGGGAGATACGACAGAGGCCCAGACTACACATCTTTGTAGAGTAAAGCAAAAGCGTCTTGAATGAGCAGGCAAACAACATGTGACCATCTCTGTGCCCCAGCAGGTCCGGTGCTTTTCACGAGCTCTGTCACAGCAGGGAATGGGGCAGCAAGATTAATCCAAAATAAAATCGAAATTGCATTTTGAATGAATGCCGTTAGCAAATCACAAAAGCTGCAATTTTCTAACAACAACAACAATAATCATTTCCTAACAACAAAATCATGTCTTATTCTGCTTATAAACTGGTAACGCTGTAGTTTAGATCTGTGCATTTGAAATAAAAGATGATTCTTGAACTAGAATGGAATATACAGAATTCCTGTCTGTCTTTGGGACTCTCCTCCACAGCAAACTTTCTGGCAGCGACACATTGAAATGCCATTCGCAAACTTTGCAGGGTCCAGGACCATCGAAACACCTGATGCTTATGAAAAATGGCTGACTGTTGAAACTGATTAAACTACTGTATTTAACAACAACAACATAAAATATACATATATATATATATATATATATATATATATATATATATATTTAAAAGATGTATTCACCTTATACCTCTGGGCACTCTCTGGGCACTTGAAAACGGTTTTGTTGTATGTGTAGAATTTATAAACAAATAAAAGGGGAAGGAGGGACACAATTCATGGAGGTGCCCACAACTTCTGGAATGAGATGAATACTGACCAACGTTCCAGAAGTGTAATCGATTTGGTGCTAAACTAAGTAGGGCTGCAAGATTAATTGTTATTTAAATGAGCACAATTAGCAAATTGCAAAGGCTGCTATGTTTGAAGTCCCATAATTTTCTTCACAAACAACAAAATATCTTGTTTTATTCAGCATAATAGCTGTTAACTTTGTAGTTTAGATCTGTACAAACATGTTCTAAAGTACATTACTTTTTCTTGACATGATTCTTTTATTCGTTTTTTTGTCAATTCTCCTGAATACGTTTAAAATCAGAATCATAATATTTAAAAGAAAAATCACAAATTGAATCATAATTTTTTTCCCCAAAATTGTATAGCCCTATTAAGACATGCTCTTTAAGTCTATGAAGCAGGATACATTTATAACATATTTAATTGTATACTTGCTAAAACTAAAAAATCATATTTTGTACAACAAATGAAATCGGTGAAGCACACTGTAGCACAGCAGGAAGAAAACAACCTAGTACATAGCTCAGAGTTCATAGACAAACTGCTGGACTTGTCACAGAGAAACCTATCTATCTTCAGCAGAGATAACGTTGTTGCTGTATACAATTTACAAAACAGGGTGGTCAAAACTAGTCTGGATAGGGCTTTGAAATTAATGCCCTATTCTAAGCGAGAGCTCAAAGTCCTTCGTACATCTCAGGAGGTACGTGGTAAACAGCCTGATAACACTGTGCCTTCATGAGAAATGACAATACAAGGTCGAAGAAGTTTGGCTCCTTTTGCTTCATAAAGTCCCATTGTAAGCCCTCAGTGCTCACTGCTTTCCCCCCATTGTTGCTGGGCTATTCTAGCAGCATCCATCATTTCTATTGGTCACAAAATACAATACTATCTCTATCTCTTTGGCTAAAACTTTATTATAATAAATACACAGTTATATAAGTTATAGAGTTATTCAAGAAGTACATGCTTTTGCCATTTTATATGACTAATATTTATTCTTCATATACTGTTGATATATGTATGTTTTTGAAATAATATATACATACATATATATGTATATATATAAATACAGAAAATATCACAATAACCAATAACGCTGCAAATAATTTATGCCACTGAAACAATGACCTTAAAGCAGGATAATGCCAGTATATCCTACACTGAAAAAAATATTAGCTGCAATGAATACATAGCAAAATGAAACACTTAAGCAGTTATTTAGTGTCTATAATAAGTTAATGAGTAATAGGTTGACCCTCTACAACGTTATGCTTTTTCAAGTACTTAGTATTGATCTATAACATACATAGATCATCATTTTACATTGTGTTTATTGTAAACCACAATATTGCAAACCGCAATATTGATCTAAAAAGGCTTAATAGAAATGGGATCAGTAACTTCCCGTTTAAAACTGCAGGACTGATAAGCCTCATAGGTGCCTCCTCATAGTGACATTTCACCTAACAAGCAGCTGACTGTCATTTGGCTATCCGATATTTTAGAACCCTAAATGGATCACTTCAAGCCCTAGTTTTTCAATATATTGTAACGAAACTCAGGGATGTGGGCGGGAATAGGGGGTGGGTGAAATCAGGACAATGCAGGTTTACATGAATCAATTGAAATACAACTTTGAGTAAGCTAATGATGAGTGAACAAGGTTAAAAGCTCATGAAAGTTGATTTTGCATAATATGTCTCCTTTCAAGAATGTAGGTTATGTTGGAGCTTTAAATTGCTTGGATGAAGAATTAAAACCAGGTTAGCAGGGTACCCGCCTTCTCCCACACCTAAAGCAAGACCTCGGGAGCCTTTTCTTCTCGTGTTTCAACAGCGGTCAGACAGACGAGGGTCTGGGTCAACCAGTTATACCCTTTTCACTTCAGTCATGCACATTATTGACAGCAAACAAAGTTAAGTGCTTGTGGTCGGAGTAGCACACTTGTTTATCACTAGTAAACGATTACAGGACAGAACTTCAACGTCAAACATTCCCCATTTTGATGCATTTACTTACCAGATAATCCATGTACTATGACAAAACAGCCACAGCTAAACGAAGTGCCGAGAGTAATCCCGTTTTGCCTTTGTGAACACAAAATGTAACGTTTTTGATCTCGTCGCTTTGTATTCCCCGCCTTTCGAAAGGCACAAAATAAAAACAGTCTTAAGAGGTTTCGCAGAATAAGTGTCGCCGTCTTCTTCGTTACTCGTACAGATCTCTCTAAAGTCGTTTTTGTTCAAGGAATGCAGGCTGCAAGGTAAGTGTTGTTCTTATTTTTAAAGCACCTCGCCCACCGGCACTCTTGCAATTTTATCACACAAAATCAGACGAGTGTTCGGTTTGAGGAAACTGGCGAAGCCTACAACGCTACGTCACGAACGTTGCTTCCCGAACGTAAACGTGTCACATGACCAAACACATGGAGGCTATTTTTGTTTGCACACAGGCATATGATGGTGTGACTTCTGTCCATATGGGAACAATATGGACTACACGTTTTTGTTGTGTGCCGAAAATGCTATTTACAAGAAATTGCATTTGTCTCTCTCTTGGTCATTTAGAAAATATTGTGCAAATATAGCATTAGAACATATTAGATCACATTTAATTGTTGTGATGGTGTGTTTTATTTAATTAAATAGATATGTATGTATATATAAATACACGACACACTACAATAAAATAATACATTTGTAGACGTTAGTCTTGCTAATGCCACTAGGAGGCAGTATTTACTAACGAAACGAATCTGCAGAGTTTGTGAAACGTATTGCAATAAAACTCTTAATGGGAAAGAAATTTTGCATGAAGCGATTTTGCATTTATTATAGATTGACGTTATTTTACAAACAGTAGCAATGCACAGGGGAAGATTAAATAGTATTGTATTTAGAAACAACTCAGCTAAGAAGTATAGTTCTATAGTCTTTCTGCTTGCCTTAAATCAACACACTTCACTCTCTACATGCACAGGCTGTCCTCTGCATGGACATATAATGTCAGACTTCCATGATGGCCCTCTGCTGGGGGTGTCTCTGTCGTGGCTCCGCCCTCCTTTATTGGGCTGATGACGCGCTGTTGCTGCGCAGCGCACGCACACGCGCAGCTTCGCTCTCGCGTCCCAAACGGAGGAGTCTGTGTTGTGGCGAAAATACCTCTATATTACCACGCTGCTGCTGTCTCTCTACCACGAGTTCACCTGTCTCTTAAATTTGAGAGACTGATCAATTGGATTTACTAAGCGGCGGATAAAGTTAACGGGACGAGTTTGAGGTGGAGTTGGCTCGCCTGTTTGACGGCCAGCCTCCACCACAAGCCCGCGGTGCTGCTCCAGCTGCGGTGCATCATGGCGCTCCGAGCCAGGGCGCTTTACGACTTCAACTCGGAAAACCCGGGCGAGGTGTCGGTGAGAGAAAACGAGATCCTAACTTTGTACAGCGAGCATGACATTGATGGTTGGTTTGAAGGTGTGAACAGCAAAGGAGAGAGAGGACTATTCCCCGCGTCTTACGTTGAGATTCTGAGAAACGACGCCACCTCCACGTACAACAACAACAGCAGCTGCAACACATCTGGGGAAGCGCACCCGGACTCCCGTTACGCCAATGTTCCTTCCGGAGGAACTGACTCTTCATTTAAGCCTCCGAATAAAGCCGAAAACTTTTCCAAACCAAATCCTCCAGCTTTCGGCACGTTTGCTGTGCCCCCTCAGCAGCAGCACGGCTATAACCAGCAGAGCCAAGGTAGTGACGATGACTGGGACGACGACTGGGATGACAGCTCCACTGTCGCTGATGAGCCGGGCACAGTAGGGAGATACCGAGACTATGAAGGCAATGGGTCGTCCACTTACAGTCTATCCACCACATCACACAGAGGAAATGTACAGGGCAAAGGATCTGCCACAGTCAGTAGAAACCTCAACAGGTTCTCCACCTTTGTCAAGTCAGGGGGAGAGGCATTTGTGCTTGGAGAGGCGTCCGGTTTTGTTAAAGATGGTGATAAAATTTGTGTGGTGATGGGACAGTATGGACCAGAGTGGCAGGAAAATCCATACCCATTTTCATGTGCAATTGATGATCCCACAAAACAAACCAAGTTTAAAGGTATGAAGAGCTATATTTCATATAAACTCACCCCTACTCACACGCAAACCCAAGTGAACAGACGATACAAGCACTTTGACTGGCTGTACGCTCGTTTGGTGGAAAAGTTCCCTGTGATCTCAGTGCCCCACATCCCAGAGAAACAAGCCACGGGGCGATTTGAGGAGGACTTTATCTCCAAGAGGCAGAAGGGTCTTATGTGGTGGATGAACCATATGACCAGCCACCCTGTGTTGGCACGCTGTGATGTTTTTCAGCACTTTCTTACTTGTAACAGTGCAGATGAAAAGGCATGGAAGCAGGGTAAAAGGAAGGCAGAGAAAGACGAAATGGTTGGGGCGAACTTTTTCCTCACAATCAGCACACCAGCCACGCCGCTAGACTTTCAAGAAGTGGAGAGTAAAATTGATGGTTTCAAAACTTTCACTAAACGCATGGATGATAGCACCTTGCAGCTCAATGCAACTGTAAATGAGTTTGCACGGAAGCAGATTAGTGGGTTCAAGAAGGAGTATCAGAGAGTGGGCTTCTCATTCAAGATCCTGAGCCAGGCTTTTGAAATGGATCAGCAGTCGTATTCATCCAGGCTCAACCAGGCCATCTCCTTCACTGGTGACGCGTATGAGACCATTGGGGAGTATTTTGCAGAACAGCCGAACAAGGACCTCGACCCTATTATGGATTTGTTGGCTCTTTACCAAGGGCACTTAGCCAATTATCCAGACATCATCCATGTTCAAAAAGGTAAAGTATTAGAAAAACAAAAACCTAAAGGTGCACTTTATATGTTTTCTGATTGCAAAAATACTTGTTTTGGTGCTTTGGAGTCACCTGATAAATTTTATGACATTTTGTGCAAAATTCCAGGCAAAATAACATCTCCATTGAGAATTGTTAGGTTTCAGACACTTCACTTAAAAATGTAAGAATCAGAATCAGAAAGCGGTTTATTGCCATTGTCAGTGAAATTCACAAACGTAGGAACTTGCTTCGGCGTAGGTGCAACATAAAGCAATGGATAAAATATAAAAAATATATAAAAAGGCATGCATAAAATTAAGAATAAAATAGACTAAGATAGACTAACACTATATACAGAATGTACAGTTGGCAGATAGTGCAATGTGCAAATGAGTAGTGCAAATAGATTGTTCTTAAATAATATTATTGTTAAAGTGACGTGTTACAGAGTGTTCATGAGTCCAACGGCAGAGGGAAAGAAACTGTTCTTGTGGCGGGAGGTTCTGGTCCGGATGGACCGTAGCCTCCTGCCCGAGGGGAGTGGCTCAAATAGTCTGTGTCCAGGGTGAGAAGGGTCAGCTGTGATCCGACCTGCTCGGTAGCTCTACTCTGCTATACTGCCTTATCTGGTCTGGTTCTGTTCATTACTCTGTAGAATATAGCACCACAAACAACAAACCTGCAAGTTATCAAACCCTTCTCAAAGGTACACTCCAAACCGGGGTAGACTAGAGACTAGAGTAGGGTTGGTGGAAACGGGGGTTTACAGATTGTGCTCCTTAGATTTGCACAGCTTACACAATAACCATTTCAAATTGTTTCTTATACAGTACAGTGCAGATGCTCAGTTGTTCTTAATTTCTTTCTAAGTTCACTTGTCTAAATTATATACTACTGTTCGGTTATAACTTTTATTTCTTCATACTCTATTATAGTGCCATTCAATTTATTTCTTTTGTCTGGTCATCTGGTTTCAATCACTTAGCAAGACAAATACTGTTTGCATTTGTTTTTTTCCTCTGCTGCATCACCTGTGAATGTTTTCTACTTTCCTTCAGTGGTAGATGCAATGCAATAAATAATCAAATCAAACCTATTTCAAGATCACCTATTTGAGTTTCCTTCTGGGAGCTGTAATTGAATAGGAACAACAACACAGTGCCGTACCTAAGAGGAAGGCGGTTAAAGTCATCACATGTTACTCAAACTCCCCTGTCTGGCTATAGCCTTATTTCTAGGTACGTGCGCATTCCCTTCAATTTGAAACCTAGTTCCTTAAACCTTTTACACCAACTCTAATTTGTGTTGCAAACAAGCCTATACCTTTAGCTTACAGACCAGTCAGCATGTGCATCGTGCTATCAAGATAAAACCAGACCATTCTTTATGATTAATAGCCCTTTCGCCTTCATGGTTTTTATTAGCTCAGTGCTCAAACAAGCCAGCCGATTATGCAGATTAGAAATGTGGTTACTTACTGCAATGTTAAAACTTCACTTCCTTCTGTTTTTAAGTCTGCTTCTGTAAAGACCATTTCAGCTAAATGTTGTAGTGTAAAAATTCTTAGCTGATCAAACCATTATGTGAATGTTCAGATTCATCAAGTCTATTTAGCTTATTTGAAATATGTCCTGTTCATTACCAAGTGCAAACCACAGCAAAGTGAAGTGTTTACAGAGATCAGCCGACTCTTCTCTCAGACAGGTCACTGTGCCGTTTATGGGCCTGTCTGTCACTCTCTCAACTCCCAAGCAGAAGGTGCATAGTCTTGAGTGATGAACTGGTTTGCTAATGAGTGGTAGTGGTGATTCAGGTCAGTAATGTTCAATGGGTAAGTGTTGCATAAGTAGGCATTACGTAAGCGCCACATTCAGTGATCCCAGCAGGCACTGTGCCACCTCCACTCGCCAGGCCGGGGAACACGGCTCTCTCCCTCTCTAACCTCATAGTGGTGCTAGATTCTGTGTGGGGTTTTTTTTAAACCAGATTTAGTTTTGTTTCTTTTTGACTATTGACTTCCAGGAATGGCTCAGGAAATCATCAGCCTCTTAGTGCGTGCTCGCGAGGGAGAAGAGCAGTACTGCGCAAGTTCAGTGGCCGTACAGCCACACAGTACCTACCCGCTAAAGCAGCCACTAACTAAAACTTGCGGCCATCTTTCAAACCTTGGGCTTAATCTGCTCTAAAGCGAACCAGTGGAAAAAATAAAAAAAATAAAAATAGTGCTTTGTCTGGAAATATGTCATTTATCCCCCTACTGCTTAAGTTTTTTTTTTTTTTTTACTAATAAACTGAAGAATTCAGCTGTAGCTATTAATGCCAATTGTAATAATTATGGCAGACAGTTGGCAATATATAAAACTATTAACAGTAGAAATAATTACAGTCTGCTACTATAATTTGCGTGGGAGAAACCCCTGGCCAACCAAATTTTTCTGCAAGGGATATATAAGACATTAACTCTACAATTATGCAGTGGATATGAATATAATTTAATGCAAGCAGCAGCAGCAGCAGCAGCTGTGAAAATGATCCCCTCTGTTCATTGCACTTTGCTGACACAATCACCACAACTGAACCCCTCCTTTTCTTGTATAGTTTCTATGGCAACAATTAGACCTCCTTACACTGTATGTGAGACTTTCAAGCCACAATACAAAAAGACAATGCATCTAGAAGTCTGGCATTTGTGAACCGTGAAATTTTCTTGGTTTTAAAAAAGTTTGAAAGATTGCTTGTTTCTGTACTTAAATCATCTTGCAAGTGTAGGTTCAGCCAACTATAAACCAACCAAAATAGAAGTACTCTTCAACACTCCTTTGGTCACACATTAGTTTTGTAAAATTATACCACAACTGTATCCAAAGTCCAAAAGGTTCTAAATCAAAAACTAAAGCAAAGACTTCAAGCCAAAGATCTTTTTGTTTAATCAGCGCTCATTTTATTGGTGCCAAGGGTAGGCTTACAAATTATCAGGAAATTTTAAGATTACACAATTGTGATATATACTTGGCCTACTAATGTTGTTTTGACAAGATCTTGTTGTTGTTATTTTAAGTTCCCACAATGCAAGATGTTATGTTCTACAACATTAGTTATTATGTAATCATAATTAGAGGTGGGAGATATGTCAAAAAGTTTATAATATTGCAGTTGTTGTTTTGGAGATTTGCAAAATTAGAATATCAAGCAAATCGTCTGTGATTAAAAATGAGCTCAAAAAGAGACAAAAACATCTAGTGTAATCTCCCAAACAAAGTTATAAAGTGAAATTTCTGCTCTTTTGTGGTTAATTCTGCGGTCCTTTCACATTTTGTGCTGCAGCTGAACCTGAACCAAGACATTCACAGGCACATTTTATGTTCATGTTAAAAGATTGAGTGAAACATCTTGGCAAAATGTATCATGAAGAAATGTGATTCAGTTACCTCAGTTTTTATTTATTAGTTGAAAATAATATTGAATCATTTTCTCAATGGCCAGTTATGGACCTTTCTCAAAAAGTCGTATAAGAATGACTGACATGATACTGAATCCAAATTAGCAAATACATAGTTTAAAATCAATGGCCTGGACTGAAAACACAAGTACGTCATGGATCTACAGGAACTTGTGTGGTCTGTCACTATGTTGCATCTCTGTGTCAAACCATGTTTCACTTCTTTTACAGAAAAGAGCCAACCTCAAGAGAGTGGACTATAAAACCAGTACACATGGGCCGAACACTTACTTTTTTCGTGACAGTTTCTTTATCTCAAATATTGTATAAGGGTTTTGCATTTTCTCAAATAAGTGCCTAAAACCGTGTCAATATTTAAAAGTTTACACTCACTTGAACCTGGGGCTATGTATTGCATCATGATGAGTTGCACAAACATTATTTGAATGCTAGGAGGATCTTACAGTTTGCTTTTACACTCGTGGCTTATCGTTTGGTTTAACACCTTATTTGCAGAGAACGTCACATGAAGCCAGCGGAGCAAGTTCTGCTTTTTTCTCCTTTGAGCCTTTTCGTAGTCCAAAATGTACGAAACCTGATCCTCGTTCTCGCCCAATGGTTTGTCTGGAAAGTTGTGGGCTAGTTTAGGTCACACCCTGATGTTGGAAATGCCACAAACCCAAGCTCAGTGACAGCAGAGGTACCATTTCCTGGCAATGTTGCAAGTCCACTGATTCTACTCTCACTTCATTTTGGTAGGAGAAAGAATGAATGAGCTAAGTCTCTTGTGTTGTCATATATATTGAACAATGGAAAGCAGTTTTATCTAAATCTCTTGTTCCCTCTCTGATAAATAACAAAACATGTATTTGAACACTTTTGCATTACTAAACTGCCTGAAAGCCTTGCAGAACTATTGAACTTCCCCTTAATGCACATAATAGCACATAATGTAATAAGCAGAGTATTTTTAGCGTGGGACAGGACAAAAAACTGGTAAACACAGGCCTGATTTGGGTTCCCAGGGGGTTGGTGTGTGCTGAGAGTGCCCAGACGTTTTGGTCAATATTGCATTTATAGATAAAGATAGAACACTCTTGTTATATTTATTTTGAATGGTTAGAGATCTGTTGGCATTCTACAACATCTTCATAAAACGCATTTCCACCAAAGTTAGTCAGCAGCAGCCTATTTAATTGTGCATTCAAATCATTGTTATTTTATCTCAGGGTTTTTTGTGTTTTGTTTCAGTTTAATATGATAATGTTGATACTTAATACTTGCTTAGACTTAGAGATCATTGATTAGTTAGGTCATTGTTTCATTTTGGTGTTTCTTTACCTTCAGGAGCATTGACGAAAGTGAAGGAGAGCCAGAAGCATGTCGAGGAAGGGAAAATGGACCACTCTCAGGCTGAAGGCATCAATGAGCGGTGCAACATCATCTCCTGCGCCACACTGGCCGAGATCCAGCATTTCCACCACATCCGAGTCCGGGACTTCAAGGCCCAGATGCAACATCACCTCCAACAGCAGATCAGTTTCTTTCAGAAAATCACCAGCAAGTTAGAAGAGGCTTTGCAAAAGTATGACAACGCCTAACTGACTGTTTACCATCAAACTGTTGTGATGCTAACACAGACCTGTAGGAGAAATGACATAATCAGATGTGCCTATAATGTGGACTGATACAAACGTCTCTGCTATTTTATTATATAGATGGAATGTGAATGAAGTCACCCAACGTGGTAAATTTTGAAATTTAATAATTATGAAGGTGCTTAAATTGTGTCCAGTCATTTCAATACTTGCCTGCTGCTGTTATGTATTGTTCACCCCAGGTATTAGCCTTATACCTCTGTTTTCGCACAATAGTATATTGAAGGAACAGCTCCTGTGGCTAACACACTGCCTTCTGGGAAGTCCATGCTGAGGAGTGCCATGTTAAGTTCTCCTTGTTTACAGTCGGCTCGCCAAGCAACCGCTGCCCCAGTCACGCGGTGCCTTCTGACATTACTGTCAGTTTGTTTTTGTCTTCTAATAACCTTATATACAATTTTAAGATGTATTTTATTTGTTTTACAAAATACTATCATTTCTGTTTTTAGCATACAGTGCATTGAGCTATGAGAGTTTGTGCAATTTTATCAGTTATTGATTTCAAGCACACAGCATGACTTTCTTGGGAAACAGGGATTCAGACTCATGCAAAAGACACTGATTAGACAAAAAAATGATTTCTCATAATGATGTCAGGACGTTGTCATTGTTTATAGAAGAAGAGACTTTTTATTAAAGTTTTATAGATGTTAACCTGGTATCACAGGAAGTCAAATAAATTCATTTATCTCTAAAATATGTTTGTACTATGTGTCCACCAATGTCATGACTCATTAGTAGATTAAGAGCTGGGGGCCTGTATCTGCCTGTGTCCCCTTTAAAAGAACGCACAACATGATCCCAGAGGTGTAGAACATTTCATGCTGGGTTCACAGATGTGCTGACAGAGCAGTGCGGGGCAGCCAGACTGTTAAGAGAGATGACGCCTCACTGTGAACAAGCAAACCATTATAACTCCACTCTACTATCACATTGCTAACCCAATAAACCCTAAACCCACCTACACATTTAGAGCTGACTCACTTTGCACCTGTAACTGACAAAATTGTCCAAGAGATCATCACCAGTCTGAGTTCTTCTACATGCTGCCTCGATGTGTTACCCACCAGGTTTCTAAAGTCTGTTCTGAGCAGTTTGTTAGCACCACTCACTCACATAGTTAACATGTCACTTCAATCTGGAACATTCCCAAGGGCCTTGAAAACTGCGGTCATTAAGTCTCTCCTAAAGAAGAGCAGTCTTGATGCCTCTGAAAAATTATCGGCCCATCTCAAATCTGCCATTTTTAGGCAAAGTCCTCGAAAAGGTTGTTTACCAAAAGCTCACAAACGTCCTCTTAATAAACAACTTATTTGATATTTTCCAGTCAGGTTTCAGACCTCATCACAGCACTGAGACTGCTCTTATCAAGGTGATAAATGACATCCGCCTGAACAGTGACACGGGTAAAGCCTCAGTCTTAATTCTGTTCGATCTGGGTGCTGCTTTTGACACTGTCGATCATGGAATCCTCCTACAGAGACTAGAGGACTGGGTGGGCATCACTGGCATCCCCTTAAATTGGTTGAAGTCCTATCTTGAGGACAGAGAGTACTTTGTTGAGATTGGTAACTGTGTCTCAGATCACATGGGCTTGACCTGTGGGGTTCCCCAAGGGTCAATCCTGGGACCCCTTCTGTTCAACCTCTACATGCTGACGTTAGGTCAGTTAATACACAGCACTAATGTGTATCTATGTAGACGACACTCAGATCTATGTCTCACTGACAGCAGGTGAATATGGACCAGTGGATTCAATCTGTCACTGCATCCAACAGATCAGCGTGTGGATGCAAAACAATTTTCTGAACTGACTGAAATCATCGTCTTTGGGCCGCAGAAACAGAGAGAAAGTGTCAGCAGTCACCTCCAGTCTCTCGCTCTAAAACCTACAAATCAAGTTAGAAATCTGGGGGTTATAATGGACTCAGACTTG
The DNA here is from genome assembly GCA_019453435.1 of Rhinogobius similis. Classification (NCBI taxonomy): domain Eukaryota; kingdom Metazoa; phylum Chordata; class Actinopteri; order Gobiiformes; family Gobiidae; genus Rhinogobius; species Rhinogobius similis. The sequence continues at coordinate 25,579,191 of CM033629.1, forward strand.
AACTTTAACTGCCACATCAAATCAATAACATCAACAGCCTTTTACCACCTAAAAACATTGCCAAAATTAAAGGTATAGTGTCTAAACCAGACTTGGAGAGACTTATCCATGCATTTGTCTCCAGTAGTTTAGATTACTGTAACGGCCTGTTCACTGGCCTCTCCAAGCGAGCCGTAATACAGTTGCAGTACATCCAGAACGCTGCTGCTCGGGTCCTGACTAGAACCAGGAAGTACGAGCACATTAGTCTGTGCTCAGATCTCTGCACTGGCTTCCTGTGGCTCAGAGAATAGACTTTAAAGCAGCTCTGCTTGTGTTTAAGTCTCTCCATGGCCAAGCACCAAAGTACATCTCTGACATGTTAGAGCCATATGAACCATCTCACACTCTGAGGACCTCAGGGACCGGCCTCCTGCTGGTGCCAGAGTCAGGACTAAACATGGACCGGCCTCCTGCTGGTGCCAGAGTCAGGACTAAACATGGGGAATCAGAATTTCCATTTTTTGCAACTGAAATCTGGAACAGTCTCCCTGAAGATTTGAGACAGGCCTCCACTCTGAATGTTTAAATCCAGTTCTGTTTAGATGTGCATACGACTGAAAGATCTATCTGCACTCTTTTAAAGCGCTTTATTTTAAAATTATTCTGTGTCTTTTTGTGTTTTGTGATTTTAATGCAACTTTTCCTGTTATGTAAATCACTTTGAATTGCCTTGTGTATGAATTGTGCTCTACAAATAAACTTGCCTTGCCTTGCTGGAAAGAGGATATAGAGATCATAACCTCATAAATCCATTCATTCAGTTTTGCAATTTTTACCTAAATGCTGCCACCTTTTTCCTGGTGCAAGCCCTATGATAAATATTGCTTGACATTGTGTACATTTAAAATACAGATAATCTGTATGGTTGCTTATACTCATTGCATTTTTATCCTTGTTCATGGTAAATCATTTATTGAGAAAATAGGAAGTTCATCCCCCAGGTTTGCATGGGCCAAGGCCTAGGGAAATGGGTGCTCCATTTTGGGTAGTCCTTTCAAGCATGTAACTGATTTTTTTTTTTTATGTTGAAATTTATTTTCTCTTCTCTTATGAGCAGAACATTGCCTGTTATGAATGGAGTCAGGACAATATTTAACTGAAGCATATTTTTAAGACCGGTAAGAAAAATATTTTATATTTCCCTAATTTGACAATTTTGGTGAAAGCTTTATTTTGGGCATGGGCAGCAGATGTGACACACATAGAGGTAATTCTATAATTGTAACAAAGCAATCATGAAGTAAAAAAAAACAAGAGCCGACGCTCATCTAATTTACGCAGTGTTATCATCTGATAAATAAAATTCAGCAAAAAAATGCTCCTGGCATGTAATTTCCCCTGCATTTTGGATGGAATTTTGTGCATTGATAACAGAGGGAATACTTTTTGAAGTGCTACTTCATGAACTTTTTTTCCTCAACTTTTCAACAAACTACCACTTGACTGATGTGGAACTGTAATAATATTTACTGTACTACCCCACAAACAATGGTTCTGTATATTGAATGTAATATATTCATGGGGATGCCGCCACATCCCCATGAATGTGAGTTTAGTGTGTATGCAGTTAATAATTTTTACTACCAGAACAAAGCAACATATCCCAGTAGTCATTCTCGTATACTGGTCTGTGATTTCAGAAAGCTCCTACTATCAACAAACTATAGTATTTTTTGATACTATAGAATTGTATATACATTTTAGTACCTTGTATAACTGTCTTTTTCACAGAAGTTCCTGTATTTAAAATGTCCTTACTCATGTACTTGCAGCCGGCTCTGTTTTGTCTTTGGCGAGGAATGTGAGGCGTTTGCATGGACTCAGCAAATTTGTGCAAAAGGAGCTTAGGGATTCATCTGTTTCCACTCAGTCCTGAGCCTTTGAACTGAACTGGACCAAAGAACTGAACCAGGCCAAAGAGGGCTGACCTGCTCCTGACTCCCAGACTTTTCATACTGCATGCTCACAAGGGGAATTCAGCCAGGTGCTCTTTATGTTTTTGTCTGATTGTAACTGGATACCAAACTGCGAGACTAAAAAGAGCTAAAGCAAATCCTTGACTAAACTGACCATTTGTGGTTGTGTTCACACTTTTGTAATTTGGTCCTACATCGAGCCCATTTTAGTTCTGATGTGGACTTGGCTTTAGTTTTATTTTAGTCCTTATTTAGTCCTGATCTAATCCAGGTTTAGTTTTGGCTTAGTTCTGGTGAAGTCCCAGTTTTGATGTGGTGACTGTGCAAGAGTGAACACGCCCTTAAATAGTTTTCTTTTTACATTTGTCATAAAAACCTCCAATAATGAATTGAATACCTTTAGGCTACTTGCTCTATTGTCAGTCAGACCATAAAAGTATATGCTTACTGCATTGATTCAGATATTATATTATATAAGTTAATATGGTTCCTTCATTACATGAAATGCAACAAATGTTGTACAAGCGAAAAAAGCTCCTCCAACATAATATCCATATTATCTGCACATTTCTTATCAACATATAACATACAAATACAACACATGTTTTACACATGTTTAAATTTGCTCACTTTGACTTCCACTAGAACTACAATCTACATACACTATGCTAATGCTAATTTCTGTAATAATGTGTTTTCTCTCTTAAGCATGAATCTAAATACCTTTCCATAGAGCTCAGTCAAATGGGCCGATGACATCACTGGGGCACAGAGTGTACCCTGCCCTCTGCCCAAAGGAAGTGTCCCAGACCAACCCCACCCGGCCAGCAAACATTAGTTCTACCTGACGTCATCAGTTTAGTAACTTTAGCATCGAAGTTTGAATAGACACATGAGAAGCCTGTAGGTGGTTTAGATGAGACTAGTATGTAAGAAAAGTCAATATCCTGCAACATTTGGCAATAATGGATGCATGGAAGAATTGTGAAGGTTAGAAATATCTGATACCTATAATTCAAACCTCAGCAAAGCAAAGTATCATATAAATATTATACTTTGTGTATTTGACTGCTAAGTATTATAGCACAGTTATAGTGGTGATATTGTTAATAACACAACTTTTAGCCTAGAGTTACTAGGCTGCTGACAGTAACTACAATAGTTACAACTTGTGTAAAACTAGTGTTATACACAAATCTTTCTGGTAGAGGGTCTGTAAACCTGCCTGCTCCATGGAGATGATATTGCTTTGTCTGCATGTTACAGCAGACAGATAGTGTGCCTTTAAATTACTTATAGTTAGTAGATAGATGGCATTTTATGGCCATATTTGCTTTCCAAAGCCCAAGCCCGTCAGATCTTGGAAGTTAAGCAGGTTAAGGCCTGGTTAGTACTTGTATGGAGACCACTAGTGCCACAGTTGTTGTGTCCTTAGACAAGACACTTCACCCGCAATGCCTATGAAAGTGACGTTTAAGTGAATGATTGGTGGTAGATGGTCAAATTGGCAGCCTCGTTTCCGTCAGTTTGCCCCTGGCCAGCTGTGGCTACAGTTACAACTTACCACTATCGAGTGTGGCGGGAAAGGCAAGGCAAGTTTATTTGAGTATAATTCGTACACAAGGCAATTCAAAGTGCTTTATAGAACAGAATAAAATTGCTCTAAATAAACAAAAGAGATAAATAAAAGAAAGATAAAATCTTTCAGTCATGCACAGCTAAACAGAACAGTTTTTAGCCTGGATTTGAACATTGTCAGAGTGGAGGCCTGTCTCACATCTTTAGGAAGACTGTTCCAGTTTTTAGCTGCATGAAACTGAAACGCTGATTCCCCATGTTTAGTCCTGATTCTGGGCACCAGCAGGTCTCTGAGTCCGAGATGGTTCATATGGCACTAACTTGTCAGATGTACTTTGGTTCTTGACAGTGGAGAGACTTGAACACAAGTCTATTCTCTGAGCCACAGGAGGCTAGTGTAGGGTAGCTAGGTAGGTAGTGTAGTGACCTGAGCACAGACTAATGTGATCGCACTTCCTGGTTCTAGTCAGGTTCTTCTGGATGAACTGCAACTGTTTTACGGCTCGTTTGGAGAGCCCAGTGAGCAGCCGTTACAGTAGTCTAACCTACTGGAGACAAATGCATGGATAAGTCTCTTTCAAGTCTGGTTTAGATAGAATAATGCAACCTGAAAGTCTTTGAGTGAGCTATATGAGTATGATGCATTATTATTGTTGTTGTTGTTATTATTATTATTATTATTATTGGTATAATAAGTATATGATCTCCACAGGGTTGTGTATTTTCTCCCCTACTCTTCTTCCTGTTCATGTACATGGGAACGAGCAAGTACCCCACCCAGAGCCTCTAAACCTTTTGTTGTTGGACACCTAAATGTAAATGTCTAACACATGTCCAACATGTGTAAATCACATGTTTCAATAATACATCATATTTTCACTGTTCTGTCTATACTGTATTGTATTTATATTTTGTCATTTTAGATTTTACAGTTATTTTTAATTCAAACTTTCTTTTATTATCATATAAATATATTACTATTTGCCTATTATGTCTTGTTTTATGTTGCACCATTATTCTAAAGCACATTCCTGTTTGTGAATTTAATCCACTTACAATGGCAATTTTTTTTTTCTGATTCTAGTTTGGCATATTTCAATAATGTAATAAAGCTGCACAGATTTTTGTGTCCCCTGGAGAATGTTCAAGAATCTAGGAGCATTGTGCATTCTTTGGTGGCAATTCTTGTTTTTACAGCACACACAGGAAGCTTGCTCTCTCTGGTGGGGCCTCATTCATGTTGTCTGAAAAATGCTGACTGCCCTCCTCCTCTCTGGCTGCTCTCCAACACAAGCACAGTTTTGTCTATGTGGGACACTGCATTCTCCCCTCCCCCAAACGGACCATATCACACACTTTTGTATTATTTATTACAATTAACTTGGACAAATGAGCTAGATTTATTGTGCTTTCTGTGTCTTAGTAGTAGTGAAAAAAGTACTTTCAGTGACTCCGTAATTTCAGTAAAGAAGCCACAAGCCAGCTTGTGGAGAACACTGATGGCACAACTAATCAGTGTTCTCTACAAGCTAGATATCAAGTATAAATGAAGTAGTCAAACTGAATGTACTTTTAGCACTACTACTCAAAGTACAACAGCTCATGACTACCACAGCAAATGAATCACCTCTACAGCTGAGCTACTATTTTAACTTTTCTGTCCACTAACATTCCCACATTTACTTTGGCTTATTGAGCATGCTATTGACTTGTCTTGACTGTTGTTTTGTGTATAACCACTGAACACAGCTAACCCCACCACAAATGTATCACGGACTGCTGAACGCTCATAAAGTCAGAACACACGACCTCAAATGACACTAAACCACATTGCAAAATGGGAGGGTTTTCTATCAGCTTTTATAACAATCTTTCACAGACCACCAGAAATCCACGGACACTACACATATTATTAGATATCATGTTATGTTAGAGGAAAAATCGTGAAAAAAAGCCAATTCAAAAGTGAGTGCTCTTTAAAAATGTATGAAAATAAATGGCCCACACCTGATTGAAAATGACTACTGGGTGGAGTATCAGCCACGTACTGATCACCATGATATTGCTTTGGCTGAAATGCTCTGAAATGTATTTTCTCTCCATTTATGTATATACAATTGTATGTATACACTCTTTTTGAGAGTGAGGGCATCTCTCCACAGATCTTGCCTGTGACTTTGTTAAGTGGCCATGAAAATTGATAATTTTGTCAGTCCTCCTTGTTTAAAGATACTTTAGCCTATACAGACTGGTTTTAGTCCTAATTTAGACCTGGCATACCCCTGTTTTATCTATGAATGGGAAATCTACATGTAGCATGGTGTATCGAAAAGTCAGACATAAGCCTGAATTGTACTCATATTAGTGGAAGTAAAGAATGCATTTCTCTCTTTTGTTATTCAGTGGGGTCTGTAGAGAAAGGCTGTATCATTCGAGCCCCAAACAATCATGGTTTGAGTGGTTTCAGCTTGGCTGTTTGTATATCATGCCTTCAACAAGACCACCCAATGCAGTTGTTGCATCTAGCAACCTTTTATGTGTTTGAGGGCACAGCGTTTTGAGGTTTAGCCGACGTCACGTCAGAGACAAGTCTAGATTTTAGGAAGTAGCATTTTTAGTCTGCACTGAAATAGCATTTGCAAATTAAACCCTGACTAATAGGATATGAAGTCATAGTATTGGTTCAGGTTGCATTTGCACAAATCTAGGAACATTGTCTAATTCTAAGCAGCATTAGGCGCTGACGGAGGTAAAACTGCTGACCGGATGCAGATTACTTCATAGTAGTGTCTGGCTATCACATGCCTGTTACTCACAGAGGTCTGGGCCAAATGCAAAAACGTGTGGACCTTGTGGACCTATACTCAAAATTAGTTACTACAAAAATAACACACACAAAAAAGTTTCTTAAAAAATTATTTTAATGTAAACTTGTGATTTTTATTAAAATACTTCTACAGTACATACAGTACACATTCCTCTGCAACCTTAAATGTAATGTTAATTCTGTATTTTAAATCATAATACCTTTATTATTTAAACAACTGCCAGATAATGAATGGTACTCTTTACATATAGCCTATAACTACAGTCTAGAGAGTACAACCAGTCTGGGTTAAGATGTGACTGGAGGTGTGAGAGTAAAAAGTGATCATGATCATTTGAGGGTCTCTAATAACGGGGCAGGGGACTGTGAACAATGGGAACCTACTAGACAAAACTCAGGATGACACATGCTCACAGCTCTTGTGCTTGAACAAGGGTTTGCACAATCCCAGATGGTTCATTAAATCACTTTGAGCTGCTATTACAATAGTAATAGCATGCTATTACACTAGTATAAAATGTTGCCTTTTGATAAACCAGTGTTAAAATCAAAGTGGTTATTGTGTTATTTAGTCAATTCATAAAAACTAATCAAGGCACGTAAAATACCACAGAGGCAGTACAAATGTAACAAGCTGGTGTTGAAAGTCTGTTGCTCAAATGATGAAGTAAAAGAAAAAACTGCGAAAAAAAAAAAATCTGGTGACGTTGCTTTCCTTCCTCCATCCATGTTTTAACAGCAAAATGCCAAGTGTGCTTTGTCCTTTGTCCTCACTATGTAACTTTGGTGGGGTCCAGCAACGGCAATTCAACTTGCATTTATTCAGTTAAAGCAGTTTTATTGGCCAAAACCCCAATAATAAACATACATTCTAAATGTGTAGCCACATTTGATCCGTAATTTGTTCTGCTGGCATCACCTGCTTGTCTCCATGGAGATAGATAGTTTAATGCCATATTATGGAACTTTTTTTTCCTTAGACTCTACTTTTATAATCAGGAGTAATTGATAGGAAATGAGAGTACACATTATATGATAAATAATATCACAACAAGTGACAGATGGGTAAGACAGTCATTTTTTTTTCTTTTTTACAATAGATAATTTTCTCATTTGTATTACCCTTGCACCACAGTATGAAGTTTGTAGTCCACATGTGACTCCACAACCCACTGAAGCTAGTTGCTCATTAGTCTTTAAGTCATTTAGCAGACAAGCCTCAAGTACTGATCCAACTCACAACAAAAAATAGAACCAAAACAAAAGTTGATGAATTATGTCTGTAATTATTTTAATACGTAGAGTAATAATATGTAAGTGGCTCAGTGAAGCGTTCAATATTTCATTCATTCATTCATTTTCTACCGCTTATTCCCGTTCCGGGGTCGTGGGTGACTGGAGCCTATCCCAGTGACTTTGGGCCTTAGGCGGGGTACAACCTGGACAGTGGCCAATTCGTCACAGCTAACACAGAGACAGAGACATGGACAGACAACCATTCACTCTCACATTCATACACTATGGGTGATTTAGAGTTTCCAATTAACCTACACAGTCATGTCTTTGGACCATACGGTGGGAGGAAGCCGGAGAACCCGGAGAGAACCCACGGTAACACGGGGAGAACATGCAGACTCCACCCAGAGAGATTGTGTGATGTTGGGGTGGGGTGGTCCTTATTGAGAGGCAGAAGCTCTAGCTGCTCTGCCACTGTGCACCCCATTTTTATTTCAACTTCAAATAAAAATGTGACAGCAAATAATTTTAAAAAATATGTTTATTACAAATACTTTATAAATAACTGTTTCATAATGGGGTAAATTATTAATTTGCGATTGGGACAAACAAAGTGAACACAACAAAATAATTGTATAAAAGAAAATACATATAATAACCATATCCATTGTACCATAACCTAGTAGTCATCAGAATAATTTATATAAATATCAGTAGTTATTTCAGTCAAAATCATAAGCTATGAATTGTATAGCATATTTACACATTTTCACAAGCCAAAATAATGCATTCCACAGTTGTTTTAGCAGCTACACAAGGTAAACACATGTACAGTTACAGTGTAAATAATTAATTGTACCACAAAAGTTCGGTTTTACTTTTTTCTAATAGTTGGAGCCATTTAGAGCCATTATGCCTCCATATAGTTAAGTCGTTTAGAAGTTCAATTACTGAAACCATAAGAAAAAATACCTGAGCTTACAAAATGTTTTACGGAGATATATTACACAGCTAAAAAAAATGACAAGATGTTGCAGCAGTGTCGATGTAAATAATTCACAGTTTTTAGTATTTATCAGCAGTAAAATGCAATGAGCACTTTTGCATGTCTTAAAATCATGATTGGTACTATATATTGTAATAAGGCAAATCAAAAATAAAGACTTTCTATTTCTTGTTTTCGCATAAAAATAAATAGAAAACCCATTTCCCTAACACCAAACCTATTTCTAACATAAATAGGCAGACAGGCACATGTGAATTGATTGTTCTGGGTTATGTTGTAGCACAGCACATGCAGAGGTCATTGCCGACACACATGTATGCATTATGCAAGGCCGGCCTCTCAGCTCTGTGATTTGTCAAAAATCAGTGACTCAATTCACACATTTGGGCTCACCATTGTTACATTCCACTTCAAGAAATTAAAATCTTTATCACCTTTGGTTGCTAGTTTAAAAAATAAGTACACACGTAGTTAATCTTATTGGACTGAAACCCTGTGTTGTAACAATTGCATTTTATATATATATATATATATATATATATATATATATATATATATATATATATATATATATATATATATATATATATATATATATATATATATTAAAATTTTGGGCAAATAAAACACACAGATTCACATAGTAAAGAGTTAGGAGTAAAATGTATTTACGCACAATAGGCAATTTATAGTTGCAGTGAAAAATATGTCAGAGAAATCACAATTCCTAAATTCTTCATAGTTTCACACAGTTCATACCCAGTATTGGTTTTTACGAAGAGTCGGAGTAGCAACAGTTATAATTTGAGAAGAAGCTGCTGGGGAATCGTTACTCCATGTGCTGATGAACATAGAAGAATCAATAGTGTTACAGGCTGAGTTTTGATGGTGGGACAGGAAACGATCTAGCACAGGGCTTGAGGGACAACTGCCCGGGGTTAAAGGAGTTACTGTTACTGTGGGAACTGTGGGGCTTCTCTGGCTACTATAAGACTGACTGCTGGACATAGTTGGGGGGGTGGGCTCTGTTGGTGTGGCCCTTTTTGGCTTTCTCTGCCTGTGATGCCTGAGGTACACCACAAGTACTACAAATATGATGACAAGCAACAGCAAAGCCAGCAAAGGTAAGATGACAAGGAGAGGATTTGGAGATTTTTGAGGATAAGACTCCACACGAACCGGCGTGTTCCTAAAAGGGATTTCTTCCTCAGTGACATGTTTTGGTTTTCCAAGGGTGGTACTAAAAATGGTAGTTCTGTTGAAGTTCCCCCAGCGGTTACGTCCTTTTTGGTATTTCTGCTGGTTTTTGCTGGGCTGCTGCGTGGAGGGGAACGCTGTAGACGTGATGAGAAGAGTAGTCCCGTTTTTCAGTGTCCGGACTGCTGTCTGAGACGGAGCCGACGTGGTTACAGTGGGGCTCTTTGTGGTAGGTAAAAGTGCTGGATCATATGGCACGATGGTAAAGTGGAACTCCCCTTTTGCTGGAGGAACGGCATCGGCTTTCAGAACAAATATGAGTGTGTCGCTCAGCTCCTGATCTCCAGTTATGTTTGCATTCAGCTCCAATGCAATTTTCCCTTGCATTAACTCCTCATAAGTAAAGGACTGCGTAGGTGAACTTTTCGTGGACTCTATCCGCACTAGCCTGCCTTTACTTGGATGGGTCAATACTTCAAACACAGGGACACTCTCTGTGATGTTAGCCAGTTGAGATGCATTGAGGAAGCTAGGGTTAAGCTTAACAGCCACCCCATTGGGAATTACTACACTTTGACCAATCTGAATTAATGGTTCAACAGAAATATTCATCACTTGTTCAGTTAAGTTTGCTTCTGACGTGAAAACAGTAAATTTAAAGCTGTCTTCTCTGGATGTCCGTGAGGTCATGTGGTAGGACAACCTCCCCATTAGTAAATCCTCTTGCTCAAATTGCGTGGCTTCTTGATTATCTTTTAAAAGTTTTCCAAACTGTGGCGGCACTGTAATTTGGTAGAAAATTGTAGTGTTTTTTCCGTTAGTTTTGGCATGAAGATTGTTTTGAGTGAGCGCAACAGATGTTTTTTCTTGTGTTAGAGTAATCTCAGTGTGATTAACAAGTGAGATGGTTATTTCAGTCACATCGACATTAAATAGTTTGTAAATTGGTTTGTGGTGACCATCAGTGACACTAAAATAAAACACACCAGAAGCAGCGCTCCCATCGTGGATAAAGAGTACACTACCATTATTAATTTGGGCTTGTGTAAAAGAATCCACAGCCTCATCCAATCTTACCTCGAGAGCTAGATAACCATTATTTGGTTTGCTGATCACTGTAAACTTTATGTCATCAGGGGGGTTGTCTAAATCCTCCACTTTGAGGTTTTCAGGCCTCAGGGATACAGTGTCTCCCTGAACCACCTTCAAACTAGGGGCTTTGGTCTTGAGTACAGGAGGCTGATCATTCACTGGAGATATTGTAATATTAAATGTTTCTTCAATAACATCACTGTCGCTAGGTCGCTGTGCGGGTTTGCCTTTAGCGTTGAGCCAAGTGCTGAAAACAAAGCAGTCATGAACGGTTTCAGAGTTGTCATGTTTGTAGGTGATTCCATACTTGTTAATAATAAACTGCGAGAAGTTGGGTTTATCTTTGGTGAGGTTGCGTTCACCGACTATAATAACACCATGTTGTGGTAGAGATGTGACCTTGTACCAGACCTCAAATGCACTTCGGTCTGGGACAGGCAGCTTCGTCAGCAGATTTGAAGCATCCAGGTTGGCCTGGTTGATAACAACACTTTCCCCTTCTGTTACATTAGAACCTGTAGAGTGAAAACATGAAATAAGAAATCAATTTATCAAAAAACTTGGTATGATAAGAAAATGAAACATACAGATCTGGTGCAGAACACCTCTGTTGTTATGAGCATATTGTCCCAAATACAGTTTAAACCAAACACGCCACATGCTAAAAAATCTAAACATCAGACTTTGTTATAACAAATTATTGTTTACTTTGAATGGGTGACCATAAAATCACATGTTTGGAAGGAATTCTGTTGGAACCATGTCAAAGTGCTCACTATTCACAAGGAACCGCTAACTGTGTTTAAAATGTGTTTTTGGACTGTTCTGCTGTTCAGAAACATTGGATTAAGATTAACAAAGCACTGCACACTGTTTTTGACATCGCCATGGCACATGAGTTATGAGCAATGTATTTGGCCTCAAAACTCCTGCAATGGACACAAATTAACAAATTAACAATTAACAAATACCTTTTTAGAGCAAACTTCTTGCAGCAGAGGAAAATGCCCTCACAAAAACGGATGACACTAATTGTGCCAACAACTGAGGACTGGACTGAACTTGAAAAATATCTTTTGTACTCAATTTGAAATGGACAACTTTGACCTTAACTTTGACTTTGGACAAAGTGGTACAGGTATGGCGGATCACATGTGTAGGACCATATATGTCTTTCACTACTTATGTTTGCATACTTCGTCTGTGTTGTATTCTCTGTTCTTCTCTCTTGTTCTGTTTTGTTATATCATATAAAAGTTGAAAAAAGGTAAATTGTTGTAGTGATAATGTCTTGCATTATAGTGCGTATTCATTCATTTCATTTACTTTGGTTGATTGACAAACGTTACATCAATCTATCAAGACACTACACTACACTTTACAAGCAAACATAACATAAGCATACCTGTATTTGCTAGCAGTACAGTGTTGTGTACAGGTCCAATGTTTTCATATGAGATGTCTATCTTAAAGGTCTGGCTCTCCAAAGAAGTAGGAGGTGAAGAGACAGAGAAGGTCATGGAGTCCATGGCTTCCCATCCCACTGACTCAATAGGAGTCTGGACATACAACACTTCTTTTCTGTCCACCTGTGTAGCAGGAACACAATTTGACAGATTAATCCTTTCACACAACTTTATCGCTGTAATAGAGAAATCCATAAGCAGCTATTGTTTACATGTAAGGCTCTACATTTTCGGTTTAGCAAGGAAAGCAAAGTCAGCTCTCTGAATAATGACCAATCTATTATTTAAAACAATAGAAAATCCACTTGTACTTGAATGCAACACATTATTAAATATTCAGGGCAGGCAACAGTGTGAAGTCTGTTGACCTAAATACAGGGACATCGGTGCATATTTACCATATCTTGTGTGAAAGTGGAGATGTCGACCACAGAATTATCAGGCTGCTTCAAAACAAGGCGGCCCAGTTTAGGATGTCGGGTCACGCTGAAGGTGATGGTGCGGTTAGACGAGTCACTGATGTCATTGGTTACTGCTTGAAAATTCTCATTTGTAATTGGTGTTGATGAACCTTCAAGGAAAAAAATAAGATAAACAAGCATTAACTTGGTTGATTCACTTGCACTGTACTGTACTTTCCACATTATTAACATGAAAATACTGACAATGTAACTGTCTTCTAAGTCAAGGTTGGGTTATTAACATAAAATAAAGTACAATAAAAATATACAAATAACTGAGCGATTGGTAAGATTTTATGAAGCAGGACAGTCTCAAAATATTGCTCCACAACCAGCAGAGGATTCTGTGGTTTGTCAAAGCCTAAATAAGCTATTAAGAGAATCAGGCTGGTATTGAGAAACAGAAATAGAAGCACGTTGTGTCCTTGACAAGTAAACACAAATTACATACAAGACTGTGAGAATACCAAAGCAGGCTGTTGATGAATGGATGAACTGATAAAGAGACACTGAAGCAACAGAACGATTCATTAATCATTTTGTGCGTGCACACCCACCATCCTCTCATGAGAAATGTTCTCTCCTGAGAGATTAGAGGAGGGGGTACAAACTTATAGAATTTCTCATGCACATAATGTAATGTCTTCGTATAGCAGAACAAGCAAAAATCATTTTTGAGACTGAAAATGATTAATTAAAATCCTTATCGTCATTCTTTTATGGTGGAGTTGGAGTTAATGCCAGTACACTTTTAGGAAGATGTATCCAAAAATGATAAATATTTTTGAGCTAAATCAAAATAAAATATTTTCTTAGTCTGACAAAACTAATTCTCTCACATCTCCTGAGCAAGTGTTTTAGGCTTTGCCTCACTCTATCAAATCCTTCATTGTCAGTTCCCTCTCCCAGTGTGTCCCTCGTGCTGGCCGGCCTGGCACAGAAACACACATGGCAGCTCACAGCATTTCAAGTGCCTTCTTGCCCTGTGGCTGGAAGAGCAGCCGAGCGTGACAGCTGGCAGTTTGCTTTCTCACACTATCCCTTTCTTCTGACATACAAACCAGACCACCAGAAATCTAACAAACACTTAAACGTAATGATGTTAAATGTAACTTAGACAACACCCATGAGTCTATTTATAAACTGTCCTTCACTGAGTGTGAACTACCATAACAACTTAATTTGAAACTGAAAATCTAGTGTGTAAATGCATTACCTGGAAACACTTTAAGAGGTCGGTTCTTCTCCAAAATAATAACCAAAGCTCTGGCTGTGATGCTGAAGATTTGTCGAGGAGTAAAATTCACACCATCATTTACTTGGAAATTGAATCCGCCAGACATGGCACCTTCACAGAGACATAAGGTGTCATTAAAATACATATAATATGCACATGCTTGATTTACATCATTAGAAGCAACATCTTTGGCATGAAATCAGCACAAAACAAGCGGTCACCTTTATGGATGAACAGTAGCTGCCCCTCGTCTATGTGGGCCTGTGTAAAGTTGAGCACTGGCCTCATGGGGGCACTCTTCAGGGCCAAGTATCCGTTACTGGGAGGAGTGGCCATGAAGTGCAGTTTGTCTGAAGGGGAGTCCAGGTCCTCAGCCCTGAGGTCCTCTGGTCTTATCTCAGTCACTGAGGACACCCAAACCTGCCCCCAACACACACACTATGTTATGCACGAACATTAGAAGAACAACTCTTCACACATCACATGATCACATCACATTTTATTTATCTATTAATTTTGTTTTACATCGTTAACAGAGTTTTTATTTCTTCTTAGACAACTGTTAAAGAAAATAAGTTTAGATATTTTCAGAGTACACATATGAAGACTAAAGAACTTTTCTAATCAACTTGAAATACATTTAGTTCTGCTATCTATACCTAGATAATGACAAGACCAAATGCGTAAGGCGCCTTAAGGAGAAGGGAGAGGAGTGAGATAAAGAGGAGGTAAGGAGTGGATGAGGACTGTTAATATTAATATGGAATAGATGTGCCTAACTGTTTGAGGTTCAACAGTAACATTCACCTCACACTTCACTTGAATCCCACAGTGGAAAGTAGTATGTGAAAATTTACAGGAAATGAATCATCCCCAGTAAAGCCCCTCTTAACGAAAAGCACAGCAGGTTTGTCTGGTTATGACTCAAAGTGTTCACAGAAAGAAAAAGCCAAAAAATAAAGCCCCCCAAAAAAGCCAAAAAAAAAAAAAAAAAGCCAATTAAAGGTTGAAGTTGAACTTTCATTCAGCTTCTACTGCTCATGATCAAAATACAATGGTGCCATTTACTATTTGTTTAAATCTCTATCTAGATCTCTTGCTGAATTGGTGCGATAATGTAAAGGGTGTGCGCTGCACAGTCACTACAAACAACTGCAGATATAGAGGGCCATCTTGTGGTCGTTGCAACAACTACATTCTTATGGTGGTAAAGCGCACATTACTGGAAGGATATCACTAAGTACGCCAGTGTTTCACTGTGTAACATACTCCTCTATGCGCAAAAATGACTCACATTTTATAGTTTTATGCCATAATTTTTCAATATATGATTATATATGTATTTTTTTCTGAATTAATGAAAATGCTGAATTTTATTGAAATGTAAGGCTTAATTAATGAAACAACACAGAGTACACAGATTGCACCTTTTTTTGTACCTTCAACGGAAGTGTAAATGCTCTATATTAGCCATCAGGCAGTAAACCAGAGAATGATAAAATATTAAATATTTTAGTCTTAGGTGTGTCTTGGGTTTCTCTTGAAACTTTCTCCCCTAAACCTGAGGCCAGCAGTTCTTCACAAATGGACACTTACGGTAGCAGGTTACATCTGGTTTACAAGGAAAGCATTTAAAATACATGGCAGTGAAAGTACTTTTTCACCGACTGGTTGTAAATAATGCAAACATTCTCTTGTACTGTATAGGGAGGTCTGGAGATGCACATAGGCAAAGTAACCAGGGCAGTCACAAAGTTATTTACAGCTCTTTCTAACATGTCATTCAGCACAGCACAATGTCAGACACATATGGTCACAGAAATCTAAGTCACTATGAACATACTTTAACCCTTAACCCGCTATTTTACCGCTTATTAAAACCTTGTTCATCCAATAACTTCAGAAATGCTGCAATGCAAGTCCCAGAAATGGATGGTATGCCAAGTTCTGTATGTTGCCAGCCCCTTGGTCCCTCCTCCACATAGCAAACATATTTTCCCCTTCGAGCTAGCCAGCCAGTCAGCCATGGCAAATAGCACCACTGCCCACATGAAAATTGTCTGACAGTAAGCTATGGTGCCAGAACTGCAAGTTAAAAAAGTTCAGAGATTATATTTAGAGCAGGCACAGACTCACCCTGAGGACCCTGTTGGCTGTAATAACAGGAGGCTCGTCGTTGACAGCTGTAACCTGGATGTGCACAGCCTGGACTGCACTCTGCTTCCTCAGACCTGTGTCATTGGCCACCACTGAGAAGTTGTCAGCTAAAGTCTCACTGCTGTCATGCACATAGTAAATGTATTCATGTTCAACCTAGAAATGAACAGAACAAAAGAAAATAACTTGATAAATGTCTTATTTTTATTATTAAAGCATGTGTACTGCTGCAAGTCTATGATTTTAAATACGTGAATTTGCTCAACGTTAATACATGTTTAACTGCAAGGATGTTGAATTAACATTAAACTACTATAATACTATTAAACAGAAATTACACTATCAAACAATGCGATCTATAAATGCTTAGTATGATGCAAAATGGAAACTGTGTATGTGTGTAAAAATAACCCACCTGCCTCCTGGTGAAAGAGGTTAGAGCCACCCCCGGGTGTCGGGAGTGTTCAATGTGACCGTGTTGTGGGGGCTGAGTCAAACTGTAGAGGAAGTTGATTCCAGAAAAATGCCGGTTGGTGACCTTTAGAATTTCCTGTGTGAGTGCCTTGGAGCCCCCTTCTTCCAAGGTGAAATCAGAGACCTGCAGAGGGATGAGGCGTGGGATGATGTCAACAGACACCCTGATGCCCCTTACGTCCGTGACCCCATTGGTGACATCAAGGATGAAGGTGTCATTGAACCTGTCAGGGTCCACCTGCATGTACTGAATGTGCCCATTGTAAATGTCTGCTTGGCTGAACGTCTTGACAGGAAATTGCCTGGTTCCGATGTAGCGCTCCTCCGGTTCAACGAAACGCCGCAGAAATCCATGAGTTGGGCCTTCTCTCACAGTGAATACGATCTCAGATGGCAGGTTGTCTTCGTGAGTCACCTGCAGCAATGGGAAGACATGTTAGAAATCTTCTGTGTGCCACTAAAGATATTTTTTGTTTGGTGAAAGTGCACTGAAGCACAAAAATGTTAAACCAACAAACAATGCACCATGACAGTTAGTTTTCTGTTTATCTCATCTTTCATTATGTTTCAGGAATGGTTATTGCCTGTGACTTATTTATCAACACACATGAAGATAAAACACAAATTAATATATTAACTAGACAAAGTGTGGTTAATAATCCTGGCTCACTTACCTCTAGTTTTGTTTCATCAATCTTTACTGGTTTCCCCTCCTCCACCAGAACAATGTTATGTGTCTGTACGATGGGAGGTCTCTGATGACTTTCCAGGTAAACTTTTATATTAACTTTTGCTGACAGCTGGAGTCCTTTTGCTTTGACTGTTACGTTGAAGTGGTCCGCCAGATGTGTGCTATCATTGTGGTAATATGAAAGACATCCAGCTTTTAGATCTGACTGTGTGAATGAACTGACTTTATCTCCTTTGCAGTAAATAGCACCACTTTTGGGAGGTTCAGTTATTATGAAGAGAACATCTTGGTCATCTCTGATGTCCAGATTGTACACAACACTAAAATTACTAGTGGAGATAGAGACAGATTTTCCCTTCTGGACCAATAAACCGCTATTATTTCCCACTTTCAGGAACGGATCATGTGCACTGATGTCCAACAGGCTGGATACAAAATGTTTTCCATCTGAGACAAAAAGTACAAATCTACCAGTGCTGACACCTTTGTGAATGAAGAGCACGCGATTCTCTTCCAAGTCTCTCTGGTGAAACTGGAACAGCCTGTGAGTTGTGTCATTCACCAACACCAGATCTCCCATCGGGATCCCTCGTCGAGTGTACAGCAGCTGTCCATCATCAAAATCCAAGTCGGCGTCATGGTAACGCAAATCCTCTGCAGTCAGTAACCTCTGTCCGTCTCTGATCACATGGAAAACCTTATCAATCACTCGCACAGGTTTTTGATCGTTGACCAGCTGGATTGAAATGTTGAACGTTCCTACTTTGGAGCCAACCTCATCCACTGCAATAGATGATTTAAATCCCTGAGTGGTGGATGCAATGAAAGTGAATACATCTTCAGTTGTTTCACTATCATCGTGGATATACATAAGCCGCTTATCCAAGATATCCTGGTTACTGAAAGTTAAAATATTGGTGTAACTTGCATTTGAATTTGACTGACTGATGCGAGCTAGCTTCCCGTGTTTGGGACCATTTATAACAGTGTAATACATTTCAGTAGTGCTCAAAGTCTCTGCAAACAATTCGTCTTTAGTGATTAATTTACTTTCTCCTTCCAAAAGTGAAAGTCCATCATTTTTCATAAACACACTGTTAACATCTGCTTTGATTGTAAACTGAAAGTCATAGTTTTGAGACTGGGCATATTTTGAAAAAAGCAAAAACTTGAATCTGTCACCAGTATCTTCGTAAGGCCTGTCGACTAACTCATAATGTACTTTATGTTCGGTTACATTTCTTTGACTAAAACTTGTATTTTTACCCAAAACTGTGGTGTCCAGTAGCAGTCTTCCTTTCTTTGGTGTGGTGAGAACTCTATAATAAAGGTCATCTTCAGGCAGATTCACACCTTCAGCTATAGCAAAAATATTATCCGACCCCAGTGTCACTTTGCGGACTTTATCCAGATCAATAATTACATTTCTCACAAGCATATACTTCACCCACTTGACTGTGATTGGGAAAAGTAATTCAGTAACAGCCCTAGCAGCCACATTAATTTTGCATTTGAAGTAATCAGTGACATTAGATGTCTGTAATTCTTGATAAGTGTTGACGTATCTTAGTCGCTCTTTTTCAAGAAGCCTCTGGGAGAATGAATCAGTGGCTCTCCATTCGCCACTTGAGTGAAGTCTCTGGAGCTCTCCATATTGTGGAGGTTCAATGATGTCATAACGGATGTCAACAACCTGTTTCACAGCATTAGTCTGCACAGCTAAATGAGACGAGGTGATTATAGCCCATTCTCCCTGTATAAGCTCCAGACCTGTGTTATTTTCAATCTTATATTCCAGTGTGATAGCTAACACTCGGAGGACCACAGTGTTGCTAACTTTCTCCCCGTCGCTAACTCTGAAGACTATTCGAGAGTTTCTGACCCCAGTGTGGACATAGTGCACCCTCAGCTCCTCCAGGTCTGTGTACGTAAAGGAGGTCACTGCTGCACCAGGCTTATTTTCGAGCTCCAGATACCCAGCATCTGCATTTAGGTTTCCAAGAACAGAGAAGACTAGATCTGTGTAAGGACTGTCTATGTCTGTGGCCTTCAAAATATCTGTGGTGAGGCGTTTCTTTGACTTTTCCAGCAGAACAAAGAGATTTCCCTCAGGGAGGCTTAACTCAGGGGCATCATTGGTGGGTGTCACAGTTATGTTGAAGCTGTACAATTTATTGTTCTTCAAATAATCAGGGACAAATTTTCTGCTGCTTGAGTAAATGGAAAACATGAAGAAGTCATCTGGATCTTCAGACCCACCATGAATGTACATGACCCTCTCATGCCAGAGATCCAACATGCTGAAGGTGTTTTCCTCTTGGTCTGGGTCTACATCCAGCCTTATTTGACCACGCAGCGGCTGTTCTTGAATTCTGAACATAATTTGTGACTGTCGAATACCAAGAGCCTTGAAATCGAGCAGAATTTTTATGTGTTTAGCCTCCAAAGAAGCCCGACTGCCTTCAGGGACAACAAGGTTTCGAAGATGAACAAAATTTGCTCTGTACTTTCTGTCCAGGCCTTTAGCCAGCGTGGACATGTGCAGGGATGGGGTCGGTGTCACATAGCGTATGGAGCTGAGGGCACTGGTGGGGCTCTCTGTGGTGGCTGACTCTGGTTCTTTCTCTGGTGCACAACCTACAGAGATATCCTTTGTGACTACAGCAGAGGATAGACCCATCTTTACTCCATTAACAACAATATTTTTCAGGCATCCCTTGAACGAACCTCCTTTGACACGTTTTCCGGACACAGAGACCAGAGCAGCTTTCCTAGCTTCTAACCTGGTGCTGTCGTCAGTGCCACCAGCAAAAAAGTATCCCTTAAGCTGCAGCTCCTCAGAACGAGAGACAATGTTGGCTTTTACTTCTTTACCATCCACATAGAGCTGAAGGCTTTGCAAATTCAAGTGCAGCTTGACAGTATGCCATTTTTTGTCATTAATAAATGTAATTGAACGAAGTTCAGTTTTGCTTCCACCTTTTCCAACCACAGCAACCAGCAGTCCATCCCGTATCTCCACTGCTACGAAATCGCCCTCCCTACCAGAATTGTACAGTAGAATTCCTTCTTTAGCAGAAGTGTGCAAAACACACTCAAACACAACTTCTTTTTGGGAGCCTAAAGGGGGAAGGGCAATGTAGGCCCTTGAGCTGAAGAAGCTTACAGGGTCCTCCTCTGTAGCAAAAAACTGAGGACTGCACCCAAGTGACACTTCATAGACCATCTTTAAGCCGGCATAAGGCCTCAGGGAAGACAACAGGTCATGCTCATTAAAAAGCACTTCCTCCATGCAGCCTCTAAATCCTATCAGGTCTTTGTGGAGATATAGCTTGTTGAGTCCTCCAGAGCCACCCACGTAGAGGCCATCATCAATACTGAGCTGATGAGAGGATCCTGCCATTGTCAGGCTGCTGGGAGAGTTCTTGTCCATAACCAAGGTGACATTGTGTTCCATATGAGTGACCTCCACAGAGTGCCAGGCCAAGTCATTGAGCTGTAAGCCCTTTTCTGACTGCAGCACGTGCTCCCCAGATCCAACATTCAGTTTTAGCTGAAAAACAAAAATGTTACATATTAAATATAAGACAAGATAAGTGCTGAAGTTAAAATAGGTACAGGTAAAAATAAAAGATCAGATTATTTAAATGTTGACATATAACCGCAAATGGACGTACACGCACGCGCGCACGCACACACACACACGCATGCACGCACGCAAGCACGCACACACACACACACACACACACACACACACACACACACACACACACACACACACACACACACACACACACACACACACACACACACACACACACACACACACACACACACATACACACACACACACACACACACACACACACACACACACACACACACACACACACACACGAAAGCACACACACGCACACACACACACACACACACGCACGCGCGCACACACACACACAAACACACACACGCACACACACACACAAACACACACACATAACCTCATGAAGTCACCTGTTTTTATAACTGGAAGCATTGTCTGTCATTTTAAGCAGGAAGTCTCTTATTATGTTTTTGCTGTCAGCTATG
Source organism: Rhinogobius similis (assembly GCA_019453435.1). NCBI lineage: Eukaryota > Metazoa > Chordata > Actinopteri > Gobiiformes > Gobiidae > Rhinogobius > Rhinogobius similis. The sequence continues at coordinate 25,600,657 of CM033629.1, forward strand.
TCCTCTGAGCATCATGTCACTACCTCCAGCTAATGCTGCACTTGGATGACATGCTTGTCAAGGCTTGCTGCAGAGACCCAGCGATACGAGCCTGGCTTTTCAGCGTGCTACACTCACATCTGACTAAGATGAACGGGGCCTCGCACCCCGGGATAACGTGTTTGAGTGACTATAAAAACTATTTGGTGACCTGTGCCTGCAAAGAGCAGCCCTTCCCTTGTGCTCAGTGAAGTACAACAACGCAACCCAGGCACCCGTATGATTCACTCTCAAATATAACGCGAATAGATGGTTAGTCACAAGGATTTGTCAAGTTTAATGCACAAAACTAAGAAGTCACCTTGTCACTGTTTGTCTTAGAAAGTGAATGTGTTACTTTTGAAAAATGTCTATGCTCTGCTGATTTTGCGCCATAGCAGTGCTTAGATGGCTGTTTTAGAGTCTGCGTTTGTACTAAAAATAGTGCATCAAACCCATCACTATATTTTGTCAGTTGAGTTAAAGCTTTTCCAACTGAAGTGAGCCAACATGGTGACTAAATATAGCAGTGGCTATATTAAAAGAAAAATATTATGAATTGTTCATATTGTTATTAGCCTTTAAACATTCTCTTGAGTACCTTAAATTTGCCATCTCATGTTCTGAAACAAACAAAAAAAGGTTTATTATGCACTAAATAAACATGTTTCTCTGCTGTATGGACTATGCAGCCAATAGATAGCGCCTAGCGCTACTATACACAATTTAGTTATGTTATCACTATCACAATCTGGAAAATTATCAAGGTAGTAGTAGCAGAGCATATATATATATGTATATATATATATATATATATATATAGAGAGGGAGAGAGAATATATATATATATATATATATATATATATATATGTATATATATATATATATATAGAGAGAGAGAGAGAGAGAGAGAGAGAGAGAGAGAGAGAGAGAGAGAGATGGAGAGGGATTTTTATTTCTTTTTAACCTGGGTTTTACCGGACTAAATTGTGACATTGAATGACAAATTCACTGTTACTGCTTCAATCATTTACATTTTTTTTCCTTCTCACTGCAGTAAAACCTTAAAGCTGATTGAGGGTTTGCATAAACACCAGTGTGATTGCTGTGATATTCCCGAGCTCCGACTGTGGCAGGAAGGGTAGACTTAACACACCACTGCTGTCTGCTTCTGTTTCTGAGCAGAGAGACTGATGCTGTCAACTGAGATGAAGTTATAGCTTTAGGTGACCGGCGCATGTCTTTGACTTTTGGTGTGTGCACACTGATGTATGCATGCACCAATATGCTGAAAAAACTGCTGCAGTCATGGTCGCACCCACCTGCAGGCGCCCAGCGCGGAGCTCTAGCAGAAAGTAGTGTCTTTGGCCAGCAGCGACAAACAGCAGGCCACTGGTGCGGGAAGTCCTGAAGCGCATCCGCAACGTGTTATGGTCTGACGACTCTTTTGCTTTAAGCTGGACATAGCCATCGCCATAGAAGGAAGCTGTAGAAAGGGAAAGATGTTTTCAATTATAATGTGCTTTAATTTTTTTCATTATGGCACTCAAATGATAATATCAAATGCACAAAGGCACAAAAACATGCAAGTCAAGTCTTGCATTGTGGTCTTAATTTAGCAAGCACATGACATTTAGATGTAAAAGGCAAGCTAATTATCATCCTGGGTGTTCTTTACTACTGAGGCAGAGACAAGCTTGCTCACAGGGATTTACAACATATACGCTGGATAACAATCACACGTTTGGTTTATAGAGTCACATTTCTGCGCTTGCGTTGCTGGAGGGTCTCGGGTCTTGTGTTTACACTTTATGCACTGTTCACCAATAAAAATGTACTGCCATATTGTTTGTAAAGACAAGATAAAACAAGACTCTCTGCCTAAAGCTATGTCCAGAGTACCCATATTAATTATTTTGCACCAAAGAAAAAATACAATTTATATCTCCATAATGCGATTCATGTCATTTAAAGTGTTTTATATTACTGTAGATGTGATTGGTATTGCTTTGAAAAGAAAACGTCATGATGTCATATTGCAAAAGCAGCAAGTAAATAAAATGTGAATGCACCTTAGTTAGAATTAACTATAATGAGTAGGGCTGGCAATATTGACAAAAAACAAATCTCAGTATATTTTTGGAGTAGTCCAATAGTTATCCTTGCGACAAGTTGGCCACTGTCCAGGGTGATCCCTCCTAAGGCCCAAAGTCACCCACGACGCCTAATGGGAACAAGTGGTAGAGAATGGACAATAACGATAGTCAGACGACATTAAGTCAATCCAACAGAACTCAGAACAACTTTCAATACAATAGGATATTAAGCCCAAAAATATTCACCAGTAATTTATTGAGCCATAAGTTTAATAAGCTTATGGTTCAACAAGATTTTGTAACAAAGTCACAAAATCTCTGGGCATAACAAGAAGAATCAGAAGTTATGTTCATTGTTATGTCAACTTTGTATTATTCTTTAATTTATCCATATATTTCTTATTGTAATATTGTCTAAGTTATCTTCAAAGAATTCTACTTTTACAAGAGGCGTTTGTTTGTCTAGCTACATTTTCTAGCTATGACGCTCCTAGTGCCCCACTTTTTTTTTTTTTTCGAACGCTATTAAATATTTATGACATTAATATTCATCAAAAATGTATTTTTGTAAATGTCCTCATACCTTTTAGTAACTATTTTGTATAAAAAATGCCAAATTCATTCTCATCAAACTAGATAAGCAAAAATCTCTTCACCCCCCTTTAAGCAAAAAATGAAATTTTCTTTTCTCCACAGTGGAGCAAAATCATAATAATTTATAATAATAATAATGATGAATGGTTGTGTATAATCAAAATAGTAACCAGACTACACACCACACTAAATATTATTATAAATAAAATGTACAAAATGTAATACTTTTTCACAGAATTGTTTTTTTTTTTTTCGTTTTTTTTATTGTGAAAGCTATTTTCTGTTTATCAACGTGATTAATGTGATTTTCATCGGTGAATCATCTGAATAGCCGGCTTTGTATTTTAGCTTGATAAATAATCAATTTAAGGTGTGTGGCCTTAAGGATTAGCCCTTTCGGATTTCTGCCACACTCCATCACGTTTTATTTCATGTAAACTTCTTTTTTTGTTTTGCTTTTTAATTGAGTGCAAAAAAAAAAAAAAAAAAAAAAAAAAAAAATACAAATACAAAAAATACCCATTGTTGGCATGAGAAATCATTTTTCTGACTTTTATGCCCAAATGGTAAATACAGAGCGGATGCAAAGGGGCTATGTGAGGGGTATGCATGTATAGACCTGCCTGGCCTGACAGGAACCTTCAACCTGAACATGAAAGACGTTCCCACATTGTACCAGAAACACTGTGGAGAAGTCCCTGGACCCAGCTGTTTCTACACAGCACTTCTCATCACCCTGTAATCTGCTCCACAGCCTCTGAACTCCTCTGAGTTTAATGCTACAGTTTTAATAAGCATCTTTGTCATCTACATAAAACTACAGCAATCTAACCTTGATTTTTTCATGTGTAGTTTGTTGCCCTGGAGCAAAAAGCCTTAATGGAAAAAGGAGGGATGCTGACATTTGTTAAAAGCAATGTTAGTTAATGCAGTGTCTAAAAGGGTTAATGCACTAATGGACTTCTCACTGCCTGGTGCAAATTAACAGATTAAAATCCCAATAGCCCATTTATTCAGTGCTACCTTTAATTAATGTGTGTATTTAAACATGAAAGCACAAACCTGTATATAACATTGGCTGTCCATGTGTTATAATGGTTTAATATATTGACAGTAGCAATACAAAGGATAGTGGCTATATGGAAGGACATGAAAAAAAGAATCAAGCTTTTGTGCTTATTGTAAACACCCAGGTTATATAGTATTAATTGGTTTAAAACCATCTCCAGTATTAATTGTACTCTATGCACAGAGAAAACAGAGAGCATCGTGTAAACGGGTCAAAAGAAAAGCAGTGACCGGATATGCTCAAATGAACTAAGCCGTTGTTGTGGCAATTACACTGTAAGATGTCAGATGGTCACTACCAGAATGATGCTTCTTTGAGACACAATGGATAGCCTACAGGTTCTGCTGTATAAACAGAGAAATGTAGGGGTTATAAGAAGATGACAGAGGAGAGGTGGCCATCAGGAAACAGGCCAAGGCAGTGATGAGCTGTGCTGCATGAGGCTGTTCTGTAATCTGTGTCCGTGGGCCACTTTTGGTCATGAAAGGGACAATGTCTGCCTAACTACAAAGACTCTGCCTTTATGTGTACACGCACTTACCTTTTACAGTTAATTTAAGGAGTGGGACCAGAGCTTGTCACTGCAAGTGTGCTGAGTTTATACAACAACTGTGAGATTGAATTTGACTGGAGTGCCGCTGTGGTTTGGGCTGGCTGTCACACCACTCTGGTGATAAGTGTCTCAGAGCTGACTTCTAATACTGACTGCTGTCAGAAGAACTAGAGGAAGTTAACGAGTCACAGGAACGCAGCCAAGTATAAGTAAATGTCTATAATGTAGCTGTTTTCAATGAAGGGCATAGGAAGAGTGAGTCACATTGGAATATTCCTGATAATTCCCAGAGGCCATGCCTGTATAGGTTGAATTATAATGACACATGCCCAGGATCAACTCATGCAGACAGCCAAATGAACGCCCTCATGGATGTGTAAACAGCGTACAGCAGAGGATGTACATAACTCACTAAAACATATTTTTGCCTTAGGTCTAACAACACAGGCTGTCCACTTTCTTGAACTCATTTAAGTGAGCTATTGTCACAGTCAGATCATTCTTCCGCTGCACTGGACATCAGCCCTGTCTGCAGAAGCCTCAGATAAGGTCCTACCACTGAGCCTTTCATCAACACACCATCCAACATTTACATCCATTTTCTTTAGTTTGATAGTCTTACAGGTGAGGAGCGAGTGGGACCGTCCCATTTAAAGGGTAATAGTAAAAGTCTTTGTTACGAGATGTTAAGGTCAAATTATTCGCACACCTGTAGAAGTCCACTAATAGCGCACAATTACAAACCGAAAAGGCACAAGACATCATGAACAGCATATATAGCACTAAAGGCTACCGCTATAGGAGTTTGGTAGGCCGACCATTTGTCAGGTTATCTAAGGGTTTAGTGGGAAGATTCCCACAACAATCGGCTCCATCGGACACGAATTAGAGTTATACTCCGAAACGCCTTTTGAATAGGGAACAAAAGCGCAGTTTTGCTGTTTGAAACACAATTCTATTTTCAACATAGAGATACTCAGCCAGACTTACCTCCAGACGCCAGTACGATGTGAAGCGACCACCAAAGAAGACCACAAAGCCAAAACTTCTTGCCGTTTTTCCTCGTAGACTCCATCGTTTTACTTTAAAGGGAAGAGCAAAACTACAAGACTCTCAGAGGTTACATATTTACAGACTTGGCTGCACTGTCCCAAGCCTTTGGCACGTTTTCCGACATTATACTCAATGTATGCGTGACCCAACGAGTCTCCACACCGGAATGTGTGCCGGAGTCTCGGACGAAAGTGCTCCAAAGCAGCGGCTCGTAAACTCCGCCTCGCGAGAGAGTGTGGGCACTGCGCGCGCTCTTTGCGCGATCATGTAGAAGTGCACTGTGTTTATTATTCACAGACAAGAGTCAAGAGAACTACGATCACTGCATGTGATCATTTGTTCAATAATTAAGTCGAAATGTCAATAATTGTATTAATTGTTTTATTAGATGAATTATTGAAATATACACGGCCAATGATACAGAAAAGAAAAAAACACAGCATTAATGAGGTAAGTGACTGAAATATTAAGCTACCTAAAATAACCTTCAAAGAGGTATAAAATCAATGCACACAGTATGAATAACACTATAACTCATTTTACAGAGTGAACATGTGGCTTTTGCAGATGATCCTGTAACAAAATAGATGTAGCCCTTGGAGCTTCAAAATTGAGGTAGAGTGTAATAAGTTAGTAATACAAAGGTAAAGAGTAATTCTTAATCAGTGGCCTATATTAATGAGTTTGATGTACTCCTGCTTGATACAGGTGTAGATACTGTGGTAGAAAGGCCTGTCTGGAACCATGACATCAGTGACCATTTCAGTGTGGTCAACTCTCGGCAGAAGGAACAGTGCCACAGACAGCGACTTTGAACACAGCAGATCAGAAAACTTTGTAGAAGACTCAAATGGAACAATTATGTCATTGGTCCCATGAAGCAAAACAAATGGAGGCACTCTGAAATGAAAAGAGGATAAAGCCCAGGGTCAGATTTACAATGTAACACGAACTGACTAAACAACATTGACAAACCTTTTTAGTTTGTCCTCTCCAAACGTGTTGAGTACTTGTGTTGGTGAGTAGTATGGAAAGTTATGTACTCCATTCATTGCTTTGTGCATAGTGGAGACGTATTCAACTCCTCGCATCTGTTCATGTTCATAATGATCCAAGATGTTGTACACACCACTAAGACCTATAGATTTTAATACAAGGCAATAAGTTTGACATTTTAGTATCATGACACTACCAGAGTCGGAGCACAGCATACCTATAACTCCTTTTATTGATAGAGTAATGTCTTCCTGCTTGCTTGATTCAATAAAAAGTTCCTCTCTTGTGTCAATGAGAAACAGTGTTGTCAGTGTGCAAAGATGAGCACCAGCGGAGTGACCAATTAAAATAATGTTGTTCTGTAAAGACAATAAAACATGAAGAATAATTACATGCACATTACATTTTGCTTTTTTAGGAAATAATTTAAAATATTTCTCACATGATCAAAGTTGAACTTCTTTGCACTCTGCTTGGCCCAAATTAGACAGTCAGCAATATCTTGGACCATTCCCAATACATTGCTCTGTAAATAATGACAAGAAAACAAATGACTAAACATGAATACCTCAATGAATGACAGATTATTAAGGTGTTTCTATACCTTTGGATAAGTGCTGTAATCGGGACAAATTACAGTAGCATTTAATTCTTCAGCCATGTGTCTGGCAAGCAGGCAATAAATTGCCCTTTCTCCAGAGCCCCAGCCACCGCCATAAACGAACACAACAAGTGGTACATTTGCATTTGCCATTTTTGGGGGGTAGTATAAGTCCAGTTTGTTACCTCTTCGCCCAAAAGATATGCCCTGTGTATGGAAAACATATAGGTATATGTGTAATAAATTATAACATATCCGGATTACTTTTCATTGTGTTTATTATCAATATATAACCTATTTGCTTAATAATAGAAACAGTTTCAAAGTGAAAGTTGAACGAGGCAAACAGACATTTTTAATTAATTTAGGTATTTTTATAGGTGAAAAATGGCTGGGTAGAAATGAACCCAGTCTGCAAGAGCCAGAGTCTGAATTTTAAAAATTATTACAAGTGAAATACAGAGCAGTGGGCAGCGGTTTGGTGATGGAGAGTGGATGGTTGGTGTTGGTAAAGTGTTGAGCAAACAGTTGCATTAAATAGAGAAATAGTGGTGCATGTCAATAGCAACTGTCAATAGCAACTGTCAATAGTGGTTCATATGACAATTTCACCAAAATCATAATTTGATTTTCATCACCATATCGTCCAGCCCTAACTCAAACATGCATGATCAAAATATAACTTTGAGTAAGCTAATGCTAAGGGAACATTGTTATAATTAAAAAGTAAATTTGACATAATATGTCTTATTTAAATATGTCTGACAATTCAACTCACCTTTTCATAATGTTTACAATTTTCAACATCTTTATACCAGGATTTCCATCTAAAGTAAAGTCTTCCATACTGCAGATATTTAAGAGTCTCCAGCACTGCTCTAGCTAAGCAGTATATGCGCCTGTAGGAGACAAACACAAAGTTGACAAAATAGTGATGGTTGTCTCTGATGTATCCTGCTTGAACACTATTGTTAGATAGTAGGTTTGTGCGACCTTGGTTTGAGGGCCTCTGTGTACTTCTTGTATCCAGGCTTGTTGGGCCAGCCGTACAACCACTGGGCCGCAAGAGAAATGGAGTATGGCAGTCCAACGATCAGAACTCCTGCTGCTACAGGCAGACTGATGTGAGACCTAAACTGTGACCTTAAAATGTATGGGAAAACAATCATTATATCTATCTATCTATGTAAAAGGCACAGTAAGTAACTTTTGGTCACCTACACGATTCCATGGAGAAAAACACAAACACACACATTTTATGCTTTTGTTTTAGTCTATTTTTTGGCTGAAAAGTTACGCACTGTGCCTTTAAACTTGTAATTTACAAGAATGGAAAATAATTGTATGTAAACTTTAAATGAAAGAAACACTTACATATTGCGGCTCACTAAACACAGACCACCTGCAGAAATAAACACAAATATCATATACTTAACATTTGTGTCATCATCATCATCACCATCATCATCGTCCTAATTATCATTAAAAAAAACAACGGTTTTTGTTTTGTGCTATGGCGCCCTCAAGTGTTTTAGCCTACAGTGTCACAGTGTTACAAATCTTGTACTAGTATATTGTCAATTATAACTATTATATGAACATACAGAAACATTCTTAAGGATGTCATACTCCATTTTATATTCAAAAACTAATCAATGACACATTTAATAATTTAATCAATGGGAAACCACGACTTACAAACAAACAAAAGCACAATAAAGATTTTAACTCCTTAAGTCTCTGTCACATGCATTAATGACACATTTTCTTGTAACGCACTACAGTCTCACTGTACCTTGTGCCCGCATAATTGAATTCAGTTCAAGCTAAGAGTTTATGGTCAAACATTAAATAGATGGCATTAAATAGATGTCTTCCAAGAAAAATGATAAGATGTTGTTAGAAGCTCGTTAACATCCTTTCCCCATGCGCCACTCTTTGTACCTTTACAGGAACAAGAACATATCACAAGATCAATTTGCATACGGCTACAGCTAATATTTACTCAACATTTAGCGGGCATACGCCGTCCGGGTAATTTGGATGATTGTAAAATCAGTTATTACAGCCTTGTTACCTGCTTGTTACACATGAAACATCCAAAAGGCATCGGATGCCCTTCATCAAAAGCTGTGTGTCACCTGATCGCACTGAAGCGCTTGGAAAGACAGTGCCATGACTTTTACTTCCGCTTTCGCACGGAAGTCTGACGTTGAAAATAACGTGGGCGTTTTAATTATAGTTCTATGGCGCTCACGTGTAGCCCACTAGTTATTTTCAAAAGACGGACCCCCATGGTAAGTTTGATTTTCATTCACAGCACAATAATGTGCTGAAAGGTTGCATCTCATCTAAAAATAATAGTAATAATAATAAAGTCTTGGTATCCCGAAAATGTCAAAAGCCAAAGACCTATATTGCATTGTTTTGTAAATGGCTATTAAATAGTAATTCATTTAATCCATAACACGTTTGACTGATTTAAAGGATCATAAAGGATAATTTTTGAGATAACTTTACATTTTAGCGTTACACAAAAGTTGCACGGACAAAATGTGTCCACTAGAGGGAGAAATAAGCTCACCGTGTAGAATCATAGACTGAATGTACGTAGGAGATTAGCCCTTTTGGGCCTATATTTGCAAGTGACCATGTCCAGTATGTAAATGCAAGTGTAAGTACACTTCACCGTCCATTCCCTGATATACTAAATAGGCTATAAAACTTTACAATTCTGCTTCCAAATAGAAAAGGTGTCATAAATGTTGAATGAGGCTTTGTTAACTTTTATCTATAATGAATGAAATACGGGCTTTTCAAAATCTTTATTTTGTTTATTCCTATTTATAATAGCCAAATTCTAAGGTAAAATAAATTGCCTGAACCAAGTCCCAAGTTCCAACACCAACATTTACACATTACTTGTGGTTTACATAAAAACATACTTCTCTATTAAAGCACCAATAAATCATTCTGTGTTAGTTCATTGTGGTCCTTCTGCTCCTGCCTGTGGAAACTTGGACTGACCTCTGCAGATTCATTGAAAGCTGTGAGTGCAGTGCTGAATAAAGCCTGGGTTATTGTCATATTTGTTGCATTTGGCCCCACAGAGCTGTACGTCCAGCCTTGAGTAGGAGTGTGGTGGTTCTTCTGTCTCCGCCATGTGGGGAGTCCCAGGTGCAGTTTCCGAAGCCACACTGAAGGAGCCAGCGCCAAGTCAGGACGTCCTGTAGCAGAATAAGCACGGTCAGCTGGTTTTAAATGCTGTGTTGAATATTTGGGGGGGCTTTTATGCCCATTTAAGAAATTATTGTTCCTCTGGGAATTTTTGAATGAATGGTGGTATTATCAGATGATAAGCACTGATGCACTTTAGGCAACATGCGGTTAGTCAAAGAACATGTTCTTGTCAACTACTGGAATAATTGTGAAAAAATGTTAAACCTACAGAAAAAATGTATATTGAATAAGCTCAAAATTGCATTGGCCATAATGTTAAGTACTTTATTACAACCGGTATTGGCTGAATATAAAAGAGTTTAGGATTCTTAGGAGATATAACAATGGTTAAGTGCTATTCTTTGTAATCTGAACTCAGAGCATTGCATAGTTTGACTGTACTCCTTTCACACATCCACAAGAGTACAAATGCATCTCAGATAAACACATCAATATAACTTTAAAAATGTACCAGCAACGTACATTTGACTGATTTGGATCTGGCTGTTTGCTGCAGAACTGAGTCTTTTCATTTTCAGTTATTACACATTTTGAAAGTGCTTCCACTTCTTTTTAGTCACTGTTTGAGTTGATTTTTGACTTAAAGTAGTCTACATGAAGAGTAGACTACATTGTTGCCAACTGTAGTAAAATAAACATAAAAGAACAAAGAGATATGAAGGTGCAAACAGACATATCCTCCTAGTGAGGTGAGACGCGGACTTCAAAGATCCGATTGTTGTTTGTTTTGTAATTAATATGTTTGTTCCATTTTGAAACAAATGAACCACACTAGTTGTAGAGGACCATGTTCGAAAAGTCACAATTAGCAAATCACAAGGACTGCTTTTATTTATTTTGCAAACAACAAAATATTCTGTCTTATTTTGTTTAATAACCCTGTATTTTAGACCTATATTTTGTTCTGAAATCCATGAGATTCTTTTTTAAGCTTTAGATTCCAGTCTTCTCTCAAATGTCAAAGTTCTGGATGTGTTTAAAATGGGAAATCTGAACAGAATCCTACTACTATCAAAATATAAATTGTGAAGCAAATCGTAATTCAAAATGCAATTCAATATTTTTTCCAATTCCCTATTCAGCAGGTGGGTCAGGGGTTAGTTTGTATTCCTGATTCATTCATTCACACTCCCTGTTCACTCCCATACACTGATGATCAACAGTCAGTCTTTTTCAACGAACTGGCTGTAGTCCACATGCCAATCGACGATGAGAGGAAAGCAGGAATATTACATTCTAATGATGTCAAATACATCTAGAAGCAGTTTTTCCATTAGACTGCATATAACATATAGCACTTGGGGTCTGCAGGTCTGCATATACATCAGCCTGTTTGCGCATATATTTATCGGCCTGTTTGCGCATATACATCGGCCTGTTCACCCGCCTCTTGTGGACCCCTTTGGTGACCCGGTCTCATATACGCCCCTCACGGATGCATGGCTCAATACTAGCACAAAACATGCAGCTTGTGAATTTCCTCTTCTCCATCCACATCTCCGCTCTTTCCAATTTGCCTTGAGTTGCGCAGGAATTCTGCCTTATGTGGCTTGGGATATTAGGACACAGAGCCATCTTTTCAGTGGAACTTCACAAATACACCACACTTAAATGAATGTTCTTTGACAGAGGGGAACCATGGAAACTGGCACAGACCGCAAGGCCTGAATTCTAGGTATCCCAGTGCCGGGAATCACGCCCTAAGTCCTGCAGACCTGGAAAAGACAGAGGTGCTGTGATTGATAGGAGAGAAACAGAGTGGCCATTCTTGTCTGATGCGGCTGGATGAATGCTCACAGCCCTGTGAGGATGCTCTACAGTGCATAGATTACAAAAAGACAGAGGCGTTTGGCAAGATAAGCAAGTTGATGGGGTAACTGCTTGAGTAAATCAAAGATCACTAAGTGTATGTCTTCAGGTTGAGAGAGTTCAGGGGTAACAGGTTGCTCTTTATATAGTCCAGCTCTTTACAGCGAACTCGGTCAGATTTCAGTGCGTCATGTCTCTTTCAAGCACCCACTGAGTCAACAGACGGGAAGAAGCTCACAGCATGGGCCAGCCTCGCGAACTCACACATGACTGATTAGATTTCTACATTGGAACTAACAGCAATACACTTTTAAAATCTTAACAATATTCTGCCCCTCTCTCACAGATGCTCTTCTGCCACATCTTGTTTTCTGTGTTTCTTTACCAAACTTGAGAGCCACCTGCGCAGATTTACACAAATATGATTTTATTCCTGCTTTTTCATTGTTTGGTGATTGTGTTTGATCTACTTACTTCAGAATATTTTTGTATTTTGAAATTAGGCCAATGTCGAGTCATATTTATAGACTGCAGAGGTGTCAGTTGAAATGCTCTTACATCTCAAACGTCTGTCGAAACCTGCCTCCAGCTTTAGAGAGAAAGTGGTTTTCATGGTGTGGGTGAGTACTATTGGTGGTCCATGGGTTATTTCTGGTACATGGAACTTTCCATGTACAGCGTGGGTTACTCATGAGTTTGAGTGGGACAAGGGAGATATATTGAACAGGGTTAACATTGCTTTTGTTGTTTTGAACAAATAAAACATTAGAATAGAATAGAATTATTAAAAAGGCTGCAGAAAGTGCTGATTACAAAAGATCAGAAACAGTCAGATCTTCCACTCAAATTTTTGCTATATTTCTCTCCATATTTTTCTGGGTCATTTTTACAATCCATTGATGTTTTGGGTGACACTTTAACCTCAACCAATAATCAAAATTTTGTATATATATTTATTTAGCAAAGTACAATTCATGACAACAAAACAATTTAAAAAAATGCCTGTATAATGGACAGTAGTAGTATTGCCCACCTCAAATCATCAGAGGGTTGTCAGCATCAGATTCTTCAAGAACTTATTTTTTAAAATGAAGAATTTAGAGTAGTGTTGTCAACACACTAACAATTTCTATCTAGAAGAAAAATTCTCAATACTCTACCAGGGATGTCCAAACTATGGCCTGGGGACCAAATGTGGCCCTCAGACTGATATTAGTTGGCCCCCTGGCTTCCTGCTAAATTGGCCCAAATAACCAAAAGTTCTTTATACTGTAAATTTTAAAAAAAAAAAAAAAAAAAGAGAAGAAATCTGCTACCATAACCTGATTAACAAACATTTTGATATTAGACAGACCTAACATTAGTGCTACAAGCCTTATTAAGGTGTGGAGACTCATCAAAACTATGTCAAATGCAACATTTTGAACAATTCACTTCATTGTCATGCTGTCCGTGGCCCTTCGCACTTATGTTTCAAAATGTGGCTCTTGGTGAAAAAACATTTTGAGACCTCTGCTCTATACGGATTTCAATTGCGCAATAATAATAAAAACAATCCCTTTTTAACAGGCAATCAAATGTAATTTTCAACACAAAGAATCCTTTGGAGGTCTTTTAAATTGCAGTCCTGACCAGAATCTACAGTATATAATCCCATAGCAAAATATGCCAGTTTTCCGCTGTTGGCATGTGGAATAAGTCAGCAGAAATGGATCCATTGTAACAGCATGTGCGTAACTTGGTATGTTTTTATTCCGTACCTTTGTTTGCCTTTGAGCTCTGTGCGTGCAGCGCTCACAGCTCAGGCATAAGACATTCTTTCCACTGTGGCTATATCAAATAATACAAGGCTGCCATACAAAACCCTCACTCCCAAATGCAGGAAGGCCTACATATGTTACAGAATTATGCACAAAAACCTTCCAGTAATAATACAAGGATGGCCTTCCCCAAACTGCCCCGGCCCCCAGATGGCTGTACATGCAATATTTTACAATGCACTGTTCAGCGGTGTCCACTGGAGAGATTCTTGGACAGAGCCCTTAGGAACTGGAGCTGTGATTTATGACTCTGTACAAAAGGTCTAGGATATATTCTGAGGCCACTAACGGTGAAGGGTATAATGAGACTGAGACAACATAGTTCACACAGTCACTTCTGCCTACTTGTGCAGAAACCAGACACAGAATCTGTGTTAACTATGCAAGCCAGAACAATTTATAATCGCGTTGTAATAAATTAGATCCATTCCTTGGTAATTACACTGAAACCCTTCCAGTTTATGTTGAGTAGACCAAAAAATCTGTACCTTGATACTAATCAATACTAAAACTATAGTGTGAAAATGCAAGTAATAAAACAGAAAAAACCCATAACTGTGTAAAATTTGTACCCCTCCTGAATAGAATTGTCTTAGAATATGTGACATGGTAACATTATTCAACCTCTATTATTTGGTGCTGAAATTACTTTCTATTGTATAAAAAAGAAGTGCTTATAAATTATTGCTGCAGTATCAAAAGTATCACAGTTGCAAAAAAGGATTACTATACAGTATATTACACAGTACTGGTTAGTAAGCTCTGAAGGTTATTAGCATCAAGCTGACATATCTGAACAATGCTAGCTGTGCTGGATTTTCTTGAGTAATACTTGAGTAATACTGGAAGCAAATATTTTCCTTTAGTAACATTTACCTTGATATAACTCAATCTTCTATGCGTTATGGGCACACAGGTGAATTAAGTAAACTATTATCCAACAAATGAAAAGTATTTCCTGTCCTGGGTGTGCCCTGAGGTTCAGACTACCTGTCTTTGAAGTGGAAGAGTTACTGCTTTGTTTGAGTTTAAGTAAACGTAAAGATTGTTCAAATCTTTTGCATTTTCGTCATGAGTCATGCCAGAGGTATCAGGCAGACCTTATCATTTTGTTTTACAATAAAAGGTCAACATTTGGTTAAGTTCTGATACATAAACTGTGTCTTTCTCCAAGACAATCAAGGACACTACGCCTGATAGTTTTGTCCTGCCATTCCACATTTCAAATCTAAAATCCAACAAAAGTGGCTTAGCTGCAGGGCCTTTAGACTCAAAAAAAAAAAAAACATTAATAATTAACTAATCGTTTCAATGTCATCTCTTACAAGCACTGTTTCCCTGCTCCCTATGAAAAATTATCATTAGACATTATTCTTTGTGCGCCACTGCATCTTAATGTATAGGTAAATTACACCTGAAGAAAAATAAAACTACATACTCATGACAACAAAACAATTCTAAATGTAGTGCTGTTGGGAGTGGTGCTTTCAGAGCAGAGAACAGGGTGTCACCAGTGTAACTGTAGTGGAGGTTAACCTTCAGGGAGTTGGGCGTCATAAAAATCATTTTAAAACAAAACCTCCTTACAGCAGTCAGTCTTCTTATTTCCTATACATTACAAGTATACCATAACATTTTCTATGAAGAGGTATTTTATCAGACCACCTGTGATCTGTCACCAGGTCCCTGAGCATTAGAGGCTCATGTATGATCCATCCAGCTCTTTCCCACCACCTCTGCTAACCTGCAGGACCAGTGCCTTTGTGTTGACTGTTTTACTGTGACAACAACACCCTTTGTCACCAGTAGCACATAGGAATAGACTAGTGCACAGAGATCATGACATTGTTCACATGGCCTTGTTCAACACAGAGCGAATTTATGATAAGCATTCAAAACATAACTAGTAACGTAACTAATAACTCAATCTTTAATGACACAAAATGTATCCTTAATCATTTTACAAACATTCCACTTACAAGAGAAAATGTGATTATTGTTTCCTCAAATTAATTTCCTTAATCCTTTTTTAAATTTTTTAAAAATTTTGGGACTCTTTTTGTGCATGTGATGGTGTCATGTAAAACACAGAGAAATATAATCAAAATATTCACTTAAAACAGGACCAGTAGTTTGGAATTCATAGTGAGATTTTAACATGAGAGCATAAGACAATTGCAAAAGCTGCTCTAAGAGGCACTATCTTAGGAGTAAAAGTGTTTTCCTTCTACCACAGTTTCATTGTCCACACAGACATGTTACCACAGTGAAATTGTTGTCTGTGAATGTGATGAAAGCCTGGGTAGAAGTGTGAGGCAAACCGTCATATTGTAAACAAAAGCACATATACTGGACTTAAACCTGCTGTATAAATGAAGATTTTCCCCATCCTGTATGGAACATGGTACAATGCCCATTATTTACACTCTTTGTGGAACTTAATTGAGTACCATATGATAAAATACAGTTTCATGCTTGAAAATACATTATAGCATGTGTTGTTCAAGGGCACATAAATATTATTATGTGAAATCACACCCCACATTGCACACCACATTCACTACAAAATCCTGCTCCTCGCAGTCAAAGCCATCCAGAACCTGGCACCTCCACATCTGACCTCCTCCACACTCGCTCGCTCTGCTCCTCCTCTGCTCTCAGCTCTCTGTCCCCTCACTTCACCTGGTCATCCTGGGGAGCATTCACCAGTGGTGGAAAGTAACAAAGTACAAAAGGAAAAGTACTGTACCTAAGTACATTTGTTAGGTATTTGTACTTTACTTAAGTACATTTTACAGTATATACTTTTTACTTTGACTTCACTAACTAAAACAAAAAGCCTCTATAGAAAAAACAACAACAAACAAACAGGAAACTTGCCTATGACCAAAACTCAACAGAATAAATCAATAAAGATTACAATTTGATGCATTAATAGTTCTCCACACCAAAAATAATTATTTTTACTTTTTACTCTTAAAGTACATTTAAATGAGTACTTTAATACTTTTAGATTTTAAAATGGGATACTTTTACTTGAACAGAATGTAACTGTTACAAAGGACATTAGTGCACATGCAAAACATGCCTTTGGGCAAAATACCTGTTTTGATTATGTCAGGTATTTTCTTGTCGACAGATCAGCTGATTGGTTGGAAGTGGTGTGAAGATGGTGTGACAGTTGATCAGGTTTGAGCCAACTTGTAAAAAGTACTTTTATTTGATAACCATAACACAAGAGCTGCCTTACCTTTGCTGTTCAAATATGTTTAGTCTTATTTTGGAGATGCATGATTGTGATACACTTTCTGTCCCAAACAAAACCTTGTTAACCAAAAATCTTGTTAATCACATTAGAAACGTCTTATTAAAAGTCACCAGTTATTCTTAGACACAGTACCTAAAACACCAGTTAAGTGTTCTAGATGTTTATTCATAAAAAAAAAAAAAAAAAAGAATCACCATTTATCCATGCATGTTTGTAATATTTTTACTAAGTAACCATCACTCCAGGCTTTGCCCATGACCACAGCTCCTCTAGTTCTCATGTTTACGAACAATTTCTCCACTGTCCTGGAATTTGAGTTAGGTGTTGTTATAAAAAAAATGTTGTGCCATATATAGTATGTCTAATATGTAAAGTAGGTGCTTAAGTACTTGTTCAGCGCCTTTTCTCTTGTAACTTTACTTACTTATAAAAATTAACCAAGACATTCATTGTTCTACAGTGCTCTTCTGTAATTTATATCCTCTAGATCCTCCACACACCCAAATGAGTGTGAAAAACTCTGTTGTTCCACTTTTTGTCTTAAGTTAAGTTTGTTTGCACAGTTTGTTTGTAAGTTTCTAATGCACTATAGCATCCATTCCATGCATAAATATATGAATGAATAAATAGATAAACAAACACTAACTTTATTACTTATTTAGTTAAACATCTTTCAACTCTTTTGTCATAAATAGCTGTTCTGCAGCAGTGTTTCTTTAGACCACATGTGCGTGTGTTGGGGATATAAAAACCTCTGAGCTTTCCAGGCAAACGTGTCATTTTGGACTTATTTCCTGCAAGAAGACAGGGGAAGAATTTAAAGGAGCTCTGTAGAAGTTCTTTTTTGTGTTGAAATACATGGTCCACTTCAGATTTGCTAGTAACTGGTCTCAAAAACAATCTTCATCTTGATTTTATCATGAATTTATGAGCTAATTCATTATTTTAAATGAATGGAAAAAAAATCCCCATGTTTGTATGTTTATTGTGGAAATAATTTAGCAGCACTTTCCCACCAAGTGTGTGAGCTGGATGTCACACAGTGTTCCTTTGTTTGGCTAAGTGCCACACACTGAATAGGCAACACTAAGAGAAAGCACGGGTCACGGTGCAGGAATTAGGGTCAGTTTAAAGGTTTGCTGTAGGAGCGGGAGGAAGGGTCAGTGTGAATGTTATAGAGCTGCCATTTGGGGATGCACAGCCCACCAGTAACATGTAAGCTGATGTTATTTTAACGCTAATTTGATGCTGTTTTACTGTTTTTCTTCAACAGTGACACTCTGCCTGCTGAATTTCAATGTCTGTGTGCTAGGAGACCCTTTATTGAATTGTAAGGGAACCAGGTCCATTATGTTGAGCTTGTCAAGTTTAGTGTGAATCAGAGACCTCTTATGAACAATTTATCTGACTATGATGTGCAGGATGCCACTGCTGCAGCAGAAGCTCTGAACCACTTCAATATTACAACTATTCTACGTACATTTAGACATGAATATTCCCTCACATTGATGTCAATGTCCTGTGAGTGATATGCTCTGGAGCAACACGTGTCAAAAAGCCCTCCTGTGACTGCTCTAAAAGGTATTTCTTTGTAGTAAATGTCACTCTCAAACATGCCATAATTACCACATCAGTGCCAAAATGTTGGTGTCAATGAACGGGAGTAACCCGGTTTTAAGGTGAGGCCATGCCTCTCAGCCAATCACAACGGGCCAAGAATCAGGCACCATGCCTACAGCCAATGAGCATTTTGTGCTTTTTTTTTGCAGCATGCCTCTCATCTTTCGTTGTGGTTACATCCTTTCATTCTTCCTTTAAAGTTATTTCACACTTACTCACAATTCCGCACAGCGGAAGTGGTTAGTGATGTTGAATGCTAGTTATCTCTTTTTTCTTTTTTCGTTTCATGGAGCTTTTGCTCCTTGTATGTCGCGAGTGTGGTAGCCACGCCATTGTGTTTAGACTCGCTCATTCATAATAGACACAATAGTGGGGAAATCCCTCACCGCTCTCCAGAGCTCTGCAGCTCTGCTCAAAGCAGGTCCATGCTTGCTCTGCTGTGTCATTAGCATCAGCTCTAGCTTTCGTGTTCATGTTTTGAACCATGGGAGATGTGCACAGCTGTCTCTCGGCGTGTAACTGGAGGTGGTCTGTCATCTGTCGCCTTCAGGAGTTGCATAATGTATGTCAAGACATGTTCTGTTTCTTACACAAGCAGATTCCTATAGACTCCCAAACAGTCGGTGGTTGGTTCTCACATGTGAAGGAGGCAGGGAAGCTGTCAGTGGGCAGCCCTGGGAACATTCATGTTTTAATAGTAAGAGGATCATATTGAGAACATGTCTCTCTCTTAGATTATTGACAGACTTAAACAATATTCAGAGGAGAAAAGAGATATAAATAGAGTTTCCATGATTTGTCAAATTTACCCAAGCAATGCATGGCATGAAGAATAGGTGTGTCTGTTTCACACAATGAGTCACTCTTGCACACAAAACTCCATAAGGTTGGCCCTATATAGCAGATTAGATGATCATGGCCTCTAAGACAAAAGGCATATACATACACTCAAGTTATATTTAACGTTTATGTGAACTGCCAGTAGTTCTAAACAAGTCAAACACATTTTTGTAAAGCTAAATAAAGCTTCTCTCTACATTCTCCACCAAAGCAAGGGTGTCATAGCATTAAAAGATTAACAGTAAATCCCCAGTCCACACAGGCTAGAATAATGAACAGTGAAATTGCTTTGAGGTGGGATCTGTCTGCTTCTGTGGCCCGTCAGGTCCAGCACTCCCTGCTGTGGTTGATCTACTGTACAATTAAGCCTAAGCCATCGAATCATATGAAGCCGACCATGTGACCTCCCGTCTGAAATAGGCTGCCTCCACAGTATAGCACTATTGGTTCAGCAGCAGCATAGAATCCATAGGAATATGACCCAATTCTGAGTTTTGATACTACTGAAAAGAAACTGTCATTCGTCTTAACCACAATCACACAATGACACGGCATTCATACACCAGTGTCCGCTGTCTGTGGCTGGCGTTCATTAACTCTCTAGTGCCCTTACTTTACATATTATATGAGTTTAACTCTTTAAGGTCAGACACTTCAGGTGAATGAGAAAAATCCTAAATTTAAAGATATTTGAAACTTGTTTTTCCTGATGTAATGTTTTCATATATAACGGCCATATGTAACGGCCAAAATTGGGATATTTAAATCTGAAAAATGGACAGAAGCAGGTAAAAAAAAAAATGATACGTTTATACACATATTAGTTAGAAACGAAATTACAGGGGGGATTTTGGATTTGAACTCGTTAGATCTAGTGAACTAGATCTAACTGAAATTTGGCCTAAAAATTCATATTTCACCTAATTTTTTTACTTGAAACTTTAATAATTAAGGCTTTGAATTAGATATCAACAAATCCTTCTGTACGTTCCGTCAAAATCATGTTAAGTACAAAATTGTAAAGTTTGGTGTGTTGGTGCTAGTGGTGATCTTAATGTCTCTGTGGGAGAAAAATGCATTTTAAGAAAAAGGCCTTTGAAGTTACAATGTCCAAGCCAAATCTATGGATGAAGTGGATTAAATGAAGTAATATAACATCTTCAGGAACAGATTGGGCAGTGTTGTTGTTTTCACATGAAAGCCTGTATGTTCAGACAGCAACCTGACCAAAAAAAAAAAAAAAAGTGTTTTGCTTTAAGTTGACCCAACTTTTCACCTTAAAAAACTTTCAGCTAAACTCAAACGTGGGCCTTGGATTTGTTTCATCTTATAATACTATTTCTGAAAATGGAAAGGTTACTTTATTGTCCTGTAGATAAATATGCATCATACAACAATACCCGATCAACTGTTGCAACTGTTCTGTATTATTAACGGGGGCCCACACACAACTGTTACATATGCTGTAACTGGTTTGCACGTGTTTGTGAACAAAACCAACAAGTGTCCGAGTTGAGATTTAGCTAAAATAGCCACATTAGTTAAGTGTTTTGGCTAAAAGCTGCTTATTGTGTTATGAAAGACGAGAAGACTATATAATCATTAGGATGTATAAGACTGCATCGTTTGACAACTTTACCAACAAGCAATGCTCTGTGGACCCAATTGAAATGTGTACAATGTGTTGACCCATTTCTCAAGTCTTGAGGTTTAAGCTGATTTGCGGTATAGTTCATTCGGACTGGCCTGCTCCAAAACCTTACCCAAACGGATCCTTTGTAACATGTGAGAATTATATAAATCATATTCTGGGGAAAGATTATAGTTTTTTTCTTTGCATTTCTCTGTCTGGCTTGTTCCCATGAGAAAGCTGGGTTTTGAAGCTATAAAAAAGTGAAAAGAGTGTAATGTCAGAAGTTCAGTTGTGTTCAGTTGTGTGAGTCCAGTGTTGTGTGATTTGAGACATTTTTGAGAGTGTGGGAGATTCTCGAAGAGTCGGGCCATTGTTTGAACTTTTAACAATCTATTAACACATTAGAAAAAAAAAACAACAACCACAAAAAAACATAGAACAATTTGGAAATGTATCATTTCAACCCTTTCAAAACTGATCAAGAATTGCCTTACAATTATTTCTAGTTTAATCCTCATTGCCACTAATTCTCAAGAAAGGTTATGAATGCGCAATAGTCCTGAATAAGAATGGTGCAAAGAGATTTGATTTTCTATTGGGAAATTAACCCTAGTGGCAGAATGCAACGTGGCTTAATGCCACGTGAGCCGGAAATTTGTGGAGTGGAAGCTTTTACAAATTACTCCGCATAAACTACTCATTGTTTACTCTGCCAGTAACTAATTTTACCATAATGTCAAAAGAGCTTCCCTGTAGCTTTCATCTGTAAGGAAAGCCGTACAAACAAATCCAAAAATAGACATGTGTTGTGCTATAATGGCTAATTATTAGACAAAGTACTTATCTTAAGTCATAAAAAGGATTGCTGAAAGGAATGTCTAGGTCATACAAACGAAAAATAATGTAATTTACTGCCTGTGAAATGGCTGGAATTCACAGGTAGCACATTCTGGAAATGTACTCAAATGTGTGTGCTATGAATTTCCAGTTTTCCCAGAACTTTTGATCACCTGATTCTACAAAGATTATAACAAGCAGCACAGCATGACGTACGTGTGGGAACATGTGTGGATCAGCCTTTGTTGAGGGGGGCGGCTGATTTACTTGATGAAATGTATTGTCTATGGAAAAAAAAACACTAAATGACAAGGTCTGTGACAATATTAAACAGAAAAGGTTCAAATTGCAAATTTAAAGCAAACAGACAGAACTGTGACTAAACTATAAACATACTTTTACGCAAATTTCATGAGTGAATTGGTCAAAAATACGAGAAACTGCTTCTTAAGTATTATGCAAAAGAATAAGAAAAATGCAGAACTTTAAATACACAAAAAAGCAGAAGGAAAAAAGCAGAAACATATCTTGCTACTTTCATACTTTCACAACACTGTTACATGCAATGTACCTATAGCTGTCTTTTGTTGCATAAGGCCCAACCTGTAGTGACCTAGCAGCAATTCTAAGCTGGAAGTGGTAAAACAAGGGACTGTCAACAGCTGAGCGCATGTCGTCCCTCTGCTGTTTGTCTCCCCCACCTCTCACAACACTGGGGAAAGATGACGCACGCACAACAAAGGAAAATGGTGTGACAGACTCCGTCAACTTAAAAGGAGGAAAAATGTCCCACCCTCACACTAGCACATGCAACAAGGAAACAGAGTAATATTAGACGACTATAAACGGACAGTGTGACATATCAGCATGCAGTATACAGAATGTACCCCATGAAGCACTATTAATAATGTAAACTCTGAATAGTGCTTTACGATCAGACAGCACAGCTCTGTCTGTCAACAGAAGGCATGCTGGTACAAGTTCTGTTTATATTTACAATTGACTTTGAGGGCTGAATAGAGGGATGTAAATAAGGGCACAAGAAATAAATGTGAATATAAATTGTATTCATTTTAGAAAAAAAAAAAAAAGTGACAAACTTTTTAGAATGTTAAAATAAAAATGTTTAAATTAAATGACCTGCTGCCAATATGTGCGGTCAGACCTTTTCTGAATCACGGGGCATTTGAACATTTATTGTGAAACATTGAAATGGCCTTTTTCCAAACCTAGATGGATCTATATTGATTGACGTTGATGTTGCTGCCCTCAGGTAATGGTCTGGCAACAGCAGCGGCATTATGCAATAGCTTTCATCACTTGTCATGGTCAACATGTTCAAGTTTATTATTTTGTTCCAATGTATGTTCTGAATTGCCCGACCCAAACACGGAGAAGAGACAGCACCATTGTCCTTGGGCACAGGCTCATTCTTAGAAATGAGTTGAGGCCCAAAGAAAACCAATGTCCATGTGATTTAGTGCTTTGAACTGTGTCCAGCTTTTTCTGTGCCAAGCTTACCACCAAAATATTACTATTCAATTACCAATTACATGTGTTAATCCTGCTTTAACATTCCATCACTGTATTGTAAGGCTAGTACTACAGTCACTGCTACAACAGCTTCATGCTGTACACTCTACTCACTACTTAATTTCAAGGTAACATCAGTGCTTATTTACTTGGTTGAGGGAAAATGTTCTACATCGATTACATCAAAAACTCATATGAAATATGAGTACATGTACCAAGATATATTTTTACGCACAACTATTACGATATCTGTAAAAATTAGCCATAGCTTTACTTGGCTATTTATGTGAACTACAGTAACTTTCAGCTTGCCATTTCTGTAAACAGACGAATGGCAGTCAATAGCCTGCTTTACACGCAACACTTTCCGTTGGTCCACGTCACCAGCATTTGTGAAGTGCCTCCTGTGTCCCACTCAAGAATGAGATCATGTGAGGTGACATCCCCCTCTGCCTTTGCTGCGCTATGAAACAGAGCCAGCGCCGCAACATGTGGTAATGTTTGCTGCAGCGCTCTTCAATTTGCCCGGCACGTGGCTCCAGACAACACAGAGCTGCACTGGTCCGCTGAACTAAGTCAACTGGAAGTAATGCCACGCTGTGAATAAAACATATTTGCATCAGTTTACATTGACAAAACAATACTGATACTAAGCAAGACAACACATAGAACATTAAAGCCATTATTTATTTTGATATCTTATAAAGTTGTAAATCTTTGTTAGTACAATGCCCTAGCTTTTTGTAGAAGTGGACTTGGTGCACTTTGTAAATTTTCTGGTGGAGGGTCCATCACCAGCTTGTCTCCATGGATTGGTTATTGCTTTGTCTCTCTAGTCTCCACAGACATGACCTGTAACTTGATCTTGTGCCATCACCTGCTTGTCTCCATGGACGTTTGGGCAACTAGGCTTAGGCAATAAACTTAACAAGACTGATCTCTTATCTTGGTGATGTAAATTTTCTTCAGAACTTAAAGTGCATATTACAAATTCTCATATTTTTCTAATTAGTGCTTTGTTTCGTGGGATAGTGCCTGTGGTAAATATTTATTATAGTTTTACATCAGTTAAGTTGAAGTTTGTCCAGAAATGTTAAAAAAGTTGAAAAAGTGTAAAAAGTTGAAAAAAGGTTGAGCTGAGTTCTAATAAGGAATCCCTCTGTGATGTCATCATTAAGTGACTTTCAATCAAAAAGGCAGAGACAATTTACGCGCAACTGACATTTTTCTGACAATTTAAACAATCATTGAAGAACAAAAAGCTGTTATCAGGTATTAATATTGTATATTTATATGCATTTTGGCCTTTGTTTACATTATGATTGCTAGGTAACAGTTATGGAATTAACTCTTTGTATGTCACATCTGCAGCTCATGTCCAACTAGGAAGTAAAAATATAAATGTCACCAAAATTGTCAATGTAGGGAAAATTTGGCAAAATTATTAATAACATTCTAAATATAATCATGTTCTATATTTTTGTGAAATATGTAACATATGCACTTTAACAGAATTGCCATTGATGTAAGAGGATCATTGAAATTCTCCATTCACCAACCAACATGTTTGTCTTCTGTGGTCCAGTTTCTGACCTACGCATCTTTGGCTTTGACAGTGAACTTGTGTGGGTCAGATAGGCAACATGGGTACAATGTTTAATGGAAAGACTGGAGGGTGGAGGTGAGTGGAGAGACTTTATTTTAAAATCCACTCACTGCCACTTCCTTGTTTTGATGTTCTTTTTAAAAACCCTGACTAATACTATTCAGACAGTGGGCACAGGAGCAGTGGTGGGTGCTGTGTTTAGTGGTTGGCTTTGGATGAGTAAGAAAGACTCTGTAAATAGGTTGTTGTTCATAAACAACTGGGGACATAAAAATGCCATGTTATTCTTATATTACTGTATATTTATGTTCTCTACAACAACAGAGTTTCTGAAAGGACTACTACCTATCAAGGCTAGATATTTCCGCTAGATCTTCTACAACTGCCATCATCATTGCTGTCACTCTTTGGTGAAGTTTAAAAATTATTTGAGTAATATTCAAAGCACATTATACATATTGTTTTATTTGTTTGGGATGACACATTCTACAGCATCAGTGATCACTCAACACATTTATCCAGAGACAAACAGCAGCAGCAGCAAGGAGCACCTCAAATCAAAACTGTAAAATTCCACAGTGCAGCACGTCTTTTGGACAGTCTTACACTAGTCTTATAGTATATTATATTATACTATATATTATTATATTATAGTAGTCTTATAGTGGCTGTAAACTGTGGAACTCTGTACCCACAGAGATGTCTGAGCATTTCTGAGCTCAAGATGTTCACCTCTAGGCGCAAGGCATGGCTGAAAACAAACCAAAACTGTACCCACTTGTAACAAATGTCTGAGCGTGAATGAGTTTTGAATATTCCACTGATGTACAATATTTTTAAAGTTGAATAATGTTTTAATATGTGTTAGTGTAGAAAAGCCCAACCGGGGATGAGAGTTGGAAATGAGCACTGTATGCTTCACATCAGCTGCAAACTTAGCCTTTTAACAATGTCTGACTGCATTGTCCCCGACAAATAAACAAACAAAATAAAAATTGTATACATTATATATTTATAATTTCAGAATCAGAATCAGAATTACTTTTATTTATCCCCAAGGGGAAATTCTTTTTGTTACATATGCAACCGACCAGTAGTGACAGTAAAGTATTATAAACAAAATAAGATATATATAAAATAAAATAAAATACAATAGATCTATAGCGGTCAACCCCATTTAACTTAACTTATAAGGTATCTTTATTAATCAACTAAACCCCCGATATGAACAATTTACAATAAGCTTGACTATACTATCCTTGTCTATTTACATATTCACATGATCATGTACAGTCAAAATAATTTCCCATTATTTTGACTGAAAAAATACATATATAAACGTGTGTGGTTGTGGAGCGGTTGGGTGGGATGTGGGCATGTGTGGGACTGTTTTTAATGCACTGTAATGTAAAGCACATTGTGTTAACTTTTTTGTAACTATAAGGAGAAGTAAGTTTGTGAATTTAACAGCTTTACTTCAATTTGTGGGCCTTGACACTGGTCACAACAGCTGGACAAATATTGGATATTTGTTCGGTCACAACAGGTGAACAAATATTGGATTGTATTTGCTGGGAAAAAAAGAGAAAAACAGTAACAGTAACACAGCATGTTAAGATAATTTTCTGTGCATTTTTGACAAATCAGACCTAAGACTGCACAGGCTTCACAGTACAGCAAGTGACAGATAAAGTGGGGAGTGGCATACTTGGACACAGACAGTAAGCTTCCAGGTATTTCTCTGACATGTTACAACATCACACAAGTATGGTGCGATCATTTGAATTTTTTTGGGTTTGTGTAATTTCAGTTTTCTCTTGAACAAGGATTACAGATCTCAAGTTGCAACATCAAACGTAAAAAACAAACTATATGTTATTTCAGGGAACATCCAGTCAACATGATACCTGTTTCACATCCGCAGCGGAAGTGAACACCACAGGGTGACACAAAAAGATAAACATGCAGATAAGAAGATAAGTTAGTCTCTAAATGGTTTAACTCAAAAGTTGTAAATACCAGAGTTCCTAGTCACTGAGCTGATTCGTTTGAAATCACCAAGACTCACTGGGTTGGAGTTATGGTTCCCATGAATTATCAAAACTTTGTCACTCCCCTATAGGGGATGCCCCTGCCAACCACTGAAGTCATAGTTTGTGTGTGTCCTTCTCGTTGACAAAGCCAATGCAATGGCAGTGTTGCCATTTAATGTGCACTTATTTAATCACTTTAAAAACAAGTAGTACAAATAACATGAATTTATTTTTTCTTCCAAAAAGTTATTTACATTATGTACAATGACACACCCACAAATAAAGCATTATAGTTACAAACGGTACAGAAAGTGTGTGTTCAGCAGTAATCTCTCAGAGAGGCACTTGGTCACGACCTCTGTGCCCAAAGTAACAACAGACAACATACATTAACAATTCATACATAGCAAATACTGCATTGACAACAAATGCCTCGTTGTGGGGTGTGCCTTCATAAATAACATTGGTCTTGCAGTGCTTTCATTTTTTTATAAATAAAAAAATAGTTTAAAATGTACAGTACCATGACTACAAATGCTGGTGTTTGTCCACAGACATTTAACTATATTCTACTTCACTAGTCCACACCAAAGGAACGTCCTGATTTCAGGCAGTCCCGACACAGTTGGGAAAGCTTGTGTGCTTTTCCTTTGCTCCTGCACTGAGCAGAAGCTCAGCCAATTGTCCAATGGAAACTCTGCAGGTTCAGTACAAGGCAAGAGCCTACTTCCTGCTGCCGTGTGCGGACCAACCTCCTGCTTTGAAAAGTGCTTGTTCCAGAAGCAAAGGCTTCTCGTCTCTACGTTGGGTCCCCAAGATGATGGTGCATTGGTTGTTGAAGTGCTAAGTAATTACATTGGCAGTCTGTGAATTACAAATTGGATTTAGTTTTTCCATAAACAAAATTAAAGTACTTTTATATAGTGAGTATTTTCACACCGTTTTCTTGGTTTTGATTCCCAGCCATCACGACATTTTACAAATGTTAGGGACTCTCCTGGTGAAATGTCCATTTTTGACTCATCTGGGACGCAAAATGTAAACCTGAAAAAATATAAATCAAAAGTGATTATTTGATATTATAGACAAGACAGTGGTCTGTTTGGTTGTGAATTACTTCTTTTGGGTTTCTCCCGCTTTCACACGGATACGCCGCACTTGCAGCAATGGTTTGTTCAAGTTGGTGTTCCAGGACAAGAAATTTTTTCTTATGCTTTTCCAAACTGAGCTCCAGGACTCTCCTTCCCCTTCCCAGCTCAACTCAATCTTCAGCAGATCACCAATGTCCTCCTCAGTAAACACTAGAAAGGTGTTAGTGGCGTTCAAACCGATTTTATGGTCCTGGCTAAAGAAAAACAAAAAAAGTATTATCTTTTAAACATGCATAAGGTTAAATATCTAAGTGCTTATTTATAATCAACATAACAATGCATACTTACACGTCTACATATATGTCACTTGTATCATTATGGGCACCATACAACTTGACATGAAATGTGGGATCTGGATCAACAGATAGTTTCCTGTCAAACACGTGCATCTTCATCTGGTAGTGGAAGCCTAAGAGAAAAATATATATTCAGTACTGTAATCAGAATAGGTAGGTTATAAACTTCGGCACAGATTTGAAAACTCACCTCCAAAAGGAGTGTCAGCACGGGTCTTCAAGTACATCTTAGTGTTGCGTCTCTTGCGCATCTTTCTTGCATTATAGCCAATATTGTTACAGCGATTTTTGCGACAGCTGAGGCAAATGCCCTTCTTAAAACGGTCTGGTCCAGTGCACTGGAAGGCATAGCTCATGTGGTCCTTGTTCATAAGCGAGTCCACAAACAAGTGCACAGCTCGCTCATGTTCACATTTCACAACCTCCATGAAATCTATGGCAAAGAAATCCATCTCTGTTAACAAACCGTAACATAGTTACATAGTTAAAAATGATATTGTCTGTTTGACCTACTTCCAGCCACTGCCAGCACATCACTGACTGCACAACCAGGCTGAACATCACCTCCATTGGGGTAAATGTCAATGTCCCCAATGGGCTGCTGGATACCGATGCTCACTCCCAAGGCCTCGCGAGTGTAGGTGTGAAGCACATCTACAAAGTCTGCATCATCAGAGGAAAGACGCTTCTGTTCTTCTACACCCTCAAACATGGGTCCAGCTGGGTCCAGGCCTAAAGACCCAGGAGAGTTAAAATATGCTGAAGAAAGATTTGAGGGGTAACAGACTGAACATTTTATGCAACTATACCAGTAATCCTTCCAATGGTTCCTTGTACAAATGTTCCAGCAAAGCCCGCAACATGTGCACCGAGGCTGTATCCTATGAGGTGGACATTTCCCAAAGGCAGTTTTGTTTCATCCTAGATAAGAAGATACATGTTAAACTCAGCTGCTGCCATTGTGAATACTTATCAGCATGAACATCCTGGACGTAAGCCAGCTATAATCAGTCATGCTCACATCTGAGGCTTTCCTGATTCAAATCGAACCAACTACACACCATCCCTTCATGCTACGGCGCCTCCACCATCTGTTCTAGTTTGTCTCCATGACAAACGCTTTTGTTTGTATTTACAGCTGACTAGCAGGGGGCTTTTTACTTTGTGTACACACTCATTTTGGGACAACACATCCTAATGAGACCTGTTTTATACCAAAGCAAGTAGACCTTAACCTAATTGGACTGATGGCACTCAGATTCTAAAAAAAGTATGTGGTATCCATAGTGTTTTATTGCACGTCAAATGACTGCCTTCCAGAACAGAACATACGTCTGATTGTGACAGCTCCACAAATCATCTTGTAAGAACTGAACACATGAGAATGTTGGTATCCATTTTGGTCACAGGCCTAAATACTAGAGACACCTAGCGTTTATATATCACACGAAGGTAGAATACAGCTAACATGACCTTGGTTTTGGTATGCAAATGTAAACTTGCATGACTTCACACATTATTAAAAAACAAACAAACAAACAAACAAACAAAGACAAACAGCTTGTGCTCCAATTTAGAAATGTGAGAGATGTGAATGATGCGACAAAAAAAGATAATCTGGAAAAAAGGAGTTTTACATACCTGAAGCCAGTCCAGCATGTCTGCTATACTTTGGCCCACACCGCGAGTATGGTTCACAGCATCAGGATAGAGCTGCTGGGCCATTGATATCCAGTCAACTACCACCACATTAGCCTCAGTTTCTCGCTGCATCACAGCAGAGACAAGCTTGTGCATCCAGTTCTCAAACATACCACTCATCTGTGAAGAGGAAAACCCAGGTCAATCAGTCAGTATGACCCAGCTGACCTTTACACAGGGCAGATGCACAGCTGTCTCTCATTCACTTGGTACATTCTTCCACATGCTTTGATGGAGAGGATATAGTTGAATAGTGTATACAACAGATTCTATGAAGAGCTGTACAGTAAATGCAATTGTGACATAGTTATCTTGAAGCCACTTTGAACTTACCGTCCAGCCATGGATGATGAAGATGCTTTTGGCTGTAGCGTTGAAGCCACACTCCTCTAAACACTCCTTCTTGCCCGTCTGTAGGTAACAGCCCTCATGTTCCAGATCTAGGCTTTTTCTCATGTTGAATTTAACTGTTCCATCTTTGGACTTGCTGTTAGTTGACAGTTCATCAAGATCACTGGCTTCAGCTAATAAACAAAGCAAGAAGACAATACATTTAGGTTGGGTCATTAGATTTTATTATATATTTGATAGCTGGACGAAAAATAAGTATCAATTTCTCCAGGTGAGAATACATTTATTGAAGTGCCAAATAAGCAATATATACCAAGTACTTCAAACCATTTCGTCTATTACACTATAATGAGTAGTTTGTGTTATGTAGAGTCGTCAGGTTGATTTGGTTTCGGGCGCGTATAACGTCATTTGTCAGGTCTGAGGCGGTGAACGCAGTGCCCTCTGGTAGAGCCGGGGAAATGACTTCAGCTGAGTTGAATCTTTATAGAGGCTGTGAGCTGGTCCGTGGTAAAACGTGGATTTAGCGCAACCGTCATCCAGATTTTTCCCACAGTCGCGGTTTCGAGTCTCCTCTCCCAATAAGGACACGTACTGGTGCTTAATCCAGTTCAGCTTTTCTTGCTCACTTTCGGCAGCCACACTTGTTCACATTCAACTATCAGGCAATAGACTCAAAATAAAATAATATAAAACCCAGGCGATGTTTTATGTATAGCTTTTAGTAATCTGGATTTGATGTCAAGACTGGCAGCTGTGCGTAAATTGGAACTGGTTGTAACGCTCAAATGATAGGAAATATTGAATACATTAGAATGAATGAACAATAGACAAAAAACAAGCCCTTACCCTTAAGCACGGCGTTTTCCCCAAAAACAGAAGATACAAAGGCGCACTGCAGTAAAATCCACAGTGAAATGACTTTCTGAATCATTTCTTGATCTCAAGCGAATACAGGGGTTTGTAGCTTCCCGGAGAAAATGTGTCTGTAAAAGGCAGCTTGGTAAAGTGTACGCTTAAATATCCAGGGGCGACAAAGAGCCGGTGTTGCGTTTGGTGCGCACTAAGCGAGGCTGCTGCTCAAGAAATGTATTAACTGGCATCAAGTGTCTCATTAGAGTTTTAAATAGTTTCTCCTTTTCAGTCATCTGATCATCGGCTGATCTATGGTGATTTCTATTGGTCAAGCCCCCGTTTGTTTACGTTGAAAGGCGTGGCAAAGTTGAATGAAGTAGTAGTATGGGCGTCTCACGTTGCGCGCGCCGAAGCTCGTGGTTGTTTTGGGGTGTGTACCTGTACTTCTGACGCAAGACGTCCTAAATTGTTGGCATGAAGAAGGTCACATTCTGCTTTAGCTCGTCAAACCTGATTCTAACACGGTCTTGGGTATAGTCTGATCAAAAAGTGTTCAATCAATGGCTCAAAATAAATGGCTCGCCAAACCCACCGAAAATTCGCAACCTGACATATTTCTGTTATCAAGAGGGATTTTCTGCGTCTCCTGTCTGCGTCAGTGGTATCCCGTGATGGGGGACGCTCTGGTTTACGACCTGCACAGAAAACGGTGAACCCTCTGCTGGCAGTGGACTCTGTGCCAAAGCCTCAGCTCACAATGGGTGATGCAAATAAAGGATGCACTTGGGCGAAACATAAATTAATTCATTCCTCACCACATAAAATATAAATTACTGCTACAGTTCTTATTTTCTGTCTTATCTCTATGACCCTGTACGTGCTTAATTAGCCAAGTATGTTTTTTTTAATCAGTTGGCTTCAATGGCCTTAATTTGCCATGTGTTAATAAGCATATCATATGCTCGTGCGAGTAGCAAAGCGAAGCTAAGAGGTTACTGGAGTTCAGTGACGCAATATGAAACAGATCATCTTGGAATGCAGCATAGGACATAACTGTACAAACCACCTCATGATTATAGCTCATTGTGTTTTTTCACAGCAGTCTTACCTGACTTTTTTTTCCCACTGCTTTGTGTGGCAGCGCTAAAGGCTGTGGCCAAGCTCTATTTCTGTCCATATAGTGGGAGATTTTAGTGGTATGATAGATTATTATTATTATTATTATTATTAGTGTCATAGTTTTACATAAAAATCTCACTTATTTCCTCTAGTTATTTTTTATTTTTTTGCACAGTTGTGTTACTTTTACGTTAATGATAACCAAAAGGTTGTTCATATTGTTCCTAGAAATTAGAGATGAGGAGAAATTCAACTATGGGGCCATCGAAAACTGTGTGATGTCGAATGGGGATGCAGTAATCAGTTTCCCTGTTGATTGTTGGCCTAAATACAAAATATATTTATCAAATGTTGAACCAGATAATTTGATCATCTGCATCTGCAGGCCTAGCATGTGATGACATTGACTTTCTTAAGTAGAATAGGCCTTAATGACAAACTTGGTTTGTGCCTCAAGGTTAAAGTGCATATGTTAAGTTTTTATGATTTTCAAAATTTGACTTTATTTGGTGTATTAATACCTGTTGTAAATATAAATTATAGCTTTACACCAATCAAGCAGCCATTTGAGGAGAAATGTGTAACAATCTGTTGAAAATTACAGGAAGTAAAAATAAATTGATCACACTAGGAAGACTCAGACTCCCTCTCTCCAAAGGTTATAAAGAATTTACACAAAATAAACAGCTTTTTTATCCTTTAAACTTTAATTAAACAAATTAAAAGTGTTCAAATGTATTTTTATTTGTCAAATTGATAAAATAATAAAGTTTTTAAAATAATAAAGTTTTACTGTACAGTGTGGTTGCTATGGTAATTTCCTAGAGTGATGTCATCATTTACAACCAGGAAGTAAAATTGCAAAGCTAAAAAAATAGCTAAACTGGGATATAATTTGTATATTTTTTGCCAAATTGTAAATGTAATTATCTTACCAGCATTCTAGTTAAATGAGTGGTCCAACCTGTCATGGGCACTTTAACGTAATCCATAAAGGATTTAACATTTAATCAACTCAATGCCCTTATGGCTTTTTTACTTGTCTGCTTCGAGGTTTGCTTAAACTAAAGCGATAGCACCACCGTGTGACCACATGAGCATTGTAGAGTACAGTGACACAGCAGGAGACGCAGGAGACGCACGGGGGCAGTGCGGAGCTGTGCGGGGCTTGGTGCCAGAGCGGAGCCTTCATGAGGGAAGAGGCCAGGGACAGACAGCCAGCCCCGGCTTCTACTCTCTACACTCACAGTATTTTATATTCTGCGCCTGGGAGCCCGAGCAGGGGGCTGCATCCGTTTTCATAGGATGTCCCGTCATGAAGGTAAAATGACATTCAAAACACATTTAAAACAAGTCAGAGTTTGCAATCGGAAATAATAAAAGAACGCTGCTAGCTAACCTAGGCTAGCGACTGATGTCTTGTTTGCATCCATTTCAAGCTAACACTGCTAATGCTATCTGCAAGTCTGCAGAGTCAATTTGCAAGAACACAGCTTGGCCGTCATGCAAGACATATTGATCCTCTAACAGAAGGTGTTGATCGACATTTTGTGTGCTAGTACACGTAACAGATAAACTCGTATAAGCAAAACAACATTGACAAACATGCGGAAGAGACATGTTAATGTTCGCTACTATTAGCTACGTACTAACTGGCGTTGCTCAGCCTGTGTAGGTTAACCATGGACAAGCTGGGAGAAAAACAACGTAGAACAGCGTTTTACTCCACCATGGCCTCTGCCAGACCTTTTGAAGCTGCTTGACCCAGTATTCTTGGTGGAAGGACTTGTTTACTCAGTGTGTTAGTCGGGTTGGCAATAGTGCAACATACCCTCGTCCTTGTGACCAACCTTGTTGAGCCTGAAGTTTCTTTTGATGTCAGACTAATACGAGCTGTCATCATCCCTGCCATCTCAAACCCTAAGTGTATGAGTCGTGGGCTTATGATCAGCGCCCACTGACTCACGTTAAGTTATGAGTCTGATCAGTCTTGTTTATTGTACATCTTGGTTTGTAAGGTCTGTGACCGCGAAATAATGGGATTGTTTTAGTCAATTTTAAGGTGGACTAGTTCATCCAATTCATTAACACTGATGGCCACAACATAAAGTTGGTCTTTTGTGTACATGGAGTAACAAGTCTGACCAGCAGGGCGCAGGACTTTCACAAGCTGCAGATGGGGCACTGTGGACAGCCGCTGGTGTCATACAATACACTCGACTGCACGACTGTGCAAGTCAATCAAGAATGGGGTGCACCTAACATGGAGCATACCATTTGTGTATATTGACATTAGCCGGTTTGTTTTGCTAGGCACTAAACCTTTGTCCTTTTCTTTTCTTTTGATTTCATAGTTCATGTTAGATTTACACTATGTCTGTTAATGAAAATACTGATCATTACTGTTACTGTTTGATGTCCTCTGAAATTATTAAAAAGTCAATCACTGTTAATGCTGTTCCTTGTGTTCTTCTAGGTGTCAGCTGTGATGCATGTTTAAAAGGGAACTTTAGAGGTCGACGATACAAATGTTTGATTTGCTACGACTACGACTTGTGTGCGTCATGTTATGAGAGCGGTGCAACAACAACCAGACACACAACAGAGCATCCCATGCAATGTATATTAACAAGAGTCGACTTTGGTAAGTTTGACATTGTTTTCAGTAATTTTTGCATTGATGGTTTGACTGTGAGCACAAATAAGGTCGAGGTATATTTTAGCTGGTTTTAACATGAATAACATCATAATTTTGTAATATGTCAAGTTATTATTATTGTTTCTTTTACCCTTAGGAGCTGTTGTTCATGTAGTCTAATATAATTGATGATTTTAAACTGAACAAATGTGTACACCATTAGGGATGTCACAATTAGCTGAGATGATAGGTAATTTTTATACTACTACTATAATAATTATAATAATATAACTTATTAAATGCATGTTAATACTATACTAAAAATTATAATGTTACTCTGATACTAAAGCTAGTATTTTATTACTCAATAGGTTGTGTTCACATGACATCACAACATTCCATCAGCCAATTATATTTAACACAGATTTAGGGCAGCCAAAATTAATGTTGTTAAAATGCAGATTTTTGTTGTAATACAATTAATTTTTAGGTCTAGTCACCAATGGAAATCATCAGGTTCAACATTTACTCTTGACATATTTCATGGCAAAACCCAATGTCATCAAAAGGGAAAAATGTCTCTTGCTCCATCTGAGGTCATGACCTCATCACATTCTAGAACATGAATGCACCCTCTATCAAGAAATCATACCACATGCTTTTTGATAATAAAACAATTTAAAACTCAGCCACCATTTCATTAACTTTATTGATGGAACTCTACTGGGAGAAATAGATCAGTTTAAATATTGTGGTTTAGATTCTCAACTCAATATTAAGGAGCACATATATAAAATTTGATTTTATATTTTAAAAAAATCATATAATCTGAGAAGACTATACTCTGGTATTCATTGTTTTACCTTTACAAATTAGGAAACTGATTGCTTTACAGTTTCTTCTACCAAAAATCTATCATACAAACATTATCTATCAAAACACTACAGCAACTGATCTTCGATAATAAGATGTTATTTGTAATAGTGTATTCCGGAGTCTATTAAGGTGTCCTTGTAGAACGCACCATTGTTATATGTATATATCTGGCTTTCTCTCACAGCCAAAAGGCAGCACATTTTCTCAAATTTGTCCAAGTGTTATTAGTATTACTTAGTTTCCACTTCACCTAAAACAGTTTTTGATTCCATTTAGATCTACATATAATTTATGAAATACCAAACTGCTATTTTTATTCATGCCCCAGCAACAAAAAAGGAAAATGGAGGAAAATTCCATTATTGGTACAAATTGCCCAGTTCAGTCTGATCAATTACATCTCTCCGTCAAATTAAGGCATCAAGTTCTTAAATCTGCTCTTAAATCCCGTCCTTCCTTGAAAACAACTTCCTTTCCTTTTTTTGTTTGTTATGTAATTGGATATATTATTCTCAAGCTTATGTCATTGATTTACTAAATTGTACGTCACAATTAAGCTTGAAGTTGCTAAACTTTGACAGCCATGTGATTTTCTATGTTGGTTTGAATGTTGTCTGTCATGTTGCATGTTTGTTGTTGTTTTGTTTCTTCTCTCAGTTTGTCTTTTCATTATTTGTACAACCTCGTAAACGAAATGTTCCATCTCAAGGGACTAGCCATCTAAATAAATTGAGATTGTAGTTCACTGTACAGAACAGAGCATCAATGCATCTTATGTTCATTATTATTATTTTTCATTGTGGTGTCAAAGTTGGTATTGGGTAATTCAGTATGGAGATTTTTTTTAGTATTATAATCATGTTTGAAATGTTATTTTTGTGACAACTGTAGCAATATGTAAACCAAATTTGATTAAACCACAGACACAAAACAAAACAAGTATTAAAATAAAGTGAATTAAGGATTTTCTTTGATTTGTTTGTTTGTGGTGTTTCATAATCGCGACAGAAAGGTTTAGTCTTAATAGTAATCATAATGCACATGTGGACATGGTGACATTGCCTGTCGAAGGGCTTGTGTGCGATGAGGTAGAGCTGTGTGGGTCTGACTGTGTGTGTTGTTCCTGCAGACTTGTATTACGGAGGAGAGGCGTTCTCAGTGGAGCAGCCTCAGGCCTTCACATGTCCATACTGTGGCAGGATGGGTTACACAGAGCTGTCTCTGCAGGAACATGTAGCGGCTGAACATACAGAGACCTCTACAGAAGTGGTATGTATCTTTCTCAATGTATTTAAATGTGTGTATGTATGTAGGGGTGGACAATATTTTGACATTTATTTAATATTGTGAATGTTGTTTTGAAGCAATATTTAAAGTGCAACATTGTTTATTGGAAAAATGATACTAAGAGCTGATTAAAAATAAAAAGGAAAATAATGTTGGTTATGTTGTAAAGTTTCAAACCAGGGTAAAATGTGATATTTTATTTTCTATGGAAATTTCATATTTCTGATATTTAAACCTCAACAAACATGATTTAAAGATTTCTGTTGGCTTAACATAACATCACCTGAATATCATTATCGGGATACTCCCAAATATTGAGATATACGTTTTTGTCAATATCGCCCAGCCCTATGTGTATGTCAGGTCTTTGTGTTATCTGTAATTTTATTGTGATTTTTTTTTTTAACTAGCTAATGTTTTCCGTTCTAGATCTGCCCCATATGTGCAGCGTTGCCAGGTGGAGACCCAAATCATGTGACCGATGACTTTGCTGCTCATCTCACACTTGAACACAGAGCACCTAGAGACCTGATATCCTTTCTCTCTTGGCCTATGTTATATTATATTCCATTTTGTTCATACAACTTTTTGGAAGTTTGGATGTGAAGTGATCCCAGAATTTAAGGATGACTAAGGCAAATCAAGTTTATTTGTTGAGCAAAATTTGTACACAAGGCAGTTCATAGTGCTTTACACAACAGAATTAAATTATATTAAAATCACAAAACCGATTAAGACATACGAATCATTATAAAACATATTTTAAAAGAGAAGAGTGCAGAGAAATCAAGTTGTATGTCTTGAAATGGTCCTTATCTAAATCATTCAAATTTCTTTCTCCATTTTCACTTTTTCCTTCCTTTTCTGCAGCTGGTTTTCCCACATGTCTAAATATTCAAAAACCCTTTTTATTTCAGTTATTTGTTTTGTTTGCGCTGACTTTTTGGACAGGTTTTTTTTTCAGCATAATATATTCTGTTTCTCAATGCCATCAGACTGCTGTCACACATCTTTCCATTAAATCACTTTCCACTCATCAATATTACTCATAAAAATTACATTTTATTCACAAAAATCCTTTGCAGGACGGTCTTCCATTTTCATTTTCAGACATCACTAAATTCATTTGAAAATGAATCGTGATTTAAATATAAAACTATTTTTAGAGTTTTAGGAGTTTTGTATCCAGAAGCACCTTTTCACAGATTCATAAATTGCCTTAGTGAGTCATGACTTTCTACCAATAAATGCTTTTGGCCAATCCTGGCCTTTAGTCATTCCCAAGTAAAGGCTTAAATACAAAGGACAGATTATTTTAAATAAGGTGCTTCATCTGGCGCTAATCCAGAAGTAATTATCAAGAATGTTGTGTGAAAGACCAAGGCTTAACTGCAAAAGTCGTTTAAAAGCCTGCGTAATTCATAATATACTAGACAATTTCAAGTTCTGACACAAAACAAAAGCGGGCTCTATTTGGAAAGTTACATTACGTTAAGTGAGAAGATAAAATGGATTCTCTTTAAACGTAAAGTTATTGTTCCTTAACAGCATTTTTTTACGATGAGTCCAGTGGCGTCAGGCACGTCAGGAGGATGTTTCACCCGGGCCGTGGGTTGGGGGGACCCCGAGCCCGTAGGTCAAACATGCACTTCACAAGCAGCACCACAGGGGGGCTCTCCACCAGTCAAAGCGCCTCACAGAGCTCCAACTACAGCAGAGAGGCCATGGACCCCATAGCAGGTCTGTCCATCACACCCCTTACAATACTAACAGTGTTTTCTACTGGATATTTGAACTTCTGATTCCCTCACTGAAGGGTACAGGATTAAAAATGATAAATAAATACAGACTTAAGCCGTGTCATTACTACAGGGAAATGATTTTTGTATTTTGTCCCCTACGAGTGTTTGATTTCTGCTAAGATTAAATTTACACGTCTAAGCTATTATCAAAGACTGGTGAAGATGTAAAAAAAAAATGCAAATGGATTGTCATTGATGATACGTTATTCTTACATTTGATTGTCTTGCCTGTGTTTGCAGAGCTCCTGTCCCAGTTGTCCGGGGTGCGGCGGTCTGCGGGGGGTCAGCTCAGCGCTGGTCCCTCGGCCTCTCAGCTGCAGCAGCTTCAGATGCAGTTACAGCTGGAACGGCAGCAGGCGCAAGCGGCGCGGCAGCAGCTGGAGTCTGCCCGGAACGCCTCTCGTATCTCTGGACGTTCCAACGCCATTCTCTCCAACTCCACAGCCACAAACCCCAGTGCCAACATAAACCCCAACGCCAATCCAAACCCAGGACCTCCAGAGCCCTCACAGCACACCGCACACAGCTCCCAGTTTCTTCTCAGCAGGTGCGACACTCACTAAACACCAGCTAACATTTTTGTGATGAAAAAGGGATAACACATTTTTTCTTGATAATTATTATCAAGTGGAATAATATATTGCTGCAGGGTGTGAGTTTTCTAAGTTGTAAAAATGTGTTCATCCCTACGAACCACCAGAGGTGGTGCTGAAAGCACTGAATGTGCTTGTTTACATGTGCTTTTTTTTGTCCTGTGTCCTGGTTTTTGCTTTTGTAAACGCAAACCAAAGTAACACATTTGACAGGAGAAGCTAATTTCCCCAGTCTTTTAATTTATATTATTTTATCATCCTAAAACAAAAAAGTTGTATTCTGTAAACTTAATATATGTGGCGGTCTATGACTGAACTGAAACTGGGATTCTGTTGTATTTGTGACGGTGCTCTACAGCCTTATTTAAGTATCAGAATCAGACAACTTTTATTCATCCCTAAGGGTAAATTATTTTTGTTACAGACATTTTTTGAATGTATCTTGTCCTTTTGCTGTTTGAAACGTACTAAAAAGTCATAAGTTAGCGAAGTGGCTGACACATTTAGCTCCCTGCCATAGCTGTCCCATAGTTGCCTTAATTACCACATTTACCACTCTATGCATTTAAATGCACTCGAGTATTCGCTGCAGCACATTGCGGTCATCTGGGATTCATAGAACCATAGTTAAATGTGTAACTTTCGATTTATAAAGCACCCATATGAGTTGTGTCAGAAACAAACCAAACCAATCACGTTGCAGCTTGAACACAAGTCGACGGGATTTAGATTTCCCATTGGCATATCTGTACTTGTCCTGCAACACATTTACAGAAACACCAGAAATGTTTTTAGACGTATATCTTTGAATTTTTTGAGAAGCAAATCATGCTGAATCCAATCAGATGTAAACATTAACAGCCTGTGTTCTTCATGAATTTTCAGCTCTTTATATAATTCATGCTAACATTATGAGCACTGTAACTGATTATCTGGCTTCTTGTCATATTTTGCATTATATATAAAACACAAGCGCATGTTTGAGTTAATTAATTCTCGTCTTTGCTCTGCAGGCTTAGTGAGCCGCGGCTGTCTGAGGTGGAGCGGCAGGCGTGTGAGGCCCAGTGGGCTGACCGGAGCCTGTTTGTCACGGAGCTGTTGCTGTCCACTCTCTTGCACGACGATGACGCCTCTGCCTCGTCCTCAGAGGATGATGATGACTGCCACGCCCCCATGAGGAATTTTGCTGATTTCCAGGCTATGGGCTGTGTAGAAGTCATGACCTTAGATGTGGCTTTGGAGAACCTCAATCTTAAAGAAAGCACGACAGTGTCAAGCAAGTCAACGAAAACCACAACTAAAACAGCGCCTATGAAAAAAGAACCCCCAGCCCCTCCCCTTTGATGACCTGATCTTTGCCTCTTGTAAACACCATTGAGACGGCTGACTGCGTGTCAGCCAAACTGCCAATGGATGACAAAAAACTGCAGATCTTTTGGCTTTTTTTCAGTGATTGTCATTTCAGCTGTCACTCACTCTCAATCCCATGTTTATTAAGTTGCGCACACTGAATAAAAGTAGTGAGACGAGAGAATGTGAATGAGCAAGCGTAGTGGGTGCGTGGAAGAACGTAAATAACTTTATAAATATATTATTGAAAAATTCTATATGAAAGTTGATCATCAGTTCCACATAAGCCGTTTTCCTTTGCAAATGAGCAAGTATAGTCTTTAAGAGACAGACGTGACCCTCACTCAGGAGAGGAAGCAAAATAAACACTCTCCTGTTAAAACGCTGCTGTGTATTTATAGTTAGTTGTTAAAGAAGTGCTTGGACGGTTTACCACAACTTAAGCATGAGCTTAAATCACCATGTGCCCATTTTTATCTGCACCGTCACTAAATGGGGAGGACTTTTTATGTTCACGCATACCCGAAGAGCTGTAACTAACGGTGCTATTGCCTCAATGGTGGCATTTCTGCACCAGTACTTGTATACAGACTGATGGCTTTGGTTGGTCTTCTATATGTCCGATTTAACCTCTCCCCTTATGTGACGTCACCTGTTTTGGGTCATGTGACCTTGCTTTATATTGACCGGGCACTTTGCTCTCAGTTGCATATCCAGTGTCCATTTGTGTACACTACAACTGCTTTACATAAAGGTGATACATGACAGACAAAAACTCGAACATTGTCTACTTTCTCTGGCCTTTCTAAACGGAAGAAACACAACCCTGGTCTTCATACGGTTGCTTTTCCCCCTTCTTTCTAAAGACCAGATGCATCCACTTCCAGCTTCCTGTGATTTGAAATAAATCCTTTGTTGATTAGTCATGAATGCAAAGATGACTCATGTGACTTGAAGGATAATCCTGTATACTCTTTTCATTCATGAATCACACTCAAGACCTTTGTATGCCTCCACTACTACCTGAAGAAATGCAATGTATGTTTTTTGGCTCAGCACACAAGCCAAATCACAGGGTAAACTTAAGTGTGGAGGACAATAAAATGTTTTGGATGGAAATGAACTAACCCCAACCTGTATTCTTGTCTTTTTGCTATGCATTTGACTAAATCAACATGGAGCTGATTGGAACTAAGTGAAACTGCAGTGGTTGGTAAGAACTTAACCCTAGCTATAATTCAGCCTGTTAAGACCATAAACAACAGCAGCCTGGAAGCATTTGGCACATTCATCAGGTCCGCAAAGGTTGCTACAATAAACCAAATGAACCCAGAATTATGCACAGTTTGGAATCTTTTCACAAGGGAATAAAATCACTGTTTTAAGAATATTTAAAATCCACAATGTCTTAGCGTTTGTTTTTTTGTTTTTCAAGAAACAAGACACACACACTTGCTTTCTTTGTAATTTTAATTCCCATAATTTACTTTAATGCAGACATTTTACGACTAAAATATTAAATAAAACATTACAGTACGTTATATGCAAAATCAAAGGAGCTTTAAGATTTGTAGAAACAGGCTACAATTTCATTATTTTTTAATTCAGTTATTAACGTACTTTGTAGGACTAGACAGTCAAATAGCAGTAAACAGCAAAAGACAACACAGCTGTTAAGCCTGCAGGCCAGCCAAGGAGCACATTCTGAAAAACTGACCACAAAACAAATAAGCAGCAGCACGCCATATCCGGAGTCTGCTTCTCTGGGACCAGCACGGGCATTGCACATTCAGGGAGGAGGAAATGGCACATGTTTTCCCATTATTAGAATAAAGAAGTATTAAAGGAGATACAAGAACAGGGCTCCCTCGATGGCAATCTCATAACTAGTGGCCAGTTACAAGGCTGGTGTGAATGCTGTCCCTCTTGACAGGGGAAGTGCCCAGCGTCTGAGCAAGTTGCTGCATAAAACAAGATTAGACTTTTCCATTTCCAATTTGGCTTTGCTTTGGCTTAATCTTAGCCACTAGAGGGTGCCGTTTGTTTTCGCCTTTAATTTGAGCAGTGCCTCCCTTTTGGCCCATCAGGACTGAATGTATGAAAACGCCAATGACAGAGTTACAAGGGCTTAAGATCCAAACCTACCCATCAATTTACTCCTAACTATACAGTGTTTGACTAGCTTGATTTAACTGATACTGTATCAAGTAATTTATCAGAGGTGGACAACCCATCAAGGCTGAGGATTATTCATATTCTACACCTGAATGAAATAATAATAGACAATTTCTTTTGTTTGATGCCTAACATTTTACATATGCAATAACAATAGCTTACCAAGTGATTCCAAGCATGTTTTGGGACAATGTCAGTGAAACAGCAATACAGTGGGCAGAGGTCTGGAGTTTGAGCCTTTGTAAATCACATTAAAATTAATAGAAGCATAACTTTCTCAGTGTCCAGTTGTCAGTACCCAATTTGAGCTCAACAATGTCCTAGTCTAACAACTCATGATAGAAGCAATAGGGAAACAAAATTACAAAGTATTTTCATCTAAAGTTCAAAAATAAAAATGATCATTTAGAAATCTGATATTGGCAACCAACACATCA
This sequence comes from Rhinogobius similis, assembly GCA_019453435.1. Taxonomy (NCBI): domain Eukaryota; kingdom Metazoa; phylum Chordata; class Actinopteri; order Gobiiformes; family Gobiidae; genus Rhinogobius; species Rhinogobius similis. The sequence goes on from CM033629.1 coordinate 25,644,507, forward strand.
TTCTACACGTTGGAGGACACACTGCACCTATAAGTTGCAATGGCACTAAAAACAGGTGACGCAGTGTTTAGTTTGCCCCTTCTGGTGAGATACTGCACTTCCAATTTACAATCAGCTGACTGCAGTGTGTTCTCTGAAGTGTTTGGAAGCCCACCTGGGTTAAAACTCAAGATATGGTAGAAAAATATACTTTTGATGGCATTTCTCTAGTTAGTTTCTTCATTAGTGAATTGCACCCATTCATGTAGTGTTTACACAGTGTAGTAGCAGTGTAGAGAGACTCAGATCATTATTAGCACTACTACCACGACAACAAGAGCATGACATCATCACGCGTGCACACAACATCCGCCTCTTCTCTCACTCTAGACACTTCTGGTTATTTCTTTATCTTGCACTTAAAAATTAATGTTTTATAGTTTGTCTTTCATTGGCATCATTAGGCATCATTTTTTTAATAATATACTCTACAATAATGTTACAATGTAAACACCACAGTATTAATTTACTGTCTTCAAAGTAAAACACAAAGTTACAAGGCAAGAGGCTACGTACGCATAATTTGCAAAAAGAATAAAGAAAATTATACCACATGAACGAAACCTTGCAACACATGGCATCAAGTTTGTTCAAATAAAAAAGCTTTAGACTTTGTTCATCTACAGGTCAGGTGACCTTGTTAAAAAGCTGGTGATGATCATTACAACCCCCCCCAAAAGTGTTTTTTATTACTTCTCCTCAGACTTGACTATCATATTGAACTCTGCACCTTGACACAAGCTACACATGTGGCTGGGGAGGTCAGTTCCCCTGTTTTTACATGTCTGCATAACTGCCTAAGATAAAGCACAGTTTGTTCTAGGTTTTAGTGTTCGATATGAATGACACAATCCCATGTGAGACGACAAGGCTTTTTCATTGTTTGGAGGCCTCAAATACATGATAGTAGAGTTGAAAACCCTAGATATTAGACTGACAGGCAAACAAGTGGGGATAAACAATGAGTCTGATAGCTACTGACTGAGGACCAGATGTATAAAAGGCAACATACAAAAAACACTGATTGATAAGACAATAGCTCTAGTATTTGGCCATCTTGATATGGCAAAACCAATTACTTTGGCCTGGCGCTTAAAAGAAATTCTATTTAAGTCATTTTCAAACACTGAGAATTAGAAAACTGTATCCCATTTGGAGAAAGTAATATTATAGGACTTAAATCTATGTACATACTCTGAATACAAATGAGTACAAATGTTGATGAAATTAGGCATTCAGTAAAGGGAAAAAAATAAGAGGCCTCCAATTGACATTTAAAACAAATTATGATCCCTACATACCCAAAAAAAAAAACGTCACGGACATTATTTATATACAAATTACAGTATAATACATTATTAAAAATGAGACCCATCTCTAAAAACATACAGGAGCTCTTGGTGAAGAACGAAATCAACTTTTTTTTAGTGATTGGGTTTCTATGGTATCATATGATAAAAAGCAGAGTGACTGTTCTGTGACTGAGGTGGCGCTCCATTGTCCCCTGTTGTACCAGTACCTGATGTTACAGAAGTTGACAGATGGGTTGGTTTGCCACATGCACAGCAAGTTGTTTTAAAGCAATTAATTTTAAAGCAGCAGCAACGTTCAAAACAATATGTACATTTTGTTTTTCATCCGGCATGTTGGAATACTACTTTGAGAGTAGCGTTACTGCAGGCTCTGCCTTTGTGTGCTATCAGATTTCTTTCATAAATAAAGACACTGCAGTTGTTGCTGTTAACAAAGCCCAAATTATTATTATTTTTTCTCCAAATGTTTATATACAGCAGATAAAATATGTTGGCATGTTCAAAGAGAATAGAGTAAAATCGATCAGAAACTCAACACAAATCTGGCTCTTTGTACTGAGCCAAAAACACATGTGACAAACCCTTGTCAAATCAACCCTCTCCTGTCTGCTCTTTTGTCATGTCTTATTCTCAACCACCTTGTTCTCTCGTTTCTGTTCTTCATCTTTGCCCTTGCTGTGATTTTTCTCTTCTTGCACCCTCTCGACTATTGGCCTTTCTAGGCATCGCTCAGACGAAGGGCAGTATGCCATACACGAACAAGGCCATGATGGCGGCACTGAACAGACCAGCAACGGGCACCGTCACGAACCAAGCCAGGAAGATGTTTCGGAAGAGCCGCCAGTCCACCGCCTTCTTGGAGCGGATCCAACCCACTGCCACCACGGAGCCCACCTACGAGAGCAAGAGCCGAGGGAACCAAATTAGCAGCAGCATGGACCAAGTATATATGACAAAACAGTAAAGAGTGAGGCTACAGGCTTCATGGACATCATAAACCAATAGTTCTGAAATTACAAAAACACATAGCATTACAGCTAATATTCAGTTGTATTTAATACTATTCTCAAATACTATTAACTATGCATCATGATGACGCAGTCCAAAGCCTGGAGCCGAACTCTTAGATAATGTTTCCAAGGGCCTGTTAGTAAGAGGATGCAAATAGAGTTAAATCTACAGAAGAAAATTACTCTGTATAGAAGTCTGAAATCTGCTGCTAAAAAATTTACCCTTCTACAAATTAGGTACTTATTTTTTTACAGCAAAATTCAGCCTTCCAAAAAACCATTGTGCTCACCATAAAGGCAAATTCACAGTTTTAAACAATTAGCCCAGTATTTACTGAAAATAATCAGGCAGTGTGTGAGGTGTGAGCCACATGTGACTGGTTTGAGTGGCTTTATGCGACACTAAATGAAGGCTGCTCTTTTATGGCAACAGAAACACGAGAAAGAGTCAGCCATCATCCTCCTAAATATGGAAGGTCAACATAGACCAGCCTTGCACAGGGCAAATCTAAAAGAGTGTTTATATTATATACTTAAAATTTAAACTAATCACTGCCCTGGACCCCACACACTACAGGCACCACTTAAGTTTGACCTAACCAATATGAATAGTAGTTCAGAATAAATAAATATGTCAAAAGTATAAATAAATGTCAAACTAAACTGGTGTCTGTTATTGCTCTCATACACTGATTAGATGATCACAGCAGAAAATACTGGAAAAACAATAACAATGGTGGTATTGGTTCCACACTTTTTACTGTGAATCTCCCAAGCAACCCCAAATTAAATACCAGTAGCTGTGAGTGGGTTTTTATTTTTTGGCAAAGAAATGTATTATTTTATATTTTAGGGGGACAAAAGACATGAAAAGTCAAAATGAAAATATTTTATGAATGGCAATGGGGATGGTGTAATAAAGTGATTTTAAGTAAATTTTATATCAGCTTTGGTCTCATGCAATATTTAATCAGAAATGACAACATAAAATATCAGTATTATGAGTGATTTTGCTATCTCATTCTAACTAATCTAATCACCTACACCAAATTATGAGCCTAGATGTGGAATGCCCAACAAATGTAATTCAAAATACTGTAAGACAGGTAAAAGAAAATTGTACTAAAACGTTGTCATTCCCAAAAGAAGACCGTATGAGATCTCAAAGCTGCAACAGCGGGAGTTGTGATTGGAGTTGTCGATTGACTGCTACAGGTGAAGAGGTGTGAGGCTCTCCCTTTACATGGCTTCACTACCAGTGACTCCAATACCTTGCAGTGGGTGGAGCTTATGGGGATGCCCACATTTGATGCAACAAGCACTGTTAGCGCACTCATTACTTCAATGCAAAATCCGCTGTAAAGACAGATGTGTAGAGACACAAAGATGGAGAGGAGAGGTGAGAAAGTGGAACACAAGTGTTGGTGCTGCTTGGTGGGGGACGACGGTCTGCTGCAGGCCAAGCAGTGCACCCACATACGCCATGCCAGTGCTTAGGCAACGATGTACGAGTTGGAGGGAATGAAACAAGAGGTTACGTTTGTCATGCTTCTGGTCTGGAACGGGAACTGAAAAACATGGAGGGGGCTCGCACAATGCTGCCTTAGTCTGGCCACATAAACCTGATTTATATAGCATTTACTCACAGACCTTTCCTTATCACCATCTCATGGACTAAGGGCTGTTTAAATTACTAATAGTGGGTTTCGGCCTGAAGACGGTGAAAGCCCCCTCCATCACAAAAATAGAGGTTAGGACTGCAGCTGGATGCCACACAGTCATACCTTGCAGTGCGTGGTACTGACAGGGATTCCGATATTGGAAGCGAACACGACAGTGAGGGCAGAGGCCAGTTCAATAGTGAATCCACTGTGGAGGGGGAGGCAGGGGAGAGCAAAGAGACATCCTTCATTGAAATGCTACAGATATTCAGCTTATGCAACCTTATTTCTGGAATCACAATAAGTCAAATAATACATTTACAGTAGCTGCTCTACAGAGAGCTGTACAAAATCATAATTCATTCTAATTTCAACTTAAGATTTGTGTCCAACTTGTGAACTGCAGTAAAAACTATTTGCCTCGTGTATAATAATGAAAAGAGATCTAAAATTCCAAATCAAATATGCTCTCCAATGACATCTATATCAATGTATGTAATACAGCACTGAAATCACTGCACCCAACTAAACAAAAGCAGCACATTAAACAGCTGCTGTTAAGAACATTGCATGTAATTATACCTTATATATAAAAGAGAACCTCAGTTACTGTTTCTCAAGAAGTGGCATCTGTTTTATTGGAGGAAAATAAATAAATCACAGTTATGACATCATTTAGCCAAAAATAATACTCTACGTTGAGTTAATTAACAATCCCACCTCAACCATGTATGATTACCAACTGTGAAGATAAGAAATACTTCCCTGCCACTGTGACCCAAACAAACCTCTTTGTCACACGGAGAGGACAGCCCTTAGAATAGTTAAGCTGAGCAAATTTGTCTTGGATCTTGGCAAAGTCTTGGCAGTGGCCTGGTGATTGAATGAGGGAGATTAAAAAAAAAAACAGGCAGACAGAGAGAAGGGGCCAGAACAGAGAAGAGATGGTAGAAGAGGAATACGAATTAGGATAGAGTGAGAATGATGGTGGGACCGATGGGAAAGGGAATGATTTAGAGCTACGCTGCCTTACAAAAAGTGCATGAAAATGTTGATAGATGGATAACAGTAGTAAAGAAAAGTCTAACAAAAGGGTTATATACTGAGGGAGGGGGGAGAGGGCTGCATGAAAAAAGAAAAGGATAAATAAGGGGGAACAGTCACAGGGGTCAGCGTGCAGTGTACCTCCCTGTGGTTTGAGAGAGGCCCGAGTCTCACTGCTGCTCACTCTCAGCTCAATGTCAGCTCACTGTCAGCAAGGCTACTTTTGTAATCTGCACTTTCTACAGGTCATACACACACAGACGCACTCGAAGATTTAGACTTCAAATCCATTACATACAAGTACCATCTCAAACAGCAAATGGCAAGCACTCACTGAAGGCATAGCTCCTTCTTGGTTAAAGAGTACATAAGAAATAATAACAGCACACATACATTATTTTCTGAGTTTGACCCAAGGACAATGCAAAGATTAATGTCAAGGACAGAGAAGCATCAGAATAGCTCTGTGTGCACTTCTGAAGACGTTAGTGCACTTCATTTCCAAAGGCGACTTGCTCAATTTCAATTACGTAACAAGTTAAGGCAGCATATACAGTACTGTTAGTGAGATCTCACCCCTAAGTCTAAATAATCTATAATAATTCAATGACAGTACAGTATAGTAATATGAATACTACACTCTACAATAATTTGACATGCACAAGGAGAGAAGAGGGATTTCACTTGAAGTAGGAACAAATCTGTTTGCAACATGTAATCTAGGTCACCATTCTGCTTCTGAATGTTAATATTCCTCCATAAACACGCTGATGTGGAGACAGTCTCACCTTGAGGGGGTGATGGGAGTCAGATCTTTGCCCATTGTTTGGATCACACGCCGACCCCACACCCACAGACCAGCGCAGATGCCTATACCTCCATAAAACAGCAGCCAGACAGGGGTGGCTGCATCCTGCATCACTCCACCCTGATCATAGATCATCCACAACGCCACCAGTGGCCCAATGGCATTACTACAAAGACAGTAAGATTTTCATTACTGTAGTGGTGATAATATTTGCAACCAGCAAAACAACAGTTAGCTACAAGTTACACAACGGCAACTAATAGGCTAAATTACCAATTTATAAAAGTAATTTAATCGTAAGCCTGTTGTAGTGTATGAATTTTACAGTCATTTTAAAGATAAGTTACCTGACATCATTGCCTCCATGTGCAAAGGAGCCAAAACAAGCGGTTAGAATTTGCAGGAAGTGGAATAGTTGAAATACTTCAGATTTGTCTTTCTCTTCATGATCCTCATCGACCAGGTCGTCCAGAGGCTCAGGCGCTGGCCCCCCTTCTTCAGGCAGCCCCTCCAGCTCTGTGGCCAGTTTCATCTCCACTCCTCCCTCATCTGCCTCAATCTCTGCCTCTGCTACAGCATTGCAGTATGATGAGTAACTATCATAACGAATACGCTTCTTTGTGTAAGACACACTATTACTCCGTCCTCCTCCTTCTCCGACGAGCTTTTCACTGTCATCACGTGACTCTGTGCGTTTGAGTGGCTGAACAGGCATGCCGCATATGGCTGCTGTGTAGCAGGTGTAGCTGTTATTGCGACGCAGCATGCGGTAGTTGTTATCAGGTTGACCAGCATTGGAGGCTGTGCGCTCGTTGTCATCCATGCGCCCCAGGTGGATCTTGTGAAGCAGGTCTTTATAGAGGCCAGAGTCCTTGTGCACGGTGTGGTACACCTGGCCATCACTGCGCATGTGGCCATCAAAACTGAAGCTGCCATTAGAGACAGGGGATTTCAGGCAGCCATTTGTCATCGAATGGGTCCGTCCTAGAACACACAAAAAGGAAGAAATGGGTAGTGGTAGGTGTAAATACAGCACATTTCATTTTAGGTAGAAATACTGAACATTTAATTTTAAATACATGAAAAAATATACCATAGACCCTGCCATTTGGCAGGACACTGCTTCCGTTGGTCTGGTTAGTGAGCTCTCCAGTAGACTCCCGTGTGCTCCGCTCAGTGCTCCCTGTCAGAGGCAGCACGGCCTCGTCTGTCCCTTTGGGCCCCGGCAGCTCTTTGAACACGGGGCTCTCTTCTTCCTCTTCTGGGATCTTGTCCAGACTTTCAGAGGAAATCCTGGACAGAGTCTGCTCTTTCTTTAAACGACCTAAAAGACAAAACATACAACAATAGTAATTTAAGTTATTCAAAACTAACCATTGTGTTCAGGGACCTGCATCTATGTACATCATGCTCAAATGAATTGAAATTGCACAAGTCAAAGGTTGTGTTCATTGTGAACTTTATATAAAATATACAGGGTTTTTTTTCAATGCAGGCTATATCTTAAAATAAAAGTTGCAATTATAAACTTAAACTGTATGGAAATAGAATAGGGCCCATTTGAAAGCTTGGAATAACTAAATATTTAAGTTAGAAGAGTAAATTAGAATATCATTCATATTATAAGCAATTTACAAAATGTGGCCAAAGTGTAAGAGTAAGGAAATAAGTTTATACAGAAACCTACTTGCTATTTTCCTTCTCATCCATGGACAAACAAATATCCAAACCATTGCTGCACACACCAGCGAGCCAGCTAATGTGATGAGAAAGATGGCCCAAACTGGAAGGCTCTCTAGTCCAAGCACTGAAACAAATTAAAAAAGGTATAAAACATTTGTGTCCTCCAAAATTACGACCATTATTTAAATTTAAAAAAAAAAAAAAAAACTTACAAGGAGCGCCAGTATACAGGATGGAAAAGGTGTTTATGCCAATAGTGGAGGCATAAAAGATGGGCAGTGCTCGCAGACCATTGGGAGTAGGATCATCCTGTATGCAATTATCAGTTGTATTATTTTTGTGTGGACAGCAATGATCAATAAGTACATCACTGTGGTAAATTTTACTGTGAAAAGTCAGTATTTTAACACTAAAGTTGACATTATCTTGCCTGAGATACAGAATACACACTCCAGTTCTTTACGAAGAGTGAGTCTAGTCACCCTGCCCTCGGTCGCGCTTCGAGTCAAACTCAACCCATATTGTGTAATCAGATCATCATCATTTAGAACAACACCACATTTATGTAACCTCATATAAACAGCATTTTGTGCTTCACTCATTGATTCTGTAGAAATCTGCAATACTTTTCAGTCCCTGTAATATTTTTTTGCCTGTCCCTGCATGTCTCTGATTGGCTAATCCATCCGTTAATCAAGCCCACCTGAATTTGCTGAGACTGACGCAGTGACCAGACCAATACCAATACCAATAAAAATACAGAAAGATATAATTCTGTATTTTACAAGCAAGACATTATAATCCCGAAAACAGTAAAAGATACATTTAAATAATCTTTAAAGTAAAAAGATGTTGATAGAAACAGGCTAAAAGACTGGACAGTGACAATCGTGACTATACAGTAACTAACCGCAGTGAGAAATCTTCCTATGAGTCATAACACATAATCCTGCAGTAGTGACCTTACAGCGATCTACTGCACTCCCTCTTCCTCATCTTCCAGACACTGTGTTACATAACTGCAGATAGGAAGCTGTTGCCAAATCAAATGCATTTAATCTGTACTAAAAATTATCTGCACACACAGGTATGTTAACTGCAAAATGTGTATTTAAACATGAAGCATAAGTAATTATGCAAACAATGTGACTTTGAAATTACAGAGCTCACCTTGTTGAGGATAAAATGTCTGATCAGCAGGAACAGGAGTCCAGACATGAGTCCAGACAGCAAAGGAGAGATGAACCACGATGCAACTAGGGGTAAAAAAAAATATTGTTACAACAAGATCTTTCCCACATATTTTATTCAGTTATGTTTTATATCAATACTGTCAACATTTAATTCAGCTTATGTTTGGTCTTTGTTATTTCCAACTGTGGGTGTACATTTTTTTTACAAGTGTTTACAAATGGGGGCTCTGTTCTGTATGAGGAGTCATCTGCACTAGAAATTGCGGTCTGCCTATTGCTGTGCAAAACAATACAGGTAAATGATACATAATTCAGTGAAGATATGATGATATGCTTGTGTTTTAACAGACTGAAGGGTAAATATGATCTGACATGTGGTATAGTGTGCACTTTACCAATCTTAACCAGCTGCATCCACTGAACCCCCTTGGTGCCAATGGCCACCATGGAGAAGCCGATTGTGGCCCCCACAATGCAGTGAGTACCAGAGATGGGCAGTTTAAGAAAGGATGCAATGAGCTGCCACACAGCTGACCCTGGAATACGAAAAAAATAAATAAATAAATAAAATGTACAGTGTTAATCATTTATATCCAGTATTATCATTGCTACTGTAAGATTTATCATCATGGGTTGGCTTAGATTAGAATTCACATCTCTTTGTGCTTATTCAACCTGTCAGATATGATTGTGAGATAAAGCTTTGTCCTCCCCAATGCTCTTTCGGACCAGCACTCGCCCACTTACACATCACACTGATATTGAGGCCTGGGATCTGGGAGTGTCTTTGCCCAATGGCATGACAACAGTGTATCCTTGTAGGAACAGGGATCAAACAGCAAACTCTTTGCTACACAAAATGATCTGTCAACCACCTGAGTCACTCGTCTCTTCTTTCCCATGCTGATGTTCAGGCCCACTTCACCTGCCTGAATCGGCATGGAGCAAGTGGACCTTTCACTCAGTGACCTGGCATAACATCTAAAACTAGAAAATATGCCAGTTTCCTGGAGCAGAGATACTGTAACACTGTTGTGTAACACCAGTAGTTTTTAATCATCAAAGGAAGGTTCAGATGAAAAAAATAAAAAAATAATAAACAAAAAAACAGAATACCACAAGTGTCATTTTATGCACCCAGGAATGCACAAACAGGTTTACAAACTACTTCCATTTACTAATGTTCAAATATTATGGAAACTTACCGACCATGGCGCTAACCTCCCCTGCCATGAGCACAGGAACAGTGTCGTTGTACAGATTCACATCGATGATGCCTTTCCGTATTGTCTCTCCCACTTTGGCTCCCAGAAGCATAGAGCCCAAGGTCTCAAAGATGGATGCCAGGATACAGGCTTGCTTCAGGGTGACCACTCCTGACCCCACGGCTGTGCCAAATGAGTTGGCCACATCATTGGCACCAACTGAGAAGGCCAGGACGAAGGCAATGACAAAGCCAAGAATGACCATCCACAGATATGACTCCAGATCCATTTTGATATGATTTTTCCAGACACAAAAGAATCAAGAAAACAACAGCTCCCCCCAAAAAAATAGACTAACTCAAAAGGAAGTGCTCTGTGCGTGTTTTGAGGAGGACTTGGTAAGCTGGCTCCTTTATTCGTCCCCTAGTTGTCGAGAGTTCGAGGGGAGAAGCACAGCTGCTAACTAAACAATTGGAGGTCAGTCCAAAGATGGCAGACTAGTGATGGTTGGTGCAGGGAGCATTCCATATTTCAGAGTGAGACAGTCGGTCCGTATGATCCTTCACCTGCAACACATTCAGAGAAACAGACATTAGCAGTGCTTCAGGCTGACACTGTGGCAGGTGAAAGGCAGAGAACAGAGGACATCTCAGACCGTAGAACCAGTAAATCTTCAGCTGTACTTCAGAGACATAAAATCAGACATTCACAGGCCTGTCAGCGGCCAGTCTAAAATAAGCCCACGGTACAAAGACAAAGGAGAGCGAAGCATTTTTAATATAACATAAGAACTGTTAACACTTCAACCTCCTCACTCTACAGAACTGCATCTTACAACAAGTCAATGACAAAAGGGTTTGCACTCATACCTTATGTTGTATGTAACAAGATACAACAAGACACACAAGAGCTGCAACAAGTTATTCAATTAAAGACAAGTGATCGATTATAGAAATAGTTGTCAAGTAATTCATTTATCAAATAATCATTAACCGATCTATACACAGACTCTAAATCATGCCACGTGCTGAGAAGAGGCTTTATGACTCAGACAAAGCAGGAATCACACTAAAATGGTCAAAATTTTGTGTTTTTTTTATTAAAACACTCTTTAGTCAGTACATATTCTCCCCCAGGATGTCCTCAAACGACTTCACCTCAGCTTTATTTCGGTAAAATCTTATATTCATGGGCCTTTCGCGTTAACAACTAACCGGTAATCAAAAGAATAGACTAGACTAACTGATTAGCAAGTTAGTTGCAGCCCTAGGCTAATCCTCCAGTCTTAAACTGACATAAAATCTGGTGAGGAGTCCCCGAGCACTGTGGATTCTCACTGCTTTTAACAGACTATGCCATATCACTGACAAAAAAGGACAAAAGGAAAAATGTACCAGTAAAATGTACTTTTAAAACCATGATAACTCTTTCTTTCATTCTACAAGACTGCAATTCAATATGAATAAGAAAAAAACTGTTTTGGTATCAGTAACATGTTGTTTTGGTAACATACTGGTACCTTTCAACGATACCCAGCACTACTATGAAGTGCATGTGATCGTTGGATTAGTCTAGCTTATCATATTTCAGTTGTTTCTCTCAAAATTCCACCAAAAGATTCACAATTAGATATTGTTTCTTAAATTGTTCCATCATATATAGAATTAAAAAGTAATTCAGTTTTTTACTTGTGAATATATTAGAGTGTATGACTTCCATTTTCTTTGCTATGAAAGTTGTTGGATCAGAGAGCCCTTAAGTCCTCGGGGCCTGACTGCGGTACATTCCCCCAGCAGGAGGACAGCGGGTACAAACCCTTTGGCCGATCTATGTTGTCCCCTCCAAATTACTGCTCATCAGCCTCCACTAAACTACAAACTCTCAGAAAGATGGTCTGTAATTGTTGTCAGACTCAAATGAGCACACATTTTAAACAGTCAATATAATTACAGACCAAGGACAGTAAGTTCCCTTGAGAGGCCTTCACCTACCTGTGGTCAGGGGGTCACAATTTTGCAGTAAAACAGAGAGTCATCTTGCCAGCTAGCAATCAATAATGCAAAGTTATGTCTATCAATATGGCTGCCCTAGAGAGGTTAAATAATGTTAATAATTAATAAGAAAGAAAACATTGCAGCACTCCATCTATGTCACACAGAATCCTGGAAATAAAGACTAAAATTACATTTTCAATAGGTTCAATTTAAAACAGTGACAGTCAGTTACTTTAACAAACCTTATTTTTGGCTGATAAAAAGATTAAACAATCAATAAATGTAACCTCCTGGTTGAGTGTAGAAATGTCCACTTTAAATGCACATACTTTCTGCATTCCACGTAGAATAGTTGAGTCTACCCTCTACAGTACTTCAGTATTTATTCAGGAACTTCTTTCAAATGTTTTCTTTAGCAGCCTTATGAATTCCAGTGTGAGGTGCTGCCTGCTTAATGAGGTTTATAGGCAGTATATTGACAGTTGTAGTCGAGGGCTAACGGGATTGTGTAAATGTTTAATCTAGGAACCACTGGTCCACACAATGGCCCAAAGACTGAGATTTCACATGGTAAAAGCAAACATCAGTTACTCCAGAGCAGGCATTAAAGTGTGCAGCAAATCCACAAAGATCATAACCTCACAACAGCGAACCATCTTGATCTGTTTTAATAGGGTGAACCATCTTCTAAACAGGGAAATGTGACAGCTGCATCTAACTCTGCCCAGACTAACACATGAACACTAGCTCACATGCCAGCATAGTACAGCTCAACTACTTAAAGGAGCAAGCATATCATTTGTAATCAGTGAAAATATGTTGAGAACGGGAAAAAAAAACATAAAAGATTAGATGTAAAATACTGTTTTCTTAAGTTGAAATACAAGTTAGCTTCAGTAAATACAAAGACATGAAACGATATTGACAAAAACAGATTAATTGTGCGGTTCAGTTCACAATTTTGACCTTTTTAAAAAAAATGTATTTTGTTTTAAAGTTTTGTTGTCACTGTAGCACTGCTTTTGAAACTAAAGCTTCTAAAGAAATGTAGCACAACATTGTCACCCTTTTCTGTCCGAGTTAAAGGGATGCACGAAGTCAATAACAGGTAACTGCGCAAGAGCTTATACTGTATAGCCGTAAACCAATAAAGTCTAAAGACTAGTAATACAAAATTATGTAAAAATATATACATTTGTTTGTTTTGAATCCAGAAATTCCATAGAAACTAAATTTAAAAATTGACAACTTGTTTTGTTAATTTAACATTTTGACTTTTGCGTTACATTATCGGCTGATTGAGGTTTCCAAGGGCTGATGATGATGCACTTTGTAGCGCAGATTCACTCATGTTCAGTGGTTACAAGCACAGCCTGGTAAACACCTGTCTCCTTGTCTTAATCCCCTTTCGGACACAATAAGAACAAACCTAACTCGGTGTTGGGGTAAAACAAAGTGTCTGAAATTGTCACAGAGCTATGTGCACGCTCGCTTGGAGACACTTTTACGCACGGATACCACCTCCACAGAGCACTCTTCTGCTCATCACAGACCACCCCGCTAGAACAAGTGCAGAGCGGAGAGCGGACAGGATCATTTTCCAGGTGTGCAGTCTTGTGGGAATTTTATCTCGAAATCTTGCACAAGATCTTGTACCATTCTTAACAACGACTATTGTAGTGACTGGACTGGAGCACTTCTTCAGTATCAGCAGCTTAACCCCTGCCATGGGGGGAGGGTAAAAGGACAAAACAGCATTATTTGACATGAGATGTGCTGTGTATTCAAGTAAGAACCTCCACACATTGATGGAACAGCACACCTCCAATTCCACAACACTGGCCTGCATGTGGCTCAGAAATCTGCACCAAGAAAAAATATTCTTCAAATGTATTTTTATTACAACAACTTAAAACATTGAAGCAACCAGGAAAGTACCATTCTGAAGTCAGAATAACCATTTTAATGTAATTAAGTCAATGTCGAATCCAAACTGCGTTGTTTATCGGAATGGAATTGAGTGGGCAACCAGCTTAAATAATGCAAATTGATTCTCAGAAAACAACAATAATTGCTTGTTGCAACTAGGTTAAAAATGATGCACTAGCTCAGAAAATAACTTTTTTCTGATCCTGCAGTCAGGGCAAGAATTTAAGGGCAAAAAGTGTATACTAATGAAGGAAAGACATTTTTAACCTAATAAAAATACTGTATGCTTAATTAGTGTCTTTCCTTTAATCAAGTGATCCATAACAATCCAAAAACGCTGTGTGGCTTATTCTTATTCAGTTGTTATGTTGTTAACATGATGATGGCACTGACACGACACAGGAGCACAGGGCTAGTGTTCAATACCGTACCAATATCCGATATTTGTCATGTTGTTGTGCTTAACTGATATTTACCCAATACCATAATTAAGAGTTGAAATTCAAAACAAGGCCAACAAATTTATTTTAACTTATAGTAAAATTAACTTTTGTAAAAATAGTAAAGAGTATTTATCTGGGATATAAAATCCTTTGTTGCATGATTGTGTAAACATAGAGCCACATTTTTAGATTTTACAGATTTTACATTTTTAATTGGTTTTCTTTTTTCATTTTCACTTACTTTAATTGTCCATTAAAAAATATGATGCTCTGATGACAAACGGGCAATGACACGAGGACACATAGACTGGGGCAATGCAAAAATAAATAAATAAATCCATGCAGACTGATATCAGTATCTGGGGAAACCCTCCGATATAACCAAGACACCATTCTTTATAAAGAGGAGAAGGAAGTCATGTGAACAATAAGAGATGATACAGTTCCAATCAAAAGTTTAAGACCAGCTGAATAAATGACAAAAGTCACATTTTCCTGGATGGATCTTAAGCTTCAATAAGCAACAAGAAATGAGAGTGAGACAGGGAAAAAGTTTAAGTAAACATTTGATTGAAAATAACAATTAAGCTGAAATAGGCTTTTCTGCAGCTGATCAAAAGTTAAGGACCACACCCCAAAAAATAACCCTGAAACTCCCCCAGAACAGAAATGAAAGTCCCAAACATGAACTCAGTATTAAGAAGTTCCACCGTTATTGTTCATCACTTCAAAAATTGGTTGCAGCGCTTGACGCAAGAGTTTCCAGGAGGTGAGTGGGAACATTTCTCCGAGTGGTGAAGAGTCACGAAGGGCATCTACTGTCTGGAACTGTTTGTTCTGTCCATTTGTTGTGATGTTATTCTCCTGGAAGAAATCCTTTGTCCTGCAGGTTTCCACAGACGAGGGCCTCAGTCATGAGGGATGCTCTCTGCAACATCTGCACAGAGACAGAGGCCGTTTGACCTGCACCACCTGGAGCTCCATTGTTCCACTGACGGAAAAGAACCCCAGATCATTATTGTGCCGCCTCCCTGTGGCGCGTAGAAAACATCTCAGGTGGATCTCCTTCTCATGCCAGTAACATTAGAACCATCAGGACCATCAAGTTTTTTTCTTGGAGAATAAAAACTTCTTCACCTTTCAATGTCCCATGTTTGGTGCTCTGTTGCAAGGTCCAAGTGGAGAGTTCTGTGGCGTTCAAGGAGATGAGGCCTTTGAAGACATTTTGTGTTTTTGAAGCCCTTCAGTCAAGGATGCGTCTCACGGTTATTGGACTTCAGGCAGCACCAGTAATGGCCTTAATTTGGGTCGAGGATCGTCCAGTGTCTTGACGGACAGTCAATCGGATCCTCCAGCTCAGTGCTTGTGTCATTTTTGGGGTCTTCCACTTGACTTCTTTGTTCCATAACCCTCAGGATCTTTCAAAATAAATGTCTTACTGCGTCCCACTTCAGCATTGATGGTGCGCTGTGAGAGGTCCTGCTTATGCAGCTCAACAACCAGACCAAGTTCAAATGAGAATAGTTGTTTTTTTTTGCCTTTGCCATCAGAACGTCATGACAGTGCGAATACCTGACAGAAAATGACGACGAATCCACATTTTTGCACAGATTTGGGCTTTTAAAGGCATGTTGTCCTAAACTTTTGATCAGCTGCAGAACAGCCTATTTCAGTTTAATTGTTGTTTTCCATAAAATGTTTACCATTGTTTACCATTACCAATGTTTAACTTTTTTTTTGTCTCACTCCCATTTCTTGTTGCTTATTGAAGCTCTACTTGGAACCTTGTTTAAGATCCAACCATGAAATGTGACTTTTGCCATTTATTCAACTGGTCTTAAACTTTTGAGATGGGACTGTATACTAGTAATACATTGATTTTCTTTATTATTCACAGATGAAGCCGTATTTATAGTATTAAACCCTCCAATGTGTTTTGAACTGTTACAATTTGTAACACGGTATATTGTGCAGTAAAATATTGATTACTATTAATACTAATTTTGCACTGCTTTTAGGTCAAATCTTGAAGGACACAGTTCTAACGCTGATCTTAAGATCATAGTCATTGTACATGTGACTATGAAGTTCATCACCACCACATTAAGAAAAAAGGGATGCCCCATTTTTCATAAATAATCTGTACATTTATATCCTTTTTACTAGAAGAATTTCTTGTTTAGAGTGACTAGTACAGATCCAGTGGCTAATTATCCTGCATGACAGCTTTTCTAATTATGTGCTGTGCAAAAATGCATTAATCTGCCTGAGATGCTACTGCAGCACACAGCTGGTGCAGAACACAGTCACAAGCTCCGAGCTGCCCTTCCTCACTGCACTACCCCTCAGGATATGAGCGCACATGCCAGGAGAGACACAAATTGGAACATACATGCCGCGTCAGATGATGACTCACAACAGCATCCTGCCAGTGCTAATTGTTATACCTCGAGCATACACAACTGCAGAGAGATTCCAAGGACACAGATTACTAAACGAACAGGTACATGAACATAGAGTTAAACTTAAAAGCCAGACAAGGAACAGTCAGATTGCCTATGTACTCACCTTTCTGTAGACAGCAAAGGATAAATGAATGTCATGCATAGAATGGCAACACACAGTAATGGTGGGACGGCAGTGCAACCAATATGGTCAACATGAAGCAACATGCGTTAGAACTAAGAGTTAATGACATGAGTTGAAATATGAGGTTTGCAGATAAATCAGCAACAGTGGTGATGTCTGTGGGAGAGAGGAGGCTGCGCACTTAAGTAGCAGATCCTCCAGTCGAGTCTACACTGGCCCCTTAAAGCAAATCGTCCACATCTGCAACCAATGATAGATGTCGGGGAGGACAAGGTGAGCTGCCGATTGGCTGTTATTGTTAACTGGGTGGGTATCTGAGAGGAAGGGAGCCAATGGGAGTGCAGGCACGATTCTGGAGGGGATGAGAAGGACAGGGGCTCAACCGGTGCATTTTAAAACATGTGTGGATGAAACTGTTACAACACCTATCAAGGACATTCAACCTACTGCATCATCCCACTAAGAAACATTATAAAGTGTGGTTAGTCTATGAAGACATTCACAAGCAGATTCATCTTTGTCGCATTCACAGACCTATCAATAAACTACTAATTAATTAAAATACATAATCAACAGATTAATCTATTACCAAAGTAACTGCAGCAGTGCATTCACTGCTCAGAGTCTCGCATATGAAGAATAAAGAGGCCCATTAAAGTATATTCATAAAAAATACATTAGAGAGGTACCAATTATACATTGGCTTAAAAAATGGATAGCACATATGCCTGTCATGTGGGCAGGCCAAAAAACAAACTAAATCTACCAATACTCAATATCAAACAGATAGCAGAACATGCCGAGCATGACCAGAATTACAATTCCCTAGTGACAACATTACATTTGTGTGTAAATGCTGCATGCACGTGGGAGGGGCAACACTGCAGGTACAACAGCATCACTTCACTCAATTTGAGTTGGCAGTTATTTAGATATAAATAGAACAAAATATCCAGTCTTTTTACAAAAAAAAATGTTGTATTTGTAGTTTACTCCTCTACAACATTCATTAAAATTTTCATATTTATTATGATTATCAATTATCAGTCATTTTCAGTCTTCTCTCGAATGTTAATGCTCCTGAAGCTGTTTATAATGTGCATTTAGAACAGAATCCTACTTTTTAAACATACATAACAAACTGAATACGAAAACTATGCCGCCCTACTTTATTTCATTTACTCCTCATTCCCTTTACCTAAAAGATTAATACTTACATGTAAGAAGTTCACTATGGTCATGTCTGATTCCTCTCCTCCAGATCTATATCCCACACATTTTCAGCTCTTAAAGGCTTCAATAGAAACTTAGAAAATGACTTTGTGAAGTTAAGTGCTGGCTCGGTCAAGGGTCTGCACTGGGGCAGGAGTTCCTGTAGCTTTCTCCTCAAATGTCTCCCACTTATTCCATTGGCTTTTGTCCCCTCACTGGCCCTGACTGCTCAAAAGCCTGTTTGCGTCAGCTGCACCTGCTGCCTCTGACTCAGCAGGGAGGCACAGTCTCCTACAGGCAGACACAGACACAGGCCTGGGGGCAGCAGGCGGCCCGCTCAAGAATGACAACAACAACGAACACGTCCTCTCAACACAATCTACAATGATCTACTCTCACACACAATTCCATAATCTCATTCATTAGGTTTACTCCGGGGAAGGGGTGGGCGATATTAACAGAAATCTAATCTCAATATTTCTTTGGAGTGTCCCGATAACGACTGTCAGATGTCAATCCAACCGAAATGTGTTAAACCATGTTTTTAAACATATTTGTTGAGGTTTAAGACAAATGTAAAATGTCTGTAAAATGAGCGCAGAAATATTTTAAATATTAATTTATGATCAGCTCTTTTTGTAGCAGTTTCAATATTCAGATTTTGCATATGTTCAAAATAACATAACAATATTACGGTATCTAAATTTCAATATATGTGTATGGTCATGTTGTACTTGTTTAGGTCTTTGCACAGTTTAGGTCAATGCAAAAGAATTGCAACAGACTCAGAGTGTGATGGAACTGGCCACTGGGACAATTTACTCTGATCCAAGGCATTAGTGAGTCCTGCTTTGGTCCAAACAGACTATGGATCAGAGTAGACCTTTAAGTGAACAAATGACAAAAATAAAATAAAATAAAAATTGTGAGGAGCACGGGAACAACTGTTACTGGACATAGATGAGGGCTTCCTTCAGGGGGATAAAGTAATATGTCTATGCCTGTTTGTGGTGCACTAGGGTTTTTGAGTATGTATTGAGTAAGTGTATAACGGCAAAAGATACATCCATTTATTTTTAAACAAATTAGCCTGATACAAACAGATGACACTTGTCAAGGGAGTACGTGACATTTAGAACAGTTCTGGTTGCAAGGGATGACATGGATGCCTTTCCACTCCCACATAAGTTTAACTTAAGAAACAGTGTCCTCAGGTGTGTACTGAACAGCCGCTCCAGAGGCTTGTACTACGAAGCTGGATTGACTCAGACATCTCTGGATAAGATGTACCGTTACTACAAAACAGGTTCACATCTCATTTTGTACACCACAAATGCATTCAGTAAACAATTTTAACTTAGTTTAGTGGAGTTATCAATGTAGGGCTCTAAAAGCCCACAGAGGTACTCTCACTTTGTGAGAGAATCGGTACCTCTCAAAAAGATAATCATCGGGGAAATCCAATATATCTTGGCGATCCCTGAAAATTCACTCTCTGCAGAGTGGTCCTTGTACAATCTGTGCGCCCAAACCGTCAGGATTCTCAAGGATGACGTCATAGTGATGGGGAGATCTGATTGGTTAGCTGCATGTGCTATTTGAGCTGCCAGGAACTTAACCTGGCCCTGCAGCAGGTTAGGAGTTTGTGGCTTGTTGCCATAGAGATTTACTCTGGTAGGAAGTTAACCAGATCCATAGTGCCGCAACACCAGGTTTAACCCCGAAGTTACCTCGCTAACCCACTAATCCAGCTTCATAGTACAGGCCTCAGGACTTCTAAACCTATTTATTTTTAAGTCTGACAAGGTTACCATTTTTTTCCTCTTCAGCAGTCAAACTGATTCAATTGAAAACTTAAACTTTCACTTTACAAGGTTTATATATTTTACATTTCCAAATGTTGGACGCAGTAAATCTGACTCAAGTTTGCAGAGGACTGTGAGCAAGCCATTCCCAGCATTAAGTGTAAAAAGTATTATTTTCCAATTGTATGTAACCATCTTCCTAAGAGGCCTAATGTGTTTATTTTCAGAGGATATCTAATGGAAAACTGGATGGAAACATCTGACAAATATTATTCTCCCTAACTGTATCCAAGCACCATAGCAGAGCATGTTCCAACAGCAAACAATTGAGCCCCCTCCTGTTCCCTCCAGTGTTGAGTAAGTCCGTTTAAATTCTCTTTTAAGGTCAACTTACTCTGGTTTCACGCTGGCCACCGCTTTGACTCCCTCACCCACAAATGGAAAAAGGTCAGAAGACTGTCATCCCACAGCGCCTCCTTGCCCTCTGCACATCGTCCACTGTCTTTATTTTACACCAAAAGTAGATGTCATTTTGATAATGCTCTGAGCTGCACCGAGTGTCCATTTGAAGATTTACTAGAAGCCAAAGCAGCCAATCTACAAAAGGCAGAGCTCAAAATAAAGCTTCCACACTCAGAAACTATTAGTCACCCCTGAGAATAAACTTTGCTCTCAACAGGGATCCTAATTGACCAATCATAATACATTCTGTATTAAGCCAGATTCTTTATTAACAACAGTGAGGGGGGCTTATTTTGTTGGCAATGTTTTGACCTCTAACAAAAACCTTTAATACAAGCTATTGTTAGAATGAGTTAGAACAGAACAAGTGTCTCTATCTTAAATCTTGACAGCAGCCGTCGTCTAGAGATGGACAGGATATCTGCCTCAATAACTTTCACTATCACTCATTAAATTTAAAGGAAAAATATTTTTGTATTGTTACTAGCCTTTAAAAGTGCTCTTGAGTACTAAAGGTAGTCACATATGCCATCTCATGTTTTGAAACAAAAAAAAAAAAAGTTTAATATGCACTAAATTAAAATGTTTCTCTGCTGTCTGCCCTGACAGTGTATACAGCCAGTAGATTGTGCCTGGTGCTTACTAGGGCTGTAGTCTTTAGTCGATAAGTCGGTCAATGGTGTCTTAGTCGACAAAGATTTTTATTAGCCGACTAAAAAAAAAAAAAAGGTATGAAGTGAGTTAGCTGAAGATTTTGGAGTGTTAAAGTATAAATACACTTTCTCCAAGTACTTTTCTGTGTAAATAGTATTTCTTAATAGTAAATACAGTGTAGTTTAGGTTAGATACATGGAAATACTCTACAGCTTTGATATATTTTTGCCACACCCCCCTTTAGTCAACTAATCGGTCAATAGGGCAGGTCTTTAGTAGATCAAGAATTTCTTTAGTCAACTACAGCCCTAGTGCTTACACAATTTAGTTACATTTCCACTTTAAGGGACAGCGTGACATATGATGATCAAGCTAGCAGTAGCAGTGAACATGTTTAGACAGCAGTAATGCTCAGAATGAGACTGGCAATGATTTAAGAATATTCTCGAATAAGTGATGTCTACAATTGGAAAAAACATCATTGATCGAAAGAGTTCAGCAGGGAGTGTTTTAGTCGGTTGGAGGGGAAAGGATTTTCTAATCAACATTCCTCAAAATTGCGGGTATGCAGTGAAATGGAACATTGTTAGAACATGGTTAAAAGCTCAAAGAGTTACTATAGCATAATATGTGTCCTTTAAAAAAATGTCTCCAGAGAAAATCCATACTGGATCATCAATAATGCCTTCCATTTTGACCTCACATTCAGTGAAAACATTCAGTTTTGACATAATGCTTTCAGCACCAAAAGATAATGTAAAACGGTTTCCATTAGCAAAGGGTTCTTTTTTCAATTAAATGAATTAGGAAATATGAGGGACACATTAAAACACAGAAGGCATCTATGTAGGGTTAATTTCACTCCAATGATTAGCTATCTGCTTGTGGAGCCTGGTATTGAAATTGTGTTACTGGGGCAAAGTGTTTCTGGTATTACAGTTTGAATTGCAACAAAAGAGCAACAGATTCAAAGTAAATAAAACCCACCAATATGATTAACTTGTTTTGGAGAATAAATGTATTCTTTCTGATAAACCCTATAATACAGTTGCAACATAATACCAGAAAAAAAAATCCTTATCAAAGTAATAAGTCATCATTAACCTCCATGTATTATGATTTAACAAAAGTCATTTGGGGCTTACAGGAACAGGGAAAGATTTTGAAATCATAGCCCTTTGTAATCTTAGAGAAACAAATGCCGACCTTGGGAAACTTTGCAAAACTATTAGCTTTTATTGGGTAAATTTTGGGTAGGATTTTTTTTTTAATAATACCATTCATTTTGTTGCTTTTGACGAGATGCTGCCCCTACAGGCAATCAAAATCCAATCTTGTGTGAGGAAAAAATGTTTACCTTCAAAAGATAACAGTGGCATTCACTTTTTGCTCCAAACAATACGAGTCAGTTTGAGTCGCCCAATCCAAAATAAGAAGCAAAAGTGCCAGAGAGAGAATGCTTTCTGCTAATCTGGATGTAGTGACCTATGCCCTTTTGGTCTTAATCCAGGCTTCCAGCACATGACCCAGCTAACAGCATTACAGCGCGCTCCGATTAGACTTAACTATGAGCGTACGTAGGGAGAGTCGGGGTCCTGAGCTCAGCCACAACTCTGTAGGAATGCCACACACACTCCATTGACTATATATTTAACCTACAAGCTAGTGAGCCTATGGAAGTGGAGACACGAGGCAGCATGGATTAGACCTATGAGTCAGTGATTAGCTAGTCAGTGGATTAGCTAGCCACTGTTATTCTAAGTGAAAACTAGGAGAATGAGTTAAAAACGTGCCACCAGAATTAGCTGTTGGAGCACAATAAGCCACTAGAATGGTCACAATAGCAGAGAAATTCACATGACAAACCAGCAATGTCTTTTCACGTTTGGTTGTTGCTACTGGAGGCATATTTCTTCTGTGCTTTCAGAAAAGGAAATTGGCATTTAAAATACAAGTTAAAGTAATGTATTACAGCTACAAAGTGTCAAGATAATTTCATAATGTCAGTCCACACAAAGTGGGACGGTCCCATTTGCACGTGTCTAGTTTGTAAATCAGGTTTTAACCCGGTGCAAATCCAGCCAGGGGTTATCGAAGTAAAAATTTAGTAAAACTCATAAAGGGTTGTATCAGGGCATTGGGGCAGGGTTGTGGTAGGGATTAAAATTCTGTGCAAGGTAGCGTATGTATGAATTTAATACATTTTTGATTAAAGTTACCCATATATGTCCCCAGACTTTGAACAAAAATGTTTAAAAGCAACACATTCAATCTCAAGTTTGCCCGCAGAACTGACTTGGATATATTGGGGTATTGCTCTAAGGTTGTGTGTCATTGCAGGCTCTTCGATAAAGTAAACCCATCGTGACAAAGGGGCGTCTGCTGTTCCAGTAATAGAGGGGAAATTAGGAGGGTCACACAATCCTGCTGAACTCAAATTTTACATGAAAAAGTGACTTGAGAATACATTTTTTGCATCATCTTAAATGATCAGGTCTGTCTGTGATGAAGGTGAAATGGCAGTGCAAAAATACAGCTACAGAATGGAGGCAAAGTTTTAATTGGATTCCTTGTTTCACATTTCCATCATAACTCCCAACAGTATTTTAAAAAATGGCAACAAAAGTTAGCTACACCCTCCACATACACAGCACTGAACAAATGAAATGATATTGAAACAGTGGCACGGACACTCACCCATTACCATACAGCACCACCGACTAGATGGAGGAAAACACATTTAGCTCTTATAGTTAAAAGCTTTATAATCAGTCACAACAACCAAAACAACCATTATGTCTTTAGCCACCCACAGAGAAGGGCTATGAGGCCGCATAGGGTATAATGTAAGCGCGACAAACTGGAGTGTTTATGCACAAAGATTATGTTGACAGGTCTGTGGTTGAGGACGAAGCTGTGGAGCCTTCTCAGTTTTACTAAAGTTGAGCTGGGGTCAAGCAGAGCTAAAGTCAGGCTGGAATGTGTGAAACATCATGAAGATGTCATCACCTGATAGTACATGGAACCCTGGAGATTTTCAGGGACACACAAGACGTCCTCGCCGCACTTTCCTGCACAAACAATTGCCAAGCATCTTTCGGCTAAGTGTACGGTCAGGTGCATTTATTCTACTCATGCTCCACTTTTGCCACTTTCCCAGGGGCTTTTCGTAGTAGTACACCTGCATTTTACATGACACAGCACTTTCAGACTGTGCTCCCGAGGATATCCCTGCAAAGTTTATATTTACATTCAAAGAGGACAGAACTATTAAATTACCTAATTGTAGGCTATATGATGTAGTAGAGCTTCAGTAACATAAGGGCTGTGATTAAACCCTAATACACGGCTGGTTCATTTGAGATAATGACGTGATTTATTCCAACCGTTTGTGTTATCATAATAGAGTATCAGCTAGACTGCTCTAATGAAATTCAATTAGGTGAAATGAACCACACAATTCATTTAGTCAACCAATACCAATAGTATTCTCATGCTAAATTCAGGTCTTAATTTGGTTTTAGGGAAATGTGGGAAGTGACAAAAGTGTAAGACAAAAGCAAGAACAGACTACGCTTGAATTGGGCTGGGAAATAAAACCAAAAAAGCAATCACTATTTCTCTCTCATATCGAGGTTCAAGAAATGTATCTTATTAAAAAATCTTTCAATATTAATTCATGAACATAAAAACCACAGGTGTTTAATTATTGTCATCAGCATTCATTTTGTTGACTAAAATATTTAGTTAATAATAAATCATTTTTGTTAATGTCATTTTGGTGGTGGCGCAGCGGTTAGCGCTCTCGACTTACAGCAAAAAGTTCCAGTGTTTGACTCCCAGGCGCTGTGGGGAGTTTGCATGTTCTTCCCGGTTCCCTCTGTACTCTGGTTTCCCTTACCTCTAATAACATGTCCAACAGACTCCCCTCTGGGGCCAGGACTCTGAAAAAGACATTCTAAATCTCAAAGGAACTCTTCTGATTAAATAAAAGATTTTTGCAGATTAAAACTAAATACAATTAATAATAAGAACTAAATTGTCACACATCTAAAAGTTAATTAATGGAACAGATTTTTTGTAAACTAAGAAAAACTAAATTTAAAGAAACAAGTTGAGTGCCAATATAGTGCTCCAAACAAGAATATAGACAGACTCAACATCCAAGGAACATGTCTGTCCCATGAAGACAATTTATCATAGTTTAAAATCTATTTAGTATTTAGACTAAATTAACATGACATTTTAGTTGACAAAACTAGACTAAAATAAATTAAAAAAAAACTATTTAACTATTTATTTTATATAACTAACTATGCACTACATTAGCACGTTTTGTCAAAATTAACACAGATTGCTATTTTACATTAAACAAGTCAAAGTTTTTCTGCCTAAGTCTGAACTCTGCTCCAACCTACAAGCTTTCATTGAGGACTGGCTATGGACTTCGATTAAAGAAACCCAAACAAATAATTGATACATTGCCGATACATTAATATGAGACATGGTTTGTGAATGGCAGTAAACAGGTGAACTAATAGGTTACAAAACTAAACTAAGAACCAGTCAAGTCTATACATCATTTCAACGGGACCATCTCACTGTCAGTCTGTCATTTGACCGATGATAAACGAGCCGCAGTTTGCTGATTGGACGAGACGAGTCAATATTTGTCTGCTGCAGCTTTATAACAACATCATAAACCCCAACGCATGATGTGACTTCTGCGTCTCTTTCACAATCATTTGCCGTGTGTGTAGCATTGTCCCCGAGGACCAGGTGGCTTGGAGAGACCCAGTGTGACAAGCTGCCCCCACTGTACCCGGGAGTGTTTTGTCAGGTGTCACATATCCAACACTTGCTCTTGTTGCTAAAGGCAGTAGGGAGGAGGAATGATTTGGCTAGAAATAGCAGAGTCACATGAGTGCGTGCAGTGACCAGGGAGCCAGCTGCGCGTCCTTACATGGAGCATGACTCTATATCATGTATTCAAATCCAAAACACAGGGGAGTGTGAAAACCCTGTGCACACCTAAACATGCATATCGGCACTTGTTGCTGCTTTTACCACAGGCATGAGAAGTAAGGCGTACACGTGAGGGGGACACCTGTTTAAACAAACCTTTCTGCAACATTTTATCTTTCCAAAGGCCCAAAAAGAGCACAAAACTGAAAATTATGTTATATATACTTTTCATTGTCAAAAAAAGAAAAGAAAATGTAAATCACCATTTATTGTATTATGTGTACAGAGGATTTTTTTGCCCATAGGTTTTATTTGAAAGTACAATTGGGTTAAGACTTAGGAAGGACAAACTGTCAAAGCTGGATTCGAACTCACACACGCACACACACACACATAAATATATATATATAATAATTTGCAATTCATAAGACACTTTTTTACTGTTTATTTTTACTGTAGTCGATTGGTAGACTAAAGGGGACACGGCATGAAACTGTCAAAAGCTTCCAAAAGGACGAGTATCTATTTGATGCGACCATGTACAGTATCTAACCCATACTGCACTCTCAAGACCATAATCGCACACAAGATCATGCACAAAAAAAAAAAAATATACAAGAAAGTAATAGAAAACAATGCATGTATATGACCAATTAATTGACTAATATCTATGACTTGAACTGACTTTTGACAGTATTCTAATAACAACATTTTGATGAGTCGAGTTGCAATAATATGACAAAATGAGAATAAATTTAAATATAACATGACATTATTATACATTCCATTTTCCAAGCAACAATGCCACCTACCCAGCAGTAAGCTTGTCATTAGCATAGTTAACACAGGGCCAGCACCCAAACAAGAGAGACTCTGTGTAATGAAGCATTGATAGCGACCCAAGCACTTACAGAAGGCAACCAGAAACCCCTCAGAAAAGCTCTCCTGGCCTGAGTGGAGAAGACAAACAGCCAAAAATATACAACACAAGTCAGAAGGAACAAGCAAAACAGCAAGGGCGGTCACGGCTAAATACGGCAATAAAAGCGGCATTGTCTAACTTGTACACAATAGTAGAGATTTCAGACGCCGTGTGCCTGAGTGCGTCACCATTTACAATTTCAATGCTCCAAACAGGAAGACTATTGTTGTCAGACTGGTTACAGAGCTGCATCATCCCCAACTTAAGGCAGATATTATTCTTGGAAAAACCTTAAAAACACCCTAGCGATTTTCTTAAGACTTATTGTGCTATTATGGCTGGTTTTTGGGTTAAATAAGAATGTGTACAGAGGTCATTATCGCAAAAAGTCAGAGAGCCACTATGGTATACCTATGCTGTGGTTGTGGGTTTGACAACTTGCCACAACAATTTCCAGAGCACATCATGATACACTTATTAAAAAAGGCATTAAGGATATTCCTTGGCTTTCTTTCCGCTTTATTTACCGGGCTATACAAGTTACCAAAAAAAAAAAAACATGAAGAATTTTGTTTTGTACTAGGTTGTAAACATGTTTATTTCAAAGTCACTGTTGGGCTTTAGAGGATTTAGTGCTTTCAATGCCCGCCTCTAGGCCAAAGACATCTGGTAGCAATGTTGCAAGATGCATAAAAATGTACTATTCAACTTAATAACCCTGAGAGTGAACTTGGTCAGAAGTGGTATGATACAATAAGAGGATTCCTTTGGTATTAGGGATGTCACCAAACCAAATGTTAGTGCCCACAACTGCCTCACAATTTTATGATTATTCATGAAACATACCAAAGAAGAAATCCTTGATTCACAATCTGACTGACAGGGACATAAACGGCCAGATAAAAAAGCACTTCACTTTTAGACTGACTAATTGACATTAAGAATTTTGCTTCTAACATTCTCACAATCATAACTTTTTAGTTTTTATGATTATATTGCGATATGATCATTACAAGTAACGATTAGCCAAAAGTATGCGTTCATCTCTGTTGCCCTGCTGTCCACTATGTTGGAATAAATCTTTACTGACAATGTGTTATCGTATCCTCCATATGATTATTGACATACTTTAACCAGTTATAAGTTTCATCAATATTGTTAACATTATTTTGTTTCCAAAGGCAATGGACCCGAGAAGTCTGTTGATCTGAGGACATTGTTTAAGAACACCAGCTGCCCTGAGACGCTTCTGACAAAGATGGAAGTTATTGTTGGAACATGTCAAGGTAATACGTCATCTCTTACTGTTTGATATAAATGAACAACTGAATTATTCTACTACAAAGACAAGATGAATATTCCTAATCTAATATTGGCAAGTGGACACAGTGATTGATATTTGTTTTATAGAAAGCTTAACAACTGGTGTAGAAATACTATTTACAGACAGTTGTCAGCCTTAAATTATACAATGCAGTTTTACATAACATTTAAACGACATCTGTGCATCAATTTTGTGAGAGTTTTAAAAGGACAGTCTCTTATCGGCTGAAAGTGGTATTGAAACTAAAAAGCTGCATCTGTGCATCATTCCAGAGCAGAAACACCAAGATGTGGCATCATGTGACGTTGCCATGGTGAACCAGGGCTCAGACATAACGTATGATTGTGCAGCGGAGGACGAAATGGGACAATCACAGGCGCATACTGTAATACTGGCCCCTCCTGCCCACAGACTTTTTAAAGACACACCCAATGACAGAAGGGCCGCCAGCACGGGGACCAAACCAGTATGGAAACTCCAACTCACGCTTCCAATGCAATTTCCATATATTACTTGGCCAGCACGCATTTCTGGAAAGATCATAAATTGTCAACATATAGCAGCCATACAGCAGCCATTTACAAAGAGAGCATATATATTACTTAACATCACAAATCATTTAATTAGAGAAGCTATATATTTTTTGATTTGGGTGGAAATAGTTACGGTACATAATGAATATCAAAAATGAACTAAAACTACTAAGAAGCATTAACTTTTAAACACACATACTGCGTTTTAACCATTTCAACTGGACAAGGACAATAAAGCAAGGGTATTAGGGAAAATCAGTTAACGAATAATTTCTTCCTTATATACTGTAGTCTACTAATTGCCAAGTAGACTATAATGTTTTAGTTGGGACATGACTTAACTTGTAAACTCTATCATAATAAACAAAAGGGAAAGTCATAGATGCCAGTTGGAATAGCTGACACGTGAGAGGCAGCAGTGTGAAAACAGGTCTGACACTGCTCTCCCAGGATACTGTTGAACATGACAACATTACACAATCAATGCACACGGTTAATACATGCCGACTGGCAGCTTCTCTGCCTCACTTTATCAGATCGCCCGCTGTCATGTCAAAAAAAAAAAAACTTTCAAAACACAAGATTAATGCTGCCATCATTAACCTCTGTTTAAACAAGTAATGTTCAATGTTTGTTATGAACCAGCTGGATTTATGGGTTTGTACAAAAGGCAGACTATACGACTGCAGTTGTGTGCTTTGAAAACACCAAACTGCTAATTTGTTGTGAATAACTCTCCCTGAATTATGTTTTTTTCTAAGAGGGATCACAGCAGGTCCCGGGCAGGGCAAAGGACTGTCAAATAAACAATCTAACGCAACATAAGATTATACATTGAATCAAACAAAACACATAAATGCATTTGGTTAAGAAGACACCACGGTGAGGATGATGATTCTTTCCTAGAAATTTGTCCACAATAGTAAAAAGCAA
The DNA here is from genome assembly GCA_019453435.1 of Rhinogobius similis. Taxonomy (NCBI): domain Eukaryota; kingdom Metazoa; phylum Chordata; class Actinopteri; order Gobiiformes; family Gobiidae; genus Rhinogobius; species Rhinogobius similis. Next base: position 25,674,228 of record CM033629.1, read on the forward strand.
TTCCAGCAACAACATAAACTCCAGCTCAGTCGAAACCTGTTGAGCATGTTTAAGAGGTTAGTTTGTAGGCAAACGCATATTACCTATATTAACCACGCTGCCTATTTTACTGCAAATGTGTAAGAAATATGAATAGGGGCCAAGCTGAACATTTCTCGTCAAAAAGGACTACTCAAATAGCCTGAAACTGGGCTAGGCTCAGATTTGACTATACAAAGCAGGAGCATTAATCCTCATATCTTATCATGTCAATAACCTTTATGGCTGGACGAGATAAACCCACTTTGTTTGGGTCTACAACTTTATGAGTCTATGAGTAAAAAACAAAAGCCTACCACATTGCATTTTTGACTTTCAAATGCTTTTTCCATATTTCCAAATCAATCATTAACTTGTGGTATGCAGACAAATTAACGCAACCATAAAGTTGATCCCTAAAGTAGGCTATAGGCTGTAGTTTATTAAACATTTCGATGTATGCGTTATTCGCTCTAAGCTGTAATTGGATATTTTGACTGATATGCTATAAATAAATTCACCAATTATGGACATAAATACAAGTAAATGCTAAATGAAATGATAAAAGTTTTTCTTTTTTTGAGAGACTGTTGAGTCAATCACATACCGTTCTGTTTTCAGTCAGTAGACACAGCTAGTGCGCATGCTCAGTTTATGGCCCGCCTTAGTCAGGGAGCAGCTCAACAGAGTGAAATAAACTCGCGTGATTAACACACAATTATTAAAGAATAGATGAAAGCACTGTACCGATGCCGTTTACAGTCCTGGGTCAGACCAGTGGACGCTGGACAACAGAATGTGAGCATTTGGCAAGCTGCCCGTGTTGGAGTCGGGATGTACGGGACACGTGCAGCCCATTCACTCGTTTTATTGTGACCACGCACAAACGAATTGGCTAAAACTAACGACTAAGTATCATGATTCGGTGTGCGGACTGTAGACAGACACGGTCACTGGACCGACGCGCCGTGCGTCGTAAGCTGCAGTAATTTAACAGGCTTTTTGACATTGTGTACTTACCAGGCCCGCTCCACCTCCACAAATCACTAGCACAGAGGCTAAACAAGACTGGGATCTAGAGTAAATTCCCGTGGACAGCGTTTTCACACTAAAACGCACTTACCAACGAAATAGGACACCGCAAAGGAGAATGTCGTGCCGTCGCGCTTCCACGCCTTTATCTCCTGTCTGGATTTTCCCAGAACCGCTCTCTGTGGGTTTCGTCGAAAATGTCTCAGATTCCAGCAGTGTCTCGCCACGTCTTTCCCACCGGGGGATCGCTTGTACTCGATTCGGTCGGTTTACGCGACCATATTGTCGTGAATGTCGCCGCCTGCTGCTGCTGCACTCATCCGGGCGCCTGGGATTGAGCCGCGGTCTGGACGCAGCTCTGGATGACAGCTTCAGGATGAGGAGGAGGAGGAGGGGAGGAGGAAGGGGAGAGGAGTGTGGTCAATGCTGAGCACAGAATGGCTCCACAGAGAAAAGATCACTTAATATGCCCAATGTGCTATTCCTCTGCGCATATAGACCTAAAGCCTGAGGTGTTGAGTTTTTGTATTGGCTTATAGTGACCACAGATTGTAGCCTAGTTTGGAAATAAAATAAAATTAAAAACTTGATTAGCCTATTTTGGGATCTAGGTTGCAGTGTCCTGAAATACCAACCAAATGCAGGCCTAGAAACGTGCGTTGTTGCTTTCTTTGGAGTTTAACCCATTATAACAAGTTAAATAACACAAAGCGTTACAACGGGCCTACAGGATTATTAGCCTGACTCGCTCAGTAAAACATTGTCGACTGACTATTTAACAGCAATATGTGGATACGCTTTCGTGCGCTGCTGTTTGCGCTTTAGACATCTACTGTTTGCGCCCATTGTGGATCTCTCTTTGAGCCCTGTGATGGAATGCAAAGCAGCCCACGCGAGGCTGTGCGAGCTTTTTTCCCCCAAGTAGCCTAATTTAGCTTTATTTGGTCGATATATTCCAAGTGCGTTAGGAAATGACACAAATGACCTGTGAAGTGGGCTCTTTTACAGCGTCCAAATTTTGCCGTGTAGGACTGTAGCCACGTGCGCCAGGCATAAACGTGTTACGTAACCAGTGAAAGCCAGTCAACAGGAGGTGGTGAGGAAAGAGACAGGGCTCCCACAGGCAGGTACTAATTAAACAAAACAGGAACGGAGAATATAACTACATTTATGATATTATCCTTAATACAAATCAAAAGTATTTATTTAGCCTTTGTAGGTTATTTAGTCTGCAGAGAAGAAGTGGCGTCATTATCAAGTCTGTAGGGCCTAAGCATTATTTTCGATCTGCAACTTGACTTAAAGTTCACGTCTTGTGGAAGGATTGTTATAAAACTGGAATAAGAAACCTTGTGTAGCTGTGTGTTGAACGGTGTTTCATGTTTGGGCATGGCATGAGGCCGTTGTAGGGTGGAACCGCGTTTATTCATACACAGACTTCTTTGAACCAAATAGGCCTAGACCAACGGAACCACACAAGATAACTCACCCAAAGAGCTTTAGGATCACATTTGTTGTATTTTTGATTTTCTTTTTCAACAGGACATCTCAGACACAAAGAATTGCCCCTTTGGGCCTCATGTTGAACAGTCTGCTGTCTAACATATATGCAACAAATATCACAGCAACATCACAGTTTCAGGAAATTGATCTGGCTTCTCCAGCCTTTCCTGGGTTTGCTAATTTTTGCATTTGGTTGACATCTTTGTAATGTACTTGAACTAAGCACCGGCATCACAATAAGACAATAAGACATTGAAACAAATCAACAATACGTAGGCAGGTGCAGAAGAGAGACTGGAACACTTTTTCAGGCAGGGTGATCTCTCCCAAGACAAACAGTTGGGGTTTCACAATGGCAAACTCACCATTTAAATCCTCTTAATCAAGTAAATTACGCATTGTGACATGTGTGCTTTTATGTGAATGTCACGTCCAGACAAGTCCCATGGGTGTGGTGTTTACCACATTTTTTAAGTTCACTTATGTCAAACTAACCTTTACCCCTAATTTGTCGTGTACAGCACAGCCTTGCCATTGTGCTACAGTGTGGTGGGTGCGCTATTGAACAAAAAGTATTAGTTTTACAATTCAATAATTTAAATCTTCATTAGCCTATTGGCGGATTCTTTTATTCAGTCACATTAATCTAATGAAATATACAAATCTTCTTCATTGATGACAGACAACCGCGTATTGCAACAGTAGTATTTATTTAACTATGTATATATTTATTGTTTTTAGTTTGTTGCATTACGCAGTTGTAGCCTATATTAGAGTAAAAGAGGGCCGCTTAAGAAAATGAGCCTGATCTGGGCCTCATGACTTCCCTTAGACCAAATTCTTGCAATCTGATACAAAAAATCAAAATAATAATTCTACAGTACAATAGTCTAATAGCCTATCAGTTGTTGTCTGTGAAAAGTCACCCATTGGCTAGATGTGAAATCATGTAATAAACTCTGCTGCCACCTTGTGGCAATGATTTGCAACGTATCATTGGGCTCTGTCATTTCGCGTCACACAGTCGCTGTCGTCTTTAGGCAACAGCCTGGCTGCCTTCGAGCTGTTTCCTCTCTATATCTTACTCATGTGCCCTTCTTGCATCAACAAAGCCAAGTTGGAGGAGAGGGCGTCTCAATGCCCGATGGCCCTCCCCTAATGTCGATGTTCACGTACGCGTACGTACATAAACGCGCGTGCACCTTCTCTCAAACATGGCTGCCTCTGTTACACCGCTTCGCTCCTCCTTCCGAATGTGTAGCCCGTTATATTTACACCATCACTGCTGCCGGGCCAACCCACGGATACAGAGAAAATGTGAGCGCCAGTGGAGACGCGTGCACCAAGCTGCGACAAGGTAACCACGTAGCAATGAAAGGCGGTGTATACCTTGTAATACTTTAGTGAGACGGGCTTATCTGCTGCCTGCCCGGTGAATGGGTGCGTAACGTCACCTACCGGAGGATGATGATAGTTGATTGACAGCAACGCTCACCTTTCACATCCGATAGAGAGATGCGCCTTTCTCACCCTCCTCTTATTTCACTCACTCATCCACGGGCTGCGGTGGGATGAATATTACTCTTCTGTCACCTCACAGTACAGTAGCTCATAGTTGGCCTTACTGTGCTGCCGTGTGACGCTCCATGGCACTATGGTAAAAGCTGTAGTGTCGACAAATAGGCAAATTACCCGTGTTGTTGAATGTTGCTTGAAATTTTGCATGTCTATTTATACTTTAGTTATTATCTGTGTTTTGTTCTTAAAAACCCCTTTTGTAGACAAGAAGCGGTGGTGATTTCTGGGAAAGTGTTGGCTCGACAGATCCACAGAGAAATCCAGCGAGATGTGGAGGAGATGGTCGCTCAGGGCAACATGAGACCTCACTTAGCTGTGGTCATAGTAGGAGATGATCCCGCCAGTCACACCTACGTCCGGAATAAAACTCGAGCTGCCAATATTCTTGGTCAGAAAATCTTAAAATAACATTTTTGTAGGCTTGTTTAGCATAAGCAAATTAACAGAGAGTTGCCATCAGCAGGTATTTCAAGTGACACAGTGGTTCGGCCAAGCTCTGTCTCTCAAGAGGAGTTACTGGAGCTGATTGACAAAATGAACCGAGACTGGAGAGTTAGTGGCCTCTTGGTACAACTGCCTCTTCCTGGTAAACACATCTGCAACATGCCCTTTATTGTATTAGCCTGCTACTGTAACTGGTAGCTATAGCTCAGGAAAACCTACTAGAGGGATATCAATTAGCAAATTAGCAAAACTATTTTATTTTATTTTTTGGTCAGTTTGCTATCTAAATGTATCGGCTTTCATGTGGAAACAACAAACTTGTCCAATCTGTTCCTAAAGATGTTTTATTCTTCCATTTAATCCACTTCATCCATAGATTTCTCTGGGACACTTAAAATGCATTTTTCTCCCCTCGGGACATAAGGATCACAGCTAGCTCCCAATATCTATTCTAAAACTGATGTATTGAAGGATTAATTTAAAAAAAAAAAAAAAAAGATTTTTTTTGTGTGTGTGACAATTTTCAGTCCAATCTACTTTACTCAAAATCTAAATAAGAAATCAATATGTGTACAAAATGAACCAATAAATTTAAACCTGGTTCTGTCAGTTTCTCAGGTTTTTATGTCCCAAATATGTGTATTTTTAGCTATTTTACACATAAAATGCCTTATTTCTACATGAAAACATGACAAGATGAAACACTTGTAATAAATGTTTTTCTTATTTGTGTGTGAGTAAACTACAGGAGAAGTTTCAAATTGATATCTTTAAATTTAAGATGTTTTTCCTTTTCACCTGTAGTGTCTCACCTTAATAATAGTACTATTTACTGGTTATTTGAAGAATAAATAAGCGTTGCATTGGATCAGTTTGTGATAACTTTGCATCTCTATTTGTAAAGCTGGCTATCATTTAAACTTATGTTGTGAGTTGTTGAGAGTCCTTGCAGCATAGATCCCGAGAAAAGTAGATACAGGTAATGTTAACTTAAGCATTTGTACAAAATAATAAATAAAATAGAAGCGCACCCAGCCCTATTAATTAATAAAAACAAATAATAAATGCCATATCCAATGGGTTGTCAGAATTCAACATTTTCAAACAATTGTGAAGAATGCAGCATCTCACCATGCTGGTCCTACCCTACTTAAAATATATAACTATATTTATGACTAGTGCATCTATATTTTTAAACTCTGCTTTTATTGGGTAATGTATCTTCCTTCTCTTTAGAGCACATTAATGAGCGAGCTGTCTGTAATGCCATTGCTCCAGAGAAAGATGTGGATGGCTTCCATATTGTGAACATTGGGAAGTTGTGCCTGGACCAGAGATCCATGATTCCTGCCACACCTGCAGCTGTGTGGGAGATTATCAAAAGAGCAGGTGGGCAAACGTCACAGATATAAGGTATTATTTTTGTCATGTATTGTATGTTTGTTCATGAAAAGATGAGTTTGTTATGTCCCTTTTTTAGTTTATACATTCAGGTCATCTAGCTAATGCGTTTACACGTGTAGAGCCACTAGAGGGCATTATAACACAGCAGGCATCAGTTCATGCTGCAGCGAAGTTGTCAGTTCCAGGGCTTAAATTGCAAATTTGTGGGGCAGCAGTGGCTAGAGTCTAGATTATAATACTGTTGTGTCCTTAGACAAGACACTTGGTGTGTGAGGGACTGATTGGTGGTGGTGGTCAGAGGCATTAATGGAACAGACACGCAGCCACGCTTCCGTCAGTCTACCCCAGGGCAGCTGTGGCTACAGTAGTTGGTTACTGCCGCTGAGTATGGAATGAATAAATAATGCACACAATTCTGAAGTGACTTTAAGTCTATAAAAGCGCTATATAAGACTAATATTATTTTAGGTTTTATTCTTAATGTTTTTACTTAGTTTTTACTGATCTTTGTACTCATTTACTTGAATCCTTCAATTTAGCTCTCCTCTCTCTCCTCTGAGGGGCCCTCTGTCCTGGGGGCGGTGGTCTGCTGTGGCTGCAGAGGCCTGGCTCATGGGCCCCTGGTGGGGGTTTGGTGTCTGCTTCATCTCTCCTCTGGGCCCTGAGTCTGTGTCCTGCGGCTGTGGTCGATTCTCTGCTCCTGGTACAGATGGCTCCTCCGATGGTGCCTCCTTAACAGGTTTATCGGTACTCAGCCTCCCATATCTTGGAGCTTGCATGTGTGTGTGTGCGGTGTGCGTGTGGGATGTTAGCGTGTGTGGGAATGTTTTTAATTCACTGTAAAGCACTTTGTGTTGCATTTCTGTATGAAAAGCCCTTTATAAATAAAGTTTGATTGATTTATTGATACATTATTAGGCCCGAGCCCTTACAGGGCGTAGGGAATATGAGTTGGAGCAAAAGGCCAAAATAGGTACCCTCCCATTACACACATTCAAATTTCTCAGACATTTGACAGGTCTGCCAAACACTTAAAAACTTAAAGCTTTAAAAAAAAAAAAAAGCTAACAGTTTTGTGTTTTTTGTTTATGTACTGATGTAATTTATGGTGTGGCTTTGGTGTCATCCTCATCACTAACAGTTGAATGCTGAATTTTGTTATCACAGCTCGTACAATTGGTATACTTTTTCTACTTACTACCAGTGTATGTTCATATGATAGGGTTAAAACATACTTTTTTTCTCAGGTATTGAAACAGTGGGCAAGAATGTGCTGGTCGCTGGCCGCTCCAAGAATGTTGGAATGCCCATTGCAATGTTGCTGCACACAGACCGTTACCATGAACGCCCGGGAGGTAAGACTGTCCTAATCTTTTGGTACAATTATGCGTAGGTCGAAGCAGAGTATTGCGTGAAAGTTGTGGAGAATGGATATTGCACCATCAGGACTTTCCCTATTAGATTTCCTAAGCTTTGGCTGCAATCGACAGATAAAATCTATCTCATTTTACAAGAATTCCAGATGGAATTATGCCAAAAGGAGACAAAGAGCTGAGTACGTAGTGTGCTTGTAGGAAGCGGGATACTGCCCAAAAAAGGGGATAGGAAGAAGGAGGGTCTCTGGACGAACTATGCAGGTTCATGAAGCAATATTTTATGACATGCAGCGACCGTCACTCTAAAGTAAGACATATTTTTAAAGCTCAGTCGCCAATAAAGTCAACAACCCATAGCATTGTATTAATTAAAATGAGGACTAAACTTGGATAAAATCCAGAAATAACCCTGAACTATACCAGGACTAAACCAGAGGGGCACACTACAAAGCTGGTTAGACATAACCAGGCTTTAATTCAGAGTGTTACACAACTGGTTAGCAACAGAATTTGCAAAACCAAAGTTTGAGCTTTGGGCACTATGTGTGCCCCGTCATTTGACAAGTTTTATGCACAAAATGGACTATCTGCTGAACAACAAATTTTAGAATATTAAATAATTTAGTTACTTTAAAAAGCACACCTTTCCTCACTGGATAATACAAAGACTGTGTAAATTTACTTTCTGGCACTTGGGTGGGTTAAAATAAATCTCACTTTTTCCCCCACACCATTTCGAGCAACAATGTTTTACTTTAAATGTATTAAGCCAATCATGGAACTTGTATGGATTGTATTACATCCCCTTCTGTACCAATTTATGTTTGTCTTGCATATGCTGCTTGAAATAAATAAATAACTAAAATGTAATGGAGATCAGTATCCTTTTAAATGTGCAGCGTTAATCATATTATGCACATCTCTATCAGTATGTAAACGAACCTGGAGGCAAAGTGGGGTTTTCCTAGGAAGATGAGTGATGTGATTCACGCAGCACGATGGCATTATTACAGACTTGATTAAATTAATATGGAGGCAGACATTTTCTCAGAAACCAATGAAAAGGATCTTGTAAAGTAATGCTAAGCATTCTGGCAACCACTGTGACTTTGATCCTCTGTGAGTCCAAACCTGCATTGTTATCTTGATTTAATCAGGTAGTAACCCATTGAGATCGATACCTCTTTTTCAAGGATGAATTGGGGAGTAAATGTGTAGCCCAAACACTCAAAATATAGCCCTGATCAGTAATATGTGCACTTGTTAAAAGCGGGACAAATGTGATAGAAGTCTTAACTCAGGTTCTCATTTCTTCAGACCAAGTTACTTTAGTGATCCAACCACACAGAAAATCCCCCCAGGGTTTGGACTTGAAGCTGACTCAGTTAGCCTATCTTGCTTCGTTGTATGTCCCTGAGTTGTAGAACAGGACCAAACCAAGTCTAAATCAGGACTAATCTGGGTGTATATCTAGGAAATATTTTCAGAAAACACAATGTATCTTTCCACTTTTTCTCAGAGGATGTGTAGATTTATTTACCATTAAAATCCGGCAGCTCTGAAGCATTACTGTCTTGTATTCAAGATGTTAAAAACTTTCGAGCACTTAATTTCTTAAATGTAAATGAAAACAAAACTGAAATAGTAATTTTTGGTCATCCCAACGTCCCTAGCTCTATTGACTGGCTTGACCCTCTAAAGTCCTGTGTTAAGCCTGCAGTTAAAGACCTCAGAGTGATCCTGGACAGTTCCTTTAAATTAGATAAACTTCCTCCAAATGAGTTTGAGCGTGTTGTCCACACTTTCATCACATCACGTCTTGATTATTGTAATTCATTGTACTATGGCCTGGATCAAACATCTCTGAACCGTTTGCAGCTCGTACAGAACTCTGCTGCTCGGACAGGAACCAGGCGCCGTGAACACATCACACCTGTTCTCTCCTCCTGCACTGGCTTCCTGTCAGTTATAGAATCGATTTTAAATTGTTGTTGCCCCGCCTTATCTTAGTGAGTTGCTCTCATCTTATGCTCTGGCTCGAGAGATGAGGTCCACAAATCTGTTCTCGTCTCAAGACTCGGTGTGACCGCTCCCCAGTTGTGAAACAGTCTGCCACTGAGTTTTAGAACAGCACAGCCTTTTAAATCATTACTGCAGACCCACCTCTTTCCACTGGCCTTTGATAGCTAGAAGCTGAGCACTTTAAGTAATAAATGTTCTCGTATTTATTATTGTTTGTATTATTTTATTTTTGAAATCAGAACCATACAAGGGCCCATAAACTTGAACCTTCAATCATTTGCCTTTAGGTGATGCCACTGTGACCATCACTCACAGGTGTACGCCGAGGGAACATCTGAAGGAGTTGGCCAACCTGGCTGACATCATCATAGCAGCTGCAGGTAAAGACAGAGCCACAGCACTCTCTCTCTCACTCTCTCTCTTTTAAAATACTTTTGAAATGTAGATGTCAAATTTTGTTGGAAAAAATGTCCATGTTTTTTTACTTTTATAACCTCATGTCAAATTGCACATTATTTACAGAGAAGTACTGGATGTTGGGAGAAACTGTGGTTGGCAAGTGGCTCATCCATATCATGTGTTTTGGGACTGCACTATTATTCATAAATATTGGACTGAGATCAACGAAGCACTGCAGTCTTCAATGCCACTGTTCCATTTGACTAAAAAAAAAAAAAAAATCTCGGATGTAATACCTGTGGAATGCAGTTTTGGCTGCAGCAAAAAAAGAATCGATAACAGGGATCGAGCAGACTCTCAAGGACTGAATTGAATCAAATTTGGACAATTACAAAATGGAAAAATGTACTTTAACTTTGATCTTAAACATGTACAATTTAACAACCACTGAGTCAGATGGGACATATACAAAAGTGGACATATGCCAGACCATCTTTTTGGGACAACTCATTTTCTATTTTTTTTATTTTTTTGCTTTTGGTTTTGCTATTTTGTGTTACAGTATATCTTTAAAAACAACAACAAAAATGGATAACGTCCAAGTTCCAGTAAGCATAACCAGTGTTAACACAACAAATTTCAAACTCTATTGCGATACCTCAGAATGGGCTTAATACTTGATACAACAATTATAAAAATTTGGACAACAGTACTTTCTTTATGTTACGACGTGGTCTCATCCTAGTTCTACGCTGAAGAACTTCTGGTCAGGATGTGTCCTGATTATATATTTTTTTCTTCATACTTTTGACATTGATTAGCATTTGATTTTCAAGATTCAAAAAATGTATTTGCTATTTATGCACATACCAAAGTCCTCGCAGGGCTTTCAGAGGTTCAAGTAAAACAAGTTAAAAAGTGCCTTTGAAACAATCATTCAGGAAACACATTCAATACATACAGTACACTTGAAGCAGGCCTGTAAAAGCAGCGGTGAGGCATACCAATAGCATCAGTCAAAATTGCACAGGGTGTTGCAATAGTGCTAAGTTGTCATTTTCTCTACTAGTGATCAGTCCTTTATTTTGGCCTTCAGTCTCACTGTGGCCGGGTAAAAACTGTAAGTGCAGTGTTTGTGTTTGAGCAGAGAGTGAGTCGGGTGGCTCGAGTCTTTCATGATCCTTTCTGCTCTTTTCCGACATCGCTGTGTGTACATTGATTTCATACAGTCCTCTCTGCAGTCTTAATTACTCTTTGGAGAGCCTTCGTCTCTGCCAGTGTGGTGTTCCTGTACAACAGTGATAACTGTGCAGAGGATGCTCTCTACAAGTCCCCTGTAGGCCTGAGTGAGGCGGTGCTGGTCCAGCCTCGATTTCTGAACATCCTGTTGAAATAGAGCCGCTGGGCTCTCCTCACAGTAGCAGAAGTGTTCTGTGTCCAGCTCAGGTCAGATGTTATCTGCGCGCCCAGGAACTTGTAACTGTCTGCCCGCGCCACCTCGGTATTTTCAGTACTTTTGACAACCTTGATCGAGCATAAAATTAAACCATTCACAGTCAATCTAGGCACTAAATAATCTGATTGTGTATATCACATACATTTTGGATTGCATGTGGATTAAAGTTGGATTTCATAACGCTGGAAACACAGTAAAGGAGTGGTAATATAATAGAGAACGGAAATGAAGGAAATTAAGGATTTACCTGTTTGGTCATGGTTTGTCAACCGTGTAAATCATCATGAATAATTGTTAAACTGACATTTATACTCATGACGGTCACATAAAGATTTTATATCGTGATATCTGTATTTGTGTACAGGTGTCCCGGGGCTGATAACTGCTGATATGGTAAAGGAAGGTGCTGCAGTTATTGATGTGGGGATAAACCGCATTCATGACCCCAACACAGGAAAACTTCGACTCATAGGAGACGTAGACTTTGAAGGTATGTACTTCATTTCTCCTTCCATTTTTATGTGTGGGTATTCTTAGCTCCCAAAAAGCAATAGAAGAAGAATACTCTCTGTTTTGACTTGTTGCAGGAGTGAAGCAGAAAGCAGGTTTTATCACTCCTGTCCCTGGAGGCGTGGGTCCAATGACTGTCGCCATGCTGATGAAGAATACTGTGAAAGCTGCTAGGAATGCACTGACACACTAGAGACAAGCATAATACACATTTGTCAAAGAATGGACACTATAATCAATACGATACACATGCAATACAAGCAAACACACATCATTTCAAACATGTATTTAATTTGCATATACATATTTTAACATTTCCTATTGCCTCAACTCATCTGCTGGAAAACATACTTGATATTGTATATTATTGATTTATTTATTTCAGTTATTTATTCAAAGGTTACATTTTTACCAAATCAAATTAATATTTTTTCTACTGAGGTTGTTTTGTTCTGAGCATTTCAGATTCACTAGATTTTATCATTGAAATAAATGCAGTGCCAACATTAATGCTGGGGTACTCCACTTTATTCTTCAGCAAATGTAGTTGTTTGCATATAATAATACATTAAAAACTGTATCACTCTGAGGTAAGTGCTCTGATTGACTGTGAAAGCTGTTCTAACGTCAGATATCAATGCCTGTGAATATTAATCAGGTGCCACATGGTTTGTGAGAGTCAGGAAATAGATAGATGGATTTAAATACTTCTTCCTTTCGCTGTTTGAAAATAGCTATAGCGTTCCAGCTGAATATAAGAAAATATACCTAACCAGATCAGGTAAAAAAAACTCATTCTTCTTCATATCATTAACATTTAAAAAATCCAGGCTATAGAGCAGAGTGTGGACAGTCTGTGGAGGTAGTGTGAATTAGTCTACTGTTTATGTCATGTTCTTATGTGTATTTCTTGAGTTGAATGCCATATTGTGGAACATTCCAGGAACATTCAAAGGAATAACTTATACTGTATGTAATAGTGCACTTTTAATGTTACAAGTTACTCAACAAACCTCTCAATTAGACTAAACTTCTTGGCGCTGAGGCAATCTTTTAACAGGACAGTAACTACATTTATGTCATGCTAGTTTCTCTGAGGCACCCACATTTCTGGCTTTGAAGAGAATCACCTGTCCGTTGTAGTCTAGGCCTGTTTGGACACGCACGCTGTCGAGAGAAACTGGGAAAGGAAATTATGTGATTTACACGGAAGGAAAAGCTTTTATTCTCATAAATGGTGCCACTCACTGATTGGTCTGTTGCTTTCCCGTGCGCTATAAAAGGTCTGTCAAAACCTGTTACACTTCACCCTCTCTAAAGCTGCAAACAACAGACGTCACTATGTTTACAACAAGTCAAAGAAGCTCTGGAACAGGTAAGGTTTCGAGAAATTATTGGTTTACCTCTGGGACATTATCGAACCACTAATATGCTCAGTTTTGTCTTATTCACCAGCTCTCCTTCCAGCTCTGGTTTTGCTGTTCCTGTTTTCTACAAATGGTCAAACTGTCGCATCAGCCAATACCAACCAAACTACATCATCTCCAGCCGTAACAAACTCATCTTTGAGCACGCACCTCAACAGCAGTAAGTTTAAGAGCGTAATACTAAATTAATTCAGTTCATTCATCTTTAAAACAAGGATAAATTAGGAGAAATTGCTTTGCCTTTTGGATTAAAATATGTAAATGTATGTGTTGAGTTTTCCCAACGATAACATGAAAAAGGATAAAGTAGCCTATTGTAGTAGTTAGTGTAGTTAATTTGACATCAACAAAAAGATAAAGATATTTCACATTTTTCATTGATTTACTGTTTCTTCCGCAGGTATGGCAATGAAGTCACACAGACCATGTGGAAAAGACAATGAGAACCTCTGTCAAAACGGTGGCCAGTGCATATACTACCAGGATAGGAGTGAACCTTCATGCCAGTACGAGAAACAACTCTTACTCCGTAGCCTATTCTACATCCTCATGCAAAAATAACTTACGCTTGTTTCTCTTCACAGGTGCAAGTTTCCATTTGCGGGAGAACGTTGCATGACCTTCCAGTCCTTGTCCCATAAATTGAACGAGTCAGAGCAGCTGATTGGAATTATTATCGGTGTTATAATGATGGTCTTTGCTCTGGTCATTATTGTGTACTGCTGTTTCTTTAAGAGGTAAAACTCGCCTCAACCGTTATTACATTATTAATTACCTTTTATTTGCTTCTCTGTCAGTGATTGTCTGTATGAACACGATTATGTTTGAATGTGATATGCACAGCGATTAAGCTAATAGTTATTTTGTTTGCAGATGTATGAAGTCAGCGCCTCTCAAAACATCTTCACCAGAGAGCCAAGCATGAATCTGCCTCTTCATCACATCATCAGGGCCAAGCAGTTTTATGTGTGTCAAAGACCTTTAAAAGTTTTTTTGTTTTTACATGATGTTATTTATTGTAATTTGCTATTTATTCTGAATAATTAACTTATATTTTGTAATAGACTGAGTATGCAATAAAGTTTTCTACATTAAATTCAAAGCTCTTGTTCTCTCATTTTCTTTTTAACTATTCGTGGGTTTTGGCTTCTTATTTTAGAGGTTTTTGAACATAAAAAATATGTATTTTGTTTAGTTTGTTAATTGCCATGTTATTTCTACTTTGCACACTATCGTAAAACATACATGAAACACAATGAAGTTTAAATTATAGCCTTTTTCAACATCCAGAGCCTATTTGATCGTTTTACTACAACACATTAAATATCAAAGGTCTATTTCATAATTGTAGAGCAGCAGGTCACGGTGATGAGTGACTGACGGAGCGGTACGGGCCTCTACTTGTCCCAGTTCCGGCCCGCTGTGTCTCTCCTCGGGCGCCCACACAGTGTCTAGGAGAGCATCCCAGGAGTCCTGTCTGTTACCACACCCACCGCAAACGAGAGCGTCGCGGTTTGTACTTCGCGACCGCAGATAAAAGCGGTCTCCTCAATCATCCTTACCTTCACCTAATCATTTTATTACGAGCAGAGAGAAGCGTGCAGATCTGGCCACGTCTGGGTGAAATCCTCGACGTCTGCGTGAACTTCTGCGAGCGACTTTCCACCAGGACCATGAGGAGTACGCAACTGTCCGCGCTCGTCTCATTCATCTGTAAGTTTTATTCTATGTGTTAGGCCAGTGGTTTTCTCGACCAGGCCCTAAGTTTACTCACGTACTACGCAAATTAATCGGTTTACAGAGCTGCCCATATGGGCTACTTTATATTTTCTTGTTTTAATGATATTGATGTCTAAAAATCTTCAAAAATATACTGCCAAGAAAATACTACTCATTTTCACCATCTTTTAAAATTTGAATCCCCCTTGTGCTCGTGTCGGAACCCCTGGTTGGGAAACACTGTGTTTGGCCTACGACAAATCAATAGGACACTTTGCAAAACTCTAATTTATGGCCCATACTGCTTTAATGTTGTGCTTTTTGTTACATTTTGCAAACATTTCAAAATATGCTTAATGGATTATTATTATTGGACTATTCACATATTTTTTATGTGTAGCCATTTTATTATCTAGTAGACACAGTATAATTATTATTATACATTTTACACAACATACTGAAACTTGTGTTGACTTTATTTATTTATAGTTTATTTGTTTAGCAGAGTTGTTTTATAGCTGAGCATACCAACATTTAAAAGGCCATATGTTCCTTCATAGTATTGTTAGTTTGTTGTGATCTGAGGGAAAGTTCAGAGGGTGATTAAGAACACATACCTGTGTTAATGAGTTGACGTCTGAGCTTATCCCAGACCCTCAGGGATGCAGGAAGTTGGCAAGGACAACTGAAATGGAATATCTCCACTGCATTATGTATGCCCTGATATTTCACAATAAACATTTCAGCTTTGTGTAAACTACTGATATTGAAAAAAACAGATATTATTGCATTTGTTATTTTGGAGGTATCTACTATAATTTTATATATATATATATATATATACACACATACATATATATTCACAGATATATATGTATGTATGTATGTATGTATGTATGTATATATATATATATATATATATATATATATATACATGTATGTATGTGGCATTAGTCCTCTGGGTTGGAACACGTTTGTATTCTGTTTTATCGGTGGGGTAATGCTGATGACATATGAAGATGATTAACACTGTGATTAATAGAATAACCGCCTGGTCATCAGTTTCAGGGTGCACTCTCATTCATCCATATAGAGACCCACCCAACAACCCGCCAGCTCCTTCGTCCAACCAAAACACTAATGACAGATTCTTCTTAATAATCCTGGTTATAACCCGATTTGTACCAGTCATGACCAGCTCCTCATTTGCCTGTGCTGCCTGCAGGAATGTGGGCGTCTGCAGAAACCATGCCATTAAAAGTCTTTGCAGGCTGGTACAGGCAGAAAACCTTTTTAACACAGCCGCTCCACTGCTCACTGTGTTCCAGAGGGCACCATTCACAATCCAAAGGCATGTCTGTAGAATAGTGGGTAGAGTAACAAAAATATTTACTCAAGTAAAAGAGCTGTTACTTTATAGTACTAAATGGTTGCACAATTAAGTACGGTCTAATAGTAATCACAATTTGAACTGTCCCAAATATTAAACTGGAAAGGCTGTAAACATCTAAATAGTAGGACGTCCTCTGAAAATCCTCCAGCGATAGTCTTGACCAGCCCAGCACAAAGACTTGTAAATGGGTTCCCGGCTTTTTCTGAGGAGATGCCCCAGCGGCATTGAAGGATGAGTCAAATACAGAGGACAAATTTCCCTACAGAGGCAATAAAGTGTACCTTATCTTAAATCTTAACAACATAAGTACATTTTTATTTAAAGGAATATTTGCTAACCTTGTAGTTTAGACATCTGAAAACATGTACTGAAACTGGATTCTTATTGTACTAGATACTGTCTGGCAATAATGTATGTTTTTCTTCAACAGATATTGTCCTGCTTTGCTCTCCTGCACAGACCAGAAGCACCTTTTCCAAAGCCTCCGCAGGAGATGTCACCTATGCAGGTACCTGCTTGGTCGTCATTTAGCATTTCAAATCTATTATTATTATTATTATTATTATACAAATCTATGTCAATATTCTAAACTCTACACTAGAAATTTGACTACAGTGTCTTCCCCAGGGAATGTCTTTGACACAGAGCAAAGGGAAGAGCACCCTCATGTGGCAAAGAGGTCCATACTGAGCTGCGACACATCATTTGACAACTACTGTCTGAACAATGGCCAGTGCATGTTTCTCGTGGACTTACATCAGAACGTCTGCAAGTAAGATTTTTTTTATTTACATAGAAGACTTGTCATAATTTGTGTGAGAGAGAGTTTATTGTGGTTGCAGGTGTCAGGGGGGTTACGCAGGAAGCCGGTGCCAGGAGCCACAACTGGTCATAAAGCCGATGAAGGAGGAGCAGCTGGCTCTCATCATTGTCTGTGTTGTTCTGATGATTTTAGGCTTTGTTGGAGCCCTGTATTTCTTCTGCAAATGGTACATAACTCTATAACGTAATGGAAATGCATTAGAATTATGTTGTGTTCCACATATTTTATAATTCATAAATGTACAACATTATAAGACAGGAGATAAGAATTCGGATCAACATTCAACTCTAAAGATGAGACAGTAAAATCATGCAGGCATAATGAGCAGCATATGTAACAAGATCACTCAGTCACATTAGAGCACAAATGATATATTCTTTGGGATCACACACTTTTATTTCGGTCGTAAAAACTTCTATTATAATATTTTGTATTATGTGTGCAGGTACAGAAGAAAGCAGCTTCCCCAACAGCAGAAACGTCTGAGATACACCTCAGTGCGGATAGTTTAAACCAATCCAAGGCCATTTCACGCCAACCATTTCAACTGATTGATTTTATTAAATAACAGCAGTGTGTTTTAGTGTGTGTCTAATTTTATTTATTGAGTCCAAGTATAAAATGACAAAAATTAAATATATTATAAATTATTTTATTTTTATTCTACTACACTCATAGAAATGTGCAAAGTGTCGTTTGTGTCATTTTTTTATTAATTTAATTTCACTTTGTTTTGATGTTCCTGATCCCTCACAAGGTTACTGCTTTGGGTGCCTGAAATACTTCTCATTCAGTTCTTGAGAGATGTTTTGACAATGTATTACTGAAATCTAAGAATTTCACAAAACATGTAAATAAATGACTTAAAATAAAATAAAATAATAATAAAATAAAAATGTACATCTTTATGTGTAATTTGATTTCAACAGCCAGTAAGTTAAATCATGGCTCAAGCAATAAGATGATTCTTAACCTTTTTTTATGAACACAAAACCTGGTAATTTGTGAACAGTTTCCATACTTAGATTTAGCAAATCTCAAACTAATGGGCAGTTTTATCTTGCCTGTGCATATCTTAAAGATTCTAGTTAGGCTCAATGAGGTTTTTATCAGCCCATTGACGCCTCTTTATGTGTTCTGTATGCTAATAACGCCTATGCTAAACTTAAATATTAACCCAAATCCTGTTTTAAGCACACTTTAACAGTCATTATCATGCACCAAGCACTTGAACATGACCATCCTGGAAATTTGACGTTAATGAGTTTACAAGAGGCACTGTAATAACAAATTGTCCGCAATATGTCTTTTTCAGTGCAATTTATTATTTTATACACTAAAATAGTCAAGCCTATTTCTGTATTCTTTTGTATGTGCAATAGGAAGTCATTTGTATTATATGTCTGAGGTGTAACAGTAGAACTTGAACTAGACTTGAACGACTTCTAAATAATCCACTCTTACAGGGGAAAATAAAGAAGACATTTATATTCAAACTATGGTGAAAATCATGGTGGTGATATAATATGGTAATACAACTTATATCATGACATATTATGTGTATAATATATAATTTAGAGCAACTCTTTGTAATACTTTAATGCCAACCACATTTGTTTTACAAACAAATTAAACAACCGTATCAGAAAACAGGAAGTTGTGATAGTAGTTTGCACAGGATGTACGGTATTCTCAACTGTATCATTATTATCATTATTAACACAATTTGACCATAAAGATCTGATTTAGTTCAAATTACGACAGGTGAGCTGTCAGCTGATTTGTGCTGTTAAACAAGCCATTTCTTTTCAAATAGCAGTGAAGTCACAAGTGTTTTGGTTTCTCACTCAATCTTTTAGTTAAAAATCTAAACAGGATCATGAATGCTCGGGATCACAGGCTCCTGAAAATGTGTTGCTAAAATCGATTTTGTATTTTTTCTTACCTTTCAGGCCATCGAAAAACATCTGTCTGTGTTTCCTAATGTGTGCAATATGTTACCATGGTGACTGTCGACTTGTGTGATATCACCGCAAAGTATCAGTTGGCTACAGGTGAGTTACTAGAAGTGCAGCATTTATAGTGGACAGCTGTAGTTTTTCATATTGTTTTGAGTTGACAATCCAAACCTATTTGAGGTTTCTCACAAAAACAACAGCCAAGGTCTGGAGTTCCTTGCATGCCAGGTCCACGGGGAGGGGATAACCTCTGCTCGCAGACACAACAAGTGTAAAATGAAAACAAACGTGCAGCATCCACGCCCAAGCCTCAAGGTCTTTGCTAATTTATATGCTCAAAAATAGAAACAGCAGCAATCCTTGCACTCGCTGATAAATCAAACAGGAAACTGCAATGTTAATTCTAATCTAATATTTCCTTCTAAGAGTATTTATTCTTATGTCAACGCTCCAATGGCAGAATTAAGTGTAAACTGTGAAATGCACAGGATGATCAGAGGCCAACAATGCAGATAATTATCATTTATTTCATTAAGGATTAAAACCAAGCGTGATTTGTATCTGTATCTAATCTATGCATTTCGTTTAAACCATTTTTTATTAAAATGTATGTTTTAAAGCTTTATTGGTTGATTATAAAAGAACGGATGTTTCAGATTTTACTGTTACCAGTGAATCTTGCTCATGCAACTGTAATTGTGACTGTAGCCATACAGGGAAGCATGAGGAGGCATGAATATTAGACTGTGGCCACTGCGTTGACCTGTGAACTGACAAATTATTCTTGAGCAGAAGTAATGAGTCAGAGAACGCCGGACATAAAATGTATTGCCTAGGGCTGTTCAAACACTTACTTTTGGACACTTTCAGAGGCACTTAAGCTCTGCACACATGCACACAGTCATTCACCGGCCCCCTCATGCATACTGTGCAAACATGCGGACACACACCCTCACGAAGCAGAGGCAGGCGTTGACTATAAAAGCTACTCCCAGTGGAAGGTGTGGAGCACAATCAGACCAGTCCAGTCGCACATACAGACACATAAGGACACACACGACTCCGCTGCACTGGGATATGAACACTCTCGTCCAAACCTGCCTCCTGTCCTATGGTAAGTCCACACCTGTATTTGGACAGCTTTGTGAATCGGTGAACTGCAGCAGAGATAGTGCAAGACAAGGCTTGTTATATTCAGCTGTTTCTCCGGAAAGAATTTCTATCTCAAGAATTTGGCCTCTGGCTGTATAGAAAATCTCAGAGAAGTAATAAGTTATAATGGTTGATATGTTTTGTTATATTTTGCATATTTAACATCGTTATGTTAACCATTGGAGCAAATTGTAGAAGTTTAATATGATACTAAACATTAGTTTATATGTTGGCCATCATGTTGGACATCATTATTGGTATTGATATTTGTGTTAAATAATAAATACAACAACAGTTGTAACAGTTGAGCTTACAGTCGAAATGAAACACTACATGAACTTTGTTCTTTGACCCGTGTCTTCGTCTCACCTGTAATTGTTACCTTCTTCTGTGCTGTCTGTAGTAGTGTGCAGTGCTCTTGGTGTGTGGGGATCAGAGGTGACCTTCTCCACAGAGCTGAGTGGAGTGACAGGGGGGCCAGCCTCAGGAGAGGGCCTCCACAGTTCTCTGAATGACGATGATGAGCTGGAGTTGGTTGAACTAGATGAAGATCCCTCAGGGGCAGCAAATTCTCATGGTATTTGGATTCTATTTACAGTTACTGTTCCTAATTTATCATCTATTTACTTTTCATCATGATGATATAATGTTCAATTTAAAACAGCTGATTACTGAAACATAAGTAAAGTAAACTTGAATAAACTAAGCCACCAGTGGGTCCAAACTTTCCATATCACTATTTAACCGAGGTGACAAAAATATATTTAGAAAATGACTCAATTTTTCTCACAGCATTGAACACGAAAAATAATGTCATTCTGTGCTGGTGCCAAACACATAAAGATAATAATGTATTCTCAGTTTTGTAACTTTCCCCACTCTGTTTTTCTACAGTGTTTAACATCCTTAAAGATGAGAGGAAAAAGAAAAAGGGAAAGGGAAAGAGGAAAAACAGACAAAAAAGTAAAAGCATAACGGCTCTGAACCCAGAGCACACTTACTTCACAAGTGGATACACATCAGCCTTCAGCACCACAGAGAACCCCTGCACCTCCACTCACCTGGACTTCTGCATCCACGGGCACTGCCACTACCTAGAGGGGCTGCACGAGCCTGTCTGCATGTGAGTACCAACAGCTCACTCTACTGGATATGATATACTTAAACTGTATACGAACGAACTACAGGCATGAGATTGTTTTCCATCTCTTAACTCAGAGCCTCAAAACTGGAATAAATAGATTAGATAATAATAGATAATAAATTGTGTATTGGTACAGCCCTATCTACCACATGGGACTGACTCAAATTGTCCAGTTGCTCTTAGCTGCAACTCAAGTGTATGTATGCAGTGATTCAGAATGTATATACACAAAGACCAATGGTTGTCTGACACATTGCGCCTCTTGTTGCAGCTGTATGAAGGGTTATGTGGGGTTGCGCTGTGGGATCCAGACCCTGGAGACTAAAGGGCTCTCAGAAGACGAGGGCAGTGGGACAGAGCTGGTTCAGACTGTGCTAGTGGTCATCGCTGTGGTTCTGTCCGTCATCAGCTGCACAGCCATCATCCTCATGACCTGTGCCCAGTGAGTTTACTCTTATGTTTCACTTATAAAAGGTTCAGATGCAGTTCAGAAGTAAAACTCTTCACACTAAAGCTTTAGCTTGCAATAAAAGCACATAGAGCCTCTCTTTATCTTGCTTGGTAACACATCAAAGGCAGACAACACACCCAAACACACCTTCTCTACGCAAGTAGCTCACACACGTCACCTTCTACATTGAGTTTACTAGACTAGTTCATCAAATCGTAATTATCTTTTAACTGTTCGTCTTATGACTTCAATAAATGTAAATACAACTCACAGCCACACTCACTCAGTGATTGCTGTTGCCATGTAATATATTTTTTTATCAGCCTGTGACTAAATCCTGATTCAAAGTGTCGGTAAATGGAGCAAAGTCAACAGTTCAAGAGTAATGCAACATGATAATTTGTAAGCTATTTTGTTTTTTACAAGTAGCCAAGTTACAACAAGATGAAACTTAATATATCACTCATTTAAAGTTGTTTTGAAAATATAGACCTGTATAAATATAGACTATAGACCCATATAAACTTCAAACAACAGAAAAAACTATTGTATTTCATTCAGCCGAAGTCAAAGCAATGAAACCTACACTGCAGAGAAGCCACAAGGGAAGGTCCTGTTCTAAAGGATGACCCGATGGTAAAGATTTTGCTTTTGTGTCCTTTCTTTTGTAGTTACAGGTCTCATAAAAATTTCCTGGCGTCATATCTTGGAAGTGGCGGGACAGCAAAAGAACAAGAGAAACTCCAGAAAAACCAGAGTGACGCTGTGGTGTGAAAGTTGTTGCCAGGTATGGAAGTCATTCTTCACCCGTTTGACCTACTTACACATATTCACACGGCAGAATGTTTTGTATTAAGCAAAGTAAAGACATATTTTTATTTATGGACCTCTCCCTTCTGATATTTTCTTGCTGCAGTTCAAAAGAGGCAGTGTAGGTGAAATGTTATAGTCAAGGAAAACAGAAAATTCAGATTTCTTTTTGATTTTCAAGTAGAAAATAATATAAAAAACAAGTTAAATATTTTGGTAATATATTGTTTATGATGCAGAAGAACATAGCAGACAACTTAAAAATGCACTGTGTAACCTTTTCCTTGAGCCTGCATGTTTTTTCTTATATTGCGCAATTCTTCTCTCCCTATTAAACATATTGACAATTTCTAAACACTATTTCCTTAAAGCGATGCTGTAACCTGGGCATTGTAGTGATGATGTAATGACCGCTATTCCACAATTAAGGCCACCATCCGGTCATGACTCGCACAAGTGTTAATCCAAACAGGAAAGAGTAGGCTTCTGTTGTGATTGTGGTGATCGTTGAGTAAAGGGATTTGCATCATGTCGTTTGGAATCCCCATGAGTGTCAAGAATAACCTGTCATTCATAAATAGCACAGCGATTGTTGATTTGTGGATCCTAAGAATTTAATCGCAGAGCTTACACGTGGTCAGGCCCGAGACACACTCACTCACACGCAGCCTCTGCCAGTTTAGCAAAAACAATCTTGCCATTTGTAGCATTCACAACGTCATAACATAACACAATGTAAGGTTAGCTAGTACAATGGTATAACAGATAGATATGATCTGCCTTTTGTTACACTTAATTGTCATAAAGTGTCAGAAAAAGACAACAAAATATTCAAAATTCTACATTTACTTTGGGTTTTTAAACATTGAAGACGAATAATACAACCCAAACAATTCCTAACAAATAATACAATTCTAAATCTGCATCAAAATGAAACATCATAATTTTTATTCGTTTCTGTTGTTTAATTCCAGTGAGCTATACCTTGCGAAGACGGAGCAGCCCTGCAGACCCCGAGGAAACGTGATAAAAGTAGAGCTGGCTGCTTTAGTAGATGCTGTGTTTAAAGAATCATCTGAAGTCCTTGTTAGAATTTAATTTATTGTAGTGTGATTATTTATTGCTAAAAATGGCATCAAACTGTATGTACTGAATGTGGATGCTGAGCGTTCACTTTTCTAGAAGTTTATAGCTAGTATTTTATTTATTGCACTCCTGTTGTTATAGGTCAGACAAACCAACATCATCTCAGTCTGGAAAAGGGATGGAAAATTATCACCAATAAAATGTCTCAGTGTTATGTTGGAAATATTTTGTTTCCTAGTTTGACATGAAAATGATTTACATCCCCATCTGCTTTGGATGTCTAACTGCTCATGCACTACTTTTGCAAAAACATGACTTCACTCACACACTCACAACAATCAATCTCTTTAAAGTGTCATTGTGTAACTTAGAAAAATATATACAAAATAAATCAATAAACCAAAAACTAAAATCACTATGAGTGGGCTTGCAGCTCCACAAACCTGACCTGTACCCTCTTGTTTAGCTCCATGTCTCTTAGTTACCACAGCATGACAAAAAAGTGATCTTATCTGTATATAGTATGGATTTAATTTTCTATATATGGAATCATGCAAGCGACGTACCACCTTCAAAAAGTTACGCAGTGCTGCTTTAAATTAAAGGGCCAACATAGATTCCATCGAAACCCAAACATTAAATCCAACACCTATTTGTTGAGAGTTGAGGTTGAATGTGGCCAATTTGCTAACAAAAATTCTGCTCATATTCTAATAACTGACTGTTACTGACATAAAAGCACACTGTGTTCTATCATAAATGGCCAACTTGCTGCATATGCCCTACGTGAATGGACATAATCATTATTATTTGCACAAGGGCAACAATAAAAATGTTTCCACTAAACCCTCCCAGAACTGCACCTGAATGATGCAGAGGCGTGCCTTCTTGGAACTATTTTGGGAATGTTGAGGTTACTCCATGCAATCAGGGTATGCGCAGATATCCGAGTGCTAAATATAGCCTAAGAACAACAAAGCTATAATGTAAAAACCAAAGTAAAGTAAAACCCACAGAAATTGGTTTTAGTGCTTCTTGCTTTCAGTATTACTTTAAATGATCTATTGGTATATTCAGGAGGAAGAAATCATTGAATTTTAAGAGGAGTTTATGGTAAGTCTTACTACTAATAAAAGGCAGAATAAATAAACAAGACACTTAAACATGTAAAAATGTCCATATCTAAACTGCCTAAAGTGAAGCTGGTTCACGATATAGCTCTTAATTGTACGTGTGACTGCAATAATGTAAATATAATTTAGAGCAACACTTACTTTGTGTAATAGATTTTTTTTATCAGCCTGTGATTAAATCCCAATCAAAGCATCAATAAATAGTCCAAGAGAAATGCATGCTATTTTGTTTTTTACAAGTGGCCCAAGTTAGAACAATATGAAACTTAAATTAAAACAATGTAAAACTAACCATAGCTAAACTGCCCCCTACAATTCCTGCAAGTGCAAGTGCTGGTGTAACACCAGCTGGTTCACAATACATGGTAGAAAATATAATCACATACTGCTCAAGAATTTGGTTGTTATATTGACTGTTGACAATGCATCAAGGGCCCTCAGTCAGTGATGATTTTTTTTGTTTGCGTGGCCAGAAAAAAAAAAATCTGTCTGTGAATTATGATAAAGCCTATAGGCTATACCTTGTACTTGCACTTCCTTTTTCTTAGCTTTGAAACAATTTAACAACATATGTGTTTCGCAAAGTTAGGTTAATAATAATGAAAGAAAGTTAAGTCAACTTTGCTTCCTATTTATATGTGATATTTTGTTAAAAACATATAATATTTTGTTTTGAATTTATAATTGCTATGGGAATGGTGCTAGATTTTCATCACTCTAAAACCCATGTGTGACAAGTGTGTTCCTGCATTGTGTAGTTTTGAGGTGTTTGTGGTGCATTAAGGAGCCATGGGACACTGCCGAACTTTTGGAGGCAGTCTCTGTTTAATCCAGTTAACATACAAAAACAAGATCAGCATGTGCTGCGAATCACCAGTCCAGCCCAAACTCTTCCCAAAATGGGACCTAAAGAAGGGAAGAGAAGTATCGAACTCCAAATTTACACAAGTGCATGAGGGAGACACACGAAGAAGAAATAAAATACAGTAGCAGCTAAAGGACGCCAGGCATGCAACAAATTTTGTGTAATACTGATACTAATTACACACGGATATGCTCAGAGTCATTCACATTGAACCTGCCTGTAGAGTTTCTGAAGTAAGCTACTGGTCATATTTAATGTGGATCATATCTGTCAAGTTGAAAAAGAGAAAGAAGTTCAAACTGAATTTCTTCCTCTCTCTTGCAATTCAAGTGGGCAGTATCCAAGTGATGCTATTTCAGTTGAAAAAAGTTCTCCAGGGGCACATTCTCAAACTGACATTTTAACAATGGACAAATGTCTAGCTTTCAGGCATTTGCCTGAATAAGAAAATGTAGGTGTGGTATCTGATAGTTTCACTTGAATCAAGGTGGGCCCATAGTTTTTATATGTCGCCATGGAGACACAGTAAACATAGTCGGAATGGGGATAGTTGGTCAGTCCCACATATAACTCACATATTGTTTAAACAAAAAGGCTTTACTGGCATTTAGTGGGTGTGGTCGTACTTTTACACCTGTGTACAGGTTAGTAGCTGTTCCAGTGAAAATAAATCAACTTTAGAGCCAGTGGTCGTAAGGCACTCCTACGGCAAGTGTAATTATTGAGCTCGGGATCGATTCGTAACATCACACATAACAGAATTTAAATCAGAATAGCCCAATGTTAAATCAATGGGGATTTTAAGATGCTAAATACTAAACTTTGTGTTAATTCAAAAGTATTCCAACAGAATATACTGATAAATGTATTTACCAGAAGTGACCCAGCAGTTTATCAGGTTCTTCCATGGATTTTTGTTCACTTTTTTTCTTACATTGTTTTGGCTAATGTTTTTCTACCTACACTAACAGCAAACATGGCAGATTTCCATGGTAACGGCTGTTTTTTGATGTTCTGCCCCGCCCACTTTTGCCACAGATATGCACTTTTGTTGTAAACGCACTTCCGTTTGACGAGAACTCCATTAAAGCTAATGATGAACGAGGGAAAGTCTCGCCGCTAAAATGTTACATAAAGTAGGTTGATTTGTGTAAAATGTTTAATGAACATGAGCAACAACAAGTCAACAACGCTCCGATTTCCTGGGCGGTCTGAAAATGGCTTTTTAGTCCATGTAGAACTTATTTTCTGTTGAGCTCGTCTGCCCCGTGTAAACTAATACAACGGAAACAAGATGGCGGCGCCCACGACAACTTCCGGAATAAGGTGAATAGACAATGGTAATGTGGTGAGATAGTTGAACAGGCATGATTGTGTAAACACTATGGTAAACACTGACTGATGATGAAAATGGTTGAAACAAATGCAAAGAAAAGGCCACATAAACCTAGGAAACTATACCATTCCATTGTCATTTTATATGATATATTTTTATTATTAATTTTTAAATGTATTTACTTTTAGAAACATTTACATTTGAAATGAGCTACAACACGTGGTGAGCACCGTCCAGTAATAAAAGCCTGATAAAGCAGATTATACATATTGGTTTGTCATTTACTGGCAGACGCAACAAATAAATCCATTACAGCAATAACAGATAATGAAGAAGAAGAATCAAATTGCATACACAATGTCTTTGATCCATTGTAGGTTTTCACCTGAAATAAAGGTGTAAACACCAGGCTTATCGATGCGTCCACAATCCTTTCCAAAGGAGGTAACACCAACTAGATTTCCTTTGCAGAGCAGTGGTCCTCCAGAATCTCCCTGCAACACAAACCATGTGTTACAATGTCTATTGCTGTATAAGGTTAAAACATTCACTGCTTTTAATTTTTTTGTTTTCTTTAGTAAATTATTTGTAGAATCCTGAATTTCTTGTGAATAAATTTTAAATCAAAGAGTTCTCACTTTGCAGGAGTCTGCAACATTAGTACCATATGAGCCGGCACATATGTGTCCACTGGTGATTGTCGGAGAGTGGTTGTAGTACTGCTTACACTTGGCCCGGTCAATCACAGTCACATTGACAGACATCAAAACATCTGAAGGTTCCTTATTGGTACCAGTTTTGCCCCATCCTGCAACCATACAGGTGCTGCCTGCCACAGGGTACACACTTTTGCACGGAACCAACACTTTCACAGTCTTGCTTTCAGTCACAGCTTCATCCAGCTACAAGAGGCAAGAATATAGGAATTTAGCAGCAAAACAAAGCATTTGCAGTTCTGTGAATTATTTTCCAATTGACTATTATTATGTGGTGATTTTTGGCAAAGCGGTGTTGCCTTTTTTTTTATTGCCTTTTTATTACCTTTTTGCCAACACAAAACATCCATCAGTGTTCATACCTTTATCAGCATGAGGTCATTGACCTTCTCGTTTGCATCGTAGCACGGATGTTTGATGTATTTCTCCACTTTTCTGATCTGCCTCGAATCCTTTTCTGTTTTTCTGATGTTGTGCACACCCAACATCACTTTTTTAATTTTAACATCTCTAATAATGAAATTATGTACATGCATAAGTTAAAAAAAAACTCATTTGCTTTTCCTTATACTGTATTTATCAACACATACTTGTAACAGTGTGCAGCAGTGAGGACCCATTTTGGACTTATCAGAATTCCTCCACAAGCTGGTCCTTGCTTGTTTTCTAGCAGAGCCATGTAGGGCATGGTGTGAGCGACCACTTCATTACCATTAATAATGTCAACACCATTGCCTGAAACAATAAGCAGCATCATTATTGCTCTAAACATCAACAACTTTAAACTATAAACATCAGTTTACAAATACAACAATAACTGTTACTCACCAGTGCAGACCAGACACAAAGCACATAGCAAAAACACACAAGCAAGACTATGAATCATTTTCGTTTCCTCTTAGAGCTTGTGGTGGTGAAGAAATAAGGGCTGTTCGATAGAGTTTCTTTTTTAAAGGGTAACTGACCCCTTTACTCCGCCTATAAGATGAAAATGCTTTGAAATGAACAGACTGAGGAGATGAACTGAGGGTGGAGCCTGGACATGTGATTGCCAGCATGCATGTTTGTATCAAGTCATTAAATAAAACTAAATTACTTACATAAAACAGGAAAATTGTCTGGAAAAATAATAAATTGCAATACTTTCATGTTAAGCTAATAAATGTTCAGGGTGGAGCCTGTGCAGCGCTAAACATGATTCAGAAGAATATGTTGACCCCGTAATTCTGTGGTTTGTGTTTCTCATTTATCACTCACATCAGCTGTGGTGAAGTGAGTGGTGTGCACTGAAGGGGCCAAGATGGTGAAACTCTGTTCACACAGACAATGGCAAACACTTGAGACTATGCAACGAAAGCCAATGCAAGTTAGTTAGCGAGTAGTTTATTTTGATCACAGGTATGTTTGAACATCCAATTGCAATAATATTTCACATGCAGAAAGTTTTAAAAGGTGTAGGCTGAAGCATATGCTTATTAAGGCTACCCTTTAAACCTCACTGTCATAATACAAGTGTTTGTGACAATGTGAGAGTTTCAATGTCAAGACTTGAACTAGCACCTTTCTTTCAAAGGCATGTGGTGTATGCTGACATTTAGCAGCCTGGACTATTGGAGCTGTTGGTTTCAAGTTGGTTCCTCTGCATCCAGTTAAACTTGTCTCATCTGTGATTAATATGATGCAGGTTCTGTGCTGTACGCCAGTCCCCTTCCGCCATAGTTCTATCCTAATGGGGTTTTCTCTGGAGCCATGCCAAAATATTATTATTATTATTATTATTATTATTTTATTTTTTATGTATTTATTTATTTTTTAATGACTTGAATTTGTTTTATTTTCAAACACAGAAAATACAATGCAGCCCATCGACCTCTCCACAGAAACACAGACAAGCAATGTGGTGTGGATAAAATTGGGTAGCTTATACATTTCACACACATTTCACACACATTAAACAAGAACCACAATGAACAAAAATTAAATTGTTACATTATAATAATTTAAAGATGCCATGTATGTAGAATATGTACGCAAGTCATTGACTAAATATGTGACACGTAAGAAGACCATTTACTATCATAATCATCTTCCCTATTCAAAAGTCTAAGATAACCTCTCTAGGGCCAATTGACTGAGAGAAGTATGCCACTGAATAACAGATGGGACTGAAGGGGCCTTCCACTCCCTCACAAGTAGTTTCCTTCTTAACATAATAGTGTTAAAGCCCAATGCGAAAGAGATGAGGGTAAAATTCTTCAAGAATCTAAAGCCTGCTGCAAAAAGGAATATCTCGACCAACAACCCTCTCTACCGATGACCGGAATTTCTAAGCGTTTGGACAAATGTGCTACTATCATCCTGGCATTTCCAGCAGGCGTGATTATCGCTCTAAACCAGGGGTGTCTAAACTTTTTCTATCGAGGGCCACATACTGAAATATGGACCAAGCGGAGGGCCACAAATCAATAATGAAACGTTCAAAAAAGCTGCATTTATCTGATGTTTTAAGAACCACCACATCTACATTCAGTCTCAGTGCCTTAATACCAGGTTTGTATTGCACCAAAATGTTAGTTATTTAGGTTAGAATTGTCGAAAATCTAAAATTTGCTGTAAAAAGTAGTTCTTGGGACAATGGGCCAATTCACCATGAAGCCTAAGGGCCAAGAAAAATTGGTCTGAGGGCCGCATTTGGCCCCCGGGCCTTAGTTTGGACATGCCTGCTCTAAACAGTCCCAGTCCCACTTTATGCAAGTTGTAGGCAGCCCAATATATTCTTATTCATTCATTTTCTACCACTTGTTACCGTTAGGGGTCGCGGGTGACACCCAGGACAGTGGCCAACTCGTCGCAGGGCTAACACAGAGACATGGACAGACAAACAATTCACTCTCTAAGGGCAATTTAGAGTTGTCAATTGACATACACCTTTGGACGGTGGGAGGAAGCCGGAGAACACAGTAACACGGGAAGGACATTTAGACTCCACCCAGAGAGATTGTATGATGTCGGTCTAGTCCGGGAATCGAACCACGATCTCCTTATTGGGAGGCAGGAGCTCTGCCACCGTGCACCCCGGTTATACTCTTGTTCCTTAACTAATACCTCAAATGACTTCAATGCGTCACTGTCACATAGATCCTCGAACACTAATATACCACTGAGAAACCAGGACTTCCAAACAAATGGTGCTTTGCTTATACATAGAATCAGAATCAGAATCAGAATCAGAAAGCGGTTTATTGCCATTGTCAGTGAAATTCACAAACGTAGGAACTTGCTTCGGCGTAGGTGCAACATAAAGCAAAGGATAAAATATAAAAAATATTTAAAAAGGCATGCATAAAATTAAGAATAAAATAGACTAAGATAGACTATATACAGAATGTACAGTTGGCAGATAGTGCAATGTGCAAATGAGTAGTGCAAATAGATTGTTCTTAAATAGTATTATTGTTGAAGTGACAGGTGTTACAAAGTGTTCATGAGTCCAACGGCAGAGGGAAAGAAACTGTTCTTGTGGCGGGAGTTTCTGGTCCGGATGGACCGAAGCCTCCTGCCCGAGGGGAGTGGCTCAAATAGTCCGTGTCCAGGGTGAGAAGGGTCAGCTGTGATCCGACCTGCTCGTCCCCGAGTCCTGGAGACGTACAGGTCCTGGACAGATGGAAGGCTGCAGCCGATCACCTTCTCAGCAGAGCGCACAATGCGCTGTAGTCTCTGTTTGTCCCTGGCTGTGGCTCCAGCGTACCACACGGTGATGGAGGAGGTGAGGATGGACTCGATGATGGCCGTGTAGAACTGCACCATCATCTGCGCCGGCAGCTTGGCTTTCCTCAGCTGCCGCAGGAAGTACATCCTCTGCTGGGCCTTCTTGATGATGGAGCTGATGGTCGGCTCCCACTTGAGGTCCTGAGTGATGGTGGTGCCAAGGAAGCGGAAAGAGTCTACGGTGGTGATGGGAGAGTCTGTCAGGGCGAGGGGGGGCCGGGGGGCTGAGACTTTCCTGAAGTCCACGATCATCTCCACTGTCTTCTGGGCGTTGAGCTCCAGGTTGTTGGTGCTGCACCAGGACACCAGCCGGTCCACCTCCCTCCTGTAGACAGACTCATCGCCGTCCGAGATGAGTCCGATGAGGGTGGTGTCGTCTGCAAACTTGATCAGTTTTACAGAGTCGTGGCTGGAGTTGCAGCAGTTGGTGTACAGGGAGAAGAGCAGAGGAGAAAGTACACAGCCCTGTGGAGTTCCTGTGTTGATAGTCCGAGTCTCTGAGACATTCTTCCCCAGCCGCACGCACTGCCTCCGGTCCGTCAGGAAGTCAGTGATCCACCTGCAGATGGAGTCAGGCACGTGGAGCTGAGAGAGCTTGTCCTGGAGCAGAGCAGGGATGATGGTGTTGAATGCAGAGCTGAAGTCCACAAACAGGACCCTGGCGTAGGTTCCCGGGGAGTCCAGATGCTTCAGGATGTGGCTGTATGGGTTTCTGCCATTATAAATTATGCTCAGTAGGTGGTGCTTTAGACTACAACAGCCTTTCTAAGGCTCTTCTTCGCCCTCTGACTTGTGCATTTCCGCCTCCAGTTGGGCATGTTTACGCCAGTGCTCTGCTGCTTCAGGTAGCTATCGTTCTTGGTTTTCTACAATATTTACGTTTTCTAGCCACTAATGCCTGTGTTATTTTAGTGCCGTGGCATGGCGGTCATTCCCGTGAGTCATCGCTTCATGTAGCGTTGTTATTCTGTGCTTTGGCATCTGGCAACCTGGGAGCTGGGGTCCGAACATGTCGTAGGATCCAGACTGTAATCCGTCACCCGTCAAGGGTGTGTGTCAACTGGTGTCTAAAATGAAGTAAAGGGGGCTGGTCAAGCCGTGGCCCCCCGCTGTCTTGCCTCGGCCCAGTTTGGGATTACCTCCATGTGCGGCATGTCGCCGGTCCTTACAGCTTTTATTTTTCTATTGGACTATTATATGGAGAACTGTGCAATGAGCGCATCATGTGAATTGGAAAAAGAATGGGAAAATGTGCCATTGTGAACATTGTGATCAGCCATGGTTATTTACTTTTGGCTAAATTATACTTTGCCTCCTAATGATTGCAACGAACCTGTGTGTCCTTATTTTATTTTCTGTGTTTATACTCGATGGCGTTGTTGGCTTTTATTTAATTTACTGCTACGGTTCAGTTCAAAATGAGTTGTCACCATCCCCTCATGCTACAATCTGGCGTTGCGTTGGCAGGATACAATCTACTAAATTGGAGTTCTGTTTTTTGGACTAGTTGTCACAAGTCAAGATCATAACTTCATTGAAGTCACCACCCAAAATAATTGAATAATCCCTCAGATCAGTCAGTTTCCTCTTTAGTCAACCTAAAAAGTATGGATCATCGACATTTGGGGCATAGACATAGGCGGAAATTATTTTTGTGCCTTGGATCTCACACACCACCTGCCTCATCTTTGCTCTGTTTTAGGCATTTAAACTGCAAGTTTTTACTAATTAGGGCAAAATGAAGGGTTCACAGAGACTGGAATTATTAGAACGGTGTTAAAGATAACCCAGTTAAAACATGTCTTAAAGGAAGAAGACTTGAGGAAGAAAAGCAGCACTTAATGATTTCAGAAGCTGAGCAATGTAAAGCAATATGACAAAAAATACCACAGCAGTCGCAATAAATCCAACTGGAGCACAAGCGGCAGCACATCGCAAAGGTGGAAATCCAGCACTCTCTCCAGCAGCACAGCAGTGCGCTCCTGCGCAGCCACCCACATACACATGTATGCCTTTTCAGGCGGCATTTGCCATTCACCGCATCCTGTCCGCAGGGCCTTAAGGCATCCAAATGAGCCTGGACAAGGTTCTGAGCAGATAGTGAGAGAAGAGAAGAATGAGATAAGAATTTCTGCTCTATCAGCAAGAGATCAAGCCAGTGTTTCAGAACCAGCAGCACCACGACCAAAATTATTTTCACCAACCCCAGAAAAAGATTGTTCTCCAGCAACTCTCTCATGGTTTTCAGGTGTTTTCAGTGTTTGTATATGTGGATAATGCCTGTGACAGAAGCACTAAAGAGCTTGATACTTTCCTTGTCACATCATTTCTGTGTCTTCTTTGACTTGTCCTGCAGTTGTTCGAAAAAAACACATAAATGACAGCACAGGTGCGTTGTTCATTGAAATGATAAACTTTGAAAATGCCTCATGTTCTAATGTTGATGATTTGCTGAACACTAGTATTTTCAATGTCTTGGACACCATTATGAAGGTTAAAAATAAGTGGAAGGCACCTTGGAAGAATTACTTCCTGTGGCCCAGATAATAGACTTTAAAGCAGTTCTGCTTGTGTACAAGTCTCTCCCTGACCAGCCAACCTCTGCCATATGTTTTCGTCTTCCAATCCCTGTGTCTCATGTAGCTCTGGGAGTGATGCCAACAAAGGAGGACAGCAGATTGACGGCTTTGTTGTCCCACCACCAAACTATTATTACATTGTTCTAGTTGACTCTGTAATCAAAGAAGCTTCTTTCCTGTTTCTTTAATTTTACAGTCACCTATCAGTTCATCCTTTTAGTGCCCAGGTAGTCGATTACTCCCTTTTCCTTGCCTGGCAAGTCCAGAATGATATATCTATGTATTATTTATACATGATATATCAGTCTGGTCGCCCTGCCCTCCGCCGTGCGTCGAGTCAACTCCAAAACGTACCGAGCAATCAGATTTGTTTATTTCAGTGACGCACACTCTAGCGCGGCGGAAGTAGCAGAGTTGGCTACAACACATGTATTCTCAAAGGCTGTGTCTGAATGTCCACACTCTCTCTTCTTCTCTAACCCCTCAATTACTATAATCCTGCCCTATTCAGTGGACTAAATAATGCACTCAGTCACAGAGCGATTTGGACACTCAGCTCACTACTTTCTCCACGGCGCACGTCACGTGACTCGTCTGAGAGGAAAAAAAAGTCGTCAAAACACAGATAAAAATGTATTTCTGTAATGAATATGGATCAAATCCGCCTTACACGCACATATTTATAGGCTAATAAACATCATGTTTTATTCATCATGGATCACACATGAGACATCAAACGGACTGGATTTTTCAATTTTTTGCCGGAGATTTGCGATCTATTCACAGCTCAAGCTAAGGTAAGTGGCTAACGCCAGCAACTCTGCCGCTAACGGATGGTTTGAAGTGTTTTGTTCATAATCGCGGCTCAGCAGTTCGTTTAAACAGCTCCTCTTTCTGCTTTCATTCAGTTCTCTGTAGTTTTTCCGACCCTCGCTGTGCATTGTGGTTAATTTTAGCCGGTCTAGTGACCATCGCTCATGGATGTCTTAAAAGAACTGGTTAAGGCACTCCCCCTCTGTCTGTAGTCCCAGATTGATTTGTGGCCGTGCGAGGTACTGCAGCCTCTTGGAACCAGCCTTTTTCTAAAATTGCACATTATAATTGCAGACAGTACTGAATTATTATCGGCATTTAAATAAAATAGAAGGATATGTTCTTTCCTACCGTTTCTAAAATCACCGAAATTATCGTTTTTATATGAAGTGACGTCACCGCAAACATGTGTGAGTCACGTGAATGAGCGTCGGACGATACAAACAGAAGCACGTGGAAAAGGCTCGACTAGCGATACCTGTAAGTTGTATTTTATTTCATTTCAGACGCTTTCACGTGTGCTCTAACATGAAGAATACAATTACAATCACACAAGCTAACGTTAACACAAAAACTTGCAGCTGCATGGTCGTTCATGTCGCTCAAAGCGTCATGGGGGATTGTCATCACGTGGCGCCCTAAAGCAAAGATGGCAGCCTCCGTATCAGGAAGTAAAGCAAAGATGGCAGCCTCCGTATCAGGAAGTAAAGCAAAGATGTCAGCCTCCGTATCAGGAAGTAAATGCGGAAGTAAGAAATTTTTTTGGGGTCATGCGCCAATGAGCACACTCCATAGGGATAAACAGGGTGGGCATTTTGGATTCATCTTCCAGGTTTTATTATAGTTCTATGCCATCGCTGGACACCACTTTTCAAGATGCATTGTGGGAAATTTTGTGTGCACAACTTTTTCACCTGTTGGACATTCGGACACCACTAAAACGCGTGACCACTATATAGGATACACTCTGATTGGTTTACTTCACTTCCTGTTCGCTCGGGTTTGCGCCGCCCTAGAAATTGAATTGACTCAAATGCCGACGTGACTCATCCGCTGGTACAGCGGTGAGTCTGGATTTTTCCAGGCAACCCTTTTCCCACCTGTCCTCTTTCCTTTTAGCTTTTCCTCCCTCTGATGTTTTTGTTTATTTTCAGCCTGTGTGACTGTCTTCTTCTGTATTTGACCGGTCACTTTCAATGAACTCCGAAGATTTTGTCTTGTTCTTTTTTCTCTTCTTTACTTTTCCTCGTTGCTTTGTTGCATGTGTCGCCTTTGAACCCCATTCTTCCACTTCAAGTCTTACTCAAGATGCTATTGAAGAACTTCCCTTAGGGTCTGCTGTATCGAATTTGATACAATAATTTTCTTAACATGGTAGCAATAAACCGAATATAAAAACTTTAATATTATGAATTGCCTCAAAGGAGTAACTCTTCATGTTGAAATATTTGTAGAAATGAAACAGAAAGTCTCACCTACCTTACGTGTCAAAAAAGCCATTTAATTCCCCTTCATTCAGTCATGTGAGCACTATTGCAAGTAAGCCATTTTGGATTTGACCATGTGAACTGCCAGAGTTACTGTTGTGCATAAAATCTGCTTCAGGGGGTAGAAGACAAGTTTCAAATTGTATACAACAGTTTGTTGAGTAAAGATTTTACGATGTGGAGATACGTATGGCCTAATTGCATTTATTCTGTAAAGCTCTTTCAACGACTTTGTGTACAAATTGTGCTCTACAAATAAAATGTGACGGTGCAGTAGTGGATGTATGAAGAGAAGAGTAGGGCAGAAGGTACACAAGCCCTGTTCCGTTGCAGAGGGTCTGTATGTCAAGACATTTCACAAGTGCTGCCACTAGTCCATTCTGCCAGCCAGATTTTTTTTATATTTTAGTGGTTATTTTGAATACCCCAGTAATAATTATTCACTTAAGTTCAGCTTCCCTCTCTGATTCTTTCGTCGTAACCTTCACATGTTTCTTCCGAGAAAATGACAGGGGTCTTTTTTGCATGCATTGCATCTTAACCACAAGAACCTCTCTTATGAACAATATGGTTGGTTCACATCCTTGCATAATGGAAACAGTAAATGAGGACTGTGTGGACATTTTGAGAACTAGTTCGCAGATATTTCAAAATATCCTGCAATGTAGTTGCATAGTTAAACATGCATAATTCTTTACCACTCCATGGTTGAGAAACAATGAGTAGAATTGATAAATTAATGCCCTACAGTAAAAATGTAAATGTAAACAAATAAAATGCTATAAAATGGTCATATAATTTTTTTAAAGTATAAACAAAGAATTCACTTTTGACCTGATCTAAAACAGTGCTGAAATTATGGTACGTGCTCCATTCATGTTGAATTGATGTAAAATAGATCTGATAAAGCTTTGGTAGATCCGGTGGTCCTCAGAAAGCTCAATGTTATTTGAGGTTCTTGGTGTGAAAAGCTTGAGAACCACTCATAAACCTTGGATAATGATTGAGCACCATCTAGTGATACAATGTGTTGTTTCATGTCCTCATTCCATACACCTACTATTTACCATTTTGTGAACACAATAAGAAGTGCAGACCACAGTGTAATTTTATTTTATTATAAAATATTAAAAAGACAAATAAACAAACAAGTGTCATGTAAAACAGGGTCAGCATTGGAATTGTTTAAGTATAGGAAAAATAATTAGATTTGAGAATTATTTATATATTTTTTTATCCACTGAATTTGTTTTTTTGTGAGAAAGGTGTAAACACCAGGCTTATCGATGCGTCCACAATCGATTCCAAAGGAAGTAACACCAACTAGATTTCCTTTGCAGAGCAGTGGTCCTCCAGAATCTCCCTGCAACACAAACCATGTGTTACAATGTCTACTGCTGTATAAGGTTAAAACATTCACTGCTTTTAATAGGTTTTCTTTTGTAAATTATTTGTACAATTCTGAATTTCTTGTGAATACATTTTAAATCAAAGTGTTCTC
Organism: Rhinogobius similis; assembly: GCA_019453435.1. Lineage (NCBI taxonomy): Eukaryota > Metazoa > Chordata > Actinopteri > Gobiiformes > Gobiidae > Rhinogobius > Rhinogobius similis. The sequence continues at coordinate 25,712,131 of CM033629.1, forward strand.
ACTTGGCAGGAGTCTGCAACATTGGTACCATATGAGCCGGCACATATGTGTCCACTGGTGATTGTCGGAGAGAGGTTGTAGTACTGCTCAGAGTTACACTTGGCCCGGTCGATCACAGTCACATTGACAGACATCAAAACATCTGAACTTTTCTTAGCTATGTTTTTGGTTTTGCCCCATCCTGCAACCAGGCAGGTGGTGCCAGCGTCAGGGTACTTAACACTTATAGGCAATAGCAGCACTTCCACAGTGTTGCTCTTCTTCACAGATTTATCCAACTAAAAAGGCAGAGATACAAGAAAATATCAGCAAAATTAGTGTACATAAAGATATGAAATCCCATTGATGCTTTGTGTTTTGTTTTGTGATTTCACAGTAACCTCATTCCCAAAATGTAGTTTTGTCAAGTATTATTTTTTACCCTGTTTTTTACCTTACCTCTATAGATAGAAACCGTCATATACCTTTATCAGCATGAGGTCGTTTACTTTTTCTTGTGCGTCATAGCAGGGATGTGTAATGAAGTTCTGAGCTTTCCTGATCTGCCTCGAATTCTTTTCTGGATTTTTGACGTTGTGCACACCCAGCATCACACGTTTGATTATATAATCCTTACTTGCACTGAAATTACATGGATTAGTAAATTACAACTTAATTTCATTTTTTACTTTTTTGTTATAGACTTAGATGAGTACTTGTAACAGTGTGCAGCAGTGAGGACCCATTTTGGACTTATCAGAATTCCTCCACAAGCTGGTCCTTGCTTGTTTTCTAGCAGAGCCATGTAGGGCATTGAGTGAGCGACCACTTCTTTACCATTAATAATGTCAACACCATTGCCTGAAACAATAAGCAGCATCATTATTGTTCTAAACATCACTTAACAAATATAACAATAACTTCTTACTCACTAGTGCAGACCAGACACAAAGCACATAGCAAAAACACACAACCAAGTCTGGGACGAATCATTTTCGTTTCCTCTTAGAGCTTGTGGTGGTGAAGAAATAAGGGCTGTTCGATAGAGTTTCTTATTTAAAGAGTAACTGACCCCTTTACTCCACCTATAAGATGAAAATGCTGTGAAATGAACAGACTGAGGAGATGAACTGAGGGTGGAGCCTGGACATGTGATTGACAGCAGTACTTTCAAATCTACTTTATTTAACACATTTTCAGGATGTGGCCAATTCAGAGCTAAGCATGACTCAGCAGAATCTGTCTGTGAACCTCCATTTATGTGAAATGTCTGTGGTTGGTGTTTCTCATTTATCACTCAGCTATGGTGATGGCAGTGGTATGCATAGGGCTAGTGAAGAGGTTGATTCTGAACAGTCATATCTAAAGAAACACAATGACATTCGTGAGAAGTGACATGTCACAGCTCTAAAGATTTAAGTTTAAAATCACAGTGTTGATATTGAAGCAATATTGATTGATTGATTGATTTTTTTATTAAAAAAAAAAAAAAAAAAGACAACACACTTTTCGTCGATGTAAACCCTCATTCGTCCAACCTCTGAACCCCTTTCTACGACAACACACTTTTATTAAACTTTATTTTTAGAGAAAGTAGGACATGTCTTTAATACATAGCAAGATGTTCATGTTTCTATAACGGATATTAGTTAACAGCATAGAGACATAATTTGTTGTAAACTGTTTTATAATGTTATGGTAATTTATTTAACCACAAATGTCCCACTTAGACTCAGGAGCTCAATTTCAGGGGAGTATGTGTTTTAGTGGTGGGGAAACCAGAGCGCCCAGAAGTCCTGGAGTCTAACCAGGATCATCTTGCTGTGACCACCTCCACACATTTTATAGCTGCCCACTTACTGAGTCTTTCAAAAGCACAGACATATTATGTACTCATTTGTTTAAAAAATCAAAAATGTGAATTAAGTAAACCATGAACCATGTCACTTTATCTGACCCTCTCATTTGAGAAGGAAACAGAACTGTATAGTAAAAAAATAAAGAATTATATGACCTTTCTTTGACAGAGAAGCCTGCCCAGAGCTGACCACTGATTGGCCAAACAAAGGTGCAACACTATCTTCCAATTTATTTTACTTTAGTCGTATAACTGTCCACTAAGCCAACTTTAGGTCTCAATTTACATGAGAATTTACTGACACATTCATGCACCAGTGCAAGCAGATACAAGGGCAGGTCACCACAACAGCAGTATGCACTGCAGGGAGCTGAGAATGGACCACAGACCTTTTGATTAGTGGCTCTACAGATTAAGCATTGAACATCATTATTTTTCCATTAGCTGTTCATCCAACCCCCTGTGTTTTCAAGAAAAACATGTCAACAACTGTGTCTTCTGCAGATGTCTCCATGAGTGACCCGTCTTGACTGAACTCCTTCAGTTCTCCTATAGAAGAAGATATAATTAGGCAGACCTCATACAAGACCATAACAACTGAAGGTATTTCACACTTGCCTTTTTTAAACACGGTAAGGTAAAGAACCCAAAGGGAAGGAGCCAACAATAGAACTTTTATCAACTTAACTATAATATTACGGACACCGTTTTCTGTAACCGAAAAAAAAAACAATACTAGCGTGAACACAGTTGATTTCTTTGAACAGAATTTAGCTGTGTATGAAAATAGGTTAAGGAATTACAAAAAGTCATACCTGTTTAAATGTGCAAAGTAGTAGGACTAGACTGGAGGGTGCGTATCCTCCCTGTTTTATTGTCAGGTCGAGGAACAGAAGCGGTGATATCAAAGGAGTAGTTGGTGGCTGAGGTGAGGTTGGAGATGTGGACAGTGATGGAGCCAGTTTCCTTGGTGTAGTGGTGAGTGGAGGTACTGCAGGCACTGGAGCAGGTTGTCACTGTGTAGCTGTGAGGCGTCCTCTGCATGAAAGTGGACACATTCCAGCTCAGAGAGACACTGTCTGGGTGCGAGATCCAGGTTACAGTCTGTGGTTCCACCATCAGGGGCCCTGAGACAAAACATCACAGAAGTTTTACTAGACAACTAAAACATCAACAGTTAAGCTTTGAGGTGAAATATTTATCATTTATAATTAGTTCTTACCTTCGCAGACAGATGCATGGAGCTCATCACAATATCGTGAGCACATCTTATTGTTTTTTTTCAGCATTGCTTCAAAACTTCCACAGTGGCCCACTTTGTTGTTCAACCACTGCTCATAGTCTAGACCTTCCCCATTCACCCAAGTCCAGCTACGATCTTGACTGCGCTGCAGGCCGATCCAGAAGCTTACTCCCTCTCCATCAGTATCATTGTAGAAGTCCCAGTATTGTCTTTCTGTGCTCATGACAGCCAGGTCTACAAAATGTCTCAGGCAAAACTCCCGTGATTGGTTCCAGGACATAGGCCTTTGAACCAGGAAGTACTGCGGTGCATTTTCAGCTACTGTCAAGCCATGGCACACCACTGGAAGGTGAACAAAGAACAAAGGAATCAGATAAGCCATTGCATATACTGTGTGGATGCAATATACAAACAATAAGCTCAACATAAAGAGGAGGATAAAGCTTAAAACAAAAGAAAATGAACAGTGTGGCTGTTCCAATTGGCTTCTAGTTATTAAACTGCATCTCAATGTACATGACATGTTATAAGAGGTACATGTAATTATTTGTAAATTAAACATCTTTAGCAATGTGAAAGTTTTAAAATAGAAAACTAGAAAGAAGGAAAGAATGTTAAGTGAATATTTACCTAGCACTGACAGTTGAAGAAAGTATGTCTCAGAAGTAAACATAGAATTGCTTGAATGTTTCACGTTTTTGTTGTTTCCCCACCTCAGGATAATAATACTTGTGTTATTGAACTCCCAAATTCCTTCTGTATCCGCCTCCCATGGGCATTTATACCATGAGCGCTGACGTACACATGGTGCAATGATGCAAGCTTGGCAGAGTAGGCGGGACTACAATTGCTCACCTGCCAAGGTTTATCTATATCCAGTTGTTAGTCTTGCTTAAAACAACCAAAGTTGCAACAATGTTTTAGTGTTGTTCCCTTAAAAAGTATGGGATTGTATTCATATTTGCTTTTGAGCTCTGCACATTCAGCTGCTCCTCTTTCATATACTCAAAACACCACCTGCTGATGTCTTTAGGAAGAGCTCCTGTTTTCTGAAGTTTAGACAGATTCACTGGACTTGTTCTGTCAATTTAGCTCTCCAACTGTGATCTACTACAAAGCATTTCTTTCTATTAGTTGGCAGCTATTGTTTTTAGCTTTATTTAAACTGACTTGCTCTGTATACCCGCAGCAATTATTTATTACTTACTTATTTTGCATATAGGCCAATTTTATTTTAAGCAATTGTCCATGAGTTACCAATGCAAACGCAATGTAAATGTACCAACAGTACAGCAAACTACAAGCAAACTATAAGCCCTTAAAATATATACTATAGCAATGCAAATGTTTATTCAGAATATCACTAAGGTTGAAATGAGGACCTGACAGAATGAAGGAAGTGCATGGTCAGCTCTTGCACCAGGTCCAGCTGAACAGTACTGATGTGTTTGTTATTCAAGTTTGAGGTTTTAAAGGATGTTCTATAAATAGCAGAGAAGCTCCACCTTCTCCCAAGTTATTTTTAGTTGTGGCTGTTTAGAGTTTGATCTTGCTGCTAATCATTTACCACTTCCCCAGATTCCTTAGTGCATATCTGCATGCATAATGGCAGCGGAAGAAACAGCAATATAAACAGAAGCCGTAATCTCTGTAGAATGGTTAAAATCTGGAACAGACTTCCTGAAGATATGAGATAGGCCTCTCCTCTAAGACAGATAAAGTAATGTTCAAAGGGTTCTGTTTCGCTGAATGATTGAAGTTTCAGTTTTTTTAATTGTATTTTCTAGACTCACAATTGTGTTGCATCAATTTTGCTTGTGTAATTTTAAAGCACACATCTTTTTAACTTTAAAGTGCTTTGAATTACTTTGTTTAAAATGGAGCGCTACAAATGAATTAGCTTTTTATATTTGAGTGATTATGCCGACTTTTGACTTCAACTTGAAAAAAAAAAAAATTAAACTGTCTCGGACTCTTTTTGCCTCTGCCTTATTTCAGCATGCGGCGAGTTGAGGTCTGACCTTCACATGCTGATTCTGAGAAAAAGACATATCACATGCACCAGGGTCTGACTGCACACAAAAGCAAAACCACAAGAACAGTGTTCTCAGTGTTCTACCTTACACAAAGTTTGTTCCTATGAATTGCCAATATGAAGATGCGAGACCAGCTGCTGTGAATCAGTAATGCAGTTTAAACAGGAACTCAACAGACATGTCTTTACAATGAGCACAATATAAAATCACAATCTACGTATGTTATAGTTTTGTATTAAATACCTCCAAAAGGCATTTGTTTTCTTTAAAGCACAGAGGTGGAAGCTGCATTGTCTACAACAAACCACAAAAAAGCTCAGTGGCTTCCTTTCATTTATGTGCAGTTCTGTGATAGAGAAATACAGACACATGTAACATTTACATGCTCCAGACTTGTACTGACTGATCTGCTCCAGCTGTGAAGATCTGAGTGCCATCTTGGTTCAAGGCCAAATGCAGGACTCGTTTTGAATGACCTGAAATGAAAGTAGCATAGGATTCATAACATGCTCTAGTACTATACTGCATTTGCACTTGAGAAGAAGGTTAGAAGCTATTATTATATGACTGGCTCAATTTATTCATTATGTAATTATTATACCTGAATCTATAGTTCAAGGAAGAGATTAAGCTATTGTTCTATAAACCCACTTAATAGCTAGGTGCATTGTGTTTTATTCACCTGAAAACTGGTGAGTTATAGTAAGATCGGGGTTATCCCAGAGCCAGGATGAGATGTGGTGATGGGGAACACCATGCCCTGTTACCAGCCTCTTTTTCCCTCCTGTCCATCTGAGACAACAAATCTGAAAGCAGATTGCACAAATAAGACCATGTTTGATCCCTTTATATTCCAGTGTGAGACTAAACTAAGTTAAACCTGTGAGTTTGTTTGGACAGAGGTCAGACAAGTCCCAGATTCGGTGTCCCAAATCCTCACTTTTCCGTCTTTCCACCCCCCTCCAGTTGCTATTGTATTTTTCTGCCATGGACACCAATGCATTGCCTAGCAGAAATACAGTAAATGCATCACCAGAGAGATTAAAGATTGAGTTACAGCAAGGGGAGTGTTTGTTTGGCTTTGGTCAGAGAGTGCCATAGGTGCAAAATGGCTGCCTCGCCTCCTTTACCGTGCTTCAGGGCAGCTATGACAACTAAGGCTTATTCAAAGATGTTTATTGTCATACTGGTAGAGATAAATGTAGGGAATATTCATGAAAATCAATAGACAACAGTCCCACGCAGTGTTTTGAATCATTATTTTATGTAATGTACTTTGGGGGCACTATTAGCCGATATTCCACTGACCTTTACAGAAGAAAGCTGTCTCATTGTAGTGACAGGTTCTTGTGAATGTGTGTTAATGTGGCTGTCCCATACATGAAGCAAGCCCTCTGTGGAACCACTGGCCAGTTGGTCATCTTCAGACCACTGCAAACTGCACACTGCTCCCTGTTGAGTGGCTTTCCCAGCCAGGGCTCCTACACGGGGATCGTAATGGTGAATGAGCCCCAGGTCTGAACCACTGCAATTTAATAAGGGATGTAAAGATTATTAGATAATAGTGATTCTTGGGCTCACAGTTAAAAATAATAATTGTAATTTAAATGTAATACTGTGTTAGATACCAGGTTATCAGCTTGACAATATACTCAAAAAAAGTAAACCTAAATGTTTTTTAATGCATTTATTTTTGTCTGGATGCTTATTTTTAATGCTTCATTTGACTTTATCATTGAAAAAGTTCAATTTCCTAAATCTGTATATTATTTGACTATGTGAATGAAAGTCAATTAAGGATTTAACTTTCTTTGGCCATGGTGTCAAATGAATAATCATAAAATTGTAATGTGACTGTAAACAATCATAACACAAAAACTGTATATTGTGACATCCCTAAATACAATAGAATGTACTTTACTTTGACTTTAGTTAATTTGATGAATGAAAATGAATTTAAGGCCCACCTGCTGACTAAGTTCTGCTTCCCGGAAAGGGCTCTAACCGCAGAATGATGCGACGGAAGACATTTCACACTCAAACCATGTTCCACATCCCACAACTGAAGTCAAACAGAAATACCACATCAACTGTCAACTGAAAATTTAAGTTATTTAATTTCCCCTCATACCGTTATTCAAACCACAGGCAGAATCATATCTTTTCATCAAAGTATTTTACCTCAATGTCACCTCTTCTGTTCCCAATATAGAGCCCTTTGCCATCACTGCTCCAGCTTAAACACAGGATTGTTTGGCCGTGTGAACTGCTCTGTCTCTGCGATAGTTTTGGAGCCAGATGCCCCACTAAAGCACAGGTTTCTGAATTCCAAAGGTAAACAGAAGATCCAAGGGCTAAAGCAACCACACCATAACAACTGCAGTCGAGAAGATTAGAGTCTGTGAGAAAATAAATAAAAAAATAAAAAATTGAAGTGATGGAAATTTTTAATTGATAGTTTTGGTTGGCAAAGACGCTCATTGTCTTACAGTAGTCGTCCAGTAAAGATGGTGCAGCCAGCCTCATGTGTGACTCTGACTGTGCACTCAAAACAGACCATGGTTGTAGATCACCTGAAGAACCGAGAAGAATCTGTGACCACTAGATCAAGATATACAGTTTAAAAGATGCACTGTGTAACTTTTTTGAAAGAGGGTACACTGCCTGCTTGTCTCCATGGAGATGTCATTGCTTTACCTGGAATGCTCCACAGTATGGCATTAAAATGATCTATCTCCAAGTAATGATGTTATGAAATAAATAAATGCAAGGTAAATTAATTTCATGCCATACTGCCGGACACTTGAGAGAGCAATAACATTTTCATGGAGACAAGCAGGTGGCGTACCCTGACCCTAATCCAGTAACATAGTGCACCAAAGAAGACCAGTTGTCATGTTGCATATTTTAAAATCTAAGAGTCTTTAGGTCAGTAAGCCCTTCTTTTGAAAAGCATAAATGTGACCAACCGAGCAATGGAGATGTTGCTGTTTTTTAGATTTGCAATTGTACATGCTTTCAAAGCAGTATTCACTTCTCAATGCCCATTTTAAACATGTCCAGAAGCATTAACATTTGACAGAAGACAGAATAATGAACTGTGTAGCTAATATACGAATCACTTGTGTGGACATGTTTGTGCATGAACATGTTTTTTTTTTAAAATGGGACATTCTGCATTCTGCATAAATAGAAACAAATGCAGTCTTGATATCCACTGTACCCTTACCAGGCAAAACAAATGTGTGAGTCTGGTTAATTCCTGAAATACGGTCGTTGCAAATGCAGAGCACGAGTTTCCCTATGGGGACAATAAAATGTACCTTGACCTTAAGAACATGACTATACCAAGATAGTTGGTTTCTCCGTGGTCTTCCGAAACAGGTCTCCACACCATCATCTGGGAAAAAGTAATTCATTCATTTAATATACCCCTGCAATATGGTTTGATTTTTATTGTTTCCCTGATACAACTTTTCAGTCAACATGGAGGATTTCAGGTACTGGAATCTGATAATGCCATATTCCCTGAAGCTAAACAAAAGTTTTTCATATTGACTACATTTATTTACTATGTTTGCTCCTGATCTAAGCCCCTGAACTCATCTTATCTTCTGTTGTATAGTTATGAATGAAAAAACCCTTCAGTAGACACTTAAACAATCAGAATGAGGATGTTTCTGAGACAAACCGGCTCTGCTGCATTGTCCTCGTGAGGCGGTCCGTGCGAGGGGCTTGTACGTGGTGTGATCGCTACTCTCTTGAAATGGGACACAACTCCTGTTTGTGCTGAAGAAAAATACAAAAATAGACCACATGAGCTCTTAACAATGTTAGTGGTCTATTTTGCAAATGTTTATTATTTGAAAATCACAACTACATATTTAAGCTAATATTAGTTACTGTGACTGAAGATCATTAAGTAAAAGTACCATTACTGTGATAATAATATTTGTCAAGTAGCAGTTAAGTAGTGCTACAGGAAAAAAGTGTCTGGGAAAAGTATTACTCGACGTTGCATGTTCATTAACATGTACTGCCCTGACCAAATAAACAAATACATTAAAATTACTTAAGTAACAGTAATTAAAAGTAACTGTCTGTATGCATTATAATTCGATAATAATTATATATATATATATATATATATATATATATATATATATATATATATATATATATATATATATATATATATATATATATATATATATATATATATTCTCGCATCTCGCCCGTCTGTGTCTCGTCCCAGTGGCTCATTTGTCATTGAGGTGCACTGGTTCCCCTGCACCTGACGCAGACCTTGTTTGGCCGGGCGACGTCTGAGCCGGCATCTCATGCGTTTCATTGTCACTCATCATTGTATGAGGTAGGCAGTAGCGTTAAGGGTCTTGCCTAAGGACCCACACTGGATGATGGTAATTGCCCATTGTACCATCAGGAGAAAGGAACATGAGAAACTGGAGAAATACCAAGGGCTCAGAGAAGAGCTGGAAAAGGCCTGGAAGGTGAAGGCCAAGGTGGTGCCCGTGGTGATCGGAGCACTTGGGGCAGTGACCCCCAAACTGGAGGAGTGGTTACAACAGATCCCTGGAGGAACATCAGACATCTCAGTCCAGAAGAGCGCAGTGCTAGGAACAGCTAAGATACTGCGCCGAACCCTCAAGCTCCCTGGCCTCTGGTAGAGGACCCGAGCTCAGAGATGGATGTGACCACCCGTGGAGGGTGAGCAGGGAATTTTATATATATATTTATAATTATAATTATAATTATAATTTGAATATAATTAAATTCAAAGCACAAAATATTGACCAAATGCACATAATCTAGTATTTTATTAAAGTATAGACCACGAACATTTGAAAAATAAATCATGTTTGAAGAAGGGATGCAAGAAACACAAATCCTAATAACTATTCAATAAAAATAAATAAATAATAAACAGTTCAAATAATAATATGCGCAGTATTAAGCTTTTGTCACAGTACTGACATTTCCATAAAAATAATCCTCAGGTAGGATTAAAAGTATGTTGCAAGAAAAGTACTCTGAAAAGTACAATTTCTTTAAATAATTTACTTAAATGAGTCTAACTGAGTAAATGTATGACTGAAATCAAAGCTTAGCAATAATGTGATAACTCGTGCGATGAAAAATACCTTCACCATCACTTTGACATACACGTGGATCTATGTCCGGGTGGTGTCCGGGCGGAGAGTCAATCCACAGCCTTTGACGCACAGTGTCCAACATGAAACTAGTGCTATGCTGCCCCCCAGTGGGCAAAGGGGTGCTAGCAGCAGGAGAGCCTGTCCTGTTCCTTTGCATGATCCGTTTTCTGAAGAATCTGTAAGCTACAGAATATCTGTCATTCTGCCCCTGAAAAACAAACAAACATTGATTTATAACAAAACGCAAATTTGAACCAGTGTTACTAAAAGGATTTGCTATGAAACAGAACTACAATTTAAAACATTATTAAATGTGTCTTTTAAAGCTATCGTTTTAATTAATGATCAATAATCGGTCCGCACATTCTAAGAAGCTGTATTTTTGTAAAAGCCTTTGTTATTTGTCACTCTGCTCTCCTCCAGCGCTTCAGTGCGCATCTGGGCACTGGAGACTCCAGCAGGGCCCTCCGCCTCCACAGTAAGTTCTTCCCCCTCCAAGATGGAGGCTTTAGGGGGCTACCCTGTGAAGTCCTCCAGCCTGAAAGCCAAACGTTTGACGGTGCTTTTGAGTATGACCGTGGGTGTAGGGTGTCTATTTCTCTTGCAGACTCAGTTGGTGAAGCACAGAAAGCCAAAAGATTTTTACTCTTTCGACGTGAGAGACGCAAAGGGAAAGACGTTTTCCTTGGAAAAGTACCGAGGAAAAGTAAGTCCACATCAGCAGCTCTCGCACCGCACTAATGCGCAGACTAGACATTTAGCAAAACAAAGACTACGATCTCCTTACGACGCTATTATGTGCGCATTTATCTGTTGCATTGCATTAGTTTTGAAGTCGTGTTTCATGTTTTATTCTCGTATGCACAGGTTTCTCTGGTTGTAAACGTGGCGAGTTACAGCGACAACACTGAGGCAAACTACAAGTTTCTTCAGGAACTGCACAGAGAGCTGGGCACGTCTCACTTCAACGTCCTGGCCTTTCCGTGCGGTCAGTTTGGAGACACTGAGCCCGGGTCCAGCAGGGACATCGAGGTTTATGCCAAGTCTACGTACGGCGTCACGTTTCCTTTCTTCAGCAAAATCAAACTCCTGGGCACAGAAGTTGACCCTGCCTTCAAATTCCTCACAGGTAAACCGCACAGGGCTGCTGTATAACAACGTTTTAGCCTATTTTTGTATACCCCAACAATTAATTTACTCTCACGCTTTAGTTATGTATTAATTATTATTATGATTTATTTAATGAGTTATTGTTACAAGTTGGTTACAACTTCCTTACAGGCTATTGACCAATCCAGAGATTTTATTTAGATTTTTGTTTGTCTTATAAAAACAAACAAGTTACTTTCAACAATTCCTCGAACCTGATCAAGACAGACCGTTAATCAGTGGCATCTGACCCTAGAAAACAGTACATTTCATTCTCAAAAGTTTGAAATTTGCTCCAAAATATGTGCTTTTACTGACAGTGGATTAACTGTGGACCTCATAATTTAAATCTCAACACTGATTAAAATTGTATTGATTGCACAGCCCTAGAATAGACAATTTGCTATATTTTGTTAAAATGCTCTACTCCTAATGTTTTCATGTTTGATTGCTCATGTTTGGGACTCCAGTGCCAACACTTTTTCTCCCACTTATTTTTTCTTACTCATCTTCGGGCCTTAGGTGGGTTAGGTGCACTTTTTTGAAGGCGGACACTAGACAGGCAAAGATTGTCCGTTCATTATGACAACACTTTATCAATACTCAATTTACATGTTGGTTAAGTATATTGCTATTCTCACGCCACACCATTTTAATTACTAGCAGCTATTTTAATTCATTGTTTCCATACACAAATTGATTATGACATTTATTTTTCAGATTCTGTGCAGAAAACGGTAAAATGGAACTTCTGGAAGTTTCTTGTGAACGCAGAGGGAAAAGTGGTTCGATTCTGGAGGAACACTGAAACTTTGGAAAGTGTACGTGAGGATGCAAGGGCAATGGTTCGAGAGATCATCTTAAAGAAGAGAGCTGAGCTATGACACAGTCCCTCCAACTGACTTAAACATGTCTCTTGTGTTCTGACATCAAGAGAAAACTTTTTTGTTGCCAGAATAATGCATTCCTCTAACCCTGCGTGTTAAAAAGTGACCACGTGTGCCTACATCCTGTGGACTGAAAGCATCATTTGCAGCTGAGAAACTTGTTGTGTTTTTTAATAATTTTATCTAAAATGTTTAAACCAAATGTTGTTGATGTTTGTGATCCATACGTGGCACATTAAGAATAAACAAATATTGTTGATATTTTAGTAGTAGTAGTGGATTTGTGACTATTTATTTGCATAATATTGTGTTTTGTGGGTAGACCTACATGATTAGTGATTAAGTGTTGAGTCTTACTTTATGTCCCAGTTACCCATGCACAGCTGTCTGTTATGGTTACGGTTGTGTGGACAGTTAGCGGGCAGCAGCGGGTAAGCTGGCATATTTAGAAGTTAAACCAGCTAACAAGACACTGCCTTCTAACCATCTACAGTGACCATGTTATGTTTTGACAAACAAATGACACTGGGGTAACCACAGCTGATTCACCTGAAAGTCTTTGAGCATCCAGAATGATTTTTTTAATTACAATTATAGCTGAAGTGGGAAGCGACTGTTAAGGTAGCACTGCAGTGTGAGCTGACAAAGGTGCAGTCAGCTAACATTACACTGCCACCAAACCAGCCGCAGAGTGGGTTCCACAGAAACAATTGCAAAGTGTGTGTTTTGGAGGCCAAAGTGAGGAGTGCAGCTTACAGCCGATAATCACAAACCACAGCCAGCAGCAGTGCACTGCCTCACTGTCACCACCGGTCCAGCCAGGGATTTAGGACAGAGTTCCCAAATCTGACCAAACCCTGTAACGTTCCTCTTACCTTGAAACAGTATTTCTTGTTGCTCACAGATTCAGACAGGGGTCTTCTCTTGTCGACCTGTTCAAAGAAAATACATGATCTTACACCTATAAAATCATAAAAAATGACTTTACCTGCAGTAAAGCACACTGATTGCTAAGCCTTGGATTTCTACAGCCAAAGATCAGAGAAGTGTTTTGCGTGTCATGAAACTGCGTGCAGGCGCAGTCTGGTCTATCATATGTGCAGTGTTTACTTTCACGCAGCTCACCCATTCCCTCAGGTCCTCACTGGAGTGTTGCAGGCTCATGTCCTCGGTGTAGACTGTGCAGGAGCTGAGTATGGACCAAAGCTTGTGCCGAGTGCACCTGCTGACTCCTGAACATGTGCGAGGGCAGCTCCTAAATACTGCAGGCACGCGCACAGTAGAGCGGGAAGCACGCGCTCAGCGCACGCTGCGTGTGGATATGCGCCTTGAAGAGCTCTTACCGGGAGTTCCCTTTGTGTCTCTGTTTCTATTGGAAACTCTTTGTACACACAAACGGACAACGCGGAAAAGTTCAGAGAGGAACGCGCGGAGATCCGTTTTCATGGTTTGCATCAAGGTCAGGTCAGTTTGCTCAGATGCGGCAAGTGCTGCTGTCAAGTGCCCTCAGCTGGTGCAGAACCGGGTGAACACTTTGGTTCACTTTGGTGAACATAACAACGAAATTACCACCCCAGAATGATTCATTCAGCTAGGGAGGCACGTAGCTTCAAAATGTACGGTTGCCTACAACTTTTCCGGAGATTGGTTGGCCCAGACTGCCCCACAGTATCACACTGAACTTCAACTGGCCACGTTAAAGGCCAGATTTTTCAAGATAGTTTTGAGTAATAAAACACCTGTATTTTAATGCAGTTGCACATGGACCTTTAAAATGACTTAATTATTAATACGGCCTAGACAGCTGTTTTCAAATAAATAAAACAAAAAACAGATCACGATAAAAGCACAGACCGATTCTTGATAATAATGGCTTTTAACACTTGTAATGCGCTTTAAAGACTTGTCGATGTTTCTCAAAGCGATAAACTGTTATCATTATTCTTTCACTCCACAGTCGGTGCTGGTAAGCCACTTATGTTGCCACATGCCCTGGGGCAGACTGACAGAAGCGAGGCATCGGCCACCATCATTCACTCACACATGACTTTCATATTAGGCTAGGCGCTGTGGGTGACGTGTCTTGCCTAAGGACACAACAGCAATTCCTCCGGTCGCCTCACTGTGGCACGTTCCCGCGGTCTCCCATCCAGGACCTATAACCTCCGAGATCTGACGTGATCGAGCCTTGACAAGCGAGTATGGCCACAGCAGTGGTGTTACAGCTGGAGTCGCTTTTTAAAGATTTTAGTCTAATCATCACAGTCTAAACGTAGGCTATGAGCTACAATTGAGCATTTGCGGGCAATAACTCCGTGTTCGCGCCCTGCTCAGGCTTAATGCCGGGCCCCCGCGCTCAAAGGGCTGAAGGGCGCGAGCGTGGAGCCGCAGCCGTCCTCTCCACCTGCCACCTCCATCTGTGCGCACAACAGTCATGCCGCAGCAGAGTGTCGCTGTTACTGCGTCAATGTGTGCTGTCAGTGACTTAGACCCGTGAACACGAGCTGACCGAGACCCAAACATTTCTGCTGCAGAATTAACCAATATGCGAAACTTCAGGTAGTTGCCGTACACATTTTTAATTTGCTTTTTATTTTAGTCTACCCTTGTAACTGCTGCGTACCTTGACTTCACTTTTTATGTTGTCACCAAGGAAACTCCCGCATTGTGCCCTGTATTTGGGCGGTAGCTTAGCGGGTCAAGTGGGCTATGTCACAACCTTCTTAAACAAAGCTTCAACCTCTGTTATTTGGGCTGTGACAAAGGTATTGTTTGCGGGTTCGCCTGGGGGTCCCTCTAAGTTGCCTTCTGTAAACTGACGCTGAGGACATTCAGTATCCTGCGTCCATGTTGTCAAAGAAAGAAAGGCACATTTTAATGGGCTATAATTGATAAAGGTGGAATGTTTTAGAACAAAATAAAAGCTACCCTAATCATAAGCCTGAGACATTATACAATGAATAGGCTTTGGTTTAAATAATAATAATAAGTGATGTGCTTATTCAGCTTTTTAGGTTCAAGTGTTGATATCAATACTTTACTACACCAATATTTGATGTAAGAAAATTAAAATGCAACTTTTGTCTATTTGTGACAATTCTGGTGCATTTCCAGTTTATTTCTTCTGTAAAGCCACTTCTATGTTGTTTAGTCCAATAAAATCCCGTTCTTAAGGCAGATTAAATTAATGAAAGTTCACACACTAAGGCCCGGTGAGCCAAGAACGTTTTCCTTCATTGGTGCAAAACAAACAGGTCAGAGTTTGCCGAGTTTGAACAGGTGCCTGAGGTTCGACATTGTCCCCTGTGCTGCAGCCTCCTGGTCCTTCTGAGGGGGTGTAAAGATGACACCCCTCACCAAGGTCACAGGGTTACACGCATATGACCTGGAGCTATGTTTAATGTCTCATGAAAGCGGGGAAATTATTATGGTCAGGGCTGAGTTACCTTTCAGTTTTTGGGGATATTAATGCGTAAACAATACTAATACTTACCTGAACGTTCCTTTCCAGTGCCAAGAGTTTTATTAATCATTAGACTATATAGAATGACAAAACAGAATCATGATGTTCAGAAGTCCATTTGAATATTATTTCTTTGGGGAAAAAGTATTTGTATCACTATGTGTGGTTAAACTGTCTGGTAAATTTCAGTGCTCTCCAGGCCCCATCAGGTATCAACACTTCATCTTCATATAAAAAAAAAAAAATTGCCATTGTCCAGTAGTTCCTTCACTTATTGTGTACCAAACTGTCCCTTTTAACAGTACAAAGCCCTCGTTAGGTCATTTCAGTTATTGCCAGTTGTAACATCAACCTCAGCAGTGCACGGGGTCTGAAAAGGATCACACTGAGCTACACATCTTTCCTCTAATGTGCACTGTCCCTGTTTCTTTTGCACATATGAACATGTGGGTCATGTGACAAACATGTGACAAAAGTACAGCCCAAGACTGCTTGTCAAATAGAAATTACTTATTCAGACCTACTCAAAAACTAGACAAACTTGCATGTAAAATTGTAAAAAAAAAAAAAAAAACCCAAAAACATCACAAACCAACACATCAGCACAGGTGAACATTTAAGCCCGCTTCTGAACGTTTCCATTTTCATATCTCGGCGTCTAATTTCAATGTTGGATGCAAACAAGGATGTGCTACATCAGTCTATTCTGCCTCTCTTTGTATAGACCACACATCCACTCAGCAGGGACAATGGCACGGAAATCCCAATGCCTGAAGTTCACAGGGTCAGAGCACTCCACAAACATAGAAGTTGTTCCTTTTTAAGTTCAACTAAATATATGTTAAATTCTATCGGACAGGTTCTCAAAATATTTTAATTATAACTTAGTTTGGTTGGAGGGCACCCGTGGCAATTATTTACTATAGTTTTGCATCTGTGAAGAAATTTAGAAAAATAAATGTTTAAAATTATAGGAAGGGATTGAGTTCTAAAATGGAATCCCTTCACTTATGTCATTAAAAAGTGACGTGCCATGAATACAAATACAATTTACAGACAATTTAAAGAGTCATTCAACAAAATCAAGTTGTTATTGGGTATTATTTGTAAAATCATTACTATTGTGTCATTTATATGGGTTTTGGCCCTTATTTTGAAAATGGTTGCTAGGTAACAGTTGTAGAATTACCTCCACCTATGTCATATTTGCTGCCCGTGTTCAACCAGGAAGTAACATTATAAATATTACAAAAACTGCCAAGTCAACAGGGGACCAATGGGCAAAATGTTTAGTAAAATTTTAAACATAATCATGTTCAGTATGTTTTAGTGAAATGTGTAGTCTAACCTGTCATATACACTTTAAAGTAAAAAAAACCAACAACACACGACCAAGGCTTACTTTAAAATAAATGTTTATTGAGTAGCATTTTGTATAGGGTGTTTGACAAATACAGCAGATATCATCCTTCGCAAAGTCGTGCTATGTAAACAAATGTAAACATCAGCTTTGGCAGTGTCACTTCCTTTCTTGCATCAGGTTTGACTGATTATCCTACAACGCTACCAAAGGAAAACACAAAGTAATCATTTACATTTCTATCATTGTAGATCACTGTTTAAGCACCATGTGGCTGCACACACATCCTGAGTAGCCATGAATTGCACTTTAGTTTTGTTGAATCAATAAATAAGTTTTATTTAGCTTAGCTAAACCAATAAATATTTTAATGATAAATAATAGCAATTTAGCTTTGGTTAGGATTAGGGACCCATCGAAAGCAATACCCTCCTTGTTGAGTCCTTGTTGTAAATGCATGTCCGTGAGCAAAGACTTGTGTTTTAATTGTGCTGTGTTCTCTGACAGAGGCTCTAAATGAGGAACCCCTCTCTTCCTCCTCTAGTGCGTGAGTCTTTTCATTGCTGGGGTTTGAAAAGGAGGTCTGTAGTCCTGAGAAAGAGCCAAACGTGCGTATACTGTCGGCATCACTCGTCTTTGGGTCTGTGGCTACAGCTCTGTGTAGCACAGCATTACAGCGTGTGCTGACATCTCTCAACATGTCCTCCACTGAGTCTGACTCCGTCTCATAGCCCTCGTCCAGCCGCTGCCTCTTACACGGACTCAGGGTGTTCTGGTCCACATGTGATGTTACTGCTTCTCTGAAGTTTGGTTCCCTGACAGTCATTAGTTTCTTATAGATTAAACAAAAAAAGAGTGACAATGTGAATGCACATAGACTGGTTAATAAATTCATTAAAAAAATAAAAATTCTTACTTCAAGTACCACAGCCAAATGTTTGGCACGACTGGCCAGTTGCTTCAAGTGATGATTTCTTTCTCTTTGATTTTCTATCTCTCCCTGTTTATTCTCAAGGGTTTTGTGTAGCTGTAAACACAAAAATGTGTAATTCAGGCATAACAAACACTATGAATTATCAATATCCCTGAAGTAAGTGACAAATGTATTTTAAACAACATCAAACACATGTTTCAACTAAACTTACCTGGTGGTTCTCGTCTGAGTGTCTCAGCACACAGCCTTGATCGTCATCACATTGAGACATTTCTTCCCAGTTCGCCTTGTTCTGGACTGGGAGATTTCCTTCATAATGAGTAAGCCCACTGTCCTCGGGGAAAAAGTCTGGTTGAGGTGTGAGTGGTGGGATTACACAGCCCTGGAAAGGCATAAGTTCAACCGGAGACAGGCTGCTCTCCTGAGAGGAATCTGAAGAAATACACTCAATTAGAGTGTACAAGTGCAGTGTCTGAAACACTCTTGTAGATTAATTTACCTGCTGTAAACTCCTGTGCATAATCCAGAGCATGGTCTTCAGAATCACAATCTTTGGCCTGTCATACAAAAAAAAAGTAGTTAATAAAATACAAACAAACAACAGTGTGAAATCTCCATCTCATGAATCAACAATTCACCTGAAAACCCCATGGACAGTAAAATGAATATTTATATGACATTGTGGTGAAATAACAGGAGCCTACGTTAATGCTGCTCATTGTCATAGTTCAAATTATTTGAGTGTCTGAATTGATTGTGAGCAAAACGACCGAGCCCTGCCTTTTAGCGCGATGTCATCAGATAACTACAACGTGATTGGTGCAGAATTCCAGCACACATTGTCAAACATTAACAGACTTGGGTGGATACACTCCTTCATAATGTATTCTCATCATTAAATGGGATAAAATGACATAATAAACAAATTACCCTGTAGCCTATAGAGCTGATGTTGTGCGTCTCCTCAGAATCATCAAAATCATCCCAAGCAATAGTGGAAAAAGCTTGAAAATAAAAGGTCAATAAATAGCATTGTAATAATGACAAATAAGAGTTACTCGACCCCATACCTTGTTCTACGATGCACGGTAGCTCCACATACACAGTGACTGGACTGCTGCTTCTTGGGACCATTGGCACCACCAACTTTTCCTTCAGAAAGAACATTTAAACCAATGCAGGCATTAAATGCAATGCACACATTTATATTATTTAATGCACTAATCAAAGGCTATTTATTATTTTATTATCTCAACCTTGCATCCTGTTGGGCTTTCTATTTGATTGGCGCAAAGAGCATCAAAAACCATCTTGTCTTTTTGCATCTCGTTTCTGCACAACTAAAGAACACTTGGGTAAATATAGGCGATTTCCCCCGGTCTGTGCCGCGTCTGCACGGTTTTGGTCCAATCAAACGCATGATGCTGTCTCCAGGGAGTGACAGCGTCCTCAGAGAACAAACTGGTTCGGGTTAACGGTCCCAAAGTGTGAAGTGGTACCGCGCGCAACGGCGCCATTGCAGCATCTGTGTCAGATCTAAGCGCGCAGCGTGGCCACCGAAGCGCCGTCTGGCTGTTCACCAAGAACAGAAACTAGATTTGAGCTATGTATTTTGTGAGTTACACTTGTAATAAATGTCTTTGTTAATGGATTTGAGCTTTGTAGGCCACATTAGAATTAGGAATTCCATAGATTTCCAATGAGATGCTCATTATGCATTTGTGCACAATTTGCGTAATCTACAGGCCCTACTTTCAATTAGGTGGCGTTGACACAAAGCGGAAAAGGAAAAGGGCAATTACAAGCGACAGCTCAGTAAACACTCGTGACTAATGCTCCATTAGTAAACAAACAATAGTAAGTCTAGTTGGTCCTTAGTGCTGAATGCACCTGTGTGGTCGACACTGTCAGTAGGTCGAGCTGCCACGCGTAATGGATTATCAGATAGTATCCTTCAATTGACCAGGTTTTATTGGCACGGTTTAACTTGACAAACAAATGTAGCACCACGTCAACAATCACAGCGACTTACAGATACAAAGTTGGATGTTTGAAGAAGGTGGTCATGAGATATAGGCCTAGACCTCCCCCACAATGGCTTCCACAATTTCGTGATCCTGCTGAGAGGCCTAACGGGCCTATTAATAACTGAGTAACAACATGTTACATATAGGCCTACATGAGAATTTTGAAAGGTGCCTTTCATTTTTATTTATTTATAGAAAATGATTGAAATACAAACAATGCATATAGCCTACATTTTCACCATCACGTCAGTTAAAAAAGGAGCCTATGTGTTAATTCTGATCCACAGCTATCACTGCATTAACCTCTTAATATTCTGATGTTTGAATTTTTCTAAATGTATTCCTTTTTGTCAACCAACTAAAAGGGAACTATCGTGGACATGTAAACATACCTTTATGTTTACATGTCCACGAAGGTTGCTTTTATTTCCAGTCAAGTCAACCATGCATCAAATCAAATGACTCATGACCAGTTTGTACACACCAAATACACAAATAACAAACAAATGAACCAAATTATTGGCCTTTTACAGGCATACCGTCTGGACATAGTTATTTGTTTATTTATAAGTCCCCAAATTGTATTCATTTTGTTGTTTTCAGCTTTAAAATTGGAATTGTCCAAAACATTTAATCTCCTATCTGTCAAAACACCAACTTTAAAAAAAAAGATAATAAAATTAAATGAAATCTTGGTGAGATTTGTTTATACTAGGGTTCAAAAACAGCTTCAGTTTGAATTGAGAAGAAATCTTAGTTAGCTGTTTTAGGAAAAATCTTCTAGAATAATAAGGTGTTGTCCTCAAGATATCACTTTTCTACACTGTAGACACATAGTTCAAGTTCATTTTAATTAAAACAAGTGTATATAAGGAATATAATCCCTCTGTTTAAGTGATGTGATGAATGTGCTCAAGCACAGGTGAAGACTGCATTTGATGATGGCAACATCAAAATGTAATTCACGTTCAGTTTTATTAATTAAGTGACAAATACAAAATATACAATACAAATACAAAAATATTACAATAACATTCAACATTCATTCACCAGTTTGAACATAACTCTGGCTACAAACCTTAAAAGACGCGTGTTCATTGTGAATGAGGTGTTTTAACCATCAAATCAGTAAAGAATAATCCTCTGTTTGGAAGGGATTACAACATTGTCAGGGCCTCCTGGTTTAGTGACGCCAGTAATCTGAGGTTGTTTGTACACTCCTGCATCCAACTATATTTGTTGCTTTCCATCAAATCCCTTGATGGGCTGCTGTTAGAGGAGTCACTATCTGTTGAATCACTGTTTGACTCATTCACAAAAGGATCTTGAGCTGCTTGTTCTATCTCACTGGCCAGCTGCAGTGCACATCTGGCTGTGAGAGATGGGGGATATTTGTTGAAAGCATAGTCTGCCAAACTTAACTC
The DNA here is from genome assembly GCA_019453435.1 of Rhinogobius similis. Classification (NCBI taxonomy): domain Eukaryota; kingdom Metazoa; phylum Chordata; class Actinopteri; order Gobiiformes; family Gobiidae; genus Rhinogobius; species Rhinogobius similis. Next base: position 25,733,665 of record CM033629.1, read on the forward strand.
ACACAGTTTTTGAGCAAGTTTACTGCAGTGGTCAGTCCTTATGTTGTCATAATTTCTGACCAGTGGAGCAGCAGCCTTTCCTCTTTTAAAGTTGATGTAACAGTCTAAGAAAAATGCCAGAGTCGGTGCACAGAGTCGGAAGTTTAGACGAACAAGTATTAAACACTCCAGGTTACACAACTGCTCCTTGGTGAAGGCATCACAACACAAGGACAATAGATCACTAACTCTCGGAGAGCACACTTCAACCTACATGTGTGAAAAACAAGCACCATAATTAACCAAGGCTAACTTTATCATAATAATATTTCAAATCAGATCCACAAACCTGTTTACAGGCAAGAAGAAGTGCAGTAACTCCCAGTAACTGAAAGCAGTCTGCAGCCACTGGAGTGGATGCAAGGAACCTGTCCATGATATTTATGGTCAAGCAGCAGCACTCAAAAGACAAGCCCAAGTGATGGTGTACAGGAATGAGCCAGCTGACGAGTTTACACCGAGCTTCTGCGTTCAACTGCAAGAAGAAAATATGAAAATGAATAGCTATATTATTGTAACATAATTTTTCAGTAAAAGCAACCTTACTTGTGGTTGGCGCGCCAGACTCTTGCAGGGGTGAAAGTGGGCTTCCTTTTCCTTTTGGATCTTGTAGCCAGTGTCCCCGTACTGGCGGTACCAGGACAGCTGCCCTGACTGCGGTTCTGTGCGCCTTGAGCTCAAGGGGAGCGCTCCAGTCCGGTCTGGCGATGCAGCTGGAGACAACAACAAATCGTCCTCAAACCCGGAGTCGCTCAGTTTGCGTTTAAATTTCTGCTTTCTGTGACGGGTCGTGTGTGGCAATGACGATCTTCCGTCAGTCCGTCTTTGTTTGTAGGCATTCTGAGGATCCGAAGGAAAGCATGAAACCATGTCTGCCCAACTCTGCTCTACCGAATGAGAGGGAGTGAAGTGAAGTTCTTCTAATCACAGATGACGCACGGCACTTTCCCGGGGTCTTCCCCGCTCCTGCAGTGGGCCAACCCTTTGGGCTGTTGCCCTGAGCAACAATATTATGAATCTGCAGACTCGGAGCTGCACTCGGGGGGCCGCACTGAGGGACAGGGGGCTGCCCCTGGAAATTATTATTATAAATGCCTCTCCAATCCCTGGTGATGTCCGTACTGAAGTAAATCTTTTGTCAGTTTTGTAATTGTGGGTGAATGGCTTGGAATCAATTTTGCACTCATTTGTCTTCTCGATTTACGGCAGCAAGTGCACCATGGTGAAGATGGTTGAATATTGGACATTCGACAGATATTGTTATTTGGGGACTTTCACTAAGTTACATGACAGGAATGTGAAGTGAAGACAAATTTAATGTCAACATTTTAGACGTACATATAAATACAGTGAATCATCTAAAGATTGTGTTCATGTTTAGGGACCGTCAAGTTAAGTTACTTACTTCAAGTTTGCTGTAGTTTGCAGTAAAACGTGCAATAGAAGCACTGCGCAATGCAGGATAGCACAAGCACTTAACTAGCTCGACCTGTAAGCTCCTAGCACAGTACACTTTAAATATCTAAAACTCAAAGCACTTAACCCCAGTTACAATATCGGATTTTTATGCGGGCTATAATGACCTGTGACCTGTACGCCACCCGCAGCCTTCGTGATTCTGGTCGCTAATGTAAGCAAATGTGAACTCCAGAAAATCCAAGAAATCTGCATAAACTGCACAAATATCAGAAGAGTCCTAATATTAACTTTCAGCAGTGGTTTTGACATTTTTACAACAACAAATGACATTGTACAAAAGTACAGCTGCATTTAAAAAAGCAAATGTGCTTTGTTGTAACGAGTTTTGAAGAAAATGTTAATAAATAATAAGCATTGGTGATTAGCATACAGGTCAAGCATAATGGAACTTTCTGAGCCTTTAGCGCTTACTTTGATGAAGGTCTTTGGCCATTAAAGGACCTGTACCTGATTTTACCGTTGTGAAACGTGAAAAACAGAGCTAATCCATGTTCCTGATTTTTTGCATGTAATAAAGTAAAATCTGTGTTGCCCCAGCACAGATATATTGTAAAAACATGTATTCGGTGAAAATGAGACCACAACCTTTACTCTTCATCGAATGTTTATTCAACAAGAGAAGCAGGAAGTGTGCCGTTAGCATGCTAATGTTTCTTAGCTTTGCCCGGGACGATCCGTGATGCTCTGTGCTCAGAAATTCGAGAATAGTGCTTCTAAACTCTCGGCAGGGAATATTTTGGATTCTAGGATTGCATTAGGAAACCTAGTGTTACATGTGACTGATTTTAAGACTTTAACATGAACTAGTTCTGCTTTTCACGTTTCAAAACGATGAAAATCAGATACAGGCCCTTTAAGTCCATGGAAAGTCATGCAAAAGTTGTTTAAAAGCTCTGATATCTGCACTGACGGCCCTGTGAGACGACAGAGGCAAAAACCAACACCAATATTTGTGACCCAATTTTGCGATTATAAAAAGGTGAAGTACAAGAAGTCCAACACTTGTCCATGTCCCCTGGTCAGAGACTGTCGAAGAGCGTACAGGTTACAAATCTCTTTGGTGGTGTGGCATAATCTGGATTGTGACTGAACCAAAATGTCAAGTAGTGGTAGTTTATCAGATGGGGAATTTATGGAAATAGCTCAGGAGGGAAATTGGTCCATGGTTGTGAATGGAAGGAAGGAGGGTGGAAGAAGAGGCAGAAAGAGCTATTTAGAGGGAGGAAAAAGGGCCTTTGAGAAATATGAGGCAAGTGCATCGGATACCAGAAGGAAGATAATTAGAGAGGAATATAAAATATGGTTTAAGTTTAAGGAGGGCATGATGTCAATTCTGTTAGTCTGGTAGTGCTCACTCCTATTCTGAGGAAGGCCATTGGTGATATAGAAGTGGCAATTGATATAGAGTTGGTGATATAGAATTGGCAAGAATTAGGTGTTGTGGGACGACTGCTTGTACATGTGCTGATCAAGAGTAGAAAGATAAGGCAATGAAGTTACAATCTGCAAACCGATTATAGCTGAGAAAAGGATTGTGGGGGATCAGAGAATGGTAAAAGTAGTTATTTTTGGGATCCCCATTGGAGAAAGTCTGGAGGAGCTTAAAAAAACATGTAAAAGGTGGACAAGTTGTGGGGACAAGTTGAAATGGAGAAAGATCAAACAGTAAGTCAGTGTCGTTGACTTTCAGTGACGAAAGGTTGCCACAGAAAGTGATGGTGGGGTTCTTCAGTGTTAGAGAGTTTGTTCCCGCGAGGTGTTTTCAATGCCAAAGATATGGCCATATAGTGAATAGCTGTAGAGGGAAACAATGGTGTGGGAAGTCTGACAGAGAACATGCCTATGGTCAGTGTGATGATGGTGCTGATGATGGTACTGTGGGGCAGCCATTCAGCAGCATATGGAGGGTGTATTGCCAGAAAGAAAGCAGCAGATATTTTGCAACTGAAAATGGACAATAAAGTGTCGTATGCGGAGGCGGTGGAGATTTATAAAAAACAGACAGGGTTGACAGTAGGGGTTGAGCGCTCAAAGCAGACCTCATGAAAGTGAGGCAGCGACACCTGCTGGACATGTTCATAAGCAGTTTGGAAATACCTGTTGATAAATTAGTGCTATTTCTTGCTTTTGTTGTTAACTGTACTGATCAGTTGAAAAGCAAAACGGAATTGCCAAGGATTTAAGGGATATAGATAGACGGATATTATTTGCATCCAGGATAATGGGGAAATGGGGGAGGATGTGCCGCGTTAAGGAATAAACTATCGTCAGGTTCGGGTCGATGATGATGTAGAGGCAGTAAGTGTATACTGTAAGTTTATAAGTGTGGGAGAGAGATTTTAAAGTCTCTATAATGGGTGTGCACCTGTGATAAATATTTATCATAGTTGCATTAGTCAAGTTGCTGTTTGTGAGGAAATTTTGAAGAATAAAAGTTTAAAATGCAGAAGGTATGGAAAATAATTAAAATAATGTGTGGGAAAGAGTATGGTCATCCAGTAATGCGGGAGGGTCAAGAGGTGATAGTAGGAAGTAAGATAAGGCAGAGTTGTTGGTTAAAGCTTTCACTAAAATGCATAGTACAACCAATTTGAGTAGGGAGGAAGTAAGGTGTAGTGAGCAAACAATGGTAAGAAATAGACAAGCACTTGAAGATGAGGAAGAACTGGAAAGTTATCTTAATGTTAGCTATTCCATTTTGGAACTGAATAAGGCACTGAACAAAACAAATGATTCAACACCAGGAAAGGATCAAATTCCCTATATTATGCTTAGGAATGAGCAGATATTGGTAAAGGGGTACTATTAAAGCTGGACAATAAGGTGTGGGAGTAAAGGGACATTCAGTCAGAGAGAAGGAGGCGCTTATTGTTCCAATCCATAAGCCAGGGAAATATCCTAGTCAGGCAAACAGTTATAGGTCCATTTCTCTGATTCCCATGTTGGGATAGGTGATGGAGAAAATGATAAATGAAAGGTTTGTGTATTTTATTGAGTCTAAAGAAGTTTTTAAGAGTCACCAAAGTGGTTTTAGAAAGGGGTGGAGTACCACTGACCCAGCCATAAGGTTAGAGCCTGAATGTAGGAGGGGCTAAGTTAGTAATGCGAGTCTAGTATGTTGTGGAAATTCTGTCTTGTGCATAGTCTTAACAAGGGCACCTCCATTTCTACCATTGTTGACATTTCTGAGTGGTTAGCTCTATCTACGACGGGCGTCATCCCACTGGTACAGAATTTGTCCTTCTCTAATATTATCAGATTCCATGGTGAACTCGTCTGGTGAAGTGGTATGCTATGCACTTCTCATTTTATCTCGGCCAGCTTGTCTCCAAGCTGGCCTTCTTACCACTATTTAAACCTCTGTGTGTGGAAGCATAGTCAGGCTTGAATAGCCAACACTAGCACAATGTGTTGAGTATTCAAGTCGCCGGGTCCGGACTGATGGTAAATAAACTTCTCCTGCCTCAGACATCCAGAGTCTCCTGCCTCTCCTTACAACTCTAGGACTCGTTGGGACAACACTTGTTTTCCCTAACATAGTAGAAGTTTTTTATAATATTGAAAAAAGCTTAAGAAATGGTGTGGAAGCAGGGACCTGGTATACCTGGTATAGTTTAGGCATCAGGAGTAGAATGGGAAAATGGGTTAACTCTCTGTTGCTAAAACTAAGGCAGCTGTTTTTACAAAGAGGGTTAAACCTATTTAGGTTGATATAAGGTGGTAAGGAGAAAAAGTGGAACTGGTAGATTTGTTTAAATACCTTGATATTGTGTTTGATAAAAGGCTCACATGGGCAACAACAAGGAGTTTGAATAGCAGTTCAGTTACAAGATATATAGAAGATAAGTTTCCAGGGTTTTAGAAGGTGTATACAGATGTCTCTAGGTTGGGTAATAAGGTGGGGGCTGCTTTCATTATACCAGAAAGAGGGTTTATGGTGTCTCAGAGTGTCTGACAGCTAGTCTGTATTTACTGGAGAATTAGTGGCTATTGTGCTTGCCCTGGGTTATGTGGAGGCTAACCAGCATCAAGAAGTTGTACTTGCCTCAGATTACAGTCATGTGATAACCAGTATAAAGTTATGCCATTCAGAGTCATCTGGGTTCCAGCTCATGTGGGTAATGAAATGGCTGACAGATACACCAAAGAAGCGGCAATGAGCAGGGAGATTAGCCTGCCTGTGGCATTTAGTAGAGCAGAGATACATTGATATATCGGTAAAGGAGAAGAGGAAAAGTGGCAAAGGTTACGGGGTAGGAGTGATAAAGAGACATAGATACTACTATAGTATTCAGAGGAGTGTGGGGAAAATGAGGGTAACCTCTAGGAGTAAGAGGAAGGAGGATCCAGGTTGAGATTTGGTCATACAGGTTTAAATGGCTCCTTACATAAAATAGCAAAGCATCCAACAGGATTATTTGTATTTGGCCAAGCACACACAAGAGTCTGTAAAACACGTATTGGTAAATTGTCTTAGACACAAGTTGGAAAGACTGATTCTTAAGAATAAGATCAGTGAACTAAAGATGCAGTTTAAAATACAAGAATTAATGAGATTAGAGTCAGGTAATATTATTTTTAAGTATTTGTTAGATCAACGAATCTGTACAGGTAGGACGATCTTTCACACTCCTTTCTACAAGGTGGTAATCATATACAGTCTATGGTGGTAATGCACCTCTTTAAGTTGTTTGCCCACCGCCAATAAACGCACAAGAAGAAGAAACAATATGCCTCCGACCAGCCGAAATTTAACCATGGATCAATTAATTTAACTGACTTTTTTATATGTGACAGACGTTGGCATGAACCGATAGGCATTTTTTCCATTTTGGCACTTTCAACTGAAGTCAACTATAGCACTGTAATTTGCATTTTACACATACGGTCTATGATTTTGCACAGCACTAGCACTTACGCTTAGCACTAGCGCGTACTATATGTAGAATTTAGGTTGTTTTGTGATTTCGTGAGACTCATTAATAATTTTGGTTGGTCTATGGCGCAAATCTGCAAACCCTAGTGTGGCCCACTGAGTGCGGCTCTCTGAGTGCGGCTCTCAGAGAGTGCGGATACTTAACCAGAAACGTACCACCACCAGAACAGCATCACGGTTTTTAATAACTGATGGAAAATCATGTATTATTTTATTGTACAACTTTTTAAACAGAGACCAGTTTCAGTCAGACTAACTCTACTTTTATTTTATGGGGACTTTTATAGTGAGAGCCTACGGAAGGCGGGCCTTCCTTGATGACGGCTACATAACAGACACTAGAGCTCGCTCACGGTTTTGCGCTGAGCAAGACAACAACATGCCAAGTCAGCCCTGAGCGTGACTTTTAAAGCATGTCCTCTATAGAAACGCACAAGGTATTTCGATTACAATTTCATGTGTGCTGTGGGGGACATCGCAAGGTGACTTTGAAGCGCCAGAACAGCAGTAAATTTGCTAAAGAATGAACAGAGCAGTCATGCTAGCTGTTAGCAGCTGTAACTAGCTGCTGCATGGCTTAACGTTAGCTATGAGCTAACAGGAACAAAAGTCAACCAAGTTTGCTTGATCTGTCATCTGGATTTAATAATATTCTTGACCGCTGATCTGTATAATGTTTGTGCAATACCCGTTTAAATGTACAAAATAGGCTAATCACGTCAATTTTAAAGTTAAGCAATTTTGAACATCAAAGCGTGGATCTTGACTGAAAAAAGAATCGTTTAGATTTGTCAGCTTATCTAGTGAAAGTGATCAAATCTAGATTTTTTTTTTTTTTTTTACCGGTTTCAGTTTTCAAACTGACCATCTGTGATGAACAAAGTACTAGGAAGTACTAGAAAACTGTTCAGTATACAGGCTCTTCACAACAGTAGCGTTTGGATTCTTGAAAATCTTGCTAAGAGATCTCTATATATTGTCTTATTGCTTTATTAAAGGAGAATATTTACAACTGCCATTATAGTAGTTCAAATCTCTTTTGTTTATTTTATACAATCAAATTGCATTGGACGGTTTTTCATATTTTTTCCAATTATTACTTTTTTTGGTGGGATGCTACCTGTGTTAAATATTTGTCATAGTTTTGACTCAGTCAAGTGACCGGTCGTGAAGTAAATGTAGAAAAGAAAAGTAGTAGTAGCGCACAATTTCCTGTCCAAGTTTGCAAGTGATGTTAGTTATTATTTGGCATAAATTCTTTGGCCCTTGTTTTTCATTATGGTTGCTAAGTAATAGTCGTGGAATTAAGTCGCATCTGCTGCCCATGTTCAGCCATTGACATTCATGTGTCTATGTGTTCAACCAGGATGTACAATTATAAACTTTTTTTAGTGGGGGCACATCACTTGGATGCCTGTCTCCATAGAGTTGTTTTTTCTTTGTTAAAGAAGGGCATAAAATGGATCCATCTCCATGGAGAATGTTCTAAAGTTCGAGTTTAATTTTGGATCTTTTACTGAAAGATGTAGTCTGACTTGTGATATGCACTTGCACTTACTCCCCCTGAGTAAGTTAAAGATGGATTTGGACATATTTGCCTGATCCTGTCCTGTATTTGAGGCTAAGAAAATGTAAGTTTTATTCCATTCCTGCTGACCTCATTCAGTGCTTACACACCACGATCATATGAGATTTATAGAAATGTAGCTACATAAGTAACTCTCGTTTTCTCTGCCCACTGCTCTGTTCTAACAGTTATAAACTATTTACAAAAATGTAAATTCTGGGTCAAACACGTAGCTGTTTTTCACATAAAAGCATGCGGCTGCTTGCTATGCTGAGCTTACAGTTCTGCAGTTTTGAACATGAAGTCAATGGTCCCATATCTATTATTAAGCATTTTTGATCAATATTGATACTTTGCTGTGATATCACACTGGAGGTGAGCTGCATACATGTTTATAAAGGACAGTTCCACTGTTACCATGGTGGCACAATGCAAACATTAGCGAATACAGCCTGATACGTTTTTACAAATACAGCCTGATACAAAAGAAATAATTTTCCGGTCTCTGTGATCAATACAAGCATCCATAGTCCTGTTTAGGTGTGAGGGTGAGTGTGACTAACTGAAACTGTTTGCTAATGCTAGCTTGTTTAACTAGTTAGCTTATTTAAATCAGGTTTTCAAACAAAGCTCAGATTAACATCATTTGAATAATAGAGCTTCAGACAGAGCAGTGTCTGTAGTTAGTAGTTTACATTCCCAGCTAATGTTGTTGACATCCCTTGAAAGGTATTAATTAAGGTTGCATACTGTGTCTTGTTTAAGTTAAGGTAAAACATGGACAACCAAGGCAGACCTCACCAAAGTTGGCAGGAAGGTTGGAACAGGAGTCATGACCAGGCGAGAGGACAGAACATCAGACCGGAGGGTGGGCACCAAGGAAGGAACAACCAAAACGAGTTCAGAGGCACCTCAAAAAGGGGGAGGCAAAACTTCCAGGGCTTATCAACCGGAGGTTTCAGAGGTGGGCACAGTCCATCAATGAGAGACGACCCCAGATGGGTCTCTAGTCCTGACACCAGTGGAGGTAGTCAAGCAAATCACAAAAGGGAACATTTGGAGCCGCAAAACTGGAGGACAAGACCTCAGTCAGAAAGTCCAAGAGATGACGTAGAGACCAGTAATGGGAGTGCTCATAAATCAGGTAGGGCCCAGTATGGGCTTAAAGTTTTTTGCATCATTTAGCCAAAGAAAACAAAATAATATGTTAACTTACTGTAATAATGGTATAATCAAATCTCAAACTTATTTTTTCTAAAAGGAAAAAGAAGAATTCGAAACAGGAAAACACCCTCTGAAAATATCAGTGAAGCTGTAAATGAAGAATCTTCAGCCAAATTGGACCGCAGCATTCGGCAGGCAGAAAGACGGCTTAAAAGGGATGGGATAAACCCTTTGAGAAAGGTTTGAATGATTTTTTTTTTTTTAAATTGCAGATTTGTAAACTACTCAAAATATTATGCACTTTTATGGTACAACAATCAAATGAGTTCTTTCAATCCAATGCTTGTTGACTAAAGAGGATATAAAAAATTGAATTTATTTGGTATCCTTACACTCTCATAAGAACAGAGAACTACTGCATCCATAATAATAATAATGAAAGTTTGTTTGTTTGTTGCTTTAAATAGATTTCTTGTATGCTTATTTTTTTCAGCCACTCAACAGCCATCCCAATGCAGTTTACTCTTGTTCTTTGTGTGACATTTATTTGGACTCTGTAGCTGATGCCTATAAGCATATTTTTAAAGACCGACGTCACAAGAAAAAAGCTAAGGTATGCATTAATTATTTTAAAAGCACATATTGTTGATTTGAAATTTAGAAGGTTATTGGGGTAATTCCAATATTCAACACTAACTGCTTCCATCTGGTCTTTAGGAACGACAAGAGCAGGAATTGTTAACAGAAATTTCACCTCCCAGTGCAGAGCAGGTCAGTACATTAAACGCTGTTCTAGAAGATTTGGTCCATGAATACGGGATGACTGATCAAGATGTGGAGACAAGACGGCAAACAGTTTCTCTCATGCAAGATCTTCTTCTCTCAGTTATGCCTGGTAAGTCGCATATGCATTGAACATTAAGTAAAAAAGATATGCAATATACATTTGTTGTTTAGGAATTACCTTGAGGTTGTATGGATCCTCTTGTACCAAATTTGGTTTCAAGAAGTCTGATGTCAACATTGACATTCAGTTTCCACCAGAGGTAATTCTCAGTTTCATGGAAGATCTTGAAAACAATGTATTATTATTATTATTATTATTTAAAATGTAACTTATTTTTTACAGATGACTCAGCCAAATGTCTTGTTCTTGGTCAAAGAATGTCTTTCTGTTAGCCGTAAGTTTTTTGTGTTTGTGTTTAAAAAAAAAAAAAATCCTTTTCACTTTTTCAGTATTATTTTTGTAGTAGAAATCAAATAATTTCCAAAATGTATATTTTGTTATTAGCACTCTATGAGGATTTAGAGGCAGACTTTCATGCCAGGGTTCCTGTTGTTGTTTGCAAAGAAAAAAAGAGGTAAGAAATGCACATCAAAGATACAATTTTATGGATTTTTGTTGTATCTATCACTGAAAAAAACCCAAAACATGTTAGATAATGCCTTTTGTTTGTAAAATTGTTTGTACAAAATGTATATTTACTTTCACAGTGGTCTCATCTGCAAAGTGAGTGCAGGAAATGAAAATGCTTTTCAGACAACCTCATACTTGTCAGCTCTTGTGCGCCAGGAACCCCTTCTCCTCCCCCTTGTTTTGGCCCTCAGACGTTGGGCCCAGGTAATTCACTGCTTTGTGTAATGGAAACTAATTCTGCTTAATTTGAGTTGACATGTGTTTTGTTATTTTGTTTGATTTAGATTTGTCAGATTGACCGTCCAGAAGAAGGAGGACTTCCGTCTTATGCGCTTGCTCTCATGGTTATCTACTTTTTACAGCAGCGCAGACCGGCTCTTCTGCCGACTTACCTTAACCAAGAGGTACTTCTGTGGGGCACTCTGTCCAACAGTTTGTCAGTCGGTTGTGATTTTCTGTGAAGTTAAATCTTACTCTTTTTTACTTTTTGTGCTTGAATCATTCTGTAGATTAAGGTGTTCTCACTCAGTAGACTGAAGGACTTCAGTCTGACACATGTAGATGATGGACACATACACTGGGTTTACTCTCCCTCTTCTAAAGAATCTACACAATCAGCAGACAAGTCCAGTCTAAACGGGAAGGTAACAATAGATCTAAAACATTGGACTTATTGGAAACACATGTCTTCCACAATTAACATGCATGCTTAATTTTCTGAACAGGTTCCTCTGCTGTTTCATCATCCTCACCCTCCAGTGGAAGTCGGCTTTCTATGGGTTGAGATGCTCCGTTTCTATTCTCTAGAGTTTAAAATGGAGGACTACGTAATCAGTGTGCGTACTCGTGCTGTGCTTTCCAGAGAGATGAAAGACTGGCCAAAAAAACGCATTGCTGTAGAAGGTATGTATATAAATGTTCACTTTCAGATGTCAGATATCGATGTATACAGAAGAGATGTCTGCTTTCCTTTATTACACATATCTTTTTTTTTCTTTTAAGACCCATTTGCAGTAAAAAGGAATGTGGCCCGCTCAGTTAACAGCCAGCAAGTGTATGACTACATTGTCCACTGCCTCAAAACTACATACAAATACTTTGCACTGCCACCCAACACACCAGCTTCTGGTCACAAGTTAAAAGGCAACCATGGTACAGATGCTACTCAAGACTGTGATCCGCCTGATGCAAATAATACCATTATTGCACCTCAATCCTTAAACTCATCTAAAAATATAGAAACTGGTCCAGAGGACTCTGACTGCATTATTGAAGAAGAACTTGAAGGCAGTGAATCTGAAAAAGACACAGAAAAAGTAGATTTGGGAAAAGGCAGTCTATCTGAAGATGAGGAAGAGTATGAGGCAGACGCACAGATCAGACGACACATGGACAGTTTAACCACAGAAGATGAGGAGCTGTTTCCACTTGACGAAATCTCAGGAGAGGAGCTTTTATCAGAGGATGAGAGGCCAGATCTGGACTCACCAGGTTTTATGAACAAAGTAGAGGAACTCTTAGATGACGAGATAAGCTTGGATAAACCAGAAGATGTAGGTGAAACCCATGGTCTATCCTACAGGTTCACTAAACAAGCTTTCACAAGAGGCAAGGTGAGGTTTTCAAGGATTTCTGTGCCACACTTTTAAACTTGTAAAGTAAACTTTCTGTGGCTCTCCCTTAGACCCACATTGTTGTTTGTGCCTTGTGCAAACGTGATGGGCATCTCAAGAAAGACTGTCCTGAAGATTTCAAGAAGGTGAAACTTGACCCATTGCCTCCAATGACCCCAGGCTTTCTGAGTGTCCTTGACAAAGTTTGTGAGCAGTGCCACAGTGAGTAATTTGTGTTTATGACAAAAGAAGAGGCACAGTTGGACTAATGTCTATTTTTTTTTGTCTACAGCTGACTTTGCCCCAGGTGTACTAGAGGAGAGAGTTAGAGATTACATTCTCCAAGATCTACAAACTTTCGTCAGGCGTCACTTTCCTGGTAACAAACTTGTAATTATTAAAAAAATGAATAAATAAAAACTCCAGGTCATACTTTTAGTATTGTTAGAAAAATAATACATAACATCATCGTTTTCAAAATACCTTGCTTACTACAGTGAAACTTCTCTATGAAGAGGCAGGCTTTTGTGCTTTGAGCAGATCCAATGAAATATGAATAAAACAGTTTGAGAGCAATGTGATGAACAAAATGTTACATAATCTATATATGTCATACTTTTATACTAAATTCCCAAAAAAGCAAGCAATGTCTTTTAGGTTTAGTAAATGTTTACTGGGTGACTTGCAGACACAAAGTTACAACTGTTTGGATCGTCAAAAAATGGCTTCGGCTTTCGACAGAGTGACCTAGACATTTGCATGATGTTGGAGGGTCGGGACACTATAGAGGTAGATTGTCTGTTGCAAGTGTGATTATTTACATAGTTAGGTGCTGCGTGCAAGACTAATTGACCTTTTTCTTTTTTCTTTCTAAAGGATGATGACTGCATTAAGATTATTGAAAGCCTCGCAAGATTGTTGAGGAAACACTCAGGTTGGTATTCAATTTGCCTTTGCTATTTAGTGTTTTGGAATTATTAAAAAACTATGAGCAGCTAAAAATTCTTTCTTGACTTGAAATTTTTTTATGCCTGCCTGTTATCCAGGTCTTAAAAACATCCTACCCATCACTACAGCTAAGGTTCCTATAGTCAAGTTTTATCATGTTCAAACTGGTCTGGAGGGAGACATCAGCTTGTACAACACACTGGTAGGATGGACAGATGGGAGCCCACATGATCCGACAGATTGAAATTATTGCCTAATTATGCTTAAACATTTTTTTTGTTGAAGGCCCTGCACAACACTCACTTGCTTGCATCCTATGCTGCTATTGACACAAGAGTGAAGATTCTCTGTTATGTCATGAAAGTTTTTGCCAAAGTAAGTATACTTAATTTAAAAGGTGAAGCTGAAGGTCAATTTCAAATCTGATCTCCTCTTTTATAGATGTGCGACATTGGGGATGCATCACGTGGCAGCCTCTCTTCATATGCATACACCCTTATGGTGCTGTTCTACCTGCAGCAGAGAAATCCACCGGTTATCCCTGTCCTGCAAGAGGTAATTGTCATTGTCAACATACTGAAAACATTCTGCTATTCTGACCTGCTAAAGATGCGACAGCAGTTGTATTGTTATAAATTACAATGGTGATTTAAAATTAAAAAAAGTATTTATACATGTGTTCGGTCGGTTCGGTAATTTAGTTGATTTTTTAAAAATCGACTAATTTATTTTGGAGGGATTTTAAAGAATTTCTATTCAGAACAGCAGAAGAAAATGTGAGTCACCTTGAGATTTGGGTTTGAATTATCAGTTTTGCCGTTTCATAAAAATAAATGCACTGTTTACTACTGGTTTTCTGCATGAATATTTATAATTCATGGTCAGAGCAAAGATATTTGATAGGTTTGAGGGCTTTTGCCAGTGCCATGCACCCTTTAGTTGCCTAATTGTTGAGCATGTCTTTAGTTGACTACAGCCCATGGATGGATGGAGGTGGCGACATCCCAATACTTTGTTATTTATTTGCTACCACATTTAATTATAATAAATAATGTAAATTACAGCACAAACTGATAGTTGTATGCTCATGTCAATCTGGTATCAATATTTTTTGTGTGTAGTGTCTCGTCCCAAACACCTCAAGAGCTGCAAAACTGCCTGAATCCTAAACAGAACGCCCTCCATGAACCACATTGCTCCAGTCTTGCAGCAGCTCCACCTACTCGCTATTTAGTTAAAGATCCAATTACTCACATTTTAAAGAGATTATGCAATATCAAGCTTTATTTCCTCCGCTCAAGATTTCCTGAATTGCTCTAAAAATTATTTGTTTCCTCTACATCTCCATAATGCTTTGTACTCTCCGTTTTGTCCAAAATATAAAATAATGATCCATGGGTGTCACAGGTGATTTTACAGAAGACAGCTGACAGGTCTGTCTTTAAGTCCATCCGAAATCTGGCCCCCACCTATTGATCAAAAGGCACTTTTACATATAATTAACCATTTTAATAAGAGGACAAAACCGAATAACTAAAGTAATGTTGGTTTTGTAGATTTATGATGGGAAAAAGCCAGAAAAACTTGTAGATGGATGGAATGTATACTTTTTCGATGATCTGGCTGCATTGGTGAGTGAATGTATTGATTTAATTTTGCATAATTCTTCTCAATATCACTGTTTTGACTGATTAATGTTGGTGCAATTTGTGGATATTAACAAATTGAATTTATCATCATGAAGGATAACCAATGCTTCTGTCTGCAGCCAAGTCGCTGGCCACACTATGGAACGAACCGAGAGACCGTGGGAGAGCTGTGGCTGGGTTTGCTTCAATTCTACACAGAAGACTTTGATTTTAGAGAACATGTCGTCTGTATTCGTCAGCATGCTCGTCTCACTACCTTCAATAAACAGTGGACATCTAAATTAATTGCCATTGAAGGTCATACATAGCTAGAAGATAATGTTGTACACTAGTCATTTAACTCTATACATTTATTTAATTTTGGTATACATTTTATGCTTTAATTTTTACAGATCCGTTTGACCTGAATCACAATCTGGGTGCTGGACTCTCTAGAAAAAGTATGTATGAATTAAAATCAGCACATTTCACACAGAAATGTAACATATCATATGGTAACATATCTATTTCTTTCCACCCTCCCAACCACACGTCCCCCGTTTATGGAAACTATCAGCTACACACACACATGCATTGTATGAATTTCATGCCGCTCCTCTATTCTGTCTTTTAACACTTGCTTCTAAATTTTAACAGTGATCAACTTCATAATGAAGGCTTTCATTAACAGCAGAAAAGTGTTTGGCACACCTGTCGAGGTCATTCCTGTTCAATATCCTTCTAAAATGGTTGGTTACAAATGACATTGATAACTTCATGACAAGAACTTGTTAATTGCAATTGTTAAGCATGTGGCTTGTTCTAGGAATATTTTTTTGACCCCGACGTTCTCACAGAAGGTGAGGTGGCTCCCAATGACCGGTGCTGCAGAATCTGTGGGAAGATCGGCCACTTTATGAAAGACTGTCCAATGCGAAGAAAGTAGGTTTATGTGGCTATTTTTACAATTTGTCATTACAAAATCAAATCTTAACGCTTATTGCTTTATTGTCAGGTCACGTCACAGACAAGATTCTGACAAAGGGGCTGACACGCGGGAGAGCTCCATGGATCAAGTGAAAAATCAGAGTGAACAGTGGAGAAAGAGAGACCCTCTGGAGCGCTGTTGTTTTCTTTGTGGCTCAAATGCACACATGAAAAAGGACTGTCACCTGTACAGAGGTCCTGCAGGTATTACTCACTTCTCTGAAAACTAAGTCTACATTATTCCTACAGTTAACTGTACAGCATGACATTGGCTTAGTCAAATTATCACATTTGTTAGGCAATATGAAGCTAGATGACTCTCCATCTTCTGGACACTTGGGAACACGGGGAGGAAGGAATAAAGCTGTAGGTCAAAATTCTAAATATTGTGTTGATATATTGAGTGTTAAATATAATTTATTACAGAATAATATTTTATTTCTCAGAGTAACTTTGTAAAAGAAGAGAATAAACAACTTATTTTAAGTCCCCATGCAGGTAAATTTGGGTTTGTTAGATGTTCTAGACTTATGCATACTCTGCACATTTTCTCTGAATTATTCCCATTTAGCATGATGTTTAACTTAAAATTTGAACTTTTTGTCTTTCAGGCAGTTTAGCCTGTCGAAATATGGGTCAGTTTGGTCCCAAGAAGAATCCAGAGAAATAAAGATGCAGCTGTTTGCGACTGTTGCTGCACTGCCCATTTGCTTAACCTTCAGGCTTAGAAAGCCCTTTAAAAGCCAAAGCCAGGACACCTTGACTTGAAGCCAAGTAGGGCCTTTTATTATTTTTGTTTCCCTTTAAATACTCATCTAATGAGCTTTTTAATATTTTCTTTTTAATGAAGGGAGCCATTATATATTCACCCAATGTCCTGTTTAATACACTGCCAGTTAATCCTTTATTTATTCAGTTTTATTTCCCAAATTGTAATTACATGACAAGACGTAAAAAGTTTCTATAAAAAAGATTTTCTGTCAAGGTAATGGGAATATTTTTCTCATTAATCTTAGAATCACAAGGTTCCACAATAGTGGCAAAACATGTATTTGATTTCTTTTACAATTGTTTTACTTCATGGGCACTAAACGTATCTGTCTAGTATCTTTATAGACCTTCAATGATGACTTTTATGTAGTTTCGATTTTATTTTACCAACTTTTAAAAAGGTGCCATTGACTGTCTCCAATTCTGTGTTGTAGAAGAGTACATTGGCTACTTGAGTACTAACACGTTTGGAATGGTCTACTGCAAGTTGGTGTGTGTTCAAACTTTAAACTAGAGTAAATCTCAGTTAATTTTTTCTGAAAAAAAGGCCTTCCGGCTAAATGGCAAGATTTTATGCATAGGTTTTGATTTGTTTTTAAGAATTATTTTAAACCTATACAGTACACCTGAGCTCCGCTACGTATGGACAAATGTGTTTTGTTATGTTAAAAGCAAAAATATATATTTTTTTCTTATTTCTGATCAGATGTTAGTTTTGTGTCAATCAAATAAATTTAAATTGCAAACCCATCTGAGTGTGCGCTTTGCGTTATATTTTCATATGATGAATAGTTCATAAACTATTATTATATTGTGGTGTCTTCCTTCCTTTTAATTATTGAACTGTTTTTCGTGGAGGATCTGTCGTAGTTGTACTACAATGTCATATTGGTCGCATTTGCTGTCAGTCATTGTTTAGACCAATGGTTCACCAGGACGCTGACAGTGGGCGGTTATCTCTTATATTACGCGCTTGCGTAATAAAACCAGATTGTTATGGTTCAGGATTCAACATGTCTGCGTCCGTGGTGCGAGCAACTGTGCGAGCGGTCAGCAAAAGAAAGATCCTCTCGACGAGAGCTGCTCTGACGCTGGTGAGACTCACTAATGCCTTGTGCTGGTTCAAAATAGTTGATCATGCTAACTAATGGACGTCCAGATCGGTTCAGTTAAATGTACACTGCGGGGCTAAGTTAGCTTGCTAATGTTGCTTAACGCACAATGTCGTTACAAAATAAGATTTCACTCGACGTAGCGTTAACCTAAACTACATTTCTACATGTTGGGACATTTTGGGGCTCTGGAGCCCTTATCGCGTTTACTGTATGACAGCTGTTAGGTGTGGAGCACTCTTGTCTCAATTCCGTTTTCGCCTTTGACATTGGCGATGTTTACAAAACAGGTCAGCGCATGGGATAAAAAGAAATTTAGCCTAAACCTCTCAAAGATATGGCGGATTTTTTCTTCCTGTATTCCTTTTTGTTGACCATAATGGAAACTATCTAACCCCTGGGTATTTGAAACATAAACAGATTGCCACAACAAAGTCAACTATTCTGGGTTGAACCAGGATTATTATTAGGTTTGTTCTCCAATCCCTCACATGAAAAAATAAGACTAAAATTCACCAAAAATGAATCTGCTCTGAAGAGGACTAGTCAAAACCAAACAAACCAAACAAACCAAACAGTCAGTCTACCTTACTCCTCATATTTACCAAAGAAGTTAGCCAGAATTTTAAATCGGATTTTTCTTTGTGCATAGCTTGTTACCATTTATAATTGGAGTAAATAAGACAGCAGAGGCCAAAACTAGAGAATCTCAGCTTCACAAATAGTCCAGACAATTTATTAATTCTCCAAATGTTTCAGAAATGGTTTCAGTATGAATTAGGAGGGGACTTTTTAGTCAGGTGTTTTAGGAAAAAAGTACCCCCCTGTAAGGGGTTAATGGAAAGTCTAATACAAGTATGTAGTCCCAGAGCTGATCATCTGATGCCATGTTGCAAATGTGTTACACTGGGAAATATTACAATTTCCCTATTGTAGAACAATCATTTTGGAGTATGTAAACATCTTTTAAGCTGTG
This sequence comes from Rhinogobius similis, assembly GCA_019453435.1. Lineage (NCBI taxonomy): Eukaryota > Metazoa > Chordata > Actinopteri > Gobiiformes > Gobiidae > Rhinogobius > Rhinogobius similis. The sequence continues at coordinate 25,752,302 of CM033629.1, forward strand.
CTGCTAATTTTCTGTTAACAAAAATCAAATATTATTTTATGAAGGCTCGTTTTACTCTGTACTGACGTCTCATATGTTTCCCTTAGACCCCCGCAGCTGTGAACAAGATCAGGTTGTTGTTGCAGAACAAACCAGAATATGTAAGTAAAGGTTACAGAGCAGAACAAAAATCATTGTTATTATTATCTTTTTTTTTTTTTTTTTTACAGAAATGATAAAATGAACACTGCAGGTATAAGAATGATGATGTCTTTGTCTATTTCAGATTGGATTAAAGGTGGGAGTGAGAACCCGTGGCTGCAATGGTCTCACCTACACTCTAGAATACACCAAGGACAAAGAGAAATCTGACGAGGAAGTCCTTCAAGATGGTAAGTTATTCATTATCATTATCAAATAAAATAACAAATAAAAATGTCTTCATTCTTTGCAGGTGTTCGGGTTTTTATTGAAAAGAAGGCCCAGCTGACACTTCTAGGAACTGAAATGGATTTTGTGGAGTCAAAGCTCTCTAGTGAATTTGTCTTCAATAATCCAAATATTAAGGGCACGTGTGGCTGTGGAGAGAGCTTTAGCATATGAGCATAGTTGCCTGAGCTCTTTCCTTCAACGCTTATCACATTTAAAGACTGCTGACTGCTGTAAGGACTTTGCTAAGACCTGGATGTGCCTGAGTTTTGCTTACAGTTAGTCTCTGATGCAGCAGTCGAGAATCCTTTTTTAACCACTCAGATGCAAATGTTTTGACTTGTTGTTTTTTTTTATCCTCGACTTACAAACTCCACTGGACCACAGCTGTCTCATGAACTCATGGGAGGCTATATTATATACGCATTCAATTATCAGATATATTAAAAGCAGCGAGGATTCAAATCTAAAACTCACAGGATATAATCATCTTATTAGACAGTATGGAGACATGTTTATTGGAAATGCTTAACCAGTGTGTAGAAATTATAAGAGTATTTATTTATCAATAAATGTACATATTTAATGTTGAACTAAATGAACGCACAAAAACAAATCACGCACAGAAACATGTAAGCCTCATAGTAACACTCATTTTTGTTGCGTTATCCACTTTGCATTTGTACAGTGCTGACTGTGTACTGAGGTATGCTAACTGTGCAATATGCCTGTGTGTATACAGTATATATGAACAAGCCTATTAATAAATAGCAATGTTGGGTCATTTATATTGTGTCTCAATTCTGTTCACACATTTAAACTATTACTTTGTTGCTATGGAGATGTATTTTTATTAGAAATTGGACACAGATTTGTGCAGTGTTTCAGATAAATGATGTATATTCTCAAGGCTTATGGAGCAGCTACGCATGATTGGAGATCTTGGGAGCAGAGTCCTTTGAGCTGAAGGTACATTAATCTAAAATAGACTAAAACCTTAAAGTCTATATGAGAGGTTAGATGACACATTTCACAAAAATGTAGTGAACATGATTATGTTTAAGATTTTACTAAACATTTTGCCTATTTGTCCCCAGTTTGGCAGTTTTTGTAATGTTTATAATTGTACTTCCTGGTTGAACACGGGCAGCAAATATGACATAGGTGGAGGTAATTCTAACTATTTTTAAAACAAGGGCCAAAAACATAAATGACACAATAGTTATGATTTCACAAATAATGACACCCAATAACAACTTTATTTTGAATGACACTTTAAAGTATCAAAACGTTCTGTAAATTGTATTTGTATTTTTCTTGGCACGTTGCTTTTTGATGACGTGGAGTGATTCCGTTTTAGAACTCAATCACTTCCTATAATTTTAAACATTTATTTTTCTAAATTTCTTCCCAAACAGCACCTTCACAGATGCAAAACTATAGTAAATAATTGCCACAGGTGCCCTCCCACCAAACTAAGTTATAATTAAAACATTTTGAGAACCTGTCATATCGAATTTAAACCCTGAGGCTTAAATTAGTAATTCATTGTTAACAATGTTGGCATATTTCAATTAAGGATTTCGGGATTGTGTCGTCACACTTCATGGAGTTTTCAGTAATGTTAAACCTGGGGAGATTTTAACATGCTACAAAATAAGTGTTCTGACACTTGATAAATGTAACAACCTAGCAGCTTATGTGTTGTTTTGTTTACTTTTTATAGTGTTTTTCCAGCCAATTTTTAATGTTCGATCCCAAGCTCTATATATCTTACTAGGATGTGATGCTGAAATATAATTTTCTTTGCTACAAACTTACTTTGTTCTAACATTTGCAGGTATCCAAGTTGCTAGAGATTCTGGCTAAGAATGAGTCTCCACTTGCCAAAAACACACACAAAAAGCATCCATACATAACATCTACTCTTTCTACGAACATACAGTGCAGTTCATGTGCCAAATGTCCTTTAAGATGCAGAGCAATCCTCCCTGGGTGTATGAGTGTGCTGGTAAAACAGCACTTTGAGAGGAGGGATCACTTCAGTGAAAGTCTGTCTGGCTGCTTAGCTCCTGTGGACTTATTGCTTCATAGACTGCCGAGGCAGAAAGCATCCTCAACAAATGACATTTCTCTTCCATACTTGGTACAGAAATGTCCTCCAATGTCTAGTGGCAATGTGTCTGCAATTAGCAATCAGACTGAAAAGCATCACACAGTAAAAAGTTTATGTGACGAGACATGGAAACAGCAACTAACATCGCAAGTGTGCTGGAAAACAGGTTAGCTCAGAAATGCATTTTCAAACATAACACTGCAGTATAAATAGCATGAATTAATTAGACCTGTTCCTTAGGGCCAACCACTGACTGGTTCATTGAGGACTTGGTTGACCTGCAGAGGAAGCTTTTCCTGGGTGCTCCGAGGAAATCTGGCACTTCTTTGTAGTCAGTTGAACAATCAAAAACCCTACATCAGACAATAAATATATCCACAATGCAATCCACTGACAGACCATGACTGACTTGCTCAATGGCATCTCCATTCCACATAACTACAACATATTCCCTTTAAGCTGTGAATTTATGGTGTGCATATACTCATACAACAAAGTTATATGTCCTGATGGATGGAAGAAACACACTGAAGACTTAGCAGCAGTAATTTTCCCACTCTCATGTCTTTTTTTTTTTTTAAATTATGAATATGATTATTATTTATTTTATTTTATGTTTATTTTTTACCGAGGGTAGTGATTTGAAACATACACTGAGCGGAGGGCCACAGACGACATGATAATGAAATGAATAATTCTACATTTTGCATTTGACGTAGGCTACGGTTGATGAGGCACCACACCTTTAATAAGGTTTGGAACATTAGTTTTAATTGAACTTTTTACATTAAGTTCTAATATCCCCTGCCATAATCACTGGTGCTGGACTGACTTTACTATCAAGTATTTCAGTACAGCTTTCATTGGTGGCGTTTAGAACAGTCTGTTCTAAAAACCAAAGGAATAGCTGTAGGATACGCCACTTGATGCAGTCTAGAAACCGGCTTCTAACAGTCTTAGTGAGAAAATTGCCAACAAAAACAGCTCTTAACCCATACCCTAATCAGTGATAAATAGCCTAAATGCACAACAAGTGGCATTAAATGATGTGTTTCAACTGGTTTTAACCCGTGTCGTGTTTTTCTACTTTAACGACGAGTGGAAAAGTACAGATCTCCACATTTAAAAAGGGCTTTAAATATAACCAGTTTCTCATTTATGTCCCGGACATATTCTTTTACGATACAGATGGTTCAATTGATACATTTAGACTCGGCCAGGTGTTTTGGTTACGGTTATACAATCTTACACGAAGTACCTGAATGCATCACTTGGCACACACCATCCACGCGCCGACGTCGAAGAGAAATCTGTTTTCTGTGCAGCAGCAGCACCAGCAGAAGAAGCAACATCACTCACCGAGGAGAATATACGTCGTTTTTGTTTTTAAATTATGGAGCAGAAATCAGCCATCAACTTCGGCGCTGGACCTGCAAAACTACCTCAATCCGTACGTCTGCATATGATTTATCCATCGCATCAGCAGCTACTAACGTTATATTAGCCATCTTTAGCCCATTTGTGCTTTAATGTACCTTATTACCTCTGCTGCATGTCTATGATTGTTATGGTGACCCGTGAAATATTTTAGAAATACACGTAACATGTTTATGTACAGTGAGAGGAATTGCTAAAGCGTTGTGTAATGGAACTTGAATCAAAAGCGCTGAGAAGTTTACGATGTCGTGGCTTGTAATTTGTATTATTTTTATTCTTTAATGGGTTTATTTTTTACAGACTCCATAATATGCTACTAGGTTCAAAACTGTTTGGTGTTTGGTTATGACACTGCTGCAAATGGCTGAAAATGCAGAGTTGTGTTGCATCAGCCTCATTCATTCTGTTGGAAATGTATTCAATTTCAGAACCGTCCGCTAGATGGCGGAAAAGAGCAGTTTGTGAAAGTTATCGGTACATGTATTAGTCGATTGGCTCAAGGTTTTGGTAGTGTTACTGGTAATGCATGTATGTGTGTTTGCACATTTTTGACCATTTTAAAGCTAGGAATGTATGTTACTCAAAATGGTACTGTATGATTTGGCTCTTTTGCAGTTTGACATTTTATTCAGGTTAATTGTAGTACTTGGAAATAACAGACATTTAAAGCCATTTTTTATTCTTGTAGGTTCTACTTCAAGCACAAAAGGAGCTTCTCAGCTATAACAGTATTGGAATTAGTGTTCTGGGTAAGTATAAACAAGTATAACTTTGCCTTTGTTCCCTTTCTGTGCAGAATGATAAGCGCATGTAGTGCTGCAGAGAAGTGACACTGGTTATGCTGGTATTGTTAGTATAATGATTACTTGATTGCAGAGATGAGTCACCGATCATCAGACTTCAGCAAAATCCTGAACAAAACAGAAAGTCTGATGCGTGAGCTGCTGTAAGTTATTATTAATGCTATCAAGGAAACATTTTGTATAGTTGTATTTAATTTACTTCTGCAGTGTGCTATGATTCAGTAGAGCTGTTCTCTTTGCCCCCACAGAAATATCCCAGACAACTATAAAGTGATGTTTCTGCAGGGGGGTGGGTCAGGTCAGTTCAGTGCTGTGCCTCTTAATCTCATTGGCCTAAAAGAAGACAGATGTGCTGATTACCTTGTGACTGGCACATGGTCTGCAAAAGCTGCAAAAGAAGCAGAGAAGTACGGCAAAGTTAACATCGTCCACCCAAAGCTTAACAGCTACACAAGTGAGTGCACCATTCTCTGCAGATTAAGCTTCTGGCTTTGTGGGCTTTGGCGCCCAGTTTGTGGGTTACATAAAATACAAAGGGGCCTCCTCCTCCTAAAAGTCAGGCATTCAGTGCCCTTCCACATGGGTGGCTCTGACTAGTCCTGTCAGAAGTTATTCACTGTAGTGTTAGCACTAGCTGGTCATGGGAAGAAATCTACAGTTAATTTTCATAATTTAAATAAATAAATAAATGCATAAATACATAAAACTTGACATTAACACTCTCGCTAACAGCATATTATTAAAACCCTATTTTGACAATCTATTGCAACAGAACTTGGTATATATATATATATATATATATATATATATATATATATATATATATATATATATATATATATATATATATATATATATATATATATATATATATATATATATATATATATATATATATATATATATATATACATATATACCGGTATATATTTTTTACTAGCGATCATGGGAAAATCTGATTCTTGTTTTATCTCATCAAACACACTGTATAAAAAAAGTCAAATAGATTGCAACATTTGAATGTTTCCAACAGCGGCCAGAGCCCACAGAACTTTATGCCAAGAATAAAAGTTATCACAATGAACTTGTCCACAGAAATCCCGGACCCCAGCAGCTGGACTCTGAACCCCTCTGCGTCTTATGTTTATTACTGCTGCAATGAGACGGTGCACGGGGTGGAGTACAACTTCATCCCTGAGACAAATGGGGTTGTTCTTGTGAGCGACATGTCCTCCAACTTTCTGTCTAGACCTGTGGATGTGTCAAAGGTTAGTTATTTGTTAAGTAAAATCACAGGTTAATAAGATAAGATGGGTCTTTATTATCAAATTCACTTCTCAAGGAGCGCTTAATACTCATTACACATGAAGTACAGACATACGTATAATCGAAATAAAAATATTGACTAATAGAGGGAATACTAATTATAAAAAGTAAAAAATACAAAATGTGTACAAATATACATGATCAAAAGAAGACTAGAACTATGTGGAGAAACATTTTGTGTATGTGTGCTTTAAAGTGACAGTATGACTAGATACTTTATGTCTTAAACAAAGATGTTGCATTGTCTAATGGTAGCTCTTCCAGCTCAAATAAAAGAGTCGCAATTTTATGGTTGTGACTTGCTGTCTGTTTGCTTTTGCAGTTTGGCTTAATCTTTGCTGGTGCTCAAAAGAATGTGGGCTGCGCTGGAGTGACTGTGGTAATTGTGCGAGAGGACTTGTTAGGCCATGCCCTAAAAGAGTGTCCAATTGTTCTGGATTATAAAGTGCAGGCAGAAATGAACTCCTTGTACAACACACCACCATGTTTCAGGTAACAACAATATAGTTCTTATTCTATAGTATAAATATAACAAAAAAAAAATCCTAAATTATTATATATATAAAGAACTTTATTCTTTAATAAATTTTCTTTGTGTTGTCTCATGAATTGTAATATTTTGATATACAGTCTAGATCAAAAGTTAAAGACCAGTTGTGTTGTCACAGACCAAGTCACATTTTCATGGTTGGATCTTAACAAGGTCTCAAGTAGAACTTCATTATGCAACGAGAAATGGGAGTGAGACAAAAAAGGAGAAGAAGAAAGAATAGGCTGTTTTGAAGCTGATCAAAAGTTTAGGACTGCATGCCTTTAAAAGCCCAAATCTGTGTAAAAATGTGGATTCATTGTCAAGTATTCACACTGTAATAACGTTCTGACGGCAAAGGCAAAAAAATGTTCTTGGATTGTTGAGCTGCATAAGCAGGGCCTATCACAGCACGCCATCGCTGCTGAGGTGGGACGCAGTAAGACAGTAATTTTGAATTTCTTAAAAGATCCTAAGGGTTATGGAACAAAAAAGGCAAATGAAGGGCCCAAAAAAATGACACCACCAAAAACATCAAACGGCCCCTGGCTCTGTGCAGATGCTGCAGAGAGCATCCCTTATGACTGAGGCCCTCATCTGTGGAACCACTGGGGTTTTCAACAGGACAACACTACAGTTCATAAAACCCGCATGACAAAGTACTTATTCCAGGAGAATAACATCAGTCTTTTGGACCATCCTGCATGTTCCAAATGATCTAAAACCAATTGAGAATGTTTGGGGATGGATGGCAAGGGAGCTTTACAAAAATTGACAACAGTTCCAGAGATTAGATGCTCTTTGTGAGGCCATCTTCACCAAATGTTCCCTCTCACCTCCTGGAAATGTTTGCATCAATTATGCCGCTACCAATTTTTGAAGTGGTCAACAATAATGGTGGCGCTACTAATTACTGAGTTCATGTTTGGAACATTGATTTATGTTATGAGGGCGTTTCAGTTTTTTTTTTTTTTTTGAGGTGGGATCCTAAACTTATGATCAGCCTACACTAATCTTGTTAAGATCCAACTATGCAAAATGTGACTTTTTCCATTTTTCAACTAGTCTTTCCCAAACTTTTGATTGGGACTGTATTTGAAATACTTGTTTTAAAAATGTGCCGTAAATTTACATAATGCTTTCTCATTTGCTTTTCATTAGCATCTACATCATGTGTCTGGTTCTGGAGTGGATCAAAAACAATGGAGGCAGCATTGCCATGGAGAACATGAACAAACAGAAGTCCTCCTTGATCTATGACATTATCAACAATTCAGATGGTTTCTATGTGTAGGTTGCTATTTTTAAATAGTCATAAAAAGGCAGGTTTAAAAGAAGGAACTAAATGGCCTGTGTCTGATTAGGTGCCCTGTAGATGAGCCCTGTAGAAGCAGAATGAATATACCATTTCGCTTGGGGACAGAAGAAGGAGATGAAGTTTTGGAGAAGCAGTTTCTTGATGGAGCAGCAAAACGTGGAATGATCTCACTGAAAGGACACAGGTTAGAGATTACCTTTTGAATTGTCACAAAAAATTGAGACATGTTGACACTGTAATTCATGTCTTCTCTTATGCTTTGTAGGTCAGTCGGAGGAATCCGTGTGTCACTGTACAACGCTGTCACACTGGAGGATACTGAAGCCCTAGCCACTTACATGAAGGAGTTTAAAAAGGAGCACATGTAAACCCAGTTTCTAGCCCTTAACTTTGAACCAGTGATTTCTGACGCACACTGGACAGAACTCTGTCCTTTATCTTTGGTAATAGATCCATGTTGGGTCCTTTGAAGCTCCTTTAGCTGCTGCAGGTGATGTCCTAAACGAGTCTGTCTTTCTATGTACATACTGTATTCCTAATGTGTAACATTCCAGTAAACACGAAGTGACAAAAATCATTGCATTATGCAAATTAATTTTACATTAAAAAAGTAAAGCATCCCATGTCTGCTAGTCTAAACAAGATGACCAAAACAGGTGTGTGTTCCACCACATTAATAACACAAGTCAGACCTGATCAGTCGACCTCTAAAACAAAACATAAACATATACATGTATTACCATCCAACAGCCACTAGGTGGAAATGTAGATCTTAAATTGGTGAGTGTGGTACTAGATATAATGCTGCCAAATGACAAGGTAATGAAAACATATAATCTTTATTATGTAAAAACAGCAATGAGTGAGCACAAAGCAGCTTGATGATGATGTATCCTGATCCATAATAGTTACAACCACCAGTTCAACAGACTATTTCAGTGTAATTACCACCCTTGAAGCTGTATGTGTCTGTGCATCTTTTAATTTAGAGTTAGAGAAAAAAGGTCTCAAGGAGCTGGTTTAAAAAAAAAACAAAAAAACAAAACTCAACTTCATTTTGAAATATAATAAAAGAAATGCAGGAAAGACACAAGAAGGTAAGCTGATCCAGGAGTTATTATTTTATATAACATCCCAGGTGGTTCTTCCCAAAAAAGTAATTTTGGCTGTTAGCAAATATCAATATGAAGAGTCGGAACTGCGGTGTTGACTGTACATCCCAGGGGCGGGAGCTGTTGGTCTGTGTGCGGAGACTCCTCTGTCAGAGTCGGATGTGCTTTGAGCTGCATGAAAACAGGACGTACGTTTTATATCAAAGATCACCTGGTTAAAGCTGATTGTCTCACATGGTCAATTGGGAGCCTTGCCGCTTTTACTCTATCATGTGTATAACCTCTGACACGGTAATGATACTAATAATAATAATCTTATTAACAAAAGATGCCGAAACAGAAACAAAAGCATAAGAAAAACAAAGAAAAAAAAACATAAAAAGAAAAAATTTCATTAAAAAGCCAATGCAATATAAAAGACCCAAAGGCTTTATTACAGGTTGCAGTGTGAAATGGGGAGAGAGGGGTTATAGACATGTGGCAATGGTTAAGGCCTGGAATCGACCTCATGATGCCACGGTGGAAGTATCCACAGCTGTTCAAAGCCCTGGAATTAGAATTTATAGCCATTTTAACACAAATGAGAAACAAATCCACAGTTCGCTATTGTGGACTGCAGCTATAAATAGTCAGAGCCGAAAGCATGGTCTGGCAGTGCGGTTGTGATGATGTTTATGGTGACGTACTGTGAAGGGGCGGGCAGAAATCAGTTCCACTGTTTTTATTTGGAACGAATTTGTGTACATATACAAGGTATCAATACTACAGCGTATATGTGTTTGTATGTAAGTAAGTATGTATGTATGTGTGTGTGTTTGTGTGTGTGTTTGTGTGTGTGTGTGTGTGTGTGTATATACATCAGTTATGGAATGTAAAGTACTTAGGTAAATTTTTAGGTATCTGTACTTTACCTAAGTAAAGTTACAGTAAATACTTTTACTTCACTACATTTCAGAGAATGTATCTGTACTTTTTACAACATTTTTGAACTGGACTGAAAAGTAAACGTATATTTTCAAAAGGTTTTAGACCTCCTGAAAAGACTGAGGGGTTTATTCATTTTTTAATCACATTTATGGCGACATCTTGCCTGTTTTGTTTTTTTTTCCTAGTTCCTTTTGAGCAAATAAAAAGCCTCTGTAGAAATAATAAAATAACCTGGAAAGTTGCCTATAATGACCAAAACGCAATAGAATAAATCAGTCAAGATTACAATTTGATGCTTTAATAGTTCTCCAGACCAAAAATAATTACTTTTACTAAAGTGCATTTTTAAAGGAGTACTTTAATACTTTTACTTGAGTAGATTTTAAAATGTCATACTTTAACTTTTTTTTTTTGCTGTTGTATATGTAATTTTACTGGAGTAACAAAAAGGAGTACTTCATCCACCACTGATATACATACATACATACACATACGTACATACATATATGCATACATACATCCATACATGCACATATACGTACACACATACGTACACACATACATACATACATACATACATACATATATGCATACATACAGACATACATACATATATGCATACATACAGACATACATACATACATACATACATACATGCACATATACGTACATACATACATACATACATACATACATACATACATATATGCATACATGCACATATACGTACATACATACATGCACATATACGTACATACATACATGCACATATACGTACATACATACATGCGTGCACACATACATACACACATACGTACATAAATACATACATGCATGCACACATACATACACACATACATACATACATACACACATACGTACATACATACATACATACATACATACATACATACATGCATGCACACATACATACATACATACATACGTACATACATACATACATACATACATACATACATGCACACACACATATGTACACACATACAGACATACCAGTTAATCATGTACATGGATACATTAAAATATTTGTACTACTGGAAGTTAAACATTGATAATATACTAGTACAACAGTACTGTACTGTGAAGTGATGGTGAACTAATGCTCGTCCTCTGGTGATAACCCTTTGTCAGTCGGGGTAATTTTGGGTAAGCCAAAGTAGTGCTCGTTTACAATTATGTCAAAACTTTACTAAAGCTGATTATATCTTTTAGCAAACACTTTCACAATATAGTAGTCTTCCTCCTATTGCTGACCATGCTGTGTACAGTCCCCAAGGGTGCAAAAGAAAAAGTGGTATGCACAGATCCAGAGAGGAGAAGGGGATTTCAAATGTGAGAAGAGTTTCAGACAAGATGGGAAGTTGCGTCTGGATTGTGTAGTGAATCTGGTGCCACAGAACCCAGTAATGTCTGGGTAATGCCACCAGAAGACGGCGATAATGAAAAACACCAGGGAAGACAATATCAAATGGCTCCTCTACATCCTACAGTGGAGATTAGGCGACACAAAAGTCGTGTGGCAGTGGTAGAGGAGGCAGAGGCAGGCTTTAGTGTGCCTGATTGAGTCTCCTGTCAAGAGCTCCATGCAGCAGCAGCAGCCCTGCAAAGTCACTGTGACTGACATCTCTTATACAGGCTATTTCACACATGCACTTTGCATTAGCCCCCAGACTGTGTCCTATAGATACAGAATGCTGTCCTCTCAAAAAGGAGGGACTGCTGAACTGTGATTTCATAAATTGACCTCTTCCAGGAACAGCACTGATCTGTTTTCATTTTAAAAGAGTTCAAATACAATGCAATGCAATGAATGGACATAAAAGTTGTCCAGTTTGATTCGAACCACTGTCCTGATAAAATAAGTTTGCTGCATACCTCTGCTTTCAATAATAAACGTAAAAATGCAATACATAATAGCCTATTATCCAATAGACTATAGGCGCAACTATAATCTATAAAGCTAAAAGGAGGAATGTGGACCTTCAATACATCAAGGGCATGCAGTGCCTTCATCTGAATAGTTTATAATTTTGTGAAACTTAGCAAAAAAAATCATTTCATTTTCAGCTTGCCGCCTCGTCCTTTACAAAACCTTGCCTATTGACATAACCTAAATGCCTGGATGTCTTCTCTTATTCTGCAATTATGTGCACACTTTCTTCTTCAGGCCTTATATTGACACCATCTCCTCATGTCCAACACCTTCTAATGCCGCTCCCATTCAATAAAACCTTCCTCTCATTTGTCTGTTCTTATATAGCTGTGTGTGTGTGTCTTGGTGATAAACCCATTGCTCCATGAGGCTAATCTTGTTAGCACCTAATGCACCGTGTTCTGCTAGCTGATCTTAATTGCTGTTGTGTTATTAATGAGTGGGGAGCGGGGAAATCACTCTTAATTAGCTTGTCTCGTTCAGCTCGGCGGCAGCAGCCATCTCGAGTGAAGCAGCGCTCAGGCACAAACACGCCGGGGATAATTAAAGCACTTCACATGTCGGAGTATTTATCTAAACCAGAGCGCTACAAGCCGTTCCCGCAATTAGCCTTGTCATTCATTAGCAGCTGAGTGCCATTGATTTAAGTGTTACATTGTCATTTTGCCATTGCTCACTTATTCAATCAACTTCACTGAGGTGGAGAAACCATTTGATCTATACCTATAGATACAGAAGTGCAAAGAAATGGAGTCAACACACATACAAAGCTATAGGTTATTTTCAGACTGACTAGTGCAGTGGTTCCCAACCTTTTTCTCAGTGCGACCCCTATTTTAACTGTGGATACTTTGGCAAGCATAACCTCCTTCACCTTTGAGAGGCTTCTGTTTAACTAAAAAAATATATACAATATCTTTGCTGGTTAATAAAGATATAGAACAGTAATTATTCTAAAATATTTTTTTTTTTTTTTTTTTAATTTTTTAAATCAAAATTAAAATGCACAACATCTAGTTTAAACTCCCAAGAACCCCTGGGGACCCCCTAAGAATAATAAGGAAACCAAATCCCCAATGACTGGATTAGCGCATAATGTGATGTCTAACCTTTGTTGTCATGTCCACTGTACTGCCCCGCTGAAGGCACATAGTTGCAACCGGAAATGCTCCATCCAGAGTCACTGACCTGAGGGACCAAACAGAAGAAACTATGAATTCCTGGTTCCTGCTGTTTGTTCCATAATTGTTTCAGTAATAAATAGCACATCATACTTCTGTTCAGTGTTTCAAATCGTTGCAAAAACTCATCTTTTTGCACTGGTTTTTAATTCAAGCTGAGTTAGACACCTACAATGTGTTTTTAAATTTTATTTTTCAGTATTAAATTGTCCTTTCCTGTCTTGTGTCATTGAACTTGTGCAGCACTTTGGGGCAGTTAATCTGTTTATAAATGTGCTATATAAATAAATTTGACCTCGTCCTTGACCTCATCTAAGAACAAGTAAAAGTGCTAATGCTAAATAAGCAAAATTCCAACTATTCTTTTTTGAGACACTTGTAAACACGTCATATCATACAGTGAAACTATGTAGGTCTACACTCTATACTGACCCCTTGTGGTGGGACAGTGGCATGTTTAAGACAAATGCCGTTGTTTCTTTAACGGTACAATATTCTGACAGTAATTTAATTTACAATACTTACTGTTCTGAAAATTTACTACGTATGAAATATTCCAGCAATGGTTGTCAAAAATCCCATTTCATTCATTACAGATCCTAAAGCAGTGCATTGGTACACACATGTCAAACATAGTGTGAACCTAGTATTTTATGGCTGGACTCTTGCCTATACACTCTATATTACCTGCTACAATGATACTATACTGAAATCTACCACTTCCAGTAGAATATGCTCCCACCTTGTCAGGTTTGTGGGATTAGTAGAGGTGTTCTGAGTGATTTCCTACTTGTCAAAGCACAAAGTGGATTTGAACTTTGCAGGTTTCATAATGAGATGATCCTTTCACAGCAGGCAGTCTGAAATGAGTTTTGCATGTTGAGAGAGAGTGTGAGCGCGCACCTGCCTTTGTCTCTGCGTGGCACTGACATGTTCTCTATGACAGCCCACAGCGCATTAAGGTAAATTTAATTTGCACCTTAGCCTAAGTGTGATAAGGGATGCAGCTCTTGTGGGGCAGGACTAATTGCTGCTGAGGGATGTGTGTGTGCGAGAGAGAGAGAGAGAGGGGTGTGTTTGCCTGCCTGTCCTGCTGCCAACACAAACACTTTAGTGAATATTAAATGCATGTGTTTATCTGCATGCACGTCTGCGGCTGTGTGATAACAGAATGTCAGCAAAGACAGTGGAGTTAATGAGGCTTTTCGTCACCGGGAAGGAGATGTGAGTAAGGGGCCCAAAGCTCCATAGGCAATCTAATCAGGGCGTTTACACAAATAACATCAACAGCCATAGCACACCTATTCTGTCTCTGTCCACACTATAGAGCTGGTGTGGTTGAATTTAAATAAAACTCTCCATTGTATGCAAAGGTAAGGGCTGTGGTGCGATGCTTCTATCAGTGACAAGACACACAGTTGGTCTAGGATGAATCCCCTTCACTGTCCCGTTACTCTAGTTGCCATTGCCTTCATTGTCCGTGAGAACAGAAAAAACAGATAACAGAATTAATTATTAACAGAATATTAAGTAAATCGATAATTGTGATTATTCAGGTCATAATATAATGATTAGTATTTAGTATTTTACAGTACTTTACTTTTTTTTAAGAAAGTTTGATTTCATAAAGCTGGTCACATGCTAAAAATTGTATCTATCAGACAATGTGGATGAAAGTGAATTAAAAAATGCACAATTATTTGGTAATGTGTTCATAAATGTGATGTTTTTTTCTCACACACACATATTACTGCATGAAAGTGGTGTGTGTTTGGTGGCTTCCACACACAACACATCAGTCTGTCCTCAGTCAGCTATGGCTACAGAAGTAGAGCCCTTTGACCTGAGACCAAGTCATCATCATTGTGTAAATGTTGAATAATACAATATATATGAAGTATTTTTAATTCCTTTTATGCTTTTTTGAGTTGTTAGTAAAGTTGCATCTTATTTAAACCTATGCCAAGAGTGATTGCCTCAACAGCAATCTCTCATAGGGTTGAAATAAATCTGTTGTAATTTTTGATGGACAAAATCAGAGTGGATTAGCTTCCAACATCCTACCATGAATCATCTGAACGTTGATGAATTACAAGACACAGATTTTACACTGTTCTTTGATCCTTTCTAATGATAACATTTGCCGCTTTTGTTTGTGGCTACGGCAGAAAGTAGTGTCATGGGTAAAAGTTTTATCTCATGTTCCACGATGGCGTTCCCTGTGTCTCTGTGCGCACATGTCCTCAGCAGGAAGGCTCATAAATTGGACAGCTAAGCCTTTCATAAAGTTTAATAAAGCGCTGTTTGGTGGCTCAGGGGAGCTGGTATTAGTGACGAGAGCCACTGCTGCCATTCCAGCAAATCACATCATCATAATGAGCCTGTTCTCCAGGAGTCACCCACCCACCCACACACACACACACACACACACACACACACCCACACACGCACGCACACACACACACATTCCACCCCTTTGTTTTCTTTATCTTCCCTTTGACACAATACCATGTCTTCACTCCATCGCATTTTTCCTCTGGGAGTTTTGGGAGGAGGAGGGGGCAGGCGACTTTGGACAGGGTAGGGTTATTTCTCATTTAATAAAGATCACAGGCGCTGTAAATGCTCTAGCATCATGCCGTGAATGCCAACAACGGGGTGATTGGCAGCTTGACGGCAGCGGCAGCATTTGCATGGCATTTAGCTGGGCGGACGATGGCCACCCCTAACACCAAGGTGGGTAAATAAGATGACTTCTCTGTTCACACATACACAGACAGGCATTCTCAGTACTCAACAACCCCTAGCCGTCTTTTACTGCCAAACCTGAAGCCACTCATAATTGTGTGGCATTTAGACAGAGAGAAGGGACATGCAGTCGTGTGGGCAAGTGGGCCACTGACTGTAGTGCAAGACCCCACATCTTCACTTAAGGGCATTATTTGTGGATGATTAGGGAAAGTAGCAATGTGCAAATGAGAGCACTTTGAATGTTACTGTTTCATATGATACAAGGAGGCAAGTGCTGAAGAAGAAGATATAAAATGGCTTCTAAACACATTATTGAATATTGGAAATGTGAAAGCAATTACAAAAGAAGTGTAATATTTCATTGTTTATTCTATCAATATGGAAAGGTTTTGTTAAAAGCAAGCAATATTCTAGTCAATATACAGCCTTAATGTAATAAAAACAAATAAGAACAAAAACAAAAAAGATAATGGTGCACTGCGTAATTTTTTCAGGTGGATGGTCCATTTATTCTTGTCTCCATGCAGATAATATTGCTTAGTTCCACAGTATTGGCATTAAACTATTGTATCTTGCATTTATTACTGAGTGTATTGAAAAATATGCATAATTATGGTGAGCAGATTCACTTTTCCACAGATCTGACCCTTGACTTGGTTTGATGACGTCACAGAGGCAAGCAAGCAGCAGAAAAGTGACACAGCGCATCTTTAAACCAAATCTTTATCATTTCTTTTGCTCAATATATTTCTAATCTTCATGAAAAGAATTACAGTCCCTAAACGACAACAACAACGTTTTGTAAGAGAAGGAAACACTGTCACAAGCCAGTTCCAATTAAGTTGAGCATGTTATATTTAATTGTGGTTCTTCCAATTGAAAATCAAATGAGAGACATTTGAGACTAATTACATTGATCCATGTGATGCAAAACATGAGTTGCTTGGTGCTGCTTCCATCAATGTGCCTTCTTGTTTTACAGTGTGATAAGCCACAGCTTTTGGAGCAAAGAAAACATAAACTACTGACTGGTCTACATGCTTGTTGTTATAATCACCATCACAAAGGTTTACTCAATTAGTCACCCACCACTGTTCTACAAAACAGGCCAGAAAATGGCTCGGACAGTAAGCGCAAACAGGCTTTTTTGTGGTGTATTGTGTTATCAGGCACTTGATTCAACATTTATGATCGAATGATACCGTGGCTGTTTAGACAGTTGCTATTGCTGGACAGGACGGGGCCCGCACAGACAGCTGGTTGCATAAGCACAAATCTGGCGTGAGTTCGAGTTCGATTCAAAGCCACTGTTATTTACAGGTGAAAATACAGACAACCAATTGACAACTGATTGGAAAACCAACAATTTCACCTAAAAGTTATAAAATAAACTAAATTTAAATAATAAAATAAAACAATAATTTAAAAAAATCAAGCTTCACCTCAAAGATCTCTTTTTGAACTAATCTGGTAGCATTAACCTTTGAGAGAAGACTGAAACTGCTAAACTCACGCAACAGTGGCACGCTTTAACATGCATAACTTCAGAGTTACAGAAATGATGTCACATGAATAACTGCAACTTTTGCAATTTGCTAATAACGACCATTCAACTGCATTTTGTTAGTCTAGTTTGAAGAATGGCCCAGATCTTTAGTTAATCAGCTATATTTAGGGACGATGTATTGCTCCGTTCAAATAATTATATTACTAGTATGGTTGTAATCGTTGATAATATGAGAACTGTATGGAGTATTTTTGGCTACATAATAAATATTTAGCAACATAACCAATTGCTAGTTATATTTAACGTTATATTGTTGAGATACAACTAACTTACAACTAATGAGAATTTCTTCGACCATGAGAATTAAATAAATACATAAATAAAAATAGAACAGTTTAACTAAAGACGCTTCTTATAGCTTACTTTTATGCAGTTCTTGAAGTCTGACTCAGGTGCACGCTGTGTCTATTCCCAGAGCACATACCTTATAGGTGTCACAGCTGATATTAACCTCTCCCCGTCATCTTATTTCCTCATATTTTATCCTACCGCAGAATAATCACACGCCCGCATTTACACAGCGTCGCTCAACTTTGATTCACTTGAAATGATTCTGAAATGACATTACCGCTGACAGCCCAGGCAATAACAAAAGTACAAAAACTTCTTTGGAAAACAATAAATCAATAAGCCTTGCCAACATATCCTGTTACATTCCTGACTCCGTGACACCTTGAAGCTCATTAAACAGAGTCTAACGTCAACTTTCCACGAGCAGAGTACACACACAGCTCGCCTTCTCGCCACCTATCACAATAAGAGCTACTGAGCAACCTTGATATATTGTATATACTAGAAATAAATATGATTGTCCTTTAATCTGATTTTATTATACTGGGGAGTCCCGCCGGCAAATCTACTGAGGTCTGATAGGCGGTAATCTTATTGCAGGGGGCGCGCTGTGTTTCATATCCCCTTCCTGATGGTGTTTTATCATGTCACGTCTATTATTGTTCCTATTTGGTATATGTGTTTCTTCATTGATATGCACTGGTGTATATAACCTAATAATAAATCAAGTTATTGCACATGCAGCATTGGCTTGTGTGTGTTTGCATTGGCCTATGTATGCTTATGCGTTAGTGAAGAACCCTAAGGTCTCAGCAGCTTGCTTGTAGGTGCTAATTCTGCTCTCTCAACTTGCATGACTGCGCTAAGGGTTTTTCTATGTGTGTAAACTGGTCTTTTGTCTCTTTTTGGCTCACAGTCAGACCTGTATTTTAGTGTCGTACCTTGACATGTTTCGGCAGCACATTGCTGCCTTCCTCAGAGGTGTCACTGGTGTTTCTGGGATGAGTCTAATTAACTTATTTAAACAGCTTTTGGTGCTGTCTTCTTTCTTGGAGCAGTAAGACAACAGCGCCATCTGCAGTTCAACTTCTTCGGAACTGTATCCCCAGTGTTAGAGAGTTGGTATGCCCCCTCATCCTGATTTAACAGCGTTCGGATCTCAATCCTGATCCACCGACAGTATTTGTTGTGCCAGTGACACTTCTGGGGAAGGTAGCAGAGAGCAGCCGAAACATGTCAAGGTATGATATAAAAATACAGGACTGACTATGAGAAATCTTAAACTTATAAAAACGTGAAGAACCTGATCGAACTGTTTCGATCTACTGTAAACTGGAAAAGTTATAAGACTCAACTGACGGATAATTCAGTCAACGGATGTGTAATTGAGCAAAAAAAGCTTTCAACCATTCATGGAGAAGAAACCTATAGAAGGCATAAAATAGAGTCACCTTGCACTGTGTAACTACTGGTTTCTCCACTTGGATTAGGTAAATTACTAAAAAACGATTATGTGCTAAACTATGTTTATCCAATTTATCACAGACTTTTAAATCAATTGAAGAGGATTTTCCTTTCTCATCACTGTGGGAATTCTTTTGAGGATGAAATATTATGGCATGCATTTTATACTGTGGATATTTTACACTGTATGTTTTTAAATGTTTTATATTTGTCACAATGTATTTCACAAATCTTTGGTGCATTCAACTAAAATCAATTTATTTGTCCAAAGCAGCCTTGTACTTTTACTTTTACTTAAATCCTTCCACTCAATCTTCCTCTGTCTCTCCTCTCTCTCCTTCATCCTAAAATGCCTCCACCACATATCTGGGTTGGTGTTAGACACATTACACACCTCTTGAAAAGTGGTGCAGAACTCCAGTCCAGTTTTGTGCTGGACTTGGTCATGTGGACGTTATACTACTTAGAGTGATTGTAGGCTATGTGATTTGTGTACATGTGTCCCAGGTATTGCCGGGTTTTGCATTTTGTGTGCACTAGTATCTGGCCAGTACAGATCTGGCTGTCCTGCTGAATGGTGGCTGATTGAGACACATGGACTGCCTTTGTGCGCTGATCTAGTTGCCATTGATTACCTATCAGGGTTTTTGATTGCATCCTGGAAGTAATTCTTTTAAACAGGCCCTAATGGCCTCCAATCTGGGCTGATGACGACCTCAGAGAGTCCAATCGCGGATCCATTTAGGCCCTTTCAGACCCCTACACGTACACTTGGAGACTGCCGCTCGTCGCTCACTCCCCGATAGCCCCCTCCTTCACGTCTCCACCTCGCATTGTGTCAGATTACGGTGCTCTGGAACTGAGCAAAAAACACAATGACACAAAAAGTCTTCCTCAAAGTACAGACTGAACATGCATGCAGTTAAATACTCACAAATTGTTGGTATTAAATCAGGCCCCACAGTGATTGCAGGGTCAGAACATGTCAGTTTTTATTGTAAATAGAATGCATGGCTTTTCAAACAAGTCTATTGTACCAAATCATTTTATTCCTTCTGATTTTGGTTGAATGACTTTTATTCCTTGCTAGTAACCATTATTTTTTTCTCACACTAAAAGTAGTGGTAGCACGAGTAGCAATAGTGGAGGTAGCTGGAGTTCATATGCTTGCTGATGTTTAGTCCTTTTTTGATCCCAATTTAGTCCTGATGTAAACTTTGTTTTGTCCTGTTATAGTTCTGGTATATTAACGGTCTAGTCCTGGTTTAGATCCAGGTAGGCCTGTCATAATAATTTCTTTATCGACTTATTGTTCAATAAATGAGGGTCGGGACCCCCATGGGAGTCGTGAAATGATTTCTGGGGCTCCCCAGGTGATATGAGGACTGAAAATGTATACAGTAGTCTTAAACAAGGATTGACACCCTTCTAATTCTGTGGTAAATGTAGGTTCCTATTTGTTGGTCTACCCTTGACATTTTTCTAGGTTTATATTCTCAAAATAAAATCAAACATTAGATATACTGTAAGTCTTTTTTATCATATTGCGGGTCACCTATTTTTTGTGTTCGGGGTCACGAATGTCAATTGTTGTTATTTTGGGGGTCGCGACTGAAAAAGGGTGAGAAGCACTGCAGTAAATAAAATCTGGAACATATTTTTAGGGATCAATATTTATTGTTTGTTTCATTGCTTTGCACTTGCAGGAAGCTTTTTGTTATTTTTTGGTAATATATTAAACATTTCATTGCATGGTTGAATAATTAAGACACACAATGATAACTAACTAACTAAAGTGTTTCATCGTGATATTTATAAATTACAATTCAGGATGTGCATAGTTGCAATATTATTGTGGTATTTTTCTAGAACAAAATATCACACATCAAAATTTGTTATCGTGATAGGCCAACATCCGGGTTTTGATGTGGTGTGTGGAACCATTAAGACAAAAGGTAAGGTGTGCATGTTATCATCACATTTGATCAAGTTGTTAAAGGTAAACTACTTACATTGTATGCTATTGTATGCTATAAGTTATTTCTAAATACTTTAAATGGTACAATCCACTTTTTCTCAAATACATTCAAAGCAGATCTAAACATCACCTCAATAGCACAAGTGTTACAGCAGTATAAATGTATTTTTCACAGATGTAGACACATAAACGAGTGTAATATTTGTAGCATGCAAAATGGATACAGAGGAGCCAGATCATTTTAGGCTGGGGGTGGTCACTATGTCAGTCTGTATTATTAGAGAGCACTGGACAGAGGAATGAGAAAGAGGAACAGAACAGGGGAGGAGCTCTGAAGCAGACAGGAAGAGGGCTAGCCGTCTACCCCCCCACTTCACCATAATGTACCTCTTCTAGTACCTTACCATCAAAAAATAAAACAAAAACAACAACGTCACAGGGTCATAAAAGAGGCATTATTGCATGTATATGTATGTATATATAGAAAGTATTACTATCCTCTTATCCACAACAGCAACTATATATCCTTAAATACTGTAATTAGCATAATAATTGTATGGCTTGTATGGCTTGTATGTATGTGTGGCTGCAACAAAAAGAATGATTTAACTAGTCAGCAATATTTTTTTCGTTAAGTCGAACAATTATACAAAAGCTAAAATATATCAAATGAAGGCTTATTGATAGACAATATTTTCAGAGTTTCCAAAGTATTTTTCATTACAAATAGCAAAATCTATATCTCCCTGTCTTATTTTGATTGAATAACCATGTTATCTTTATAATCAAATCTATTTTGATTGCAAATGATATATGTTATAGTTTGTTTATACTCCAGATACTATAGTGACTAAGGATTACTAAAAAAGTAGTCGACTAGTCACGATTATTCAGATTAATCGTTGAAGCCTTAATGGTATGTTTTATGTCAATCTTCTGAATGCAGCCCTCTTCATTTATCAGAGTTTGGGACTGGCACAGTAACACAATAGCTGGAGACCCCAATATTTTGCCAATAAAGCAAAATAAACTAAACTGCAAAGCATATACAAGCTATACTTTTTTTTTTGTTTTTTTACACAAAACCTCTATAAACTCGTACCCCTTTTGCACAGACCTCATCATATGGTGATTAAGTGCAACACAGAGAAATCAGATCAGCTGCATTCATCGGAACACAACAAACCAGGCAACCTCCTCTATAGGTTTCTACATGTGAATTTCACTGGTGTCAGCAAGCCCATAAATCTCAGCTGTTTGGGTGAGCCGGGCCATGTAAATGCACAGATAAAATGCAGCCGTGCATGTTGTAAAAGCAGCCTCGAGCACAATCAATAACTTCCTGCTGATGAAGAAGAAAACCTGATGACAGAATATTAAATTAAAGAGATTGTTTTACACTGGGAATGTATTAACGGCTCACTTAGCAGAATTACTGAGCAATGATGACAAACAAGGCTTCCTCTGCCAGGCATTGCTGCTTGTTAGTATGAGAATCTGTATCAATACATTTTGCTGAACACTTACTGTACCTGACCAGATTTGATTAAGGGTGGCAGTAGATTAAATAAAGCTAAAGGTATTAGACCCTACAGCTTTTAGGGGAATTAAAGTCACAAATTCAAAGCAATGTCTCTCCAGTTCACAGTCAATTTCCTCCTCGGGCTAATCAAAGTCATATGCTACGGCTACAAGCTCTGCCCTTGAAGGTTTATTCTGTTGTTGGGGCAGTGACAACATATCATCACTGTTTACAAGCCAAAACCAAAGACTGCATGCAGCAATCACACTTAACATGCTCTGTAAACTGAAATAATTAGGATGGAATATGATGACTGGACAAACAGGACAATGGAACTACACAAAATGTAGTGGAATTAATGTGTGTTATTTTGACGCAGGTGAGGCTACTGGAAAGATAAGACCCAGACAAATTCAAAATCATTCACTTTGGGAAATTTAGATTAATCGATGATCAATTATGTACAGTATGCCAGTGTTTCCCAACCAGGAGTACTGGCACTTAACAAGCTCATTGAGGATGTAAATGTACTTTTATCTGAATAAAAAGGTGTAATTAGTTGTAAATTTTGCACCTTTTTGGAGTATCCCGGACCATAAATATAATTAATACAATAAATATATTAGTAATAATTGGCACATTTATTTATTAAGTCAAGGGGTACTCTGAGTTTGAAACAAACTTTTGGGGGTACTTGAGACAAAAAAGGTTGGGAACAAGTGCAGTATGCCATGGTAAAAGAAAACTGCAGGAGACACAAACTAGTAACTTGCTTTGGCAGTTTCTAACTACTTTACCACTGCACACATTGATTAATGAAATGAATACTCAAAAATTAGTTTTCCTTGTAAATTGTTAAAAATGCAACATGTGAAAGAGGCAAAATGGCGCATTCAGGCCAATGCATGAGTGAGTGATGAAAAATTTGCACTGTTGCCATCGCAATTAACAATTAGTTCAAAACTCAATATTGTATCTTTTGTAAGGTGAAAAGTCCCCAGAGTGTTGCCTATAAAGAGGAGGCATAATAGCAACAGATTCCATCCATTGTTTCCATTCACTGCCCATTGTGCAAATATAACCCACACATCCCCAATTTGGCTCAACGCTGCCCTTTCTCTGCCTTTGTCTTCCTTTTTTTTGCACTAACAAGCACACTGTATTGTTATGAGCTCCCAAAATAAAAGTTTATGCAATATAATTATTCCTCCCTCTTTAGCACAATGTAATGATTTTGATGTCCCCGCCCTCTTGATTGATTTGCATTCCAATCACTTTTTATTGGACGAGGCAGAACCCTGACTGAGTGGGACTAATTTGCCATGCTAATGAGATGGCTCCGACGAACACAGCCAGCTGGAGACCAGAGTAAATGATCCTGTCATCAGTCAAGAACACAAACACGGCTAACAGCTAATTAGCTCGCGGCAGTTTGTAGAGGTGACATTCTATCTGATCTGTGCTGTGCGAGAAAAGATAGAGGAAAGGAGCAGGGGACAATTATAGGCAAGAAAGCAACATTTGGCTTTCCGAAAATGCACACTTGTGGTATGTCTGGACACACACAGACAGCCACACACTGCCATCAATCCACCCTTTCTGTTCCCTTTGCAGAGCGCCATGCAATAAAGATAAGAGTGAATACGTGCCATCTAAGGGGAAAGAATATGCTAAGCAGACAATCAGAGGTGTACCCCCCAGCGTTAAACAGCCAATCACGGCTGTCTCAGTGTGTGTCACCAGCCAGCAGGAGGCAGAATTAGTCCTGGTTAGCGGCCAGAGCCCTGCAGAGTGCTTGATTAGTCTTTTACACTGAAGAGAAGACAGAATGTTAAGTCCGTCCGCCCATCCCACTATGGTCTACACACCACACACTGAGAAGACTGTAACCAAAAAAAAGTTAGCTCTGCTCTATTGTCAACCACCATTTGGGGTTTTCAATCCCTTCTAAAATATAACAAACAAAAAAAATTACCACTGTTTTAACAAATTAAAAGTGAAAAAATTAAATTTCTTTGTAGAAGCAGAAGTGTATCGCCCAGTCCCACTCTCCAAATGCCAACAAATACACATTCAAACTAGCAATATGGGAATATATTCTGTAGCAGGATTTTAAATGAGTCCACCAACGAAGCTAATGATGCAAAGAACGCATGTGACGCCATATGCCATATGAAAACAGAATCCCAAAACAGACAGCCTAACAGACCGATAGCTACAACATTGTATCCCTTCTGTGTTGTAAAATGCTTAGTTACGATAATAGGATGAAGTAAATGTTTTTTGGGCTATAGCACTTTGTTTTAAGAAACTCTTGTTATACTCAAAGTGCACGGTATGTTGAGAAGGTGGAAGGAATTAGTGTCATTTACTTGTGTTACTCTTATTAGCTCACTCCAGTCTCCAAACCCAAAGGAATACTTTCTTGTACAGTCTCTGGATGTCGCCACTTCACTAATAATTAATTGTTCCTCATAGGTCTGTCTGTCATTTGGTTGTTGCATGCTGTTCTGGTTTTATCCGAGCAAACATTTCATGCTTCTCTCTCATTTGTAATCCAGTACAGAAATGGCAGCAATTTGTACTTTCCATTTTTGGGCAGGGGGACTAGATGACTTTGAACACCAGATGCTGATGCTGTAGCCCTGAAGTCATTACTGTGACAGAGTCGATCCTTAACTGTCTTCAATAATGCCACACACACGCGCACACACAAACTGCCTTACCATGCTTGGCCCAGCGTGAAGCCCGGATTAACCTCCTGCTAGCCGACTCCATCCAGCTGCCTTTGCCTTGTATTGCAGTGTGAGGAGGTTGCTTATCCCTCAATGCTGCTCCCCATTGAAAAAGGCCAGGCCGCTGGGGATTAATGATGTGTTAAAGGGGAGATCGCGGGGGATTGATGCGCCGCTTGCTGTAAGAACAGGGGATTTGAGAGAGCACGGACCGGTGGTTAGTGCTCGGTGGAGGATGATTAGTTAGACATCAAGCTGACAGACAGGTGCTATATTGTTATCGTAGAGTGGAGAAGGGGAAGAGGGGAATTCTTGTGGGTTAGACAAACAGTCAATGTGCTTGTCCATCCCGGTTGACCAGCAGCACGACAGCACAAACAGGCTATGTCATGTCACTGTCACCGGACTGGAGTTGGTGTCAGCAGCAATGGCAGTGAGTGACAAGGTGCAAAAGTCACATAAAACACAAACCTTCTATTTCAACTTCTACTGTAGACACAAACTCAGTGAATGTGTTGGCATTGTTCTACTTTACATTCACGCAAGCGAGTTTGTTATGAGCATATGCCTGGGCAGAAGCGCAAACTACTCATGAGTTGTGTGTGATTTTGGTATGTAAAATCAAGGTAACATTTAATAATAACTACACTTTTAAAAGCCTTAATAAAACATAAACAAAGGCTTAAATCATAATAAACACATTTGAGGCTTAGTAACAACATATACAGTATATTTAAGAAAAAAGGAGTAAGGGTTATGGTACTGAGTAGTTACTAAGCCTGGATCCTTCTTTATTAACTTTTTGTTTGTTGATTAAGTTCTTGTTCATGCTTTGTTAAGGTTAATTAAGGTGTGGTTATCATAAAGTGGTACCAAAATCAGTTTAACATTTTTTCAATAAAAGGTTTCAATTAAAAAAGCTCCTCGTGATATGATATGCCTAAAATGTAAATCAACATGTATCAACTTTCATGATCATAACATAACTGCATGTTGCATTGTCATTTTGGAATATTATACAGTAAACATTTGTTAGTACTTTTTTATACATGGTCTGAAAATGTAATTATTAATTTGCTAAAATGTTTTAGACTTTTCAGACAGAAGCTATATTTTCGGGGGCATTATTTGAGAAACAGAAACAACCCCTATTACGGTGCTTGTTTAACAGCAATGTGTGCTAGTGTTGAAAATAAGGGATTTTATTGTTGCTACAGCATTACAATCTCATTAAAATCTAAAATGCCCTCGGTGCCTTGTTCAAACTGAAGGTGGCTCACTGGATAAACTATGCAGACTGCTTTCAGGGTTTCCATGTTCAGATACGGACGAGCCAAGTCCAAATACTGTGCTACTATGAATAATGGGCGTGAAAAGATGTGCAGGAGATGTGTAGGATGGAGAGAACATGGAGGAGAGCAGTGTGAAGGACAGACTGAGAATGACAGAAGAGTAGGGGGCTGAGGTGAGATTAGGAGACATATGTACAGGTGATGGCTGCTCTGGATCAAATGTTAAGGCCAGCTCTGCTCCCAGCCTCCTCCCCTTAATCCTCCTCCCTTGATAAGCCACTCCACTCTTCATACTCACATCCAGCCAGCTACAATCTCCCATCAAAATCCGCTCGGGCGCAATCTCCTGTGCATCAGCTGCCAAATGAAGTTCCTCTCTAGGAAAGAAAAAAAAAAACTTGGTTGTTGAATGGTGTGAGGCCTGGCGGGCAGCGAGCATCAGCGGGCGGCCCTTGTGTTGAAGCCAATAATCCAGCGTCGGGCTTCAGGTGCGCACGGGGCCATGATTGACAGCGCTTGATATGAGGCCCTCGCCTCACTTGACATTTGGGTTTCATAAGGTCTGGAACAAAAGGCAGGGGCAAAATAATCAGAGAGGGGCGCAGGCAAATAAATCTGTTTATTCCTCTTCACCTGCCCCCCTTCGCTATGCCCCGCTCGCCTACACCACTGCTCAACCCTTGGAGGCGAACGAGGGAGGGCACGATATTACCTTTTCGGAGCCTTAGTGGATTCACGCTCCACGACAGCAGGTCACTTTAGGCCCTGTGCTTACCTGAGATATTAGTTTGTATGTGTGCCTCACAGAAATGTGTATTTGAAAGGCTGGAGCTGTACGTGCAGTTCCTTGTATGTATGGGGTGGAAGCTGGGACAACAGTAAAGAGAGACAGACAAGCATAGATGTGGAGCCATATAGAGCAGAGATAACCATTTGTGTGTCTGCCTGAGTCTGAAGGAAAATATGAAAGATACATAAAACAAAGCCAGAACTACAATATAAGGGAAGAAAACAAAGGGATAGCAAATTGAGAACATCTATAGAGGGTAAAGTAGCACAAGCACATCATTAGTATTATGGGAGCATTCAGTTAGAGTCGCTATAGATGACTGAATGTGGTGATTAGGCGATGCAACAGTTTCATCTACCCACACTAAACATGGCCACAGTGGTAGATGTGGCCTGGCACACTTGCTCCCTTCAACTCCATCAGCGTGAGTCTGCAGGAACATAAAGACTGAACTGACTCCTAAACTGTGAGCTTAGTTTAATGGCCAAAGTCATTAAAATCATCAAAGAATCTAACTTGTTTAATCTTCCCAAATAGAACAAAAATGTGGATTGCACAGGATACATTTGATTAAAAAAAATATTTAAAATAAGTTTTTAGGGAAATCAACTTTTGGACAAACTTTTATTGCAGCACTAACAGCCAAAGATAACACAGTGCATGTATAAAAAGTATACTGCACTACATCTACTAAAGCAAGTTGCACTTTGAATGCCCCTAATGATTGCTTCCTTCCTGCATCCTCATTTTGGTAATTGTCTCTTATAGTACCAGGATATGGATACTTCCGGAGTACTATAAAGTATTAATTAATAATGTTCATATGGATGTACTTACTTTATATGGGAATCATGGGAATTAAATGCAACTTTAACTCAGAGCAGTAGGTTGTCAAATCTACATCCACTATTTTACTTCAACCTACTATTTCTGAGTAAGACATATTTAATCCCATTGCCCGCTCCAGTCAAAGTAATGTGGACGGTGAAGACAGGAACAGCATCTGCCACACCAACAGGACTCGTTTGCTCATGTCACAGCTGAAAAATAAGAAACCAAATGATTAAAAAGATGCCATGCAATGCAGTGTCTTTGGTTCTATGGGTGAGATACAATCTGCAAGATAATTGAAAAGGTTTGTGAACGAGAATTATGATTTACTGACTAATCACACATAGATTTATAGCCACCAAATTGACGCCATACATTTTATGTATCCTCTGAATTGTTGGATACACGCTAACGATGTACAGTTGAAAGAGCACATATTTTTGCATTGTAAATGTTATGTTTAGCAAGGTTTCAATTAAAAACGTGTAAAGGCAGTTCACCTGGGAGCTGTAGTCTCTGGAAATCTCTATAAAACACGGGAGGCAACAGATATTACATTAATCCATGTGACATCTTTTAGCAGCAGTCTTCTCTGGACCCCACGTGGGGAGAGAGCATAAATTGCATCCTGATGTCAGCGATTGGGCGAGAGAAACAGCGATGGAGCGCACCTTGTCCTGTCGATTGGTTGCCTTTAATGGGCGCTCCTCCTTGAGACCACACACCATTGGTTTCTGGGGGCATCGTGGGAGCAACCGGGAAGTTGTAGTTCTTTGGACCGGACGCGAATCGGTAGTGCTTATTATCGACTAATATGAATTAAACTACACGTCCCAACGTCACGCCACACGGACTCGCGTAATCGTCGAGGATGTGTAATTGCGTTCGCTCGACTGGTTGCTTCTAAATTTGGCGTAGCATGGGTTGGCCGCTCCAGTCTGCGAGGTGCTCTGCCGCTGCCGCTGCCGCTGCTGGGATGTGTGGAGGAAATTAGCAGAGTCACCTATGCATCAGGACGGAACTCACTGGAAAGGATTGTGAACAAGGGTTATGTGACAGGGGACACTCAGTTAGATGGCATTTGCCAAAGAATATCGAGGAAAAATGAACTAACTCGCACTTCTTTCAAGAATGGACTTTGAGGATGTTTTCCCAAATGGCTACTGACTGACCAATCGACGCGTCTTGTGCTTTTGTTTTCACACAGAGGAACTTTGCTATTGCTTTTTAATGATTCGAGATCTGAGTAAGATGTACCCCCCGGCGCGGCATCCGGTAAGTGCTCAGTTCTTGCAGCCCCAGACAGTGCGCAGATTAACAGCAGCGCGCATAATCACTTTCAGTCAGTTCCCGTGCCACCGTGCGCTCGCGCGGACAATCGCGCCCATTGTCGCCGGTGCAGCTGTGTGTATGCCGTCTGTGTGAGTGGAATCCAAGGCAAACCAAAAGGCCATCTGAAGCACAGGCGCGTATTGTCACTCTCGACTGTGCCTCGTGCGTGCGTGCATACACTCACCCCTGCGTAAAAAGGGCCAAATAAGTGGTCTGCTGTTTCCCACAAAGTGAAGTCATCTCTGAACCACGCACCTATTTAATTCATCCAAAACTGGTTCAATACAAGCCTAGGGTCATATCAGGGGCATAGATTATTTGCTGTTATTATTAGAAATCAAGGTTATTTGGTGCTGAGCTACAATCAGGGGAATGGTCATGAACTTGGGGCATTGAGCTTTAAATCATGTGATCATATCCTGTCATTGCCTAAAATGTTTTAAATGTGTTCTACTTAGAAACTAATTTGTCATTTTTTTCATACAATTATATGAATCCCACACAGGCTGCACAGCATGTATAATAAGTCTTACATTTCTCCTCTCTTCTCTCCTGTGGGTTGGCTCATTGTGGAGGTCCCGCACCAGCCGGGTCAGCCGTTCAAATTCACTGTCACTGAGTCCTGTGACCGCATCAAGGAGGAGTTTCAGTTTCTGCAAGCCCAGTACCACAGGTAAGCACAGACCGCATCAACAACAGCTCAGCATTAAAGAATAACAGTCCTCTGCATTCATCGTTACAGTTTTTTTTTTTTGACTTATTATTATACATCTTGTTTAACTGTGACTGGAGACATACAGTACAAATGTCTGCTGCAAATGCCAAATCTGTCTTTCAAATCCACTAAATCTGTCCGCCAATGCACACTGTATATGCCTCATGTCTACATAGATAATAGAATATTTTCTCGCATGTAAAATATTTATATGTAGTTCATTACAGAATTATGTAAAACACGGAAATTGATTTTGTGTTGGAAGATTCCTACCAAAACCACAGCATATGAATCATCTTCGGTGACAATAATTTTCTGGGAAATGCGTGACACAGTGACACGAAATCAAAAGGCAAACACAGATGTTTGCCCAGAAATTAAATTTACATATTGTGAATGAATTCCTTGAGGAAGACTGCGCTTGTTTGAGGTCATCTATCATGAGCGCTCTCTCGGCAGGTGAACCCATCAACCTTGGTATTCACGTCTCTCTCCTAGTGCAAGTGCTGTGAAATACTTTTAGCCAACATGATGAAGTGTGAAATACATTGCTCAGGGCAGAACCAAAAACATGATACCAATGCATAATAATGGCCCACCTCTGGCCAACCCATAATTATAGCCCAATGGCCTTGTGAGATGCAGCAGGCTTGTGGTGTTCTCGCCTGTCCCGAGGATGAATGGACTCCATACGGCAAGATGATTTACAAGCAAACGTATGGAGGGAATGGATGTCTTGACAGATATGGGAAATCTCTTTATCTCAAAAAATGATCTGGATGGAAAAAACGGCAAAGGCAATTTTCGTTCGGTGCGTACAGAAATTTGTTGTGCAGTCGATGGTCTGCACACAAACTCACAACCTTATAGATCAAGTGTTGTTTCATATAACCAAATCTTTCCAATTATATACTGTATTGTTTATTTTTGAGTGAAATGTGAACACCCAAAATTTCCTCAAAACGCACACTATAGAAAACACCATTTATTTATTTATTTATTCTTTGACCTTTATTAAACCAGGAAAGTCCCACTGAGATTTAGGATCTCTTTTCTATAATGTAAACAATGTATACATTCATCGAATTTTTAAATATTTGATGAGCAAGTAAATCCATGCATTTGTATTTGATAAAACATGCAAGTTATTGTGAAGTACATTTGCGATGTATGTTGTCCAACATAAAATCAGCAATTGCAGAGTCTTTAAGACAGTCTACATTTGCTCCACATTGTCAAATATTTAAATGTGGCTAGATTTATGTTTGTTTTTGTTGAATTTTTGCAGCTTGATTTAAAAATAGGCCACTCCAGCTTTAATTCTCTAAAATGACTTGGTCTCTTTGTTCTTTTGTTGATTTGTTTGCCTGCAAAGGCTTCATGAAACTCATTTTTTTGTTTTGTTCCAATCACCGCAGGGAGGGAACACATACAGCATTCTTGTGTGTCCTGACATTACCTGCATTGCCCACCTGGCCATTGTCCTAAGTAGCAGATGCTTAAGCTTTTTTCCTGTAATAAGGAACATTTGAAGCTTAAGTGTAACCACTGTTAAGATGGATCCTCATTATCCTCCTGCTTTTTGCCTATGGTGCAGTTTGAGCATCCTCTTCGCACCGTAAAAAATATATGATGAGGTTTGTGCGGTCACCTATTGATCCATTAATTACTGCTCCGTACTTGCTGAGTAAGTGTCTGCCTCTCAGGGGGAATCTGGTCTAGTTTTTTGTCTTTGTTTTAGTTGTAAGCAAATTTAGAAATGCAAATATTGGAAGAAAACAGGATGTTGCTATTCATACTTATTTTTTTGTCATCTGCTGCTGCAAATGGTATCAGAGATTTAGAGTTATGCCTTTGTGAAATGTTAGTGTAAAAATTTATAACACATTTTTCAAGGCTCATAAGAATGGCGGTGACAATGACTAACATTTTCTTTTCACCTCACAGTCTCAAACTGGAGTGTGAGAAGCTGGCCAGTGAGAAGACGGAGATGCAAAGACACTATGTCATGGTGAGTCTGCTCTCAGATGTTAAAATTATGCTAAAAGAGCGAATACATTTGCTTGATTTGACTTTGATCTGTGCCTCCTCAGTACTATGAAATGTCGTACGGGCTCAACATTGAGATGCACAAGCAGGTATGACGCATTTCCACATTTATCTTTGTGTTACATTTTTATGAAAAAAGCGCTTTATAAATTAAGTTTGATATATTGATATCTTCATCATCATAGCTGTTGTCTATTTTGTAACAACACTGTCTATATAAAGTGCAAGTATATACTTTCTTCTTTACTTTGTTATATTTAATTTTATTTCATAAATCTTAGGCACAGGTGCTCTACATTCACAAGCTACAAAAAGTATTTTTTACCATGGCAGCAAAGGGATTTAAAGTAGTACATCATTCCATTAGTACCAAACGTTCGTGGTAATAGTAGAAATACAGTTTTTACATACATTTTTTTTCTTTACTACTTTACGTACTATAGTCTACAATAGTACCTGTTGAATTGTGTATGTTTACTTATGTCTTTAAAATCCTAATAGTACTATACTAAAATAGCATAATTTCTTGTTCTATTCCCACCGCTCTCTAAATAGTTTTTGCTGTTTCATTTGTGCTGAGTTAGTCTTTCTGCATTCCAACACTATTATTGTTTTTAGTGTCTCATGTTTGTTTCCATTTGATATTCATCACCAATAAACACTTTCAAGGTTGTTGTATTCTAGCAAACGCATCCCAGATTTTTACTGTATTTCATCTTGTACAGGCACCAAAATGGCCCTCCTGAAAAAGCCAGTGCCATTTGTCATCTCAACTGTTCTAGCTTAGCTCTGGTGTGAAGTTAAGGAGAAATTCATCAGCGTTAGCAAATGAGGAAATGGTGTGAAAAATGAGTGCAGTGAATGAGGATTTCACCTTTACATTACTGCTGCCTCTTTTAAACACGGCCAGTCATTAGCATAAATGTCTCTGTTAACCACACATCAGCTGCCAGGTTAAATGGGCCAGGGAAATGGTGTGTGTGAGTGCGGTGATAAATGGCCCGCCTTGTCTTTGTTACTTCTGCATGTGTGTTTTTGGCCTATATATATTCTACGCGTGTTTATTCAGATTGTATGCACAGGCCGTAGCAGACATTTACTCAGAGCTGTTTGCTGGTTGTCAGTGTGTGAAGGTAGCAGCTCCTCGCACTCGCACTAATCACACTTGTCTGGTGAATGTGGGAGTAGGCTATAAACGCACTGTCTAAGTGTTTGTGTTTATGCTGCTGTTGTGGAGATTGTGGTTCCTCTGTCAAGCCTCTATGACCAGTCTGCTTTAGTAACTGTTTACTATTTATGAGCGAGAAGAGGAAATGCATCGAGGTTTATTTAGCTCAACTACTATGAGCTTGAGATTGGGAACACTATAGAGCTGTATTCATGTGTTTCACTCACACAACTTTTTCTTATTATAGACACCACTTATAGAACTTTATTGTTTTAAAGATAAAATGTTTAGTTTTGAATTGTTCATTTGATGGCAATTTTCCCTGTTATCTTAGAAACCCATAGCAGAACTGGTGCACTGTGTAACTTCTCTGGTGGAAGGTCCGCCACATGTCTCCTTGGCCTAGAATATTCTACAATATGGCATTAAATGTAATAGAAACAATCAGGTGACACCACCAGGCCAAGTTACAGCTCAGATCAGTGGAGTAAGTGAAGTAAAAATGGTATGTTTGAGCAATTAACAAAAGATAAGTTTAATGCCACATTGTAGAACAATCAAACCCCTCCCAACCAGAAACGTTACATAGTGCACCTTTATGTCATTTAAGACTGATTGTTTCACTAATTGCAAGAATGTATTCTATTGGGTAGGAAGAAATTGATAACACGAAAGA
This sequence comes from Rhinogobius similis, assembly GCA_019453435.1. Taxonomy (NCBI): domain Eukaryota; kingdom Metazoa; phylum Chordata; class Actinopteri; order Gobiiformes; family Gobiidae; genus Rhinogobius; species Rhinogobius similis. The sequence goes on from CM033629.1 coordinate 25,786,574, forward strand.
TAATGGATAAACCCTTAATATTCTTACTGAGAAGCGGCATACACCCTTTAAACTGAAACATTTCAAGTTTTGGCTTTGGCTGTGTTGTAGCTGCGTGTTTATGCTTGCTCTACAGTTGGGAGCAATTGAGATAAAAGTTTTATATAATCCCGACTTGACACTGTATATATCAATAATGTAGAGATCAGGATAGTAACAGTATATGGCTATAGCAGAGTGCATGTGGAGACTGAAAGCACGGCGGATAGATCTACCGTGCCATTAGGAGCTGGGGCGTCCACTTCCAGGCGAATTGCTAATATTGCTTGTTTAGCATTTTCTGGGGGTAATAGGCCCATTGATTTCTGGCTCGGCTCTCTGTTTTATTTACACAGAAGGGCCCGGGTGCCTGGGGAGTGAAATGTAGCGCTCGTTAAAGAGAAATTGACTCGTCGACAGAGCAGGGGTGGGAGGAGAGAGGAGGCGAATGCGGGAGGAGGAGGAGGGCAGAGGAGCGAGTTGCTGGAGGACAGATAATCAATTGCAAATTAGCGGCACGATGGGAGGAATAAGGCAAACCGGGGATAGGGAGAGCGCACGGCTGAAAGTGCTGAAAAAAGGAAGCCAATAAGACAATGTGATACTGAAGAGTGGCAGTGGTTTCAATCAGCTCTGACAGCTCATTTTACTGTTGCAGACAGGGGGCTGTTTGGCTGATTTGGCGGATTCAGTCCCATTATAATATATACAGTAGAATACTGTGACTGGATTCTTTGTCTAATAATTTCTACACATAGTTTGAGATTGTTTGATTGATTTTCACAGATATATTTTCAAGGTTAACATTGAGCCAAGACCTTATGAATAAAGTAGTAAAGTCTATTACATGTGTTATGTATGAGAAATATGTAGGCTTTACATAACAGGATTAACAATTTCTCACAACCTGCTGGTTAAACTAAACCGACCATCCATACTGTAAGCCTCATTGAAAATATTCACATTACTGTTAAACATATAAAGGACTTCTACATTTTAGACAGTCAACTTTGTTTAGAACATTCAAGTGAGTTGCTGTTCATGGCTTTCAGCTTCCTATTTTCTATTTTGAGTATTTTTGACCATTCTAAATATGTAATATTTTACTTGTCGTCCTTGTAGTGTAAACTGTTATATGACAACTGTGCTAACGTTTCATCACTCTAAAAGCAATGGGAACTGTTGAAATTTGACAAGCTTTATTCGTCCCATAATGGGAAATTTCAGTGGGATAAATAAAGATTGTCTTATCTTATCTTATTTATTTCCAATGTTGTACAGTTATATCTAGGGAACCTGACTTTTTTATCTTGTAAATGGGTCAATTTTGTTTTCCACGGGCATTGTATGTATCTAATAAAAAGTGTTTATCTTTTGCCAACCCGGAAGTAGGAGTTGTAAGTGGCGCTCTGATTGACTAAGCTTTGGTGGTCTGCCCCAGTTTGACTTTGCCATCTGAAAAAAAAAGCTGTTTTAAAGCAGAACTAGTAACTTCAGCGACAGAGCTCCCCTCACTGGTCTCTTGTGAAAATACACTGCCAGTAAAAAGACACCAAAAGCTTTTTTCGCCCCTCTTTTTCCCCTTTTCTTTTTATTAAAATAAGGAAGTACAAAACAGTACAAAAACATTTCATGTTGCCAAATATTAAAAAAGAGAGCCAAGATTTCTCAGGAGAGTTGACTTAGTTAGCGTTAGGAAAGTTGCAAGGCTGGTTTTCCGTGCAGAGACAGCAGGGGGAGACGGCGGGGACTTCAAACGCCCGAATACATTTGCAATCACCACATGGACTTAGATAGATATTTAATAAGGTAAAAATGTGACTTAGTTCTACTTTAAAGCAGTGAATTTGGAAATCAATGCATGTGAATATGAATGATATGTCAAAGGGTCAGTGTGAGCTAGAAACTTGGCACATAGATTTAAACTCAGACTTTCCAATCCAGTACCCCATCTTTTGTTTGTGTAGTCGTTTATAATCCATCTTTAGCCTTTTAAACTGCTAGTCTGGGTAAGCGTGGATGCGCGCCTCACACTCCCAGCCTAACCTCAGGTCTCAGGGGAGGGCAGCCTGTGTGCGCTGGGGTCCATTAGATGTATTAGCTGCTGGTGAAAAGTAGTGCTGCTGATGTGGTGCTTACAAAGCTCTGTGGGGGAGATGGACATTTGATCTTGTATCTGACCCAATCTGACTCCAGGGCCACAGTCTCACCTCACTTTAATGTGTGTGTTTGTGTAAGTGTGTGTTAGGGTCTGTTCTTTCTCCCCTGGGCAACTTCTGATGGTAACCGCTTGGTACTTTAATGTTTCTGAAGTTCTCAACATTATAATCACGTCTGACTGAAGAGCCTAAAGTCTAAAGTGAGAAGAGCAATAAATACTGAAGTACAGACTTCTGGTCTGTACTTCAAAGTATTGACTGTAGAAAGTAGTGCTAATACCAACACTACTATTACTTAAACTTTAAACATTACCAAACACAGCTAAACTCATCTTAATTGTCTGGAAATCGGGCTCCACATTTTACGTGCTCTAGTATCAAACTCACTACATATTCTCCATATCTGGGACAAGGAGTCAATGATTGCATTACAGTTGTGTGTCAAAGTTATTATTATTTTGGGGGGAAAAATCCTAATAATAATCCTAATAAATGAATAATGAATTGAAAAAAGCTGAGTGACATGATAATGAAAATCAAAAAGTGATTTGATCCCTCACCATCTGCTAATTTCGTGATTCAGTGCTTTTCTGTATATTGCAGCTTTATACGCACAGATATTGACAATTTTTTCCCATTCACTTCTCCTAAAAATCAGCACTGAGTGAAGGGCAGGCAGATTTAACCAATCAGAGTGAAGTGTGAACTTCCAAAAAAGACAGACAGTTGTAGTTTTCTCTAAAAGTCCTTATAAACCTGAATCATGATTAAATCAAAATCATGATCTTCTCACACTTTTCATACCAACAAAATATTTAGCCTTCCGAGAACCACCAGATCTAAACCATATATATAACAGGACAATAGCAGGTCTAGACTAGGGCAACTAAACCTGGTCAAAACCTGGACTACGCCACTAATTACTGACTCTAAATTGGGTTACTGACACTAACAATAGAAGAGTCCGCTTATCACCGGAACACGTTTTGAGACCCTCCGCTCTAGAAAATCGCGATATTGTGATAATTTTTTGGTATGTCTATTTTGAAATCTTTTTCAACTTTCTTTTTCTCTATATTGTTCATAAGTCAGGTCTTTGGTCAAAGTTGAGTTCAGTCTTGTAACTTTGAGGTTACCTGGTGTTTTATGACCACACAGGGCTCACACCAAGCATCAAGTCTCTCTTTTTCTAACCTTAGAGTTTGCTGGTCTGTCCTATTCCCATTATTTATCCACAGAGACGATGATATGTCTGGGTTAAAGACAGGGCTGGCTCACCAAAGAAACAAATCCCTGTTGCTCACAGTTTGTACATAACCCAGGGCAATTTCTCAGGACAGAGAGAAGAGACTTTTCCTTTGGTCTTTGGTGTGAACAGACAGGTTGGTCAAACACACACAAAACACAGTGGCCAATGTCAAAAGTTATCTGAAATTGTAACCCCATGGAATAGAGTCTGGTTTATTAAAGCCATTCTCCATCACATTTTCTTGTTTCTATGTTGCAATGAACATTCATTTTTATGTATTATTAAGATTAAGAATTGGTTTGATTGAAACTTTATTTGTTCAGGTTTACCAAGATTTCACACAGATGCAGGACTATGAGGAATTTCGGAGCTATCTGAAACAATAATTTGACTTTTAAATCTCAACTTGATTTTCTTAGATAGATGTGATTTCTTACGGTGGTTGAGTTTATTGCATTTCAGGAGAAATATATAACGTTGCACAATTAATTTTCATAATGATACATATTTAGTATTAGAGTGTGGTGTTTTATAAATCAAAGCAATTCCTCATGTTGTTTGTGCGTGTTGTGGATTGGAGCTGCACTGCTAGCACTCCCTTTGGGCCAGTGGATCAGGAAATGTGGTGTTAAACCCCACCTGAAGGCAGCAGAGACAGGCCTGTATAATCTTTAAAGGCAGCCCAGGGGTGGTGAAGACATCAGATGAATACAGATTTGTGTGTGTGTGTGTAGTTGGTGTGTTTGGCCTCCGGGGGCGTCTGTTAGCCCTGATATCGAGGGGAAGATCAGCCCTCACAAGGTTACATGAAACACCTTACCACAGGGACCTGCTTCCAGTTCATTTAGTACGTATGGAATACCTTGACTTCATGGTAGAAGTCCTCTCTTGAAGATTTTATATAAAACTTAGATTATTTTCTGGTGCATGGCTTTATTCTTATTCGATACAAACATTTTTGAATGTGCCCCATGGTCTAACATTGAGACTGGACAATAGATCAATCCCAATTTATAATAAGGGGTCAATAAGAAAAGAAGGAATCACTTGAAGTACATTGTATTCAGCATTGACCAAATTCAAAAGTCTGTGCTTTGAGATTGTGCATTTTTATTTAATTTCTCTAAAATAGGTTTTATTATCATATAATGTACTTCCAAATAACTTCTCAAAGACCATTATGTCTTATCATACCTTCTCTTTGTAATTACTTTATAATTACTTAAAATGATTATACTCTTACTGAATAAAAAATATAAAATTATATTCTATATAAAAAACAAACTAAGAACATAATCAGACTCTTATTAAATCTCATCTCTTAACCAACCAACCACAATCATATTTTCCATTATATTAGCCTGTTTTGGCATGTTGTCTGTGATAAATGTGTTGAGTTTTAGTTTTATTTACACATACACACTATTGTTTTATTTCTACATGAACAGACAAATTGCTTATTTATCTCACTTGATTGCAGTGTCATTTGTTTACGCATATATCTACAAAATGAATCCTAATGTAAATACTAAACCTCATATCTACAAACACACACAGCTAAAACACTGTAAGTAGGTGGATTAGATTGAATTAGTATTGGTGCTAATTGTTCTTTCTGTGCGCTCTCTCTTACAGGCGGAGATCGTCAAACGTCTTAATGCAATCTGCGCCCAAGTCATCCCCTTCCTCTCTCAGGAGGTAAGCCCCCCACGGCTGTCAGTGTTGGTTAAACGCAGGTGGGAGGAGAGGGAGGACACGTACTGTAGAAAAGAGCAGAAGAAGTGTGCTGCGGATTGTGGGCCCAAAAGCCTCACACAGACATACACATCCCCAGAGATTATCCTGGGCTAATCCTCTCTGCTCGGGATAGCCAGATATGCAGTAAACTTATTAAATGTCTCCCACTAACATATGCACAGGCTGGCAGCGCGAGTGTGAGGAAGAGCTTTGGGTTTGTTTAGCGCGACTGTTTGTCCACCTGCACGGGCATATTGTGCTAAGGCGCCGCAATATGTTCTCGTACAGTGGAAGGTGTGAGGCGTGTTTGATTTTTACACTTTGTTTATTGCAGACGGCGGAGCTGTGTGTTTGGGTCTGATAAATGGGTTCTCTGGAGGAGTTGAGCGTGTTTGTGTGAGGGGTGGGAACAGCAGGGAAAAGTGTGTGTGGGACTCCAAAGCTCTCCTCCAGATTAGCCATGGATTAGGAGGGTTTAGGGTGGATTAGGAATAATGGCATTAGACTGTAGTGCTGCTACACAGGCCCCGGGCCCGCAGAGAGGGAGGCAGGCACTCACCAAGCAGCTTTCACTGCATTGTTTTGATGCCTCAGATGCTGCAAGTCAATATAAGGCATAACACTGTTGTATTATTAAGCACCAAATTGAGTGTATGTGCAAGTACGTGAGAGTGTTGTTTTTAGACTATTGTATGCAGATTAGACGTGGTGCAGTGGTTAGAACTCCTGACTCAGCGACGAGGTTGTGGGTTTGATTCTTCCTGTTTACTCTTCCAAACTCTGTCTAAGACATTGACGTAACAGCTCTGGTAAATTGGTGAATCAAACCCAAAACCCCAAAGAAGGATTAGACCTTATTCTACATTTTTATTGACAAAGAGGACAATTTAGCTAACACGCTTGTATTTAATTTAAAACTAATGTCCAGCCAACTCGCTATTTCACATCATACAGTTCCTTTACATTACATTCTCATTTTCTTCAAATTATGTTGATAAATACATTCTGTTTTTTGTCTTGACTTCTAGGTTTGAATCTAGAGGACAATTTTATACCTAGCGCCATGGAAAACTGCTTTTATGAGTACATTAAAGAGTTAATGTAAGAAGAGTAGGCCTATCACAATAATTACTGTACTGACCTATTGTTCCAAAAATAAAACGTACACAATATTTTTTGGGCTCAATATTTAGCAACTGTATTGTATTTTGACTAATAGGGTACTTTTCTTCATTTTCATAACATTAGAAGTAGATCAAAGACTCTTTCTTGAATAATTGTGCCATTTTATGTGTACAGGACCCTTATAATATAGTTCAATATAGTATCCTGCTAAAATGGTCATCAATGTTATTGATTAGTGCAATATTTTCTGAAACATTATCACAGTGTGACAAGCCTAAGGATGAGTGAATTCCCCTTATGAGGTGTTTGCTTTTTTTTTTTTTTTTTACCTTCACATTGGTGTGGTTTTCCTCTGTGCCAGGCATGTCTCTGAACCTCATGGTCCGGTTCATTTCCACACCTGATAAGCTCTTTCATCTCAGGGCCACTTTGATGTGTGCTGCAGGTGAATCTTCTGCCTTCTGTGTACCCTTTGGATGACTTTGCTCTGTAACCGCCTGTCCCTGCGTATATTCGTTTCTTTGTGCTGGTAGGAAACAGACTTGTGGTATTTTGGAGGAGGAGAATCGCTGGGGAAGAAGACACAAAGCAATAACAAGGGCTGTTTTTTCCTGTTGCATAGGCTTTTAGATCTCTCAAAAAGGATTTTGAAATGACCAATCAGGATATATTTTTTTTTACAGCAGATACATGTGTACTTTTTTTTTGCTCAGAACATAAAAATATATTAAAATAAACAAACTCTACAGACACTGGTCCTCATTATGAAAATGTAGGATATACAAGGGCAGTGCCCTTAATGAAATGTAGATTGTGCTTACAATTACTGCACCAATCAATGAGTCACATAATATAAAAATAATATGGGGGCTTGTTCTGCTCCAGAAAACATGGAACAAAGCCACTTGTCAGACCTGCGGTGGCGGTTCAAATAATTGTGATTTCAATTATGTCCCAAATAATCGTGATTATTATTATTATTATTATTTCATTTTTTTAAACAATCAAGCAGCCCTAATGTATAACGGAATCTGGATCTACAACAAAAAGGGAAAAACCCTATCACTCCTTTTAATTACTGTGTTTCTTGAATAGAATAATTGGATTATGTATAATATAATTAGTTTCTGCATTCCATTCTGTTACTGTAGCTAATATTATCAGAGATATGTGTGGCTGCTTTTACAAGACAAAGTGTGTGTTGAGGAAAAGGTCAGTGGTGAGTACATTGAGCGCGAGGGCATTTGTGTAAATGGTAAAGAGACAGAGATGACTCAGAGGTGTCTCCAGTGCCTTTTAAATCACATTTGCTCAGACTCAGGTGCACGGCTGTTTAAACTGAAAAAAAAAAGATTGCCTACTCATTTGAAATGATTTCTCAGCTTTAAAAAGCTTTAAGAGTAGAAGGGAGTTTGACTAAGTTTGTACTAATTTGATGAGGGTGTTATTGAACTCAGTTTCCATTGTAAAGATTATAATGCAATGCATCTTTTAGTGTTGTCAATTTTCCTGCGCACAAGTACATATAGGAATTTATGAGACTTTTAAGGTAATGCATTCATAAAATTGTAAAAGCAAGGTATAATAATAGTTTGGACTATACTACTATTACTACTATTATACATACTATCATACTTATTTATTATAGCTTGATATGTAATGTAAGTTTTCATTGAATTATTCATCTTCTACCGCCTGTTCCTGTTAGAGGTCGTGGATGACTGAAGCCTATCCCATTGACTTCGGGCTTTAGGTGGGGTACACCCTGGACAGGGGCCAGCTAGTTGCAGGGCTAACACAGAGAAATAGATAGTCAGACAGACAACCATTCGCTTCCACATTGATTCACTAGGGGTAATTTTACACATGCATGTGTACAGTAGGAGGAAGCCGAAGAACCCAGAGAGAGCCCACGGTAACACATGGGAGCTCTGACACTGTGCACTGACCGAATAATATTTTTTGTCAGTTTATAAAGTCTACTAAGTTTTGAGTCATGTTTTATATATATATAAATGCAAAGTCCAGCTACAAGGCGACTTAAGTCATTTAGTCTTTGTTTCACCCAAAATCTGAACAGTCAAATCATTTTGCAAATCTGTTTAGAACAAAACAAACTGAATTTTTCTAAAAGTAGTGAGAAGTGAGTGTTCATAAACACATTAACTTAGTTTGCGCATTTTTAATTTTAAAAATGCGCAGCTTGTGATTCACAGGTGTACAGGACATTTCTAATCGTGTATGAAGGCGTTTTCTGTATTTACGCCCTGTGGTCCTGTGTAGGAGGTGTGATGGTGTTCCTGTAGTGTCCACAGAGGTCAGGGGCATCTCAAGCCTCTCCCAAACCTCACACAGGCGCTGTGTATCAGGGACTAAAGTGTGTCTGTCTGTGTGTGTTCCAGCATCAGCAGCAGGTGGTGCAGGCGGTGGAAAGAGCCAAGCAGGTCACCATGGCTGAACTCAACGCCATCATCGGAGTGGGTGGACTGCACACACACAGAAACATTGAACAAAATTAAAAAATCTAAACAACATTTCTTAAAGTAATAGTTAATTACTTCAAGAATTGTCGAAATGTCGAAACAACAATTTAACAATAGAAATTCTATTTAGGACCATGTGTATAAATGTATAATGTAGTCATTGGAAACTGGAAACAAAAGGCAGAAAGATATCAAGATATCTTGTTTTAAAATGTTGTATGCAGCAGAACTGATATACATTTTACATATGAATAAACATCAAGAAGATTAATCCATTTTAACACAAAAAATGCTACAGAAATGCTATGTCTCAATATATTCTGTCACTGTGGAGCTACATAAAATTGATACAACTTAATAGATCTTGGTCTATTGTGGCCCTGTTTCACCACATTTAAAATATCTCCTTAATGATGCGCTTGTGTTTTCCAGCAGCAGCAGCTCCAGGCCCAGCACCTCTCCCATGGTCATGCTATCCCTGTACCCCTGACGCCCCACCCGGCCGGCCTGCAGCCCCCCTTACCCCCCGGGGCCAGTGCTGCCAGCTTGCTCGCCCTGTCCTCCGCCCTGAGCCACCAGCTGCCACTCAAAGATGAGAGGAAGCACCACGACAACAGCTCTGAGCACCAGAGAGGTACAGCCTAATATTACTCACACTGGGATGGAATTTATTGGTAAGACTCCTTATAGGCTTGTAGGCTTGTGTGGTTAAGGTTTTAAATATGTAGCTTTGTATAATTGAACATGTGATGTAAAAAGAGAAAAAGAATGTAAACTTTGGTCCATGAAATTAACTGATACCAGTGCAATGGCTGATTATAGCATTTATTTCCTTAAAACACAAATACATAGAACAAAACTGATCAAAATCTCGAGGCTTTAGTATTGGTGCATCCCTAGTTACAATATTACTATGGAACTTCTTAATAATGACAAAGGCAATTTAAACTCAAACGTTGGCCTCTTACATGTTAGAATATATAGTACAATGAAATACAAATGTTGTATTTTAATGATGTGGTATATACTGTATAATAAGTTAGTTCCCAGTCCCCCATCCATAGTGAAGACAAATGAATGATCACAATCGTCAAACTAAGGTCAGAACTGATAAAGGAACATGGCCCAACAATACTTGAATGACCCAAAGTACAAGATTATTATTACTACATGTACTGACAGGTGTCTAATTGTTGGTGCTCTGAATGAACAGTCTTCAAAGCAATTAACAACTGATTTGTCATTATGCCGTTTTAATTGGCTTAATAGGGAGTGAGACAAGGGCTCCACAATGCCTCTTTTCTCTGGTAAACACTCGCTGATCTTACTACAGCTGACTTTGAGCCGGTGTGTTTAATTAGCCGACAGCGTGCAGAGGTGTGTGTGTGCTGCAGAAACACACTGTGCTAGCTCTTAATTACCGCATGGAACTGCGGCTAGGACTTTTTCATACAGTGCACTAGAGCAGTTAACCCTGCCCTTCAGCAACAGAAAAGCTATCTGCTGATAATTCACATAAAACATACACAAGACCCATTAAGAATTCAATCGATAACAATGCAATTTGCCCCCTCAGCCGACTTCCTTCCTGTGCTAAAAGCAGATTAGTTTAGGGTTATTTTTACATTTCCCAGCCTTCTCTATTTACAGTTTTCGTAGATATTTGCCTTTTATAGAGCTCGGTTTGTGCCAAACATCTATAGAGATGCATTAGCCAAAACAATACAAAAAGTAAGCTGCTGGGTCACTACAGGTAAATACATTCATCACATTATAGTGTCAGAATGCTTTTGAATGAATGCTAAGTTTAGTATTTAGATTCTTAAAATGTGCATCGGTTTGAAGTGTCTATTAAAATGAAGGCAGCTTTTACCTTGAATTACCTTTTACCTTTACCTTACTTTTGTTTTGCTCACTCCAAATGTCTAATGATTGTCTTGTTTTGTTTTTACAGATCGAGACTCTGTGAAGGTATGTCACTTCAACATTTCTCAATGACTCCATAGCAAATACATGAATGCTGTCTTGAAGTTCTTTCCTTGTAAAACGTCAGAATAGATTGATAATCAAGAAAATAAAAGTCACTATTCAGTAGTTCTTTTGCTGTTTTGTTATTTACGAGTACTATGTAATAATGGCCTATGTCAAATACAAAATACCTTCTTAAATGTATACCTATCAGCCGTATATTGCATACTTGATCGCTGATATGATGTATGTGAAAGAAGACAAAGGGGTGGTACAAAAAGCTGTGATAAGCAGAATAAATTGTGCATCAATGGCAGGCAGCAGAGACTGGAGTCAGGCGCTGCTCTACATCCCCTGCTTGTAGTAATTAGTCCCTTAAGCACAGCCTTTCTCCCAAGGCAAACATTTGGTTTGTTGAATACTCAATGAGAAGATTAGCATTTCTTTACTCCAGCAGCCTCAGCTCTGTGACACACTGGCATCCGTTTAGCGGCTGGTGTTTTCTCTGGTGTTTTACAGTCTCAGAGACAAGAGAGTGTTTAATATGTCATCTGCTGCCTCCGTGCCTCGTACACATATAGGCTTGTGACGGCGGTGATTAGCAGTTTGTGAGAGGTCAGAATGCAGAGGTTAAGATGGGGATGGATGATGAATGCCGTTCATTAGCACACACGCTGCTTGCTGCTTGCGCACACACATTCAGAGTTGCTCTTTGACACAGCGGCCAACAGTCACTTCATGAAACCAATAAGCTCCTCATCAGTGGTCCACAGTTGCCCTGGCAACAGTCCACTGGGTACAAGTGTGTGTGAATAGCATGAACATCTGTGCCTAATGTCCTTGGTGTTAGCACCTTGTGAGGGCTGAAGGTGTGGCAGAGAGGAACGGAGATGTGTGTCGGCTTCTTGTTGTCATGTTCAAGGTCTGCTGGAGAAATCTGTGCATCTGTTACAGTCATCATAACAGTGCAGTTTATTTCATGTCAAAGTTCACTCCAAGACAGTCTGCTGGCATTTTCCAGAAAGCACTTTTTTGACTAGTAGATAATGTTCTTATGAAAGGTCCACCACTAAAAGCAGAAAATGTGAACCGGGTGCTTTTGATGGTTTAGACAAAGATAATGAGGCTTAACAAGCACAATGTGCCAGGAAAGTAAATCTTTCATTTAGAGAGTTAAAATTAATCTTTGTGGTTTGATCAGCTAGTAATGGAACAGAAAAATGCACTTTATTGTGGAAATGAATATAGTAAATGTAATTTTGAAATTTACCATAAAACCCAGCTGTTCTCAACCACTTCACTCAGCGAGCGGCAGTGCTAGTCCTCTTAACAGCACTGTTTTCATTATAAATGTGTCTGTGTCATCTTGGGGAGAAAAGGGACAGAGATATCATTATTAGGACTTGTGAAATCAATTGAAATTAGAAGCAAATATAATTATATGTGGTAAATGAATAGCTTTAGCCAGATGTGTTTAGTCATGCTCTCATTGCGCCCTATGCTGACAGAGCCCCCATTTGTCTCTGAAGCCAAATTAATTTGCCTTGATGTTTTTGAGAAAGCTAATTTTCAGGCTAATTAATCTAATCAGTGTGGGAAGAGGAGTAGACGAGGTGAGGCTGTGCCCTGCTCCGTCTCTCTCTCACTCAGTGTTTGTCCTGGCGCTGCACTAAAACGCAAACAGATACAAGTGACCCGGCCCGCAGACACATACACATGCACAGACTCCTCCCTCACACAATCTGTGTCATCAACACTTGCAGCACGCCAAAGGGCAGCTGAAAGGTTACAGGCGTGAGTTAGTAGAAAGGTCGACTTAAAGGTCCTGCTTTATTTTTCTTCTGTGAGCTGAGGAAGAAATGAGCAGACAGGGACGCACTGCACGGGAGGGACAGAGAGAGAGAGAGAGAGAGACATGTTCTGATGACCTTATTTTGAAGATTAATCCCTCACTAATGGTATTTAAAAGAGGACATGTTTGATTACTGACTTCCTTTAGTATGCTAATCTCCACTGCCCTCAAAGTAATTGTCATCAGACAAAGTCATGATGGTATAATTAACCGTAATGAATACAGCACTGGCGTTGCCTGGTTGAAAGTGAAATTATTTAATAGTCTTTTAATTGACAGATTTAAATGAGATGATCTTCTGAATGGTGAATCCACTGAGTTATGACTATGGATCATTTGCATTTGCTGTAAAATATATATATTTTTTTCAGAGCTCCTCTGTGTCACCATCGGCCAGTTTTCGGACTGGAGAGAAGCACAGGAATTCTGGTGACTACACTTCAGACTCTAAAAAACAAAAGACAGACGATAAGGAGTCCACACGATACGTAGGTGTAGCACTAACACTGGAGCTGTAAAACATCCTGTCCATTTATAGTCTCTCTTTTATTGTGATGTACTGTATTTAAAGTGTGCGTTTTCTGATCTCAGGAAAGTGATGGAGAGAAGAGTGATGAAAACTTGGTAGTAGATGTTTCTAATGAGGTAAACTACTTTATATTTCTTACCAGTTTCTTTCTTTTCTGATGGAACCTATCGACTTAGACATTTAATTGTTCTGTTAATCTAATCTTCATATGTCCTACAGGAACCAGGTTCTCCAAGAGGAAGTCCTGCCCACTCTCCTCGGGAAAATGGCATTGACAAGAGTCGTCTTTTGAAAAAGGATGCCCCTCTCAGTCCTTCATCTATTGCTTCTTCGAGCAGCACACCTTCATCCAAATCCAAAGAAATAAATTTGGTGAGCCAATATGTCCATTTGCAAGGGCAGTTTTTTTTTTTTTACATTAGTCAGTGGCTTCTCATATTATTCTTGTTTTGTGTTTCAGAATGAAAAGTCTACAACACCAGTGTCTAAATCTAGTAGTCCAATATCTCGCACAGACGCCCCGACCCCGAGCAGCACCTCCACTCCTGGTCTGAGAACAGCATCCGGCAAACCAACAGGCATAGAAGCTCTTGGTGCTTACACTTTTAATTGTTTATGTTTCAATCTGAAAAATAAATACACAAACTAAGCCTCTTTTTATTGTGTAGCCCCTGGTCTACGGACCCCACTGGCGGTACCCTGTTCTTATCCTGGACCGTTTGGGATGGTTCCTCACCCGGGAATGAATGGAGAGTTGAGTGGAGCCGGAGCAGCCTACCCCGGCCTGCACAACATCTCTCCTCAGATGAGTGCGGTGGCGGCTGCAGCTGTGGCCGCATATGGACGCACACAAGTGGTATGAAAACACGCTCATTTATTTCCAATGTATCACACCAAATAATTACGCTGATTACAACAAAGCCGGAAACAAAATCAGTGAAAACATATCAATCCTACACATTGTTCTTTTTTTTTTCTTCTTCTTTTTTTACATGTTAATTCTGCCTGTTTATGACTTCATCTCCTCCAAAGCTAGAAACGCTTTCTTACACCTTGTGATCCATCCATTAAAAGCTCCTACGTGTTTTATTTCCATACACCTTCACAAGACTCATTCTGATCATTTCAATGCTTTATTTTTCTCCAACTTCATTAGATGGAAGTTGTATCTCTGCTTTGAAGGCAGTGGTCACAGCTTTTAAGCCTCATTAAATTTTTTTTGGTTCTCCGTGCACGTAATGTAACATAATGTAACATAAGGAGGAACGTAATTAATTCATTTTTTACTACATTCTAGAGACCCTAAGCCTGTTTTGAATAGTTACATATATCCATGCAAGAATAAGTTTGTGTGACAAAAACAAAATAGGCCAGTTGACTGAAATGTACATTCACTCCATAGACTGAACAAAGGGACGCCATACTGTTTGGCTCCAGCCAATTAAAGACAATTGCGGCTAGCAGTTTTAGCATCTAATGTGGAGCTGACTTCCATATTTGGAAATCTGTGCGCGCGTTTCATGGCAACCAAAGAGCCGATCATGAGAGAGTTTGTACCTTACCGCCGCAGCACTGGTTTCTGCTGTGTGGGCGCTTAGCTGTCAATCAAACCTGTTACTAATGCGAACTGGAGTGGACCTTGGGGAAAAAAGTTACCTGATTGGTCAGTTTTTACTTTCCATATCTTGATTTACAAGATACCTTGTACCTTTTAAAACAAACATTTAAGTCCAGAATGGCAAGCCTGGCAGCAGCAGTTACGAAAAAAGAGGCGCAGATGTTTCAGTAGAAGGTGAATGGGAGCCAGACTCCAAGGAGCCAATTCGTTCCCAGGCTCACCTCCTAGTTGGAGTGCGGTGGCTAGCAGCTTAGCTCTGTCCAGTTCTGTATAGTCTATAATTAAATCTACTTTTCTGACATTTTAACTAACTCCCCAAATGTCTTCGTCTTCACAGGAGATAGTAATACTTGCATTGGCATACTTCCCTGTAATCAGTAGAACTAAATACATCCAAAACTCATCTAATTGTAGCTTTTTTGACACATGAACCAGTACTGATGAAACAACACAATGTATATATCTGATGAAAGCTAAAAATAAGATGAATCCAACATACTTCATTTTATTTTTCCTCTCTTGTCTGGGGTCCTTCAGGGGTCTGGTGGATCCAGTGAACGTCTTGTTTTGAGATAATCCAATCATACAAATTAGATTCAAACTGGTTCGGTTAACTTGGTATTGTTTTCAGTGTGTTATCCCTTTCCCATCATATAATTTGCCTGTTTCATTTGCATTTTTCTCTTGATTAGCATGCATTCCAATAAAATTACAGGCCTCTCAGAAACAATGGAGAAGGCATTAGACACTTGTTTATGTTTATATTTTGAGTGTAAATGTTCTGTCAGGTGGACGGTAACCTACATTTGCTGAGGTTTGGGTTTCTTTAGCCATATAATATGTGTAAGTCCTTTTGAAATTGTCTGAAATATTGTTCAAACCATCACTGTTTGTTGTAGGTGGGATTTGATCCTCATCACCACATACGAGTTCCTAGCCTTCCTCCAAACCTTTCAGGGATTCCTGGAGGAAAACCGTGAGTGTCTTCAAGTAACACGGTTGTCATACAGCTTAAATGTTCTTAAAATCATATTTTCATTGAATCTCTCCACAATCACTATGTGTTCTTTAGGGCCTACTCCTTCCATGTGAGCGCTGATGGACAGATGCAGCCGGTTCCTTTCCCTCCAGACGCTCTGATTGGTCCTGGCATCCCGCGTCATGCCCGACAGATAAATACCCTGAGCCACGGAGAGGTGGTGTGTGCTGTCACCATCAGTAACCCCACTCGTCATGTCTACACAGGGGGGAAGGGCTGCGTCAAGGTGTGGGACATCAGTCATCCTGGAAACAAAACGCCAGTGTCTCAACTAGACTGCCTTGTAAGTACACATTTGTACAATGTTGGATGCATTTGGTAGCATTTACAACAGCGAAACACTTTCAATTTGCAAATGCCATTTACCTGTGTTTTATCCTCAAAATGCACAACTTAACTCAAATGCAATTGCAAGTTTTTTATGTAGTGTTCTTTGCTGTCATTCGATTATCATTTGAAAATAAAGTTAATAAATGCATTACTAAAATGCTTTTTACTCAGGCATTTAACAGTTAGTGTCAGTCAATGACAAATGCACTTCCTGCTCACTTTTAGTACTGGTACTTAGATGTTTTATTTCCGATTGGATAGGAAAATAATAAAAATTAAAAATAAAAACAAGTAAAATATATATTTTACTTGGTGTTTGAACTATTTGTCTATGCTGTAACAGAACAGGGATAACTACATTCGCTCCTGTCGCCTCCTCCCTGATGGACGGACTCTGATTGTTGGGGGCGAGGCCAGTACTTTGTCCATCTGGGATCTGGCTGCCCCGACTCCGCGCATCAAGGCAGAGCTGACCTCGTCTGCACCTGCCTGCTACGCTCTGGCCATCAGCCCAGACTCCAAGGTCTGCTTCTCCTGCTGCTCCGATGGGAACATCGCAGTGTGGGATCTGCACAACCAGACTCTAGTCAGGTATGAAGCATCAGGTCACAGTGTGACCACTGTTGGCAATTATACATTTTCATATTTCCATGAAATGTTTTCACTTAAGTGATCAATGCTAAGTTATAAGCAGCTTATTAATTACAAAGGCAAGCATCACTTTCCTCAGCTTGGTTTCTAAGTTTTGACTTAACTACAGAATAGTATTTAAAATGTCTGTTTCCAGTCTTTTCAAATTAGACAGTATTTAGTGTTCAACTCTCCCACATCTTTGTAAACCACAATATTGATGTATTGCTTTTGACATCCTGTTCAAAACTGCTGAACCATTAAACATCATAGTGGAATTTCACTGTAACAAGTAGTAGATTTTCATTTACATGTTTTTATTGTTGAGAAAGAGCTACGTGACATATTTGACTCCTACATGGAAATGTAGTCTCAAATGCAGGACATTACAGGAATACTCAAACTTGCATGAATCAGTTTAAATGCTAATTTGATTAAGTTAATGATGATGTACGTCATTATAAAATGATTTAAAGCTCATAAACGTTGAGTCACCTGTTTCTGCTCCGTTTTCTCACAGGCAGTTTCAAGGCCACACTGATGGGGCCAGTTGTATAGACATCTCTAATGATGGCACTAAGCTGTGGACTGGTGGTCTGGATAACACTGTGCGCTCCTGGGACCTGAGAGAAGGTCGGCAACTCCAGCAGCATGACTTTACCTCACAGGTAAATACAACAAATATGCTTACTTGCACCTACAAACTCTAACCACTAATGTATGCTTTTGTATGAAAGTGCATCCTGCCCTTTAAGATTGTTTAATGTCAGATTTACTCCCTCTTTATGGCAGTTACATTTACAAGTCTGTTCTCACAAATGTTCCCTTTGCGACATTTGTGATAGAAAGTAAAATCGCCCAGATTGTGGTAAATGGTGCATTGCGAGACCAGTCACACACTTTTGTGATTACACACGCCTGGGCTGTGATTTATTGCAGTCATTCAGTGGCTCAGCTCACAGCGTTTAGCTGACAATAAAGGGCGAGCTGAACACTGGCTTTCCAGCTTCAACTCACATACCATAATAATAGTGAATTTTGATTTTTTTTTTTCCTTTTCTCGCTAAGGAGAAGAGCAGCAATAATAGACTATTATAGCAATTTTCCTGAAAAGCCCATTTCACAAGCTCAATGTGCACAGGAGGAGGCCAGTGTGTACTGTATTTAAGAAAACTGACAGTGCCAAGGCCTCTGAGAACAGCACATCACATGTAACATCAGCTATTTACTGCTGTTTTGCATTCTCTTGTATTAAATCTTGTAGAAAGTAAATACTTGTTTTTTTATTATTATTTACTTTCCTATTTAAAAAAAAAGACGAGAAAGAAGAAGAAAGATGTTATTTAGTCAGGTAATATCAATGTTTATAATGTTTAGCATTAGCAAGAGAGATATATATTAATTATAGTTATTCTTTATTTCGTTATTCTTTGAGATCTCTTTGAAATGTATAGAGCTATATAAATTAAATGTATGATTAGGATTAATTTAATGATTATCAATTCTTACAAAACTATAGTATAATATGTCGTGGCACATTTTCAGAATGTCAACTTTTTCAGATTTTTCTACCGTACATTGATCTGCATCACACTGGACAGTAGTATATTCAGCTAAACCTCTTTGTAATGCGTCCATAATATGTTGTAGATCTTTTCCCTGGGCTACTGTCCGACTGGAGAGTGGCTGGCTGTGGGAATGGAGAACAGTAATGTGGAAGTTCTACATGTGACCAAACCTGACAAGTACCAGCTCCATCTGCACGAGAGCTGTGTGCTGTCTCTGCGATTCGCTCACTGTGGTAAGATCTCAGTGCACTTTTACCAAGACTAAGATGTTTCTACATTCGTTTTAGAGTAAGGGGGATTTTGTTCTACTCCTTTTAGAAGAAGAAGAAGAAGAAGAATTTTTATTTATAGAGCACTTTTCCACCTAATAGGCACCCAAAGCGCTTTACAAACCATTGAAACTACAGTTGCCGTTACAACATAACATATACATTAGATATTATTATTGGAGTTGCAGGAGCTGAATTGTGTTCCATGGGGATTAACACAGTATTCTGATTCTGATTGTACTATATATATACTGTAGTACTTGGTGGTATCATTCCAGTGCTCCTTCTTCTACTAATACTAGTGCAAGTAAGGCTGGGTAGTATGGCAAAAGTGGCTTTCAATATGAATTAGACTTTCAATTAATGTTTGATTCATCACACACTAAAACAGTCAAATTTCTGCTCCAAACCACATACTTTTACTGACAGAGGGCGGTAGTCCGGGTAAAAAGTCTGAACATATCTTTGACAATTTTAAATTAAATCTAAACTTAAAATTAAATTTGATGCATTGCCTGACCCAAAAAAACTAGTGTTATGTTTTTTGGTTAAGTGAGTATTTACTATGGATCGTTGCACCTTTTATCATGTAGGTATTATAACATGTGTAAAGTAATCCTGCAAGTTTAATAAAAATAAAGCTTACTTGGTATCTTACTACTGTTACAGCAATCTTCTCTAAAAAATTTACCTCACTCATTTACAATCGTTAGTGGATGGCACCTAATGGTATGGTTTGTGACCTTTTTGTCTCCTCCAGGGAAATGGTTTGTGAGCACTGGAAAGGACAATCTTCTCAACGCCTGGAGAACACCTTATGGGGCCAGCATTTTTCAGGTAAAATATGTTAGCGATACGCGTGTAGGTTGTACTCATGTTACAATTAAAATAAACTTCATTGTCCCCTGAGGGAAATCTGCCTTGAACTGAGTGCAGCATTTGTCACAGAACAGTGATGACGGCATTAGGCATTCAGTTACAATTCCGTTAAAAAAAAAAAAGAAAAAATTGAAAAAGACATTCTTGAGAAAAGTGAAAATTGATGAATAGAAAGAAGTACATCATAACGAGTCTAGTACTTGTACATTTATCTGAGACTGATAGCCTTCGCTCCTTTTGGGTTTTGTACAATTGAAGAGTGCTCCAGTCATTGTTAACCATCTTTTATTCTCATTGCAGTCAAAGGAATCTTCATCTGTGCTGAGCTGCGACATCTCCATAGACGATAAGTACATTGTGACGGGATCCGGAGATAAGAAAGCCACTGTCTACGAGGTCATTTATTAGGAGCCGCTGGATGACATGTTCTCTGCCCCCTGTACAGTTTATAATGTGTTTCAGTGGACGTGAATGGAACAAAGCGGACCTTGACTTGTAAACACCTGTTGTATGATGGACTAAAACCGGACAGCAGAATCAAGCACAGACATTTTTGTGTTTTGTAATGATGACTGAATGTTCAAATGCACTGAGAAGAGGATACTTATCTCATAGCACTACCCAGTATTTCTTCAACTTTATTCTAAGGCAAGGCTACTGTTTGTACAATGTTTAATAATTGTGCTTTATTTTTTAAGTGTCATATTTGCCTTTGTATGTTGTACCTCACACCAAGATGTCTTATATGTTTACATATAAAGTTCTAATTATTCATTTGATTGCTTTTGGGGCAAGTTTGGTCAATATTATGAAATTACAGCTACATGGGTCACCTTTATCTTTATAGTAACATGCAGTGGCTCACAAAACGGCAAATGTTTAACCATAAAGGCCACGTAGAAGCAACTTTTTATCCAGGGCTGGGACCAAGTCAAAGAGAACACCCACAAATGAATGATGGTCCCTTGTTGTTTTAAAAAGCTATGTTAAAATTAGGGTAAACATTTTTTTTAAAATTAAAAATAAGGTAAAATAGGCTCTTGTCTATGTCCAACTTCTTAAATTCACGTTACTAAATATTGAGTAGAAAAGAACATCATAGCCATTATCCTCCATTACTCAAGGACATTCCAAGCATTTAGATAATATATTAACCTTGCAAAGCTTGAACTTAACTAAGGCGTTAATATTTATAGTAAATTTAACATTATTTGCACTTACATTGTCTGCAATTAATTTATGGTCATTGTATCTTCTACCTGCTTGCATGTGTCTTTTATTTTATGTATGTATTTTATGTAAGATTACTTTTTTGCACTCTACAGTTCAAATGTGCAAACTGATACTGGGCTACTCTCTGAGCTATGACTACTGGTTGGCCTTTCAACCGATGTCGCTCTGCCCACAGTTTGTATTGACAATGCTTGGTCCACATAACTGTCAGACTGACTGTGAGAGGTCAACCATTACTCCCTCTGTAAAATTTCTGTTAAAAAGACGAAAAGTGGACAGATTTCCTGGTGTTGTACAAGTAACACAGTGCCTTTTATTCTGCCGCGCTTCTGCCTCCATTTTAGCCACACAAAGACGAAATGCGATGGACTTTGTTGTCAATGGTTTTTCAATTATCGATTTCAGTGTACATCGTGAAACTTTGGAAATGGATTCATTGAATAGCACCATAATGAGCAGATGAACATAAAACAGTATCACATTTTCTGATCCAGTTTGTAACTATCTCTGTGTTCGACTTTGATGTTAGCAGCACCAAAGCACTCTTTGTTTCTCTGTGCTCAACACTTGCACGTTAATCCACATGGTTTCAGTTAGCCTGTACGATGCATGGTGCTGATAAACTGTATTTTATTTACTCTGCTATTTTTACATCAAGTACTACCTATCTAGAGCTGCACAATATTTGACATAAATTGACTTAAATTGAAATAAATGCAATTTTCAATAGCTGTGTTGCATTTTGCACACTATTGCTAAACAATAATTGGTGTAGCGAGCTCAATTTCTAAAACTTAGCAAAGGTTTTGGGTAGGACTGGGAAATGTGGTGGTAAAAATCAAATCGTGAGCTCATCCCCATTACAATATGCGATTTTTTTGGGGGAATCCATCATATAGGGATTCACTATTTTACTATATAATACAGCTGCCTGTTGAAACAGACACCTTTTCTACCTACTTCTCTGATTGTTTAGACTCTGAGTGGGGTCTGAGTGAGGCACAGTTTGATTTAACCAGTCACAGTGAAGGGTGAACTTTACAATGAGCAGATGACTTCATTTACTTCTTTAAGGGAACAGAAAAATACAAAGTCTACATGAATCGTGATCAAATCGAAATTGTGACCTGGCTCCAAGAAATTATTTTGTTTGCCATATCACCCACTCCTAGTCTTGGGTTTCATCCTGTGTTGCTTGATAACTCCTAACCTCTGGCGACTCTAATATGTCTCTAATGAATGGTTGTGTGAGTGGCTGTCCTGGGGGTATTAAACGATGAGGTTGTGTTCATTATAAAAAATAAAATAAAAGTACATTTGCGATTAGGTCAGTTAAACAAATTTTTTGGGTCCAGGGCAAGAAGCCTCACACGAACCCTTCTTTAATATAAAATAATAAGGAAAGGCTATAATTTGAGGGCACCTAAGATCACTTTGCCCCCCCCCTATCTACTCCCCGGTTTGAAATAATGTATATTGCGCAGTTCTACTTCAACCTTGTACATTTCAATGGGCATTTCCATTTGACACAGATGAGCAAGCTTGTATTTGAGTCTCTGCTTTGCTATTTTTTATCATTTGCTCCAGTCAGCTTTAATACATTTCCATTTCAAAGCGGCCGTTGACTCCGCTGCCACTGATGCTGTGCAATCTGCTTGTACATGATCAATTTACCTTGACACCACCTTTTGTATGTAATAGATACTCTGCAACCTTCAGCCATAGTAACATGAAATACACAATGGTATCAAAGTCTCTCAATCTGATTGTTGACAAGAGGAGATATACATGATGTTAATAACATTACCTTACCTGGCTTATAAGGTGTAACAAACTTTATGTGAGCTTACAAAGACACTTCCTGTTGCTGTAGTTGAGCTTCAATACAAAATGCCTCTGCTACCTTTTCTAGTCTGTGATTGATTTTATTAAATGATCATGCAAAATATTTGGGCTGAGACTCCTTATGTTTGATTGGTACTGGTCATTGGTACTGTATTCTTATAATAATTCTAATATTTCTCACATAACAGACAGACATAAGGATTTGGTGGATGTAATTTGAGGTATAACTAAAAACAATAAATATACTGTATGGAGTAGTAGTAGATTTGAGCTCAGTTTAGACGTGGATTGGCCCTTCTCTAATCCTGGTTCAGTCCCAGTTTTGATATGTTTTACAAGAATGAACACAACCGTGTTCACTTACTTGCATATTTTATTTGCATGTTTTTGATAAATCTTGTATTATGTAAGGAGAGCAGCAAATACAGTTCCATGCAGCGCCTGTTAAATTGACTGTTAGCACAGCTCACTAGCTTTATTTTCTGAATGCATTTTGCAGTTTTAACCATCAAGGGTGTTCTATGGCTATTTTAATCTAGTTATTTCTACAATACAACAATGGATCACACTGTTATTTCACAGTGGAGAAATGCACATGTCAAGACAGATATCCACAACTATAACGAGCAGAACAGGGCTACATGATTAGAGTAAAAGATCTATTTGCAGTTTTTCTGACCAGTTTGACCAATTTCAATTGTGACAGGATTTGCGTCAGGACTGAAATAGGCCTATGAACGGACAAGCTAATACAAGAATCACGTGTTTGTATAAATCTAAATTGCAGAGTTAGCAGTTTTTATGCAGAAACAGAGGATATTTTATTGTTTGTGGAGGAAATTATGGTGCTTTAATTACAGCTGCCTGTGTGATTTGTTAATTCACACATCAAAATCAATAATAATATATATATATTATATCATAATAATATATTTTACACACATTTACTCAGTGGTAATGATAATGATTATTAATATGTACTTCAGTTCAACTTATTGTGCTGTATCCAGGACTGTGTGAAGAGATCCACGTGAGAGTTGTGGAGGAGTCCAGTGAATGATAGTGCACATACACAGTGGGGAAAGGAGGTGATGCAAAGAGGGACCCTACTTCAACATTTTTATATGAAGTGCACTTAGCTCTTGCAAATTACCCACTTTTCAACTAGACGTGGTTTAAACAAACAGGCCACACAATAGCAGTGAGGTGTGTGTGGCTCGGTGCATTGCATTAATGAGAATAATGTTGGCCGTTTGTTTGTCCTTGGCCACTGCTGCCACATGAAATTTTAATGGGTGGACCTGTGTGGCTGTCAGTGACCCAGGAGCTGGCTGCGCTGGATCTGTGAAGAGCCACTTTGTAGAGCCATTACAACTCTGTACCAACACAAGAGCACTTTGGAGATTGTTCTGAAATGTTTCTAAAAAGATTTTTTTACATAGTTTAGGCAGATTAACATTCTGAAAACATGGATCAACAAATATGAACGCGTCTTTTTCTTCAAATACTTTTCTATTACAAAGTATGAGTATTGTAAAATAAGGGGTAATGAAATAATTATTTTCAATGTAAACTTGCATAAAAGACATGGCTCAAACTTGAGCTTCAACAAGAAAGAAGAATTTGAGAGTTCCGTTTTTTGCTGCTGCTTAATCGGAGGCACAAAGAGTGTCAGTCAAACAATGTAGGACACTTCTATCTCTTTTGGAAATCCTTTGTTTCTTAAAGTTTGGCAACTACAAATAGTGGCATTGCTGCTTATCATAAACACAGACGCAATAATAATAAAGTGAAGCCCAGAGCTTCCTGAATCAGAGCCAATAACCTGATCAGCTCAATGTACTGTCAAGTTTGCTATAGTTGTATACTTTGAAACGTATTTCAAATAAAACACAATGCAAAAGATATGCTTGAATCTTACTGGTTTTGCTTCCTTTTGGAGACTTTTGTGACTAACTTCAAATCATGGAGGTGGGGGTGTACACTTTATGGTAGCTTCAGCACTTTCAGTTCTAAACTTCAAACAGACTTAAATGACAGACCATTCTTTTGATGGGATACACTGAAACAGAGAGGACCTTGGATGCAACAGTGTGCTGCTGTGCATGTACAGAAAGACAGAACCTTTGATGAATACGGCACATAATGAACAACCACATCTAAAAATGTCAGAATCTCTCAGTTATGTAAGGCTGAAAGGTTTCTGTGTTTAATTTAAATTTGGTGGGAGCGAATTTTTTACCCCTTGCTACATTCATTTAATTCATTCCTTCATTAAATTAGAGGTGTTTTATTGTTCAAAAATATATTGAAACCACAGATCTGAACGGTAACTTGACGTGGTGGCATCATCGGCTGGTCTTCATGGAGATTGCTAGGTTTAATGCATTCCAGCTAAATAACATGAAGTCAAGTCAGTGAAACCAGTCAGTGCACCAGAAAAGTCTGTGCACCTAAAGGGCATACTCTGAAACTGCATTAAAACTACTTCTTATGTCTTAGGTGTTTTTAAAGATTCAGTAAATACAGCAAGTTGAAATTAGCATTTGAAGTGATAAACTCTATGAGCATTCTGTGAAAGACCAAAAAAATGTTGTCATGTGTCCTACATATTGTTGATATCTTACAATATCAACAATGGCCCCTGCACTGTACATTATTTGATACTTTACCTTAGCAGCCCAGTCATTTTAACCAACCTGCTGCTAAGATCGAACCTTGTTCTTCTATCATTATCAGAAGAAAAATGATAGTATAAAGGCAATATGTCTTTTTGAATCAGAGGATCAAAACAAGGGTTATATTGTTATTAATGTGGAGGATTGCGAAGGCAGCCAATATGACTTTACAAAAGGCAATATGAGTCCTCTCTTTTCATATTTTTTTCTATTGTACTTGACCTTACACGACGCACTCTCATTCATTGTGCTTATCACATCTGACACTGTGATATCCATCTCCTCCTCCCATTTTTCACCTTGCCACTCTCATCATATTCGTGCAAGAGATGGGGAGATGGGGAGATTGGGTGAGGGTGCGTAGGGAAGGAGCGTGTCCGTCATTTTATCTGCTGGAGTAAATTTGGCACTGATCCTACAACGAGATGAAAGATTTGTAAGGATTTTTTTATAGTTTACAGTCTGAAGGGATTCAAAAGCAACATTTTTCCCCTCGCACCAACATCTGATGCTGCTGCCAGTGACAGTCTGGCGGCGAGTTACAGGTCGTCCATGATGATTAATTCATGTTTGTCTTAACAAGGCGGTGCGGTTAGTGGGCGGGACGGGGGCGCAGTTGCAAAAGCTTTGATATGCTACATTCAAGGCTGTGTCACACATTAATGACTTCTTTGAGCCTGGAAACGAGCATCATTATCTCCATCCAAAAAGAGGAGGATGAGATTTTCGTTTTTTTTATTTTTTTCAGCACGGCTGGTATAAAAAGATGGTTTGAATTCACTGGTGTGTATGAGCAGTTTTCCAAAGGAGAGCTGTTTTCCATTTTTGGACCTAAATTGACTTGAAAGTGAGGGTATTTTGTTTTGAGGGACAACGCTGAAGTGGTAAAGTATAGTATGCTGTATGGTTTACTATTAAGTATAGGCTAAATTCGGAGGTGGAAAGATTATTATAAACACTCACATCACTGTATTGAGTAGATTATTTGGGTAGTCCTACTATAGGAGTAATACTTTGCAAAACAAGTCCCAAAGCACAGCAGGCTCTCTCACATGTGTCTCTGCTCCTTCCTATACTAAAAACACACATCACTGCATTGTCTGCTCTGATTGTCCAGAGCTCATAAAATACATGGAATGCATTGTACTTAATACTGCTTTAAACTGTTTAATTATTCAGGACTTAAGTAAAACGAATGAACTTTAGACTTTCAATTTGGCTGCAATACTTGTACTTGTAAATGAGTACATTTTATCAATGTATTTTCAGTACTCGTTCCTCCACTGGCTAAATGTGGCCTGTATTCTTGCCTTGAAAAACATGCATTCTAACTGTGAGTGAGATTGTCTCTCCACAGATCTGACCTGTACCCTCACCTGATCACCTATTTGCCTCTGAGGAGATGTTTAATGCCATACTCTGGAACATTCTGGTTGAAAAGTTGAAACGCCACTATTACTGTAGGGCTTCTACTCTGAGTTGTTGAGTCATGCACTAACAATATTAGAAATAGTACAAATGTTTTACAGGCTTATACTTATTTAAAAGCAGGTGTCAGATAAATCATGCTTAACTAATATATACTGTATAATGCTTATGGGCTCAATATGCAGGTCAAAATGTATGGTCAAGCTGTACAACCTATTATCTTATGGATGGTACCGAGATGTCTAAGTTTTATTTATTGTCCTTCAATATGATGCTTTTACTTAAACGTAGAGACCATAATTTTATTTAAGATTTTCCAAAATAATTGCCATAATTTTGATAAAGTTTATAATGCTGGACATGAGCAGCAGGTGTTACGTAATTCCACGACTGTTACCTAGCAACCATATTATAAACAAGGGACGAAATCCACATAAATTACACACTATGATTTGACAAAAAATCGAATAGCATTTGTTTAATGAAACTGTCACAAAATTGTCTCCATTGTGTGTAAATAAACAGCACAACTACCTGTCAAGCTTAACTGTTAATTTTCACATTTTCTTAAAAAAAAAAAGCAACTTACAAAATTTTGATGCTTACCTGAGGGGCTATTTCACCAAAATAAGTAATAATTGCAAACGCATGAGAACTTGTTAGCACTTTAATCCCCTTTATGTGGAAGCATCAGGTTTCAATGGTCAATGCTCATACACAGTGTTGACTGTTCAAGTTCCTCTGAGCTTGTATGATTTTGTAATTAAAGTCCTCTGCTTACGACATCCACTTTTCATCTATGGACTACCTGTAAAACAACAACAGTAATTTACATACATCTGTAAGAAAATAAAGAAAATAAAAATCAACAATAGAATGTTTTTTATCTATCCTGCAGCCTCACCTGGTCCATTTTTTATTTGATTCTTTTCATTTTTTTCTCTTCACTAAGAGGCTTTTCATGCCTCTACATTTATTCCCTCACTTCACGGCTGCAGCAGTGAGAAGTTCAGGGTTCACGCTAAAGTAGAGAGAGTGGTATGAGTGAGAGGGGGCAAGTTCACCACAGAGTGGAGGATTGTATATTTCCTAAGAAAACAGGAGCAGTCATTTGAGTGGGGGTCATGGCCGCCTCTGTGTATGCTGATAGAATAGGTGGGAGTGTTGGAGGAGAAAAGGCCTCTTACAACTAAATGAACTAAAAGCTCTTGGTTTGAATGCTCTTCACTTTGGTCTCTGCCCAATGCACCTGGAATAAAGCGTACAGGTCAGAAGGTGTGGATTTTTAAAGCTTTTAGGCTAACTCTTTAAAACACATCCACATACTCTTCAAACGAGTTTATCAACCATTTTGGCTTTATTATGATAAGGACAAGTGGAGGAGGGATAGTTGCCACACAGTTATCAAGAAAATACACATTTTGTGCAGTGCCTTGATGATGTGGACAATGATGTTCAGTCTTGTAAAGGTTGTCGACCATGAAAATTAAACACTTCGTTTAGGTACTGTCCACATGTATAGGCTGCTCTCAATAATATTGTAATCTATTGCCATAGTAAAGAGTCAATGCTTTCGTTGAGTGGCGGGTGCCAGTGCCAGTTTTAAGAAAAGCATTAAGGAATCTGTGTTAACTTGGCCTTTTATGTCAAATAGCTGAGGTGACCTCTGAGGTAAGTCATGGGTCTATGCCCTTTTAATCCACTGGATGGCAGTCTAGAGCTTCAAACGTATTAAAATAGGCGCTCTTTCCAATACATATTTTCAATCTTTTTTCCAATCTAACTTTCCATTCATAATAACTTACAAATAAATGGCGCTTTTGATAGAACCTTCAGAACTTTAGAACTTTAATTACTAATCATTGGCCTGAAGTGTAATATATCTGTAACTCATTAAATATGGACGCCAGCAAGTTTTAAACCATGACTACAAATTGTATGTGGATGTTCAAGGCTGAAGTTGCAAATTTTACTCGTTTAGGACACGCATTTTGGTAACTGCCTTTGTTTTAAAGTTAGAGATTTCTGTAATGAACTAAAGTGACCAGCAGGCGACGCTGTGGCACAACGCGTCCTTTTTGACTTTACCTACAACCTAGCTCTGTGAGAGGAGTGTTCGTATTTTTAGGACAAAAACCTCTGGGATTTCTGTTTTAACAGAGGAAAAGACTACTGCATCCGGATACAGAAAGTAAATTCCCACTGAAGTTCAGATATCTACAAATCATTATTGTAAATGTATTGTAAATGCTAGGTTAGCTCGTAAGCTAGTCTCCTAGTGCTCACCTCAGGTTGTTTACGTTCACGTCAAAATGCTGGTCCGTGCGCTCAGACCTGCGCTGCTCCGCTGCAGGACGCAGCCCGTGACTGTGTCCTTTGCACGGCTTTATCACGCAGATTCAGTGGCTCGACTGGGATCTCAGCCTGATAAACAGTCATCTGATTACCAGGTAGGTTAGCCACATGCTAATAGTTTGATAATTGATATGTCAATAGTAAAGCCTTTCTAATGTTTTAACCATTATGTGTAATGAAGTGGTCTTATGTAGTAGCAAAAACCCAAATAAAAATGTAGTTGTTATGCTCTTTACTGTTTTTCTATGGACTATAGCCGTACTGTCAACATTGATCATGTCTGTGTTCTTACTATTGATACTGCATTTGTCCTTTTGCCGCAGGAAAACTATCACCGTATGAAAGTACTCGTTGATGAATTAAAAACACGGACGGAGAAGATCAGACTTGGTATAGTGTGGCAAATAATCCCACAACAGTGAATCTAAGATGCATTGTTCATCAGAAATAGGACACAAGTCTAATGAAACTCTTCTTTTTAGGTGGTGGTGAAAAGGCTAGAACACTTCACACATCTAGAGGAAAGCTCTTGCCGAGAGAACGCATAGACCGACTCCTAGACCCAGGGTACTGCAGATATTTTATATTTTACTTCTAACACTCAATTTACACCAACATATTGTACATTTTCCTACTTTTACAGGAGTCCCTTTCTAGAGTTCTCTCAGTTTGCTGCATATGAGCTGTATGGAAAGGAGGAGGTGCCTGCTGGTGGCATTATCACTGGGATTGGTCGAGTGTCAGGGTAAGTTTAAACAGCAAATTGACAGATTTCGTTCTAAAATAGATTTTAAAACTGTATAAACACCAGATATATTTTCCATTTCTCCAATAGAGTAGAGTGTGTCATTGTTGCAAATGATGCTACTGTCAAAGGGGGCACATATTATCCAATCACTGTGAAGAAACACCTTCGAGCCCAAGAAATAGCTCAGCAGAATCACTTGCCGTGCATTTATTTGGGTGAGTTTGAAAAATATGTTATAGATGTATTAAAATTGTAATTAATTTAACTTATAAAGCTATTTCACTTGTTAATTGCTGTTTCAGTGTTTAGTAATAAAACAATATTAATAACATAATCTTTCACCCTTGTGCTCTAGTTGACTCTGGTGGTGCCAATCTGCCCAGACAGGCTGATGTCTTCCCAGACAGAGATCACTTTGGGCGTATCTTTTTTAACCAGGCTAATCTGTCATCACAGGGGATTGCACAGGTAAATTGAATAGCACATTCCAGTCCAGTCAAATTCAGTCAAAGTGAAGCTCGATATTAAAATGTTTTGTCCACCCTCTTCGGCAGATTGCAGTCGTCATGGGGTCTTGTACTGCAGGAGGAGCTTATGTACCTGCCATGGCAGATGAAAGTGTAATTGTAAGGAAGCAAGGAACGATTTTTCTGGGAGGACCACCATTGGTAAGTAAATAATATTCTAAATATATTTCTTGCCTTTGTTTATTACCGTAATTCAGTATTGACCGACCATTTTAGGTAAAAGCTGCTACTGGAGAAGAAGTTTCTGCTGAGGATCTTGGAGGTGCTGATCTACACTGCAAGTAAGAAAATATTCACAGCAGCTTATAGGAGCTTTTAATGTCATTCATGTCAGTATTATTATTGCTTTGTTTATAGAAAATCAGGTGTAACGGACCACTACGCTTTAGATGACAACCACGCACTCCATTTAGCAAGAAAAGCAGTTAGAAATCTCAACTACAGGAAGAATGTTGAGGTATGCCCAGGATTTTAACTATTTAGAGCAGTGGTTCGCAGCCTTTTTTTTTCGAGTACCCCCACAAGCGTTGTCTCACACTTAGTGTAAACCTTAATTTGAGTTTACGGCAAATAATTCGGTTTACTAGTCGAATATAGTCAATTCTTACTACTATTTTTTTTTTTTTAATTATATTTATGGTCCAAGATACTCCATAAAGATGCAAAATTTCCTACCAATTACACTTTTTTATTCAGATACATGTACATTTCATCTTCATTTAAAACTTGAATTACCCCCTGATAATACGTCACGTACCCCTTGTGGTCCCCCTGGTTGGGAAACACTGATTTAGTGGACTGCCATGCAGTGGAAATGATTGATGTGTTTGCTTTTAGGTGACCACAGAACCAACTGAAGCCCCTCTGTTCCCAGCAGATGAGCTCTATGGCATTGTAGGAGATAACTTAAAACGCAACTTTGATGTCAGAGAGGTACTATTGACTATGTAACGTGACTTAATTTAAAAATGTGTACAAATGTTGTAATTTACAGACTTTGTTCCCACAGCTGCCAAATTACTATATGTTGGTTAGTTGCTGCGCCCATGGACCGAAAATTTATTTTCCTAATGACGAGAAAGACGTGTCAATTTATGCATAAAATCTCAGTTTTTTCATTGCAGGTCATTGCCCGTGTAGTGGATGGCAGCAAATTTGATGAGTTCAAGGCTTTCTATGGAGATACACTAGTCACAGGTAAAACAACCCATACATAATTACATGAATATACCTATTTTTTTTATGAATAATTTTCTGACCTTCAAATATCTGCCCTAAAAGGCTTTGCTAGAGTTTTTGGGTACCCTGTTGGCATAATTGGCAACAATGGAGTCCTGTTTTCAGAATCTGCAAAAAAGGTAAGTTCTAACTGATTGATTGCATTCAGAAAGCATACATGTACAGACCAGATGAGTGTCTCTTGAGAATTTTGTTTGTTTGTACTGGATACTACATTCAGTTTACACAATGACCAAATGCAATGCGTAGAAATGCAGAGCAAACATGATTTTGAAAACACAAAATGTATATAATTTAAAAAACAATGGTCTGAACTAAATATAACCCTGCCACCAAGGCTATGCAGGGATCTATTTGTTATTACTGGCTTGTACGCCTGAAGACTGGGTAAATTAGATTACAAGCCTGACCTAAAATATTTTTTAACTTTAATTTCTCTCTGGGATCTCAATTTGATGGTTTGAGCAGTGATTATCTCATCAGTAGCATCACTGTTGTTGTGTAGGGCACTCTGTTCAGATGGACACAGACATGCTCAGAAAGCGAATCCACAAAAATCAATACAGCACACACATTTTATGACACCCTTTCATCGCATGCGGGTTTTTATTCTGCTAAACTGTTGAAAGCTTTCCGAAGTGTCTATGTTATAGGCTGAAATTAAATATTTATTTTCTCTAAAATACATAGTCTTATTGTTTGAAACATCTCTGTTTATCTAGTCTCAAACTCAAACTCTATTATAAGAGGATTTCCTGTGTCTTCATAGGGAACACATTTCATTGAGCTGTGCTGTCAGCGAAACATTCCTTTAATTTTTCTACAAAACATTACAGGTTGGTAATTATGAGTATATTATTTGTACTTCAAAATTAATACTTTCCACCATTTCAGATGACATATTTATCATTTCACTCTACAGGCTTCATGGTGGGCCGAGAGTATGAAGCAGGAGGCATTGCTAAGGATGGGGCCAAGATGGTGACGGCTGTTGCTTGCGCCAGTGTGCCGAAGATCACTGTCATCATTGGAGGATCTTATGGAGCTGGAAACTACGGCATGTGTGGAAGGGCTTACAGGTATCAATTATTTATTACTATATATTAATGCTGTCAAACGATAAAAAAATTATCTGATTAATCACACTTTGGAACTGTGATTAATCACGATTGCATTGTGTGCTTTTTCAAGTGTCATTATTAATTTCTATTTTGAAGTACTTTTTCTTAAATTAAATAATTGTGTTATTTCACAGCTCTAAATACATTATTTAATAGTATATATCTATATATCTATATATCTATATATCTATATATATATATATATATATATATATATATATATATATATATATATATATATATATATATATATATATATATATATATATATATATTCCATTTCATGTTGAATCTGTTTCAGATGGTCATCTAGGTTACATGACCAAACACAGGTTTAATAGATTAAGGGCCCTTCATACAGTCACAGAACTATAGTTACATTTATGGTGGTAGCTGGATATGTTGGTGTTGCTCTGGTGTTTACAAGTACTCTGTAATAGTTTGGTTGCGGGAGCAGCACTCTAAGCAGGGACTCCCAGACTTCCTTCACCACAGACACTTCCTCTAGCTCCTCCGCGGGGATCCCAAGTCGTCCGGAACAGAAATCAGCCACCTCTGCTGATTTCTCTTGACGTGGAGGAGCAGCAGCTCCTCCCGTGTGACTGAGCTCCTCACCCTATCTCTAAGGAAGGAGGAAGCTCATTTCGACCGCTTGTATCCGTGATCTCATCCTTTCGGTCATTACCCAAAGCTCATGACCATAGGTGAGGGTAGGAACGTAGATTGACCGGTAAACCAAGAGCTTTGTCTTTCGACTCGGCTCTTTCTTCACCACAACGGTCCGATACAGCGATGCATCACTGCAGATACTGCACCGATCCGCATGTCTATCTCACGCTCCATCCTTCCCTCACTCGTGAACAAGACCCCGAGATACTTGAACTCCTCCACTTGAGGCAAGGACTCCCCACCCACCCGGAGAGGGCAAGCCACCTTTTTCCGGTCGAAAACCATGCCTTCGGATTTGGAGGTGCTGATCTTCATCCCAGCCGCTTCACAGTTGGCTGCAAACCGTCCCAGCACATGCTGCAGGTCCTGGTTTGATGAAGCCATCAGGACGATTATCATCATCTGCAAACAGCAGAGATTAGATCCTGTGATTCCCAAACCGGACACCCTCCGGGACCTGGCTGTGCCTAGAAATTCTGTCCATAAAAGTTTAGTATTTAGTATCTTAAAATCTCCATTGATTTAACATTGAGCTAACTGAAAATTCTTCTGTGTGTTACATCACGATGTCGAGCTCCAGACCATTGTCTGTGAGAATTTATGTCACTGAGAGAAATCAGGTTTTTATACTCGCCAATTGGCAATTGCAGACCATGGTGTTAGCAGATTTAATAACTCGAAGCTGTGCGTTACACACTGTTTGTATAGCTCCTCATTGTTTTATTCTTACTTATTTTATTACAAAGCAGATATAATACATATGAAAAATACATAAAACAAAATATAACATATATAAAATATAACAGCATGGTGTTATGGGTTCGTTTCCAGCCATTCATCTTATGCTGAATGTCTCTCCCCTCTGTCCCTATTTTGCGCTTCAGCAGTTCTGTCAAACAAAGCCTTTGGTCAGAAAAAACATAATAAATCATAATAAATAAATGAAATTATGTATAAAAAAAAAAAAAAAGATGAATGTAATAATGATTTTTAAAAATACACGTAGAATCTCATCTCTCACTTGGATCCCATCTCAACCCCAAGGGTCAGTTTATTCGATTTTTGTTTTTTTTTTGTTTTTTTTTCAGCCCTCGTTTCTTGTACATGTGGCCCAACTCTCGTATTTCAGTGATGGGTGGGGAGCAGGCTGCCACGGTGCTGGCCACCATCACCAAGGATCAGAGGGCACGCGAGGGAAAGGAGGTAATCATTCATATTAATTATCACTGCTAAAATTAGTCAGAGGAATCACTGCCAAAAGCATAAACATTATGAACCACACTTGTCCTCGTGAAATGGTTTTAACTCGATTATAGAGTAAAATCAAGTGGCTGTAATTGGGCTGCATCAGAAAAGCTGTTACGGGTTTATTGAGAATGCATTAGCGGCTTTATTCGACAGTCCATTAGACATTGGTAGCATTTAATTCAGTTCAATCAAGGACTTACTGAAATCTACGTCAGTCTTCAGGAATGTGCAGATATGATCAATATTAATTGTCAATACAATCCAGTAGTTCTAATAGTTTTCTGTCTTTACTATCAGTTCACAGCAGAACAGGAAGCTGCCATGAAGGAACCGATTGTGCGTCGGTTTGAGGAAGAAGGCAGCCCATATTATTCCAGCGCCAGGTGAGATTTTAAATATCTGTCTATCTATCTATTGTTACGTAATATTAGTTGTACATATGCAGTGGCGATAATGATGAGTTTGGAAATGTATCTTAATTTCCTTATCTGATTGCAATTTGATTTGAACATTTGCGATAGTGACATGAACTGCTAAAACTATAAAAGAACACTATACATTCCCGTCTTTAGAGGTCTCAACTACAGGGTTAATAGGTTTTTAAAAATACAACTCACTGGAGACAAGACGTTTTATTCCTAAATAATGCCAGCCTTTGCGTTTTGATTCTGATTAACCTTGAAATCCTTAGAACTTCTTTCCTTGAATTTGAGAAAAACAAGTTTTATCTGTTTTATTTGTGATTATTGCTTTTGCTTTATTCTCTTTTCATAGGAGTCTGAAAGAGGGCAAACATAAAGCTTGTTTTGTATCTAACACTTATAGCCGAGCGTAGGCTGTGGCTGTGACCTTGAGAGCGGTGCAGAGATAAAGAAACAGACAGTCCTTGATTAAGACGCGAGGGCATTAAAACAGGAAGTGTCACAGCATCTTGATTAAAGTCCCCCATTATAGAGCAGTGCTAACGTGCTACAGGAAGCCTCGCATGAATCAGGCATAATGTGCATCTAATAATGTGATGGCTTTTTTGCAGGCTGTGGGATGATGGAATTATCGATCCGGCTGATACACGGCTGGTCCTTGGGCTTAGTCTCAGTGCAGCGCTCAATGCACCAACCAAAAAGACACAGTTTGGAGTTTTTAGGATGTAACTGTACTTATGTAGAATTTGGAAAAACCTACACTTTACCTAATATATCATGTTATTTTTAAAAATTAAATAATAACATGTAAGTCTGAATTTGTCAGCAGCCAGCTTTGCCGATAAGCTGTACTTCTGCATTTGTGCCTTAATAGTTTCTCTTCTTCTGTAAATTGTATGTATAGTTTTTGAGCCATATTTTGGCAACTAGTGGTGGAAAATAAAAATGTGTGCTGTTACAGTTCTTCTGTGTGTTATCTACATTGCCTATTCCTTAATTTTGTTACTACTATGTCATGATTCTTGTTCCTAGGGGGCGCCATTAAGCCATCTTAGTCCTGAACGAAAACCATAAGTCAGGTAACTAACAAGAATTGTAGGCAGTGTACTATATTACATTTCAGATTAATCAAGAGTCCTTTTTAAAACCCAACTTTAGTCTTAAAAAAAACCCTCTTATATTACTCTTATAGTTTCTCACCACAAATACACAGTTGCTAAATTAGTCTTTAACAAACATCTTATACAAAAAGGTTGCACAATTGTGAGAACAAAGAAGTCAATTTCACACACCAATATGTGTAAATAACATGATTTTTGTTCTTCTGTGCCCTTTAGTCAGAGCAGAAATGATACTGTCCATGATAGCCTGAGTGTGTTTGCCGCCTACACACATCCTCCTCCAACTCTATTCCAAAATGTTGTCATATAGTTATTGGAATAATTTGCCCTGAAAAAGTCCCACGGTGTTAATGTGGAGTTATTTTATTTAGTTTGGTTACATTCTGCTTAAATAGCTGCTAATAATAATAATAATAATAATGTAAGTGTAATGACTTATAATGACTAGGGATGATAAATTTTTAGTGCTACGAAAATTATGACAAACATTTCAATTTAACTTCTATTCATGATTATTGACACATACATTACATTGATATTTATAATATATTACCATTTCAATAGTCTGTGATCAGCTTAATGAAATCAAACTTTCTGATGCAAAAGCAAAGATATTGTTTTAAATTTATTTTACCAATTGTTATGTTTGATTTGCTTTTGCTGGTTTTATTTACTTATATAAATAATATAAGAGTTCAAATTCGGAACACTTATATTTTTATATGTTATTATTATATATTTATTATTATTATTATTTTGTATCTGGTCAGCACTTTGGAAACACTTCTAGAAACGTAACATTTACTGTAGGTTTGGAGAACAGATTGAATTGAAATTACTTAATTTTGCTTGTAAAATAATCACCGTTATTATTATTTTTTTATTCTTACGATTATTTTGTGAGCCACTGTAATCCATTAACTTAACCTGCACTTAATACATAACTACTGTTTAAATGTAGTAAAGTTTATTTCTCCCTTTGTTGTTAAGCTGCTTTTCCCCTATACGTACTGTGGTAATATACCTTCATCTACAACAAGTGCTTAGTGCTCATCTGTTCAAAGACACTTCACTCCCAAGGCTGCTTGTTTCTGTCAATACTAATGAAAGACAATGCAAAGTCCTTGTTAAAGATCATCTTAACATATCCCATGAAATGAATGGACACTTGGTAATAAACAGGACAGGATAAATAAGACTATTTACATGGCTGACTCTCGAATCTTGTGCAAAAGGTTAGAGTGCAGAGCTGTTTTCTGTTAACAAGGTAGGGACTTATATATAAGAATCAACCTGCTGCAGTTTAAGAAATGTCTTCTGGTTCTTTTAAGTTGGCACAGATTTGCCCATAGTTCAGTGCTAACACTTGAGTTTAATGGCTCATTAAGTCATAAATTAGAACCGCTGTGATTTAGGAGCTCATTCTCATCTTGATGAATTGGCTTGGACAGATATGAGTCATGCTCTAGTCCCTCACAACCTAAAATAATCCACAGGAGGGCTTCGGCCTTGTCTCTGTACTGGTGCTAACCTGATCATTACAAAACTACCATTGAAAAACAGTTGTGGTGGGATCCATAGTAATACAATTAGGATTTTGAGTCTCATTTTAATTGGTTCTTTTACAAGTCTGGAAACACAAAAAAGGAAAACGTGTTTTCTTCATGTATTGACAATACTTAAAAACAAAACAAGGGCCACTACACATAACCTACTGTATAGGGGTTGGGGGGAGATATTTGCATATTTGGTCTTATACAAGCTCTCATTAGCGATCTCCGTCGCTGTATGAGGACATTATTAGTTCCTGGAGCTGTTCAAATAATGAGAGAAACACGTGACTTGTTTCATTATTTAAATGGACTAAATTGATTTCTGGTGATTGGTTTGCAAGTCAAATAGACTGCATTGCAGACTGTGCTACAACACACATTCAATGTAGTTTTTATCTAAAGGGAGATACTGATGGATCAGCCCGGGCCAGATGCTCATAGTCCCGCTCTGGGGGTGCAGCGCCTCAGGGGGCAGCGTCCTGCTTGTGTGAAGTGTGTGCGCTGTGGTTGTGGCCCCGCGCTGGAGAGACTTGCTGCTGCTGCTGCAATCTACGTGCGCACTGCGGCCAGACTGACAGGGTCCCGTGTCCAATGAGCTGCTCCGACATATTGAGGTTGTCAAATCAAAGCCAACGAGGAGGACGTCGTCTTCATTACGTCATGCACAAACAGCTGGTCGTTGGCAAAAGAGCTGAAGAAATGTAGAGCAGCAGAGCGTCTGAGAACCGCAGCCGGGCTGTAGCCCATCGCAGACACGGCGCTCGCAAAGATGTGGCAGCTGGCGCGGTCGGCGCGGTCGGCCCGGGGACATAGCCCCGCGAGGCTGCTGGTGCTGGGGTGCGCCTGTCTGTGCGCGCTCGGAGGTGAGTCCACTCCGGGTCTCTTCTGCACGCGCTGCTTCACGGGAGCTGTTCCTTTGTCGTGGTGCTGAAATCCAGCAGTAACAACAACAAGCGCCGCGTCCCGCTTCAGCCGGTCATAAAGACATAAACCATAGTGTGACAGCGGTGGTTTTGACACGCGGAGAACTCTGACTAATCAAGGCATGACAGATACTCTGTGTCTTGAGATTACTGATGTGATGTATAGCAGCAGACACCGGACGAGCTGGACGGTAGACTCCGGGCTCTTTAGGCGCTCTCGTCGTTGTCAGCCGTGGCTAAGATCACAGATAAGAAGTTTTGGGGACTTTGGAGGAGCAATTACAACACATTTTTCAACTAATCGTCTCAATTAGAGGAAAACTAAACCCGTTCTTTTGACATCACCATCTCACAGTGTTTCCATACACTGAGCTGTATGAAAACAGCAGCAAGAGCGAGGAACATATAAAGCCCCGCGCTCCGTTATGGGATGTGTCCAGCTCAGTTCTAAGGCGTGTGGGAAGCTGCGGTCATTTGGACTTTTACTTGTTGCTGCTGTTGACGTTGCTTTTGGGAAACATTGTGTAACTGGGCAGCTCAATTTACTCATCTGAATTTGTGGCGTTACACCATTGATTAAAATCTATGCAGTGATTGTTTTGTAGAATGAGTTGAAGTCTTTTGTTTTGGATGTGAACAAAAAAAGACAAGATAGACAATAGACTTGATTGTGATCCTGACTTTTACAACTTATAACTACAATACGTCTGTTATTAGAGCAAAAACATCCCAGTAGTGTTTTAACTGCCCAGTGTTTTCAATAGTTATCATTTTGTGGCCACTGAGAGTCGTGGGAGGATGTTGCAGTTCTTGTCTGACTTGTTGCAATTTATTTGACTCTGGGGAATTATTTGTTTCATGGCGGCAAACAGTTATTCTTATCTAAGCTCTATCAAGTATTACATATGACTAGTGCTTCAAGAGAGAGATAGATAATAACTGTTGACATATTTATATTTTGTACTATGCTGTTTAATTCTCCTCCTCAAACACTAACACCCACATAACTAACATGCATTTGTCAAAAAATTAGGTTTAAACTCAGCAGTTTCAAAGCGCTCTGTATAAATCTCTAACGGAGATGACAAAAAAGGGGGATTATGTCTATATTAAGCTTGTAACTGAATAAAACAGTGGTTGGGGAGGTGCTCATTGAAGAGATTAGCGCATTCCAAAACACGCTGTAGAGAAAACCTGGCAGCTCTTTGTGCTCTGAACGTGATGTCTGTATTAGCCTGCTGTCAGGGTTACACCGTTGGATATAGCACCTTTTTTGGTTATTATCGTTGCAGTGTGTGAGAGATGCTGTTTCCTGGAGACAGTAGTCATAAATACATACAGACACACTGAGGTCAATTGTAAAAATGTGTGTTTTTAAGGCGTATGATGTATTTCAGTCACAATAGCTTTCAAATGCATTTTTAAATCAGTCCTTTAATTATTGGTTTAATGAGTGCTATATTCTTAGGGGCTATACGGTTGCTAATTATTTTCTTGCATGACACTCCAAAAGAGAAAATGTGTAATTAAGAGGTGCTTTTCTCTGTGAGCTTCGAGGTTATGGGTTCAATCCCAAATCACTCAAGGTTTCTCTGATTGGAGTCTTGTTCTATATTATTTAACGTTCTTCAAATCTGAAGCACCTTGTGCCCATCCCAAACGTTAATAAATGGAGTGGTTACTGAAAGAACAAACAGTGTTAAACCAATACCAAATCAAAATGTATTTCACACTATAGATGTAAAAAGCCATGTCTCTAATATTAGCCCAATCTCATGCCCATATGTAACAAGCACCATATAACATTCTTAACCTGAGTATTAGCTATCATCATACAGTTCATAAAATTTGTACTTTTTCATATTCTCGTTGTTGGATTGTGTGAACAATTACATCTGTATAGAAAGAATGTCTGGGTGGATTTTTAACAAAGACCTTTCTTCCAACAAATATTGGTTGGATGAATCAAATCTTCAAATGTCAATTTGAATTTTTTCTTAAAAGCATTCCAGTTACTTAGCTATAGATAGCAATAGAAATGGGAGAAGTAACCCACAAAGTTTTTTGTTTTATAGTAAAGTTGTGTAATGAACTGAGCATTACAGGGTCAGGGTAATAATTTCAAATTGCCCTTCAAATCTTTGTAACATATTCCGTAATTCTCTTTTGATGATTTACTGTGTTTGAGCGATATATCAAAAAATTGTGACCCACAAATGTCGAACCCTACTATTATTTGTTAGGGATTGGTTCCATAGTACTCTACTTACCTGATGACAAACACGTCTTTGTGGTTGAGAAATGGCACCCCTTTAGGACTAATAGGAAAAAAATATTTCCCTTTTGTTTATTTTCATTGAAAGAGAAGGCAATGAACTTTGTCCCAGTTTTTGTGGATAATCCCAGTAATTACAGAGACATTAACCATCACCAGGTCAAACATCTGCAAATTCCACCATTGAATTCTGACCTGTTCATCAGTTCAATTCAAATCAACATATTGTATGATTGGATTACTGTAATAGTGCAAATCTTTCCTCTGAAAAGTTTATAATACAGTTTAAAGGTTCATGTACAAGACCAAATTAAAACCACAACCATATCAGTGATATTTGTGACATCTGCTTTGCGTGAATAGGCAAACATATAACACAAAGGTGTCTTGTAAAGAGAGTCCATATATCACCTATAGCAGAGGTGCAATAGACGTGCATGGCGAGGGAGAAATAACGCCTGCGAGCTTTGTCTGGGATTAGACTTCAGCTGTTGATGTCCAGATTGCTTCATCCGTCTGCGTTTGTGCCTCCTTACAGTACCTTTTAGCATTCCACACTACTCCTATAGGTGCTAGGCCTGGCAATATTGTGCGGGAGTCAGACATTACATCTCGGGCAGAGCCTATTGGAAAAGCCTATCTTTCCTTGTGCCTCGGCGCTTGGATCATCGTCAAGGCAAAAGCGCTCAAACAATGGGCGAGTGTGCAGTCACAAATCACAGCATTAGTACAGTGAGCTCACGTACTGTCTCGCTATTAACTCGTGGCAAATTGGTGTCATGCTGTTTTAGAGGCGCTAGCTTTCCATTGCACACTTGTAATATGGCTCTTTTTGTACACATTACAGGTGGGTAGTCTGTGAGAATTATCCTGAAGAGACTGTAACAAATTTAGGCTAGTTTTCTAAGCACACAGAAAGTAGAGGAGATGGACATTTGTGCTTGATTTGGCAGATATCAGAATAAAACACAACAGCCTTCAGATGTAAACTCACTTTGTGTTTTCAAGATTAAAATGCCCAAACATACAGTCCTTCTGAAGAATGTTTACTATTTTTAATTGGCCAACCAATGAGGGGTGGGTTCCAAATAACGGATGGGAAAGGGATTATAAAAAGTGTGCAAAATATATTTATAATGTCAAACATTCACTTTGTCGTGGACCCAATACTTTCTTTTCTCTCTGGATTTATACATCATCGCACCCATATCAATAACAGCATTCACATTTCTTTGATTATTCTACTACATTCTACTGCAGAGTGTTCCCTGGTGTGTGATGTTTGTTTAAACCTGTAATTGTATAAAACTAAACAGCACATCAAACCTGTCAGTGGCTGCTCTTCAAACACACTGTAGACACTCAGATGAACCCTTCTTCTGTGACACATGACTGCTCCATCACCGTCACCGCTGCAGCCTCTTTCTCAGCGTCTCTGTGTTTAACTGTCTTATCTGAGATGTGCCATAGTAATTACGGGGCTCACTTGGTTCCTCTCAGCTGGGCCCACCCAAGGGGCATGTGGCTGCCTGATGACTCACGTAGGTAATATGGCAGATTACACCTGTCACTTGTTCTGTGCTTTTATATGCAGCGCCTGCAGTGGATGTAATCCCAGGTATTGACATTATGCAGGACGAGAGTGAGTGTGCACACAGACTCCACTCAGCTGCTTATAAAGGAGTTTAAATGTCTGATCACATTTTGAGATGATCAAGCCTTGTCCAGGCTGTTTGCCAGGTTCAAGGAGAAGCTTGTCATTACACTGAAGATGAGGTAGTGATCTTCATGTAGGCAGGCTGGATGTATTAATCATAATTCTCTTTTTAATCAGGCTTCTGAGCTGTGCCTTGTACTTTTCCTCAAACCCCTCTGTTTTCTCCTCCCTAAGACTGCCTCTTTGTCACTGAATACTTCACAAGAACGCCTCGTAAGCTCAATGCTTTCAACTCCTTCGCCAGTGTGGAATTGTTCCACTTCAATGTGCCTGATGACACCATGATGGCCGTTTGGAACCTCATCACCTTCAAGGAGCAAGGGGGCACTTTCGGAGACAACTGCCCGAACCGCAACGTGACTGTGTAAGACAATGCTACTGCACAAGAAATGTGGTCTATGAAATGGGTCGTAGGCTGAGTTGTTTTCTTTTTGACTGAATAAGAATCTGTAGTTCTCTTCCTGTGTGGTATAAAAATAGTCTGTAC
The DNA here is from genome assembly GCA_019453435.1 of Rhinogobius similis. Lineage (NCBI taxonomy): Eukaryota > Metazoa > Chordata > Actinopteri > Gobiiformes > Gobiidae > Rhinogobius > Rhinogobius similis. The sequence continues at coordinate 25,829,616 of CM033629.1, forward strand.
CTCAGAGTTTTATATAAGCGAGGTGATAGCGAGAACACTATATATACTTTTATTCTGTGCTTCAGCATGAGGAGCTTCTTCTGTAATATTAGCCATATTCTGCATTAATCAGGCCTATTTTTATCTATGTAGCGTGTCATAAGGAGAGGTGACTATGGCTTGCTGCTTTGACAGTTTGATTGACACTCACATGATTAATATGATAGAGTTGTTGATTTTCTCTCTTCTTAAAGGGAAATCTTTTACATTTTGTGATTGGCAGGTACTTTCGGTCTGGGGCTCCACCTGTAATAAACCCCCTGTACACCAGATTCCCTCGAGACACAGTGGTCCCAGGATCTTTTGCGGTGACACTGACCTGGACACTTCCAAACCGGACGACTGGAGCGTTTAATGTCACCAGCCCACTCCCTGGAGACTGGTTCCTGGCAGCACATCTTCCCAAGGATGAAGGCAAAATTTCAGTAAAGGTAAGACTGCTTTGTGTTGGCAAATACTGCATGAAGAAAACAAAAACATATTTTCTTTTAATGATCCGATGATGTCCATGATATTCAAATGATACTGTATTATAGCAATCCATCAGTAATGTAATTGTCATGCTTGATGTTCAGGTATTATTCTAATTTTGCATTTCTCAAAAACAGGAAATGTGATATTTATGGTTTTTCAACATAAATCCCTCCTCCAAATCCAAGTTTTGTTTTTCCTCATTTGTTTTGTTACTCATCGTTGTTTAATCACGGCTGATGATTGCACTTTTTCATTATAGCTGAGTAATTGTATTAACACTATACTGTAAATGCAATTGCTTATCAAGCTGTGAAATGACTATTTATGTGCTATGCAATTATTTCACAGCAACAAAGCTGCTGAATGTACATTTAGCATTTTTTGATCAGTAGAAACAAATGTCTACAAGTATTGTTTGCAGAGAGTGCTTTAAATGCTATGTTCACTCTTAGCCAAACGTTCCAGTAAATACCATCTGTAATGCCACTAGATACAACTGGCTCTGTCTCATGCTGATGTAAATAAGAGACTGGCACGTACGAACCATTTAAATTCTTTTGGTGGTATGTTTTTTATGTTGCTTCTGTCTGTCCAACTGTTGATGTTCTAAAACTAAAGCTGGGAGCACACTTTCTCAGTTCTGACAGTTTTAGAACACTGAGGAAGGTCCACACTACACGACTGGAATCTGCGTGATCTCAGAGTCTGAGGTCCACACTTCACAACTGACAGTCATGAGAGAGTGCTCACTAAATCACTCTGACCAATAACTAAATACACTTTCACAAATCTACAATTTTATAATCCTTTATAACGATAGAACTCAATTTATTATTGTGTGTTTCCTGACTTCTCGTTGGTTAAACAGCGTCATGTGACTCCAGACCAAAACCGTAGTAGACGTTCATTTATTTGGCCAAAACAGAGTGCGCTAGAAGTGATGCTAACTCACTCTGGATTTACTTAAATGGACGTTAAAAGTGGCGACAGGTGAAGAAGTTTGACATGTTTCACGTAGATTTTACCAGAGGAAACCATAGAACTAATACATCCATGGAGGAAACCTGTGTCATTTGGTGCATTTATGTGAAACAAAAGTGAGTTTAACCTGGCACTGCCATATGAATTCTCGCGATATTTGTGAGTTCACAAACTAATTCAAAGTGATACACATCTATCTGGCATGAGCCAGGTTAGAGCCGCACGAGAGGAGGAGAAAAGAGGAGCAGGCGGTCAACCACGCAGTGAGTGTTTATTATCGCTTCAGCTCTGGTGTAAGTGTAAAAGTAGTGCGTGCATGTTAATTTGATGTTTAGGCAGGGATAATAAGCACACGCCTCGCTGTTGCGCTTTTTGTGCATCTCTCTTTTCTGAAAGGACGAACATAGAAGTTTTATCTCTGACGCTGTTCCCGGTGTCTCCGCCGCTTCTTTTCATTTGCGGCTGAACACCGTGTGCGCTGCAATATCAGTAAACAACAAACCGGACCGCGAGAGCGTCTAAAACCGAGATCGAAATTCAAACATGTTGGTTTGACTGCGACTGGAGTCTAGTCTTATTGCGGCGCACACTTTGCGATGACTCCCGTCGTCACAGGTCCACACTACGACACTGAGGCCACTAGAGATGACTGAGAGGGACTAGACGCGACTGAAAATCATAAGAAAATCGGGCGAAAAATCGTGTGTTGTGTATTGTTTAAGATGCAAACAATACTATATATGACCTTTGACATACATAGCTTGATGAAAGTAACGCCCCTTCTTGAAAACTGCACCATTTAGTGTAAATTGCGTGAATGTAAATTGTAGGTTTAAAGGACTTTTAGTTTATTTTCTAGTGGGTATCTATTCATCTATCTATTACCCGTCAAGAGAATATTGCTGGGGATCACATCCTCTATTTTTATCCTGGCACGGCAAAGGAAGCAAAACGCAAATACTATCCTTTTATACAAACGGTTTGCAAATGTCACTTCTGTGCTTGAGAACTGCAAATATGGCTCTTGTACCACTTTTCAATCAGCAGAGTGCTAACAAGTGTTATGTAATTTCACTTTGATGAAATCTGCATCTAACATAGCTTCTCCCTTCACGGTTACTTAACTCTCGCCTACAACACAAGAATGTAAAAAAGCCATATACACGTTGGCTGTGTAATGTTTGGCTGTGCTCAAAGCAGCAGAAAAGTGGCACTACGTTTTTTGTGGGGTCCTATTACTCTCCTCTATTTGGCCACCTAAACTCCTGCTGATTTCCATTTCAGCCAATTTATTTACCACCAGAACAGCATTTGCTTTGTGTGTGTGTGTTTTTTTTGTTTTTTTTTTTTTTTTATCGGCTGGCAAAAGTGCACCTGCAACAAACAATCAAAAATACCATCAAAAGTCGCCATCCGTGCAGCGTGTCCAGAAGAATTGGTTTTCTTAGAGCGCCATGAGAATAAGAAGAACCGCAGTGAAAATGTGACCAGTTTCTATTGACACACTGAATGGTAAAGAAAAGCACACCTATTGTAAATTGTGCTTGGAGAGGCAATCTCATGGCATTCACAATGTGATGTGTCCTCTGAAGGCAAAGAAAGCAGAACAGAGATTGCACACCACATTGATAATAATAACATATAGCCATGATAACATATATTTCTCTCCTTCCTGCCAATGGACTCCCTTTTCCAATTTATTTGAAAAGGAACATTCCACATTAATCAATATCAAACAATGTAAATCTGTCAGGGTCATGGATTAGAGCTATTTGCATCTGCTGTCCCTTTACCAGAATGTGAAGAAGTGAATACATGCAAATCGCACATCAAAAATTACATATAAAAAATTACAAACAATGGAAAGAAAAATACAATGATACAATCAGTGCTCTCAAATATTTGTTTTCATGAGCATTATTTTTAAAGTATAGAATGAGGGAGACTCTCTGATCATTATGGCTTCAGGCACCGTGCTCCTCTTTAGGGAAACCCTGACGGTCTGACCAAAAGCAGTTTTTCTGCTAGAGATGATGCGGTCTTCTCTCACTGCTGCTCTGGTCACTCTGCCCTCACTGAATTTAAAGTTCACAAAGTCATTCAGTGAAGGAGAAGCAGAGCCATGTGTAATACACTCTATACGATGGACAGATATTTTTCAAGTTAACAAGACAACACTATTCCATTGAGAAGATGGTGAAGGTGAAGTTCTGCTGCTGACTTTAAGAGTGCAAAGGAGAGTTGTAGCTGTGTAATGTATATAGTCAATGGTTGTAACCTGTTGCAGAGACAGAAAAATTAAATCAGTGGTTCTCAAACCTTTCACATCAAGTACCACCTAAGTAAAGATCTTCCAAGTCTAAAAGAGGACTAAATGGAGACTAAACCAGGTCTTGGCTAATGAAGCTCTGGACAAAGACCAACGCCTAAACAGGACAGAAATGTGGATAAGATTGACTAGACCAGGCCAGATACTACCACAACACTTACAAGACTTCATTAGATCATTACTATACTATACGGCTTAGTACAGAGAGGGGCAAACTAAGGCCTGGGGGCCACAAGCGGCCCTTTTGGCATTTTGATCCAGCCGCAAAACATTTAATAATATTTGTATGAGTTAAATATGGCACATTTGTCATTTTATAGTTGTCTGAGACTGCAGTTGAGTTCAGTAGTTCAGTTAATTTCTCTATAGATGGTGTTATTTCCGCATTCCTTGACATCAAAATAACTGTATTAGAATTGATGAGTGGCGAACAGAGGGCGCAGTCCAAAAACAATGGCCAAGTGCCGAGTACGTTCTTTTCACAAATAATAACCAGTGGTTAAAGAAGACGTTCAACTCAACAGAGGGACATTTTCCAAACCTCCGGGACATGACAAAAGATGCTTGTGTTGTTCGGCTCCACCTGTGATGAACATTAACAAAGAACACCACAGATCTCTGATGACAGATGGATACATGGATGGATTTTTGCTTTTCTGTTGTAGTTTTTTGTGTACTTTAGGCATTAAGTCTATGTGTAATAGTATGTGTGTAATATACTGTAGTTAACAACATCTAAACTGTAAATGGTCCTGCCTCCGCGCAAATGTAAAAATCCAATGTGGCCCTTGAGTCAAAAAGTTTGCCCATACCTGGCTTAGTGGGTTGGTTAAAAGTGCCAGATAAACCAAACGAGGAATGAAAAACAAGGTTGAATTTACACAACAGCCGCACACATACAGAGTGTTCATTTCTTTCCTCTCCTTTGCCTGTCAGAACAGCCAATGTGCGTGGCTTTATGTCTTCATTAAAAGTACTAGTCTTTAATCTGATTTAACTGCGTGTTCAAAATTCATTCTCCTTTCTGAAGTTTGTGAGTGTGAGGATTTTACATGATGAAACAGAGAACTGGAAAACCAAAGGTAAACTGTAGTTCACATTGTCAGATTGCAGAGCTGTTACGGCGTGTTGCGTTAGATAGTTCAGGTATCTCCTTCAGACAGAAAACTTTACCAGTGCCGCAGAGTTTTTTTGTCTTTCTAAAAGTGAATATTCTCTGCGGGTCGTGAAGGAGCTAACAGAATCCAATTAGTCAAGGTTTCAGCTGGGACTTCTTTTGTTCTATGGCCTAAATGCACTTTAGTTGGCATTAAAAGGAAAAGGGCAGGATTTCAAGGCTAAATTAGGCACATATTCTAGTAAAAGTGGATGTCTAAAAAGCTGAATTTAGAAAACAATGGCATGAAGTCGTACTATACAACTGATACTAATATTTCTACTACATCTACTATTGCAGATTGTAGTTCTACCAATACAGCCATGCACTTTACTACTTTACTTAAGGGTTAACTATAGCAAATATTGCAGATACTACTAATTACAATATTGCTTTTTATCTTACTTCTACCACTGCTCATACTGTTACTTTGCTGATTGGGGGTCCACTACCTATAGTTTCCACAGAGTTACTGCTTTGCCTGGAAGGTTCAACAGTAAAGCATTAAACTTATCTTGTATTTATTTAATTAAATTTCAGTTTTATTGTTAAAACATACTGTGAAAAACATACTTTCTTATTGTAAGCGGGCTTGCCTCTTCACAGATCTGACCTGTAACTTTGCCTGGTTGCATTAATTTGTGTTGCGTCCATGGAGATAGATAAGTTTAATGCCATACATTGGAATATTCTAGCAGAAGCGATGACATTTCTTTGAAGACATTCATGTGACGGACATAGTTTATTGATTTACACGACTATTGCTATTTTTCATTAATTTACAAGACTCATTTTGCTAAATGAACATAAATTACAATCAGCATTCTGTATTATTAATCAAATTAAATATAAGGATGTTTTCCAAATGTTTTGCAGCTAAACTGGACGTGACCATTGACTTAGTCTCTGAAACCTCTAGCAACAAGGCATCCTCTTTGTTCTATGCCGAGCCTTATTTAAAACACAGCTCCACACACATGCTGCTCGCTCTGACAGGCTGCAATAAATCAAAGGGTCACCCAGCAGCACCTCTCGGACTAATGACATGTCACGGTAATTGTGGCTGGAGCAAGAGGGGTTAGCCATCAGATGACAGGATAAATGACCTTATTTGGCATTCACACCTGTCCTGTTCAATGAGATGAGAAAGGCGTTGTTCCCCTAAAACGCTTTTTAGCACAAGCTCCTGCATGACCTACTGTATATGTCTTTCGTCTAAGCTTATCAGGCAGCACATAAATGTTATTGTGAAGGGGAACAGTGTGGCAGAGCATAGGACAGTGCTATTATTAGAAAGATTACAGCTTCTTGTGAAAGATTTTGAGGCGCGCTCGGTTCTTCTTTTATACTCACTCTGACATGTCTTTAGAGACTTGCCGTATATACTTAAAGTCCCTGCGACTACACATACCACTATAATACAGTTAGCATAATTAAATTTTTTTGCCCATAAATTCACCACAATGTAACAGCAAATTTGGGGCGATATAATTTTACTTCCTGATTGGGTTGGAAACTATTACACAACCAAAAAGTGCTCATGGCCAAAACTTGTAAAATTTGCACAATAGCTACTTAAAGTTAAATATGAACACATTCAATTTCTTAGCATGTGAATTTTTTTTTTCTGACTTGTAGATGATGTCATTTATTTCAAACTGCCTCTTGGTATAAAAGTGTTCATATTACAAGGCATTTTTTTTTCTCTGTCGACTGGAGAAAAGTTAAGAGTGAAGATGTTTCAAGGACTGAGGAAGCTACTTGGATGAGTGGCGAAAACGTCTTCACTCTTAAAACAGAAATTCATTTTCTTTTGATATAGATCCTACCTGGACGACTGAGGGTCTACACAGACATATTTATCCACCAAACAAAGTGATTATTCATGAAACAACGTACAAACCTATCATACACACTTAATGAGGATGTGGTTCTTCCAGGGCCTGTCTGAAGAGTGCCAGTACCTGTTTCAGCCTCAGCTCATCGTACAAAGGCTTATCGGGATCTCAGTGCTGTACCCTGGATACTTCATAGACCAGATGATCCCTGCCCACAACAGATCTGCCCTTTACAAGTATGTTTTAACCATCAAGATGACTTACATGTTACTTATGTACTAAAAGTGACAATAATAATATTACACATTTAAAAACTATGAATGTGGTAAAAGATTTATGGGGAATGAATGGTGTAGGAATCCAAATCTAGGAAATAAATTGCAACAGCTGGATTCACACAAAAATAACCAGTGAAAATATAAGTCTGTGCATTGGTGACTCAAATATTTTACAGTGTTGCACATATTGCACATATTTAACAAATTCAAAAAAAACTTTGCAAATTGTACACAAAAAGAATACATTTCCAGGTATAGGCCTATCTTATCTGCACATTGACAACACTATTCTCCTCCTTGTGCACATTTGTATTCTGACCAACCGTCTGTGTGTGTGTCTGGGCTTTTGCAGAGTGTTCATCCCCAATTATGTATCAAAGGTCAAAGTTCAGCTGGTAAACTGCAGCACGAAGAACAAGAGCAGCGACAGTTGTCCTGTGGTCCTTAAGATAAGAGCTCGGGCGCCACCAGTGCATAACTCAAGTGCCCTGGACTGTCGAGAGTGGAATCCCTGTGAACTGACCACTGCTGCCCCTGCTTGGGAGCAGTGGTACTACATCCTGGTGGAGCGCTACCTCAGTAATGCCGATGTTTACTTCCGCGTTGGAGTTCAGATCACAGGTGAGTGCTTGGTTTGACAGCGTGGTTCATTTAATCAAAGGCCAGTAGTGGCCAAAGATTCTGATTCCAACCAAAGATACTAATATTCTTGATTTTTCCCTTTTAATTCTCTATTGTATAAGATAAGAGTTTAGTGGCTTCAGTTAAAGAGAATTTACACTTTAACTCACAAATCTTGTTTGAGTCCAGGTTGGGCACAATGTATACTCTGTGTCATTGAGGGAAGGTTACTGTTGCAAGTGACTAGATTTATAGATTAGTTACTAGTTTATGGACTAGATTTATGGACCAGAATTATTTGCGTGCCACAACTGTTTCAAATTGCAGTAAAATCTGATTTGTACAATTTGTTTTTAGACCAATCACCCACAAGAAAGTGTAGTACTAAGTCTTGCCATGTAATATAGATAACCACATTCAATTTGTGAAAGATTTTTTTCTAAACTTTTTGCTCTGGCAGCCCTCCCTGGATTAGGGGATAAAAGTGATTTGAAGCAAGTGTGAAGTGTGAATGAACTCCAGCTCTCCTTTTGATTATTATACTAATTTCAAAATTACTTGCCGAGTCGCAGTTACTGCTCCCTTTGAGGTTTTCAAACTGAGTGCCTTTCTGTTGTATAAATAAGACTGTTTTACCCAATTTCCCAATTAGCCTAATTTATTGAATAATATCTTGGAGGTACTGTTGATTTTCATCTTCTTGTCACTGTTTTCAAATAAATTGTGATCTACTCCCTGTGACTGTGGGCTGCTGGCTTCCTGTCGGTTCATTATTTTTCTCCCTGCTGTTTCTGGAGTGGTGCTATTGTTTCACTCATAAATTAGGCCAAACAAATGCCTGAGCTGCTGCATGTAGTATAATGTAATTTAAATGATTATTATAGCCCTGCACAATATATTATAAATCATAATCAATCTACAAAAAACACCTTACAATATTTATTCCAACTATAAAACATGGTAATTCTCACTTTTCCTCTTTTTTATTTATTTATTTTTTTATATTTATTTTTTTTAGGCTTGATTCCTTTCTTCAGCAAATCGCAGTTCAAATGCATTTTCAATCCCATTCTGTTCTTTTCAGTGGCACATATTGAGTTTTAGACATGTGTTTTGATTGAATACCTGAGACTGGCACTATGGGACCATTAGGAGTCTTGTTGGAGGAAGACTGAAGGCCAAATAGCTCTGCCTCTTGTGGGATTACTAAGAGGCCAGTGATCACATGGCTAAGTGCTGCATGCTGTTCTTTTTGGATATGGACCGTATTCTGTAGACTTACTCCACGGGGAGGGCTCTGAGATCTGTAGGAAGTCCTCTCCTCCATGTAGCGCTGCCCTCCCCATGCTCTACTCTGCACTTTGTCGCCATGGCAACACCCACACTAATTATTCACACTCTGTCTTTTCCCCGTGGCTGGCAGGGGATCTTGGCGTGACCTTTTGTGGATTTAAATTGAAAGAGGGCTCAGGTTGGAGTCAGCACCTCCTGAGATGTTGTGGGCTCTGGTCGTTAGGCGCTGTCTCACCAGTGTGATCCTCTCACGTCAATCTGCTCCAATTTACAGGTATCAGGGTCATGGCCACCAACTGCCGGCAAGTCAGCTGACACTAGAGGGATTTTTATCTTGGGAAAATACTAGCTTTACTGCTTGTGTCTTGATTTCCTTTTGAGGAAAGTGTTTCCAAAGACGAGGAAGTGTAAATGTCACTTGTAATATATACATGCATATTCATTTTTTTAATTATATGGTAACTTTTCTATTTTATATGCATGCCTAATACATTTGACCAGTTAGACTCTCAGATCTGTGAGGCACTGATCATCTATAGAAAATGATTCATTAATCATTAAAACATTAGATGGATAATTAGAAATATATGTACGACAAATTATGGTACTTTATCACAAATCTAAAATTCAGGAAACTATATTATTTGGACAGTATAAACGATGTCAGTGCTACATTGTTTAATGTAGATTTGTAGGCTGCCATTGTTTTCTAACCTGACACTGACTTTAATTACAATGTTATTAATAATATCTTATCTATAAGCATAAGATCATATGATCTCCTGAGCAAGTTTACACCAGAATGTTTATGCTGTATTTAATATTACACATTATCATTATCTTAGCTGTTACCGATCTACAGAACTTGGACATCAAAACCCCTCAAACCGTCATGAGACAAACAGCAGAACAGTGGTGGACAAGCCTTTGAAACTCTCCTCCTGCTGCCGTGTTGTTCAATGATCCATTTCTGATGCCACTCTTTCGAAGACCGTATCTTCGGTGAACTGCTTGTGTTGAACGAGGGCTTACGGTTTGCAATTACTATGATTCTTTGTCTCATTAAAAAACAGTGTACAGCAGCTCTGAACCTATCTGTTTACATTGTGGGAGCCAGCCGACGGGGATCATTTCAAACATTTGCAAAAGCCCTTGGTTGCTCAGCGTGCATAATAATGGCAGTGAAAGAAGTGACTCGCTGCAGCCTGTTTGTCTGAAAGTTCCCTGGGATTGGTTGTTTGATTTTGATTATGGTGATTGTTATATTACACAGCTGTCAGTGTGGGAAACGTTAAAGACTTCAGTGCCCTTTAAGAGATTTAACAATGTACAATAGTTCTCAAACTTTTATTTCAAGTACACAAGATACAAATTAAGGCGTCATATACCATCATTGATCTTTTCTAATTTGAGCCTAAATTGTGACTTTATCTAAGTGTAAATCTTTAATATTGATTAAGAGGCAGGGCATAATTACTGACAAAAGCAGGTTAAAACATTAGTGATTGATACCAAAGTATTGATACTTTCTATAATGGATTCAATTTTGCCCCTTTAAGGTCAATACTGTTGGATCGCTACATTTCAGCAAGCATTTTCTGCTATAAAAATGGCTACACAACACTGCTGAATCCTACGTGTATCACAAGGATACAACTATGGTGTATAAAAACAACAAAGTAAGTACAGGGCAGTGGGTGTGAAAATATTGGAGAATTGGCATCTTGAATGCTGGAAAATGAAGATTCCTCAAACATGTATAAATCACTTCAGATAGTGGTTAAATGAGGTTAAACCTTAAACATGACACCCTTATTAATCAAATAAAAGCACTACTCCCTTTTCTTTGTGTACTTACAATCCATTCTGTTATGCTGCATCAAATGACGTGTACAATCTGGACATTTATAACCAGAAATGCATTGTATGGACAAGCAAAAACAGTTTGATTGGAATTGGTATCAGTTTTTGACACAAGCCTTGGTATTGGTAAAAATCTGGTATAAATAATAACCAAACAATGACTAAAATCCGTAACTTAAATTATAGATCATTTATAGGTGACCAGGACCAATTCCGGACAAACTTGGAAATAGGCAAGCCATAAACCACATGTTAAGTAACCGGAATTTAACCCTGATGAAAAGCCAGCATAATGCAAGCAAACGAAACCTCAAAGTCTACATTAATAAAACATGAACGTACCACAGGTTGAGGACCACTGTCTAAATATGCTGTGTGTTTGTCTCTCCCACAGATTGCTCTAAGCCGAACTTGTCGACGGAGCAAACCCAGCCCAGCTCCTCCATGAACATGCCCCAGTCTTTTGGAACCCCCATGGGCTTCTCATTGTCTGAAACTATGTCTTTGGCCACTGTCCCAAGTCTGTATCAAAATGTCAGCCTTCCGACCCCTTCAGAGAACAACGTGGTTTACCTTGCCCCAAGCTCGGACCCTAATAAGTGCTGGCCCATACGTCCGACCCTGAGGAACGAGCTGGACACCTTCTCAGTGCATTTCTATGTGTTCTTTGGACCTAATATATCCGTACCACCCGATAGAGCTGCGGTGTTTGCCATCAACCTCATGCCAGTTTTGGACAGTGGAGGAGTCCTCAACATGGAGCTCAAACTTAACATGGTGAGTGCCTTTAATGGTATAAATATTTCTTGTGCACTACATAACATTTCTAGTGGGGGTGGTTTGCTATCTGCTTGTCTCTAATAAGGTGTTACTGGTTTTTGTAGAATGCCCTCACAGAATGCATTAAACTAAGTAGGTGACACCACCGGGCCAAGTTACAGGTCAGATCTGTGGAGTGGCAACCCTGCTCACAGGATGGATGTTTTTCAAGGTGATATATTTGCCATAAAAACTCCATTCAGTAAATGTAACAATGAACAATGAATAAAATATAATAAAATATATAAAAGAGGCATGCATAAGATTAAGATTAAGAATAAAATAAAATAGAATAGACTAGACTAAGATAGACTACGACTATATACAGAAATGTACAGTTGGATAGACAGTAGTGCAAATGTAGCAGTGCAAATAGATAGCTCTTTTATAATATATTGTTTAAGTGTTCATGAATCCAACAGCAGAGGGAAAGAAACCGTTCTTGTGGTGGGAAGTTCTGGATGGACCGTAGTCTCCTGCCCGAGAGGAGTAGCTCAAATAGTCCATGTCCAGGGTGAGTGGGGTCAGCTGTGATCTGACCTGCTTGTCCCCGAGTCCTGGAGACGTACAGGTCCTGGACAGATGGAAGCCGATCACCTTCTCAGCAGAACGCACAATGCGCTGTAGTCTCTGTTTGTCCCTGGCTGTGGCACCAGCGTACCACACGGTGATGGAGGAGGTGAGGATGGACATGATGATGGCCGTGTAGAACTGCACCAGCATCCTGGCTTTCCTCAGCTGCCACAGGAAGTACATCCTCTGCTGGGCCTGACTGATGATGGAGCTGATGGTCGGCTCCTACTTGAGGTCTTGAACAACTCTTAAAGTAGGTCTTAGAGTAGATAAGTCTGACATCATACGGTGGAAAATTCCAGTAATAATATCTCCATGGAGACAAAAAGGTGGCAGACTCTCCACCAGAAAAAGTATACGGCAGCGTTAATTTCAGAACCAGTTCGTTCCATACTCTGCCACACTCTTATCATTGTTGCTTGGCCCGGGATGTTTCAGAGTATTTTATCATCATGTCATAAATGTATTCAATCGAAACAATGCTGTTTTGATGTCAATACTCACACAAAATACACAGTATTATAAGTCTGATAATACTGTTAGTAATCGGTTTTTGATGTCGATGTGTCTGCATCATCATGGTAAAGGTGCCTTGAATCTATGTGTTTGCTTTGCAACAAACTGGGCGCTGTCCATGGTGCTAGGCTGAAAAGATTATACATTTGGTATTTATTTTGTATTGATATTTGGCGTCTGAATCCACAATCAATTATCTGGACCCAAATTGTGTTGCAGTTTCTACCAGTGTCATAGAATACAATATTTCTGCCAGACAAAGTGGCTTGTAGTTTGGAGAATAAATATTCAACAGTTGCTGTAGGGAACGGACTCAGACTAAAGTCGGCTGCTAAATATGGATGCTCAGATGGGCAGAGTGAGGAGTTCACAAAGAAACAGAAGCCAGTGTTTGGGCTGGTGACATATGCCGCTAATTGAAACTGTGTGAAATGCCCAAATTCAGCCGAGCATCTGAAATGTCTTTGTTAACCTGCCCCTTGAACAAAATGTCATTACAATTTCACCATCAGTCTCTCTAGGGATGATCCGCAAAACTACCGTCAAGTGGTTTTAAGCCTGTTAAGAATAAAGGTAGACATTTAATGTGCAAATAACATTGAGAAAGAACATGAACACAGTTAAAAGTTAAATGAAATGGAACTGTTAACCTTCAGTTGAGTTGAAAGTGAGTGACATTTATTAAGAAGTAAAATATTACATTTCAGAGATTTTTGCACATTTTGTATAGTTTTACCACATTTTTAATTTAAGCTCGTATCATAAATGAAATCCCGTAATAAACAAATGGCACAACATTTCCATAACTATTTTTATTTCTTTTACTGTGATCCAGCAAGCACTACAATAAATAATAAATAGATTAAAAATGTCTTTGGCTATACTTTTTGTAATATGCGTAGCCTCAACCCGTGTGAAATTTAAGTGGCGTTCGATCTTCCTGCCTCTAATGAAAGCTAACAGTCACACACTACGGAGGCTATATTGTTAATGTTGTGGGAAATGAGAATAATTGACCTGATAAATAACTGTGGGGTTTATTGACTGATTCTTGGTGCAATTACGGCTCCGCTCCAGCCACAGCCCTCTAAGGACTCGGCAACAGGAAGCCATGCGATATGACCATAATGCCACACTTCAATAGGTCATTCCATAGAACATCTATCTTCATAATATATAGGTCACCTCGTGTTCCCATGACCATCAATTCAAGTTTTGCTGTTATATGTGCATGTGTGACAAGAAATGCGTGGTGTATGATCATAATATTGTTTTAAATGAAAGCTATATATATATAAATACACACACACACACACACACACACACACACACACACACACACACACACACACACACACACACACACACACACACACACACACACACACACACACACACATATATATATATATATATATATATATATATATATATATATATATATATGTGTGTATGATATGTGATGATGAATCCTGCTTAGAAAGTCATCTCCCTTCTGAGCATCAAAAACACTCTATTCTGCATGTCCATGATCTGTGACGTCATAGGTCAAGCTCCAAGATCTTCTGTGCTGTTTTTAAGTCCATAAATGATTAGCAGACTTGTTCTGAGCATTTCTTCTTCAAATCATGTTCATCACAACTGCATGCTTACATTAGCATATCAGAGGCAAACTAGCATTTGTTTATCTCACCTATGTAATTCCCTCTACAGCCAGTAGATGGATCTGGATGGAACATGAATAAATAATAAACATAAATATGTTTTTCTTTGGTTCTAAAACATGAGATATCAATGTAAAGGTACTCAAGCATGTTTAAAGGTCAATAATGATACAAATAATGCGTAATGTTTGTCCTTTAAACAACATATTTGGTTATTGAACATTTGGACATCCAACACAACTTAGAAGGAGACAAAGGTAAAAAGAATGTAGATGCTTCTATATGGTTATACTTTATATTTATTGATGTTAATACCCACATTTATTTTGTTATGGTTCTCATAATAGCCCCTTTTTAAGCGGTTTGTGTTTTTTTTTTATTTCATCACCTTATATGCTGTTAATGTAATTATATTGTCAGTAAATTCAAGTTTTGTTTTTTTTTATCATCGTTGAAGGCTCCCTGGGGAGTGGCTGCACTGTTTAGATCTATGTTGAGTTATGAACTGTTTTGACCTCCCCCATTAAAACGGCTGTGGTCAATATATGCCTGGCATCCAAACCACAAATCAGACGTTCCAGGGCATTCCTTCCAAACAGCCACTATATCACCTCTTTATTCTGAACTGTGCTGGCAGAAGTGTTCAACCAAACCACTAGACTGTTGGCGGTTCAATCCCAGCTCATCTAAATATAATGATTAAAATTGCTGCCTATAACCTTGTTAAATTGCTTGAATTCAAAATATAGTGTTTGCTTTGCTGAGCTTTTTTTTTTTTGCCAGTTTAATATATCCTAGTAAGTATACATTTTTGTAAGATTATTCAAGTCGCAATCATAGTAACTATAAACAACTAACTAAAAAAACAAACAAAACAAAAAAAAACGTTACTTTATCTGTTGAATAATACAAAAAACTGTGAGGATTTTACTCATAATAATCAAAACATTTAAGTTTGAGATCCGTATCTGTCAATGGAGTAATAAGTATGAGTACTCATATATATAACCTCCACAATGCTTTCTGCCAGACACTCAACATTTCATATTTCCTGCTCCATTTACTAAAAATTACCATTTGACCTAGGGCAGGTGCGTTTTTAAAATATATTTTTTGCACATGCTGTCACATTATATTATTCTATTGACGCATTTCTCCCTTTTGGCGATGACATGTCACTTGCTTGTCAGTGGAGCTGCATTCATTGGCAGGGTTTTGGAGACAATACAAGTGGTGTGTCTGTCTCCTTCTCTGCTGTAAAAGAATCAACAGTGCCTTTATTTGCACTATAACCACACAATGTCATTTTACCACCAAGTTTTCAGTTGACGCTCCTTAAAGTCGTCGGGTTAGCTGTTGCCTAGCAGCAATAGAGAAGTTCACAAATGAAATCCATTTAATAGCATCCTGTTTGTTCAGACTACTAGTTTAGCGAAATATTCCCACACCGGGGAAAGATATTCAGTTTTATGCAAGATTTTAATTAACCTTGCAAGACATTTTAATAATTAGACTGAACTTTCTGTGTTTTTGTGAATCTTCTTGACAAAATTACCAATACGTAAGATTAGTAAGTCAACAAATTATTTCTATTAAGAACTGAAATAAAGACATTAGCTGTAAGGGCTGTGAATAGCATTTCAACATAGAAACTGTTGGAAGGAAAACATCTTTGAGATATCGGCTCCTTATTCTAAAACTGATGCCTCGGTTTGTGAGTCTTGTCGCTCAAACAAAACACAGACAGACGTTATGGCATCTACACATCGATCAACATCTGGATAATGGAGCAGGTTTAAATGGCACAATTAAAAGTGATTTATACAGCAATGTGTTCTCAACAATGTAACAGAAGTCGTTACAAGAGACAGCTGTAACTCAAACACAAACAAACCATTAACACAAATACATCAATTTATTACAAGCTCACTGAGTCATGAAGAGGACTTGAAATGTGAACATAAGCACAAATAAGAGTTTGTATGTAAAAAAAAAAAAAAAAAAAACTAAAAAAACCTGAACATCTATTATGGCCTGTGCAATCAATCAAATGCAAATCATTTTAGAAATATATTTTTAAAGGTATTCTTTTATTTTATTTGACAGTAACAGTACAGTTAAACATTGCAAAAAGGTAACCGATGTCCATATATATAAGGCTTCTCATACAGTCCCAGTCATATTTTACATGTTTGGATAGAATAGATGTATTCTAGTTCTGTCTTTAAGTTAATATATAATAATACATCTATACAATGTCTAATTCTTTTGGCGCATACCGAAAACATTATGTAAATACTACATAAATATCTTAAATATAAGATAAGAGACACTTCTACAATGGAGAAATTCTCATGTTCAACCGCACAGTTCAAGAACAGCAGGAGAAAAGAAAAATGCAATAAAGAAAAAAGATAAATAAATTCTCGACTCGGAAAAGGTGGTTTTCCATCTCCGGGTGGGCGGAGGGTCCTTGACTCAAGTAAAGGAGTTCAAGTATCTCAGGGTCTTGTTCACGAGTGAGGGAAGGATGGAGCGTGAGATTGACAGGAGGATCGGTGCAGCATGTGCAGTGATGCGTCGCTGTATCGGACCGTTGTGGTGAAGAAAGAGCTGAGTCGAAAGACAAAGCTCTCGATTTTTACCGGTCGATTTACCAGTCAATCTACGTTCCTACCCTCACCTATGGTCATGAGCTCTGGGTAATGACCGAAAGGACAAGATCGCGGATACAAGCGGTCAAAATGAGCTTCCTCCGCCGGGTGGCTGGGCGCTCACCTAGAGACAGGGTGAGGAGCTCAGTCACATGGGAGGAACTCAGAGTAGAGCTGCTGCTCCTCCACATCGAACGGAGCCAGCTCAGGTGGCTTGGGCATCTGTTCCGGATGTCTTCTGGACGCCTCCTGCCTGGGCATGTCCCACTGGGAGGTGGCCCCACGCTGGAGGGACTATGTCTCTCGGCTGGCCTGGGAACACCTTGGGAAACGCCCGGAGGAGCTGGAGGAAGTGTCTGGGGTGAAGGAAGTCTGAGAGTCCCTGCTTAGACTGCTGCCCCTGCAACCTGGCCCCAGATAAGCGGAAGAAGATGGATGGATGGATGGATAAATAGATAAAAACGTATTAAATGTTTTAGTTGAGGTTTACTGATTAGACAATGTGAAATGTCTCTAAAATCAACCACAAAAGTGCAGAAAAATAGTGGTAATAGACTTATTAAAGCATGAACAAAGACTTAATTCATAATGAACAAATATTTTGTTAAGAATGAGTCAGGCTCCTAACACTAAGTCCTTAATTAAGTAATTAGTAAGCCTGAATCATTCTTCATAAATCATTTGTTCATTATGAATGACGTCTTTGTTCATGCATTATGAAGGTCTGGTTATTATAACGTGATATCCAAATATTTATTTTCAAAGATGTATTAATTAATTAATGTAATTCTGTTCATTACATGAATAGAATTACATTAATTCACAACCATCTTTATCTTATACCATTTTGTCTCTTTAACATCATTTTAAAACACAGTTAACTGACCTGAATTATTGAAGGGTTGTTTAGTGAAGTGAACGTTCATTGTCAGTGCTGTTCTAATTTCTTTATGGAGCTGAGCAAAGCCTGATCCATTCTCACTTCCCACGCACTCCGTGATCCAGATGGTGAGTTTGGGGAGCCTGGAATCTCTGCACTTGGCAACGTGTTTGTGGAGTCATTACATTAATCAACAACTTTGCCAGGTCTCTGCATATACATAATACTTATTTAGAGCATAAGGGTGAAGGACAATTTTAGTTGTATTAGAAGTGAGAGCAATGCGTTGATGACACTAGCAGTTTGTTTGAAAGCCTGTTTTGAAGGGGTTCCCAGTTTAAAAAATAACATAGTTTTCTTTCCTAATCTCACCTCAGTGGATTTATTTATATTTGAGATTATCTTTACTTATTTATTTGCCCTACATTTAAATCTTATTATGTTTTATTTGTTTTGAGAGGTATTTTCCAAATTATTCTACACATAGGAAATATGTGCTGTGCTTACTTGTGCGCACTTCTGTTGCTGCTCTTTTACTAAATCTGTAAACTCCGTCCTCTGCTGCGTCTGTTAAGAGCAGAATAAATGAAGCCATTTAGAAACAGATAGTGCCACACATTTGTTTCTTTAGCCTTGTTCTAATAAACAAACCAACATTTCTCTCAGCTCATTATACTAATGCTGTTGTCCTGCTGTTAAAAATTAGATGTGTTTTCTTTTACCCCTGCATGCAACAAGCACGTTTGAGTATGTTAATGAAATTCCCAATGGATTGAAATATCCTCTCTTGAAATATTTTAAGAGCCTCCATATTTAATCCCTAACAAGTCTTTAAGGTGATAGAGTGTCAACATCTTCATTTAGGTGCCTGAGGCGGACAGAGGGAGAGCACTTTGACTTGATTTGTTCGCTTTAAAGTGGAGCAGTGGCACAGCTGAGGGCAAATGAGGCCTAAGGTAATCATGAGCAGTGTTAGCATAGCGCTGTGGCACTGGCAGATGGCTGATACTCTGCACCCGCACTGACATTTGTGTGTGATTTGATTTCTCTTGTGTCTTCTCCTCCTCCTAGTCAACGCTGAAGGGTGCCAATGTCACCGTGTTCGGTTGTCTCAACCACGGCATGCCTCTGTTCCTGAGGGAGAACGGCACGCTCAAATGTGAATCAGGTACAGTGCGTCTCACTTGTCAACAAAATGAAAAATCATGATTGTGAAGTGTTTTTAAAGTGGCATTGAAGGCACTTCTTTAGGCGTTAACCAAAAGTGTCGCCTCTCAATGCACCTGTGCGTCTTGTTCTGTTGCAGAGTTGGTCGCTGGATTCTTTTTGTCAGTCAATACATCCTCTAATATCACCAAACTGAGGATCCCTTACCCCCAAACAGGCACCTGGTACCTCAGTCTGCGCTCACTCTGTGCCACTGAACACGGGTAAGTCTCATGTAACTATTGTTATTTCTAGCATGTCTGCACTCACTTAGTTGGCTCATGATAACACTTAAGTACATCATAAGAATGTCACAATCGGCACATTGCTTGCTGCTGTCAAATGTTGTTGTTCTCATTTCTCCTGTCCTTTCCATTTTCCATTATAATCTTTTGAGTACCTTGTTCTGTTTTGAATCTACACATAATATTAAACAGTGCAGTCGACCACTGTTGCTAAAACCTCTCTGTTCCTTATTCATCCACGTGTTTTCAAATGCAGGCACTCATGTAGTTCTTTGTCTAATATATAGAACACTGAAGCTTTGCTAAAATGACTTGAATTTAGAATATTTCTAATTGTTATTAAATATTTTATTTTGATTAGTTTAGATTCTATTTGATGTAGATTTACTTGTTTTGAGATTGAGATTTTTTTTAATCACTCAAACTATCTTGTTCAAATGCCTAATAATTTTGCTCGACATTTTAACTTTATTGTAGTTTATATAACATAGGAGGGATCATCTGGAAGTGACAGTGTTTTGTTTTGCTTTAAACTTTGTTGACATTTGACCTAAAAACAGTTGTGCCAACCATGTGTCAGCAAAACCGAACTCTGTCTCATTATTTCTTAATGACAAGCCCAGATAACGTGCAAGGAGCACTGGTGACTGCTCTCATCGTGAACCAACATAATAGCACCCTAATGTGCTTGTTTGAATAGAGCCCAAATGAGCCTTCTCCTGGCTCATTAACATGCAATAATAGCTCTGATAGAAAGCGGCAGAGTGGGCTATAGTGACACAATAATAGGCTATCATTTTACAGATGCAGCCTCTGAAATCACCAACTGAAGCTTTGTGAGGTGGCAGCAGCACAGAGTCAATGGTGTTGTGAACCATTAGAATTAGTTCAGTATGATAACATGTCACAGTGTCTTTTGTCTTTGCCCACAAGTTTCACAGTCACGCAACCCAAAAGTGTTTAGAAAAGCAAAGTTCCGCCATATGCGTATACTGTCCATACTGATGCTTTGTGTTGGACTAAAAGACTAGAAAAAAATAATTCACATTTGCACATTCACAATATCAAAATTAGACCAGAACTAAACAATGACTAGAACAGGAACAAGTCCACAGGATTCAGGTTAAATTGTGAACACACCCTAAAAGAACTGATGTATTCAAACTGAAAAGATACCCCACAAACTTTACTCATAGACTATAGTGGCCACATTTCATTTATGTTTACAAAATGATTAATTAGTGTGAGTGTTGGAAACACAGTGTTGTGTATTTCTCAGTGAGCCACATCCTATCCCATCTGTCACCTCCATCCCACTGTGCTCACCTGAACAGTTAATTTACTGTCAGCATGTTAGAGATGGGTTCTGTAGTGTGATCATCCCTAGTATGGCAGGGGATGAAAATGAAAAAGGTGACACTGATTAAGGAAGTGGATTAGAGTTAAAGCTCTTTTTGAGTGTCTGTGTGTAACTTTACTAATTTACGTTTGGGGCACCAGTTTAATAAAAGTTGATACATTTACCAATTCTTAAATAAATTAAGATCAATAATTAATAGTTAGTTAATCTGAAGGTTATGCAAATGAGTCCTTAGCAGGTTGAGAAACTAGACAAGACTGTTTGAGATCTATTTGGTTATGTGTTTAAGTTAAAGCTGATACTAAGATGATATCAGCCAAACTGTGAAATATGTGCATGCTACAACCAGGAAACTGTTTGGGGGTTCAGTCATGGGGCCCCTACATTCAGCGCAGGGCGATCGCATTACTTCTTCAGAAGGCTGTGTCTGGAGAGGTCAGGCTGCTGGAAATGAATGACGACTGTGTTCATCTAACATGCCTCTCGGCTCTGAGGTTTTTTCTTGTGTCGAGAAAGTAGGAACAGGTCTTGCAATTGCACTAATCCACATTTGAGGCCAATTTGATGATCGTCCTGAAATTGTTGTAGACTGCACAAATTACAAAAAGATCCTTTGCTTGAGTTTGCATCGGTAGCAAGCAAAATCACCTCAAAACAACAGGTACAGAACTATAAAAGAGAGAGACTAAAAGGTGGCTTCTTTTGGTTGTCTCAAAAGTTCTTTGTCTCTGCAGATGAGATAAGGTCAGTGGGGGATGCACTGTGTGTGTCTCTGTAGCTCTTCCTCCTCCTTCGAGATAAGGGCTGGAAATCTGGAACCAACTGGAGGTAGATTTTGCCTTAGATTTTAGCGAACTTTCACCCAATCAGAGACATGAGGGGGATGTTGGTCATTTCGTAACAAATTACACAGATTAAAAGACATTCACAAGACATTTACAAATCAATGCAAATAATATTATGTACAACATCATTCACATTTTGCAGTAAATACATCCTGTTAAATTGGACAAAAAGTCTGAGTTAATTTTAATCCAGTTTCAAATTATAAGCAGTTGTTTAGGTAAAGTTTATTCCAAATTCTTCAAAGCAGCAGTGTCTCTGCTTGTTAGATACACTGTATATCTAGTTTGAATGTGATGGAGTTGGGGAAGTTAAACATCTCCTACAGGAACCATTACTATAGCAACGGTTCCAAAGTTACTCCTTGCAGTTGTAGAGTTCATCTGCAGGTCACTGTTCTCATCATATATCATACTACACTGAATGAACTTTGTGGTGATGTCGACAGTATTTTGTAAGATAAAATTCTGGGTCATTTAAGCAACTTTTTTAAAAATAAAAAAAGGACGTTCATAAATATGTTTCCTCTGATTGAGACAATTCAGTCTAGTCCAATAAGGTTCCATTTGGTCGAAGGGCAAATGTTTACTACTTAATACTGTAATAGGAAGAGTAACTTGCAAATAGGATAATACACTACTATGCAACAATGTTGCTAAAATCTTAAATTAATTTGTGATTACCATAAGAAAATGTAATTTAACGATTTAACCTTTGCAAGTATAAAGTTGAAACAATATTTGCAGACACACCTGTACATTTCTCTAAACATCTAAAAACTTTTTGACACTCCTGTGTTACATATTCATTGAGCTGTTAAGACAAATATTAATGGCACCAAAATGTGAACAGACTGAAGTGAGGCAGATTTTACTCACACTTGGGATTTCCAATTGAATGTGAATAACAGATGGTGTGGGACATGAGCTCATTCTCACATGAGAGCGGTGCTGAGGTCTGCAAATAGGCGTCCTCAGTTCTGTTAGATTTCCACAGCCACTTAGTGTATCTGGGATGTGTGAGTGAGATGACGGAGAGTGACAAAAATGACAAGTCCTCTTTAAGGTGACAATTAAGTTGATGGATGTAACTTCAAAGTAAAGAAGTGAGCAGATGTGTCAATTAAAACGTGTTCCTGTACAAGCGAGTGGACATATTTATGATCCTCCGCAGTTTCCTTCTCCGTGGCTGATTGTTAAAGCCTGGCAATACCTGCATATATGTTCTGTGGATATTATTTAGTTTGGTGTCGCATAGAGCTGTAATGTGAGTGTGTTGTGTACTGTTGGTGGTTATGGTTAACATGGTCACTGATCTGAGAGTAAAACGTGTGTTTAGATTAGATTATTATGAATTTTGGAGTGGAAATATGAAGATTATTTGATTAGTGGATACTTGGGATTATTCAGGTCGCAATATATATGTAATATATGTAAGGATTGTACAGTTATATGTGTGAGGATTTTAGAAAAGTAATTTAAATCTATTCAATGCACCAAAAAGTAAACTTAAATAAAATATAAAGTCCCTTTAAAGCTGGTCACATACTGGAGGGATGTTACTGTATTAGACCCATGAGAATTAAGGGGACACAAGGATTCGTGTTACTGTGGATTGTTTATGGTTTCAATAATTGTAAATTATTGTTAGGTTGGGATGTTTCTTCTCACAATAACGGTAATACTAAAATAAGATAAGACAATCCCTTTATTGTCTCCCATAGGAGTAATTTGTCATAATTAGTTCAGTTTTGATTGCACATCTTAATTTGCAAAATTTCTTTATTTTGGATACATCTTTAGATTTAGATTTAGATGCTGTAAATGAAATAATATTTTTTAAGCTTAATGTACATGTATGGGTGATTCTATAATATATAATAGAGTACATTTCATGTCCGCTTTCATCTCAAAATTAGGTGACGGCAATATTGATTTTTGCAGAATCAATCCATTTATATGGTGTATTTTGTGTTTTTCAAATTTTCCAAATTGACTTAAAATTTAAAAAGCATATTTTTGTACAGCAAAATGGCATACAAAACAACGTAAGTGTAAGTAAAGACTAATAGCAACAGCTGTGCTCAGTTTTATAAATAAATACTGCTCAGGTTTTACCTGCTTCTATAGATTCAGCGCATTTGTGTCACAACTGGTTAGACGTCAACTGGATAACATAGTATTTGTGTAGAATAAATTTTAGATTTGTTAACAGAAATGGATTGGACTTAATGGCAAGAATAGTCCATGGAAATGTAGGGTTAGTCTTAGCTGTATAATAAGCACAATGTCCTGACATGTTTCAAATTGTCAACCGGGTAACGTGTCAACTGGGCAACGATTCCCACTGACTCCATTATAAATACTTTTCATTGATTTATCCACTCTTTAAAGGCCCTTTGTGTGATTTTTATTATTTAGATTGTTTATTTTAAAGTCTTTACAGCAGTCACATGTATTGCCCACCCAGTGCAGTCCCAGCATCCTAAATATTCACTGTCCTGAGTCCAAAGGTAAAGCTGGGTAAAGCTAACAAACAGTAGCATGATAATGGTGATGCTGATTCTCTCATAGGATAAAATGCTCTGAATAGATGCAGAGAAAGCACTGTGGTCTCATTTTGCATCCGAATAAAAGCTTTTACAATATATCTGTGCTGGGGCAACACTGATTTTACTTTATTATATCCCAAAAAATCGAAAACATGGACTTAAGCTTTTTCATTCATTTTCATTTGACTGCAGATATCAGCAAACGCATTTGAAAAATATCTATTATTATAGAGTAGACAGTGGAGCCTCAACTCTGTAACATGACGTTTAACCATATCATTCAGAACATGTTTAGGCCATAATTTATTAAAATTGCTGTTATATTGTATCATCAAAACATAGAGGCCATCACTAGGACAAGACATTGCCTTATTACAGTAAAAGTGTTATTTTAAAATGTTATTATAAATGCATAACTGTCATGGTAAGTATTTTGTCTAATGGACCAAGAAACTACTCAAATTCCCCATTTTAAAACGATTACCAAAAAAAAAAATACATTCAAAGGACAAAACCCTTTGAGAACATATCAATGGAGTGTCAATTGCTTATTACATGCCGATTTAAGTTTAAGCATGCCAAATCATTGTTTGTGCCCCCTCAGGAGGTTTATTTTGAAAAGAAAATAGAATCACTTTATTAAAAACAAAACCTTTTTTTTTTTTTTTTTTTCACTTTTTACTGAAGTGTAATTATAGAATCACTCATATGCATTAGTGTTTAATCCAATAAGAATAGTAGCATTTACAATGTACATTTGAAAATCACTCAGTTTTTTCTTTATAGAGTTGCGTTATGAAAGGATTGTATGATATTCAGTAAAAAAAGGATGCAAGTGCAGAATATATCCATTTACCCAACACCCTTCATATGTAAAATATTTATGCTTTCACCAGGTACAGGTCCCGTTTGCAGTAATGCAACACTTGTGTAGTCCTCACTTTCACCTCTTTCTAACTCTACTTTATCTTCTATTTCCAGGTTTCAGCCTTGTACCAATGTCACAGCCGAGGTGTACATGCGATCCTACCTGACTCCCTGCATCAACGACTGTGGCACCTATGGCCAGTGCAAGCTCCTACGCACCAACAACTACCTTTATGCAGCCTGTGAATGCAAAGCAGGTGACATACTTTGAAATATATATATATATATTTGGCTTATTCATAACTTTTTGTTGAAGCTTGATTATTGAAGGACCCTGAGTGTCACATTAAATAAAACTTTAATGAAAGGAGTCTTTAAAAGATACATAATACATACATACAGATACATAATTTAATACATAACCACTACATAAACAGATTTTTAAAAAAGTTTTTAAAAGACAATTTACTTCTTGAATTGGTATATTTGAGCAATATTTAAAATATGATTTTGTAATTCTATTAGCAAATGCTTTTACAAAAAAAAAGAATTAATTGAACAACTACTTGAAAAAAAATATTTGTTTCAAGTACTTGAAGTCAAGACTTAGTAAAACAATTACTTAATGCAAAAACAGATAATTTTTTGAAAACCTTGCAAACTGTATTTGCTTTTCCGTTTAGCTTTTCCATGGCACTAAATAATACAAAAAAACTAATAAGGAGTTCTCTGATTGGTTTACAAATTGCTCTATGTGTAGAAAAGAAAGGTACTGGCTCCCCCCCCCCATAAATGGATAAACCGCCTCATTAAAAAAACAATAGTCTTTCTACTGAAATAGGCTGAAATATGTCCATCAGCATTGCCATATTTGTTTTGGTCAGTCTGGGCGGTTCACCTTTGACCTCCATCTAAAGCACACTGCTGTGGGATTGGTCCAGTCCCACATCATCGATGGTTGGGCTTGATCACAATTGAACGCAAGACCAGGAGTGCCCATAGCTTTTAATACAGTATGAACTGGATAAGACATTCCCCCTCTGTCCTGAAGAGAGTTTGATTAGTGGCTAGGCCCTGGGCTCAGTACTACAGCTGCTAGGTCCAGGAAGAATTCTCCCATGAAGCACTAATGTCATTTTGTGTGAAATGAAACTGCTCATGTTTGACGGACAGTATACAACTTTTACTCTGACAGAGGGGGGTCCCTTATCCAGTTCGCTTCCATAAGATCCATAATAGATCCATGGTTCTACATATTTGGTGTGTGGCTAATTGCTCTTCACCATAACAATGAGAAATGTCACAGCAGTTCATATCTTTATGGGGATTTGCAGGAGTTTATGAGGGCCTTTCCCCATTCAAAAGACAAACTATTTCCAACAGAGGCCTGTTGCCAGAGCTTGAAACCCAAGAATATATATGTTTTAAATAATAACAATGTTTCAAAGTGATGAAAAATCAAAACAACTGTCATAGCAATTAATAATTCCAAACAACAACAAAAAAAATCTTTCATTTGTATAGTCAAAAGTCCTAAAAATAGCATCAGTTAATGTGACTGAGACTCCTGAATAGGCACTCTGCAAAGCCGAGTTGTTGTCAATACTGCTGTGCCAAACCTGGTGGTTGGTGGGTGAATGGCTTTACATACTGAGCTACTATAGTTGCTTTTCTGACTATATCGGCTGGCTTCGCACATTTTTCTCACTGTTTGCAATTATTTGAGTTAATTATGCATGCCTAAATTTCCAATAGTCTGTACACTTTTGATCTATTTCTCACACTAAATATGCTTGGCTTCTCCTTAAAAGTGCTTCCCAAATAACAATTAGACTAATCAATAACTGAATTAGCAGAATGACGGACGGAAACCAATTTACATTGAAATACCATCTTCACAGTCTAGATTAGATAAAAACTTTGTTTGGAAAATTGGGTCATTAGTTTTCCAAAGCTATTCTAATTTGTGCAAAAATATATCAAGCGTAGCGAGTGAGGCAAGCTGACAATAAAGCGATTAAAGTGCATGGAGTTCACGGAGTCAGTGAGTGGCCTGCGTTAAGCTCCCCATTTAAACCAGTTTGAAAAGACAATAAAACCAACCCTTAATTAAGATCATCTATTCAATAAAACATAAGCTTATGAATTCAAACAAAGCGTGTCCTTCGAGGCGGTTTCAGAATCCCCCCTTTGATCTGCCTTTTATCAGAGCTCCTCCGTTGGGTTCATTGTCAGTCTTCATATGTGTGAGTGCTTCCTGGCAGGCACTTCACATTCTGCACTCGCCCTTGTCCTGTCTCACTCCGCAAAGCCTCTGTTTGCAAACCCTTGGCGTGCTAATATTTCATTCACACTGTCTTATCCAGTCCACTGCTCCAGCGCTATCTAACTCCTCTGAAGTGAGAGGGAGTCGAGCGCTCAGGGAGTTCACACCAAGAGCTATGCTATTGTGAACTACAAACTGTTTTTTTAATTTATTTTTGGAGAAGGATTTGTTTTAACTGGGAAGGAGACCTAAGCCTTATTCATTCAGACAAAACAAAAAGGAGCACCTGCTGTAAATTGATTAATCAAATTACTTGAACGTGGAATTGTGTCCTGTTTGTCATCTGCTTGTTTCCATAGAAACATTCTTGCTTTGCCAAGGATGTTCCACAGTATGGCATAATAATAATATATAATAATAATAATACTTGTCCAGCTCCATGGAGACGAGAATGACAGTTCAGGTCTGTGGAGAGGAGAGCTCACTCACAGAAAGAATGAACGTTTTTATAGATATTTTTAAGCAATAAAAAAACATGTAATTGTAATACACACACAGAAGCATATTGCATTCATTTAGGGTTATGATTAGGGTTCATGAGAAAAGTTTTTCTTTTAATGAAAAAAGTTTCTGTTTTTATGAGAAAGGTTTGTGTTTTTGATTAGCAAAATAAGTTGTGAGTCATATTTTATGTATCATAAAACATTATTTCTTTTACTCATAAAAACAAAAACTTTTCTCATAAAAGCAGAAACGTATTTTCATTCAAATGAATGCAATACACTGCCATACACATACAGAAAAATAAAACAAAAAACTATTAATCTAATTGGTTTCAATATTTTTTTAAAAATGTCTAAAAGACATACGTGGATATGTAGATCCTTGCTGTTCAGATACATGTAAAAATCAAAACTAATTGCATAAAAACTCCACTGCTCTCATTATATTTACAGACATTTTCTATAACATCGTTGAAACTACTCAAATCAAGATAAATATTGTGAATTCATGTCTAAAAATCTCAGTTCTGGTGTTGTGTTGTTTGTGTGCCCGTCAGGCTGGGATGGCTGGGGATGCACTGACAACACTGAGGCCTACTCCTACAGTTTCCAGCTCCTGTCCACTCTGCTGCTGTGTCTCTCCAACCTGATGTTTGTGCCGCCTGTGGCCATTGCTATCCGCAGCCACTACCTCCTGGAGGCCTCCGTCTACATCTTCACCATGTTCTTCTCCACTGTGAGTCAGAGCAGTTTGATACGAGTAAACAAAGTGTCCCTGAGGTGTCAAACCAGCATGCAACATAGTGGACTCTCAAGTTTGACTGCAGGAGATGGAACAAGCAGATACTGAATAAAGTACCCTTCTAGGCAGTTTCATACAGGTGTTGATGTGAATACAAGTGGGAAAATGTACAAAAGTAGCATAATACATATTAGTAGACCTATCCATTATATATATATACATTTTGAAGTGTGATACTGGAGAATCCCCCCCAAAACAGTGCAATATAGTTAAAACTGTGAATGCATTGACTAAAATAGCACAATAAAACACATTTGTAGATAGCTGGTGTCAATAATGATTCATAAAGTTTTTTTGTTTTTTTTTGAAGCGAAGTGAAGTGAATTGAAGTTATTCAATCACAGGAAAAACTTGAACAATTCATACTATACTCTTAACAATCCAAACCCTTCAATAACCCATCAATAAAGTTTTAACCAACAAATTTTTGCTGAAGTTGCTCAGCATTGGTCACATTAAATCTATTCAATTATAAAATAAACCCTATGTCTGACCAGGAGGGCACAGTCTCAAATCTATTATTCCCCCAAACCAGACAGGCCTATATTTTATTCATAAAACAGCATGTCTACCCTGCAAGTATAATAGATGGGATACGTTCAGCCGCTGTTGTGCCCAGTAGCAACTTTCACATTCTTGTGCATTACTAAAAAATGAAAAGTAGCAGTGAGAAATGGTTTGAATTTTACTTCTATCTTTTTTACTTTTCTATCTTTTGAGTAAAAGAATGCATATTCTCTAAGCTCTCCACTCTTCATCTATGTTGGCAGTTCTACCATGCGTGCGACCAGCCGGGGATCGTGGTCTTCTGCATAATGGAGTATGATGTGCTTCAGTTCTGTGACTTCCTGGGCTCCCTCATGTCAGTGTGGGTCACTGTCATCGCCATGGCGCGCCTCAAGTCCATCATCAAACAGGTGCAGCTCAAACCACAACAGCACAGAGACTACACCAATACTTTACTATTTATTTTATTTAGCCATTTTTACATAGACTTATTTGAGCCACAAAATAAATAGCTTTAACATTGTAGTTCAAAAATAAATAAAAAACATACTTAATAACTAACTAATACTAACTTAGTAGAACAAAAATATAACAACAAGAATTTTTCACCTAAAACAAACAAACCAAAACAGGAGTTAAACTTTGTACTTTTTATTTAGGAAGTAGTCCCTTAAAGTATGTACAAGTTTTTACACATTACATCAAAAGAGAAAAAAATCCACTTTTTGAAATGTGATTTTTTTATTTATTCATTTTTTTTTTTTTTTTAGACGTGTGATTTATCCAGATTCCAGGTTTTTCAACCTTTTTTGGGTCATGGCACACTTTTTTGGTTGAAAATACTTCGTGGCATACCTCCTACTAAAATATTAAATACATCACAAATCACACATTTTAGGGGATATATTGTCCATGCCACTGTGTCTGGTTCTTTAAATGTATCAATGCTGATTGTTTTTCTGTCTTTTTTGATGAAGAAGTTGCTTAGGACACTCCAAAATGGTAATTTATTCAATTAAATTCATATCTTGGCACACCTTGTAATAACTCAAGGCATACTAGTGTTCCCTGACACACTGGTTGAAGATCTTAGACCACTGTAAATTATTCAACTAAACCAGAATTCACTTAATATTTATTTAATTGTACCGTCATTTAACATGGGAGGTTGAAACAAATGAATTTTCCTAGAGAGTCTAAACCAAGAGGGAAGCACAATTTAAATGTATGTTTATGTGGGGTCTTTTCATCCAATTATCTGTCAGTGTGTTGTGATATGAATATTGATTTATTGGTGCTCTTTCTTATGCTACCTGATTTCCATTTGTTAAGCCCTGAGGCACCAATTTGCAGCCTGGATTAAGCATGTATGATAAAACAATATTACTTGAGAGTATAGACCTCTGCCAAGGCATTACTGTTCTTTTGTGAATACTGGAGCCATACTTGTTTTTGTTTACTTCAATTCCCAACCATATTTGTGGAGTTACATTGGAAAGCTAAACAAACAATTTACCTTTGGCCAAAACATAACCTTCGTGACCGAGGTGAAAAAGTTCCTGTGTGACTTTTCTTCATTTTGCGTGGCAGCACAGTAAGCAAGTTTATGTTGGATGGGTGACAAGTTGGGATAAGCCCTGAAGCGAAGAACTATTTTACGCCCTCACGACAAGTGAGGGGAACATCTATAGGTGACTGCTGCTTTGTGTCATTTTTTAACTCTGTCTTTAGGTCTACTTTTATTGGGGCCAAGGTAGTGCCACAGTTTATTTTTGTTGAAATATTGTCGATGGCTATAACCGCAAACAGGTGCAGTAGCTGTGAACACACATTACTTTGGACATTACACTGTAGAAAAGAACATCTAGACACACAATATAGATTCGATTTTTTTTGGTGTGTGTAGACAGAATTTGTTAGACTGCTTTATATTTTTTGAATTTTTGAAAGGGAATTGAACTTTACTGGCAAAATCCATTGTCTTTATTGTAAAGCAAAATGTTCTTAGAGATTTGACAAATACTCTTCAATGTAATACGTTTGGATTGTTAACATCTTAATATTTAACTAAGCTGCAACTATTAAAATATACTGAAACTCATCGACGCTAATTACAAAATTCTGCACTTACCAACTAAATTAATCCAAAATGGCCACCAAGAATAATCTAGATAATAAATATTTTTGAATTAATAACCATTTACCTTTAAATTCAGTTTTTATAGGTGCAGCCTGTGTGTGTCCTTAAGTTTGACAATGGCGAAGGGGAAAGGAGGAGGAGAGAGGCGAAGGAGGCTACGAACATCTGTTGTCCTCCAGAGACTTCAGACTTGCTTAGGCCAGCATTTCACAGTCACTAATCAAATCGCACATGTCAGGCATTGCAAGTTGGAAAACAATGTGTGCGCTTGCTGCTTATGTGTGGGTTTGTGTGTCTGTGACCGTAACAGCAAAGCACAACCACCAGCTTCAGTCTGGAGTGTGTGTTTGACCCCTTGACCTTGTATGTGTTAATATTCCAAAATCAGCCATTGTTGTAACCAAGGGCAACAACGACTGGTGTGGAAGGGAAGTAAGCAGCTAGAGTCTATATACTAACAAAATTCTATTATTTGCTAGATTTGAAATGATCTATTTTAATATATTCTTGTTTATGTGCTGTCAGGGTCAAAAGATGTTTTGATTTGTGCTCTGTGGGCGGTGATTGTCAGGAGTGATTGGCGGCTAACTCAGCACAGTCAAAGCCGCTGTTTTAAAAAGATATAGAGATATATTCCTTCTGACTGACAGCTTCTCAGTGTTGGGAAGAATACTTAAAGAGTATTTAGTTACAGAATACTGATCAGCTGCAATAAAATGCCTGGCCAAAAAAGGTCAACACAGAAAAAAAGGTCACATGCTGTAATATTTGGTTGAACTGCATTTAGCTTTAATTACATTGTTTGAATAAGCTTCTGCAAGGTCAAAAATGTATTAAACCCAGTGTTCCATTCGTTTTTCGCCAAAATTGTGTTGATGAAAAAGTGTGACCTCTGCCGGAGCCTTCTCTAGCACATCTCAAAGGCTGTCAAACGGGTAAAGATCTGGACTCTGTGGAGACCAATCCAGGAAAATGATGACTCATGCTCATGAACCACTTATTCACAATGTGGGCCCATGAATCCTGGCATTGTCATCTTGGAATCAGAGTAGAAGAAATCCATGATGAAATAACCTGGTCTTTCAGGATGTTGAGGTCGTCAGCTGATCTCATTTTTTGGGCTTTCATTGCTGAACCTAGTCCTGACCAGCTGGAGCTCCCCAGATCATAACACTGCCCCCCAGTGATGAGTGCATCACTTCACCTGCCTCTCTGACCAGGGAATCCAAATTTTGGCCAGGCAGTGTAGCATATTCTGAGTACTCTATTCTGAATACGTAAAATACTTTCAGATTTAGTTGCATTTTATTACAGTGTAAAAACATAAGATAAAAAGCAGCTTTGTGTTTGTTTCACCGTATGTAATGGTGTTATTTATCATTAATTAGAGATGAAAAAATATTGCTTTGTCCACACCTTAAGAGGTGTTTTCTGTTTTTCTCACTTATAGAGCTCGGGATCGAATATCAAAACCACCATAATTAGCAAAATCCTCCACATCCATAGAGATGCAAGGTTAACAAAGAGCTGGTAAATACACATTTATCACAATATAGTCTTAATGTTTTAATGAACGCTAAGTGTTCTCCTTCATTTGTGGAAATAGTAGTGTACTTGCCCCTCAATAATAAGGAAATAAAAAACTAAACAAAACTAAAACTAATTTTAGTGTATGTTTTTGAGGTCCAAGCAACAGTGTTAGGTTATATATATTTACAATTACTGTTAATTGCAATCAATTTACTGTTAGTGAATTGTTTTTTTTAGATTTTAGATTTTTCCCATCTCAGAGCCATGTTGTTGGCACTGTAAGTAATCTTTTCACTTGTAACACAAAAGCTGACTATTGCTTGAATGACTATACATTGAGTGAAATGAATACAAATAGGCTGGGTAAGCTATAATATCAATGCTGCTCAAATTTCACTCAAGAATATTGTAATTGAGTCGCAAACCAGTTTAACTTGACAACGTGTTGAAATGGAAATAACTGGTGTAGCACAATGACGACTTCTCTGCAAATTGTATCTTTATTATAGCGCTGTATACTACCAGTGCACACACAATAATTCTGTAGGTAAAAATAGACGACATCAGCAAGTTTATCGCCCCTCCAGTCACAGTGACACCTAATGATTCATTGCAGAGGAAGCCATGGCGGCCGAGTATACAGTATGCAGTACATGTTAGTTTGTCTGTGTTCTGTGGATGGGTGTGAAGGATGACTGCTGCTCCTCTGCGTCCTCCAGCTGCTCCTCGCTTCCCCTCTCTGCTCTGCTATTTGCCAATTAGCCATCCTCTCCTTCAGGCAGGTCATCCCTCCTCTGCTCCACCGGACCCATTCCTCTTGTGTTTTTATACCAGACACAAGAACGCACACCTCAGGCATTTCCAACAGACTAGCCCTCCCAAAATACCATTACCGCCTTACCATGAACTATGACTCGGTTCCAAATTTAGAGCTTACAAAAATCTTACCTGGTACAATTGTGGATTTTGCATCTATTGTTGTAATAGTGTCTTTTATTCCAAACCCCCTGCAGAGGAACTCATGCTGGGATTTTGCCTTCAAAGTTTCCATATTTGGGAATGTCAGGGCATATTTTGAATATTTAACAGCTCAAAAAATAAAAATAAAATAAAAAATAGATAATCAGCACAATCACAATGTTTTTCCCCAAAATATTTTTATTGAACGTAACAGAAGACAGAAGACAACATCTTAGCTTAAAAACACGTTACAAAGCACAATGTTTTAGTAAAAGTTATTTATTCATGTATCATCTTAAGATCCTTGTTTGGTCCTTGTTCCATGTTTGATAAATCAATAATTATTTTATACTGACATGCAGGAGTCATAATTTTAAACACTTATTGCTGTCTGTATAGAAAAAAATAAAACTGAATATAATCTAAAGCCAGTTCAAGCATGCCTTGATAAATGTGGATGTGTAAATAAATTACATTAGGAGGCATTTATGGCTGTCTTGGAGGTAATAATAGCCAAAAAAGAAGCAAAAATAGCATTGCCCTGCCCTTAGCCCTTATATCTATTTCACCATAAATAACTGCACATACAGTATATTCCTTGCTGTGAAAAACTAGCCTGTCATTTTGAGTTATAAGCCTCACACACAGCTCTGGTTTACTGTTGCTTAGGGCTTGTATTGATCTTTGCTGCTCGTGTCCAGGTGCTGTATCTGCTGGGAGCCATGTCTCTGTCCATGGCGCTGCAGTTGGACCGACATGGGCTTTGGAACCTGCTGGGACCCAGTCTGTTTGCTCTGGGCATCATGGCCGTAGCATGGGTGAGTACTAACAACTAAGCAACACAACACAGTCCACCGCTATGTGTAAAAAGCATTATAGAATTTTACACATTTTTCACATTTATAAGCAGTTTAATGTCCTTAGAGCTGTTTAGTTTTAAGGACCGGGGCAACTGAGTAAGCCAAGGATTTGAGTTTGCCAATGACAAAATAGCAATTGAGAACAACAGTGTGAGTCAGAGCTAAAAAGTGCAGCTCCTGGGAGGTTCCTGTCTTGTTGTGGTTTTATCTAAAGGTACTATTAACAGTATGAAGAGGCAACTTTTGTGTAAGGGTCTCTGTGGTCCCGACACAGTGCTGACCCTTGTTATGAAATAAACAATCAAATTTCGCAACATAAACAGGATAATTTGTGGTCAATATGGCATTCGCATTCGCATTCAACAAAAGCAACACTGGAATGAAATGAATCTTTTGACATTGCAGAAGTTTCTTTAAACAATAGCACAGCAAATGTGTGCTGTAATTAAAGCGAAAGACAGTCCAACCAAATATTAGAGCGTGTGACCTTTATTTTTAGTGGTATCTTTTTGTTCTTTTTTTGGGCAAGCAGGACAGTAATCTCTCAAAGCGCTTGCTATATATAATACCTTTAAGGCACTGGGAGATTTGTTTCATATTGGAATTCTTTATAATGATGTAATGCCTGATGAATGCACATGTTGTGTTTGAAACTAGCTGGTGCATCATAATACTTGATAGTTGAATTTAATCACTATTTCCCTCTGGTTTACAGAGTAGTATTTAACATTCATGGACAAGCTGGTCGAACATGCTTATGAAAACTCAACCAAATGAAAGGCCTAATCCTTCATCCAAGGACTGAACATGCAAATGGCTAAACACTTTTTATTACAATAAAGTTGAGCCCGCGCTTTAAGTTTTTTTTTTTTTTTTTGCAGCCTTTGGGTATTAGTCATGGGGTTGTAGTTTCATTATAAGTAAGCTTGTACTTTCTCTCACTCTAGTCCAAGTCATAATGTGCTCCTGCGGCTGCGAGTGAGATAAAAAATAATAGCCTTTCATGCGGGGTTTGAGAAAAGGTGGTAAAAAGTCTTAAAGGACACGCCTCTGACATGAGTTTTGTTGCTTCATTGGAGTGCTGGATGTGGGAGTAATCTCACGGAAACATGACACAATTTTAATTCCAATATAAAGCTCCTCCAGTTTTACCAGGAGCCTGTACATTTCACCATATTCTGCCTCTGAGATTAACAACTAGCTTCAAATTTATGCTCAATATCCTTCTATCATTTCAGTCTTTTTGGAGATTTACATGAATAAAAAAAGTCACTGGCTTGTGTGATTCAGCTGCTTTACTTGGTTTCAGCCTATTTGTAATTCAATTATGTGTGCTATGTTGACAAATATATGTAGCATACAAATATCACAGTCACATATATACAGGCATTAGGTAGAGCAGTGCAAATGTGTCATGCCTGCCTCTGTGGTGGCAGCAGTATCCCAGCAACTTCTGTATAAAAAGTATTTTAGATCAGAGTGGGCATTTTTCAAAGCTAAGCTGCTATTGCTTCCTGACACTCAGTAATGCATTTGTTGTTCAGTAGCAAACATTTTCTTCTCAAAGTGGTTACACCTCTATATTTCAGTGTCACAGTCTTCTCCATGAGACCTTTCATTCAAGCTTGTCATGTTTCTGTGATGGCTGCCAAAGCGAATGTTCCCAGACGAACTGAATTAGATCACTCAAACAGAGGACACGCAGACTCTCATATCCAGAGGTGTGAAGAGAAGAGAGGACTGAAAACCTGTCATTGGCAAATATGTTTGCTTTGACCAGCTAAAACAGGCAACATGCCACAAAAAAAATGTATTTATTATTTATATTTAAAAAGGAAATCATTTAAAACTTCTTACAGAGTGTATGTACATGTTGTATAAGCTTATAGACGAAACTTGGCCATCCAAGGGTCTACAAAGGGAAGTTGAATTTAGAAGCATCTAGTTTGATTCATTGTTGTCAGGAGATGTAAGGGACCCCAAACCATTATATTCTATTTGCAATAAACAATGAATAAGACATTTTAATCATACATCTCTTTGCAGACAGACTTTTTACATGCAAAACATGAATACGTATTCATTTTGCCCCCATGTGGAAAAAGTTTGAGCAAACCTGTTATTACCACCTGTTATTGCCAGGTGGTAATAACAGGTTTGCTACTAATTCGCTACTGTACCATTTGACCAATAGATGGGAAAAATAGAAAATCAAGTAATGAATGTTAAAGAAAGGTTTTTGGTATGAAGAGGGTCTCTCTCATGTCTTAATCATTGTTGAATTTGTCACTCCTCAGCTATACTATCCAATGGTTCAACAGTTAAAAAAAACAAAAAAAAAAAACTTGTGTTGTGTTGTGTATTTTTATTCATTGTTGTAAGATTGAAGGTGGTAAGTAGCCTCTTACTAGCTCAGGACAGCCATGGTATCTGAGAGGTCAAATAAAGAAAAGGAAAAGAAACCTTTGCGAGCTCTTCTTCATTTATTGACCAGCACCACAGAACCGACTGACAACATCTCCCAGGACAGACAACAGGCAAACCAGACATTTTCCCAGACACCCCCATTAATAGTGTGGCCTAAACTACTAACCTCCAAGCACAGGTAGATAGGTTTAGCTTTAGGCAAACTTTACAATTTTCTCTATACAGATTATATTTACAACACTATATAGAAATATATGAAACTTTAGCAAATGTATTTTCCATACGATTGACAGCATTTTTGATAAACACTATATGGTGCTAAACAGTTTCCCCAACTGAACCCCCCCTCTTCCAGGCAGCACTTGGCAGAGTCCAAATCAGGGCGATGAGTAGTACCTGACCTGCTCTGAGATGGGCGCGCCTCCAAATCAGAGCCTCCGCCAATAATCTGGTCTGCGATGGTGTGGTCTAGAGCCTCACAATTGTGTCTGAGACATTTCTTTTGATCTTTCTTCCTCAGACGGTGCGTACCATCCGGAGGCGCCGCTGCTACCCGCCCACCTGGAAGCGCTGGGTCTTCTTCCTGTTCCCAGGCACCATGATAGCCACCTCTGCAGTCGCGCTGTATGCCTTTGTGGAGACAGAGGAGAACTACTTCTACATCCACAGTATCTGGCACATGCTGATCGCAGGCAGCGTGGGCTTTCTACTGCCACCTCGTGCCAAACCCGACGCCAAGGTGACGCCCCTGAAGCGCCGGCGCGGCTGTGGCTACCAGCTGTGTGTGAACGAGCATGAGGAGCTGGGCCTGGTGGATCCAAGCCTCATCTCCATCAACAGCATCTGCACTAGCTGATAGACCCGGCCTCTACCACAGACACTCCATTGCCTTTTACTGGGAAATCAACTCGGGAAATAAGCCACAGAACTCCAACAGCAATGTAAATATTTCAATGCTATTACACACTGGGTTTGTTTTACTGGACTTCTGGTCTTTATGATGATTAAACACAGTGGTATTTTACAATCTAAAGCTCAAATTACAGGTATTAGCTGTTTGTTATGTTTGAATGGAAATAACCATGAACAATTACATAACATATATACAATTCAGGCATCTAAATAAAATGTATTTTCTGTATAATGTTTTAAGCGGGTTAGAATGGTGTAGGAATCAGTGCTTCTAATGGTGCGTTTGGCCCTACTCGGCCCTACTCTACCGTAGTCTGGTAGGCCTGGTTGTGTTTTCATAACTGGTACAGTATCCATGGAAACTGCCTACAAGAAACGAATAACCATGGAAACTCCATGATTACCATGGATGTCGCCATGGTCTGACCAATCAGTGTGGTACCTGCTCGGCCTGGTTACAAGCCGAGCAGGTACTTAAAAGTATCTGGTCCCGGTTAAGAAGGGCTGGTGGAAACGCTCGTGCTCCTTATCCCTTCAACATCACAGGGCCATCTCTTTTGTTGCTTCACATTGACATAACTACAATTGTACACCTTTTGATTTTTTTCAATCAAACATTTTTAAAACTCCATGTAAATCTAATATTCATTTTTTAGGCTTATTTAATTTATTATGAGGATATGTCTTACAAGTGTTGTGTAATTTTTCATACAGCAAAATACAGTAAAGGCATCATCTCATTTTCTTCAGAGGCTGGCTTGTATCTTCTGTAGTAAAAGTTGAATTGTGGGTGTACAGTAACACACTGTTCTTTGTGAATATGTATTTAAAGTCCGAGCTGAACCACTGCTGCTATCTGATGGTGACTGTACACTGCTTGTGTGGGTTATTTATTCGTGGTCGTTTAGACTACATCAGATCACTACTGTTTTGGGTTGAGTGGGTACACACACAGGGGCGGTAATAATGAGGGCACAGCTTTTTTGAACATTTCGAAAGGTTATCTTTTGCACTGAGACACACAATGTAATTCTGTACATTTTTATATTATAACTGTCACCAATGTAATCGTCATGTGGAATGTTATCGACCTTTACTTTTTTGCAAATGCATTGTACTGCTTTTACACGAATGTTGCCCAAAGTCCGGCTGCCTGCGGAGAGCAAAGGGGAGACCTCAAATCAAGACCTCAGCTCCCCCTCGCACTCTGACAGGCCTGTGCCGCACCACACTCATAAACAATAAATGTTTTTCTTCTTTTCTGGCCTGGTTTTGACTCGTGCTTTTGTAGCTGTAAATGTAGTAAGCCTCCCACAAAGACATCACGGTGCAATTCTCCGCCTAATGGAAGCCAGCACTAGTCAGACAGTGAGATGAGAAGCTGTCAGTGTCACCCTCCAGGGAATAGAGTTGAAATAAATAATTCTCCTCCTCCTCTAGAGCGGGGTTATCCAGGCTGGCAGCTTCAGCACACTGTCAATACACCGGGTCTTTATGGAGGAAAAGCCCAGGTTTAGGATTCACTGCTCCACTTCTTATTAGATGTAATCCATCACTATCTGCTGCTCTGAATTTATCATCTCGCATGGAGAAGTCGGCTTCATCTAATTATTGAGGAAGAGTTGAAGAA
This sequence comes from Rhinogobius similis, assembly GCA_019453435.1. NCBI lineage: Eukaryota > Metazoa > Chordata > Actinopteri > Gobiiformes > Gobiidae > Rhinogobius > Rhinogobius similis. Next base: position 25,869,203 of record CM033629.1, read on the forward strand.
GTGGATTTCTTGTGGAGGGGGTTCATATCACACTAAACAGAAGGTATTCATGTTTAGACAATTTAAAAAAATATCTGGTAGCACTTATAATACCTACACTTATTTGGGCCCAATAAGGCATGAACAAAGACTTAAAAAAATATTTATTAAGAAAGATTCAGGCTTACTTAATTAATACCCTAGCTCTATTTCTAACCATAACTCCTTAATTAAGCCTATGTTATTCTCAGTAAACTATTTGTTCATTATGAATTAAGTCTTGTTCATGTTTTGGCATGGATATGATAAAGTAGTATCAAATCTCCATTATGAAATCATATGGTCCCAACACAGTGTTATATAGAGGAAATTTTGTCAATGCACATATGGTTTGGATATATAAAACCTCTCTTACTTTCTCTTTTCCATGTGCTGCCAGTATTCTTCTCTATTATACCATCTACAAAGGCCACATAAAAGCCTCCGCACTTCTAGTGGAAAACATTTACAAAGATCTTTTTCAAAGTGTTTTTGACTTCACTTTAAGCATTTTTAAAGTGTCTTTTTTATTACTGTGAATGGAGTCTAACCTAAGAAGTTAAAGATACAGCTGATACATTCAGTCAAAGGGCCTGTAACATATTCAAGTGCTTGTAGCAAACCCAAACGACAGTTAACTGGAGTCCGGCCTTGTCACTTCAGTAAAGGGCTCAGTAATGGAATGTGTGCAATGGCAGCATCCATAAAGTGCTCCAACTTTTTTTCCTCAGCTGTCCAAAATGAATACGTGGTATGTGGTATAAGTCAAGGGCCAAACCTATTAATGTATTTCATGTAAAATGTTTGTCAGCAAACAGATTAATTGTCTTCAATTATTGTTCTTGTTATGGAGTTAGACTGGTTTGGGCTTTCTTTCATCTCTTGGCAGAATTTTTTTGTGCAAGGATGAATCAAAATAGATGCTTTTTACAAAATTCAGCACCCCTTCACAGGCCAAATTAGATTGCCTGGGATCCAGAATACACACTGCTTCAATTCTTTGGAAATACAGAGTGATATCATTCTGGATTTTCCAGGCAACAAATTAGACACCCTGGAGGGCAAAGTTTGGCCCATGGGCCTCACTTTGGGTACCACTGCTTTAAGGGTTACTTTTTTTAGAGGTTGCAATCTGTCAACTTAGGCTGTTTGGATTTCCTATCTATGTCTTTTTTGGATTTGCCAAAGCATCTTGTTTCTTGATTTTGTGATTGGATGGATAAAATGGGAATGTCTCGTCAAAGACTAAGCAATGCAACCGACTAACTCAGCGACATCTTGGAAATCTACTGTGCACATACACCTAGATCCATCTAAGACATATTACTGCTCTGCCCATGCATAAATAGCAATAGACCATATCCAACCAAACACAAATATTGTCATGTCATTATATGTCATGCCATTTCCCAAACCAGCATTGTTTTCAGGCCTTGTATGGAAAACATTTATTTTATGCCAATTAAGGCAAAAGTGAAATAAATTGAACTGGCTTGAAATTTTTTATATTTTTTAATACATATATAATTTTTTTTGCAGTATGGCCAGTGAAGCAGCTCATATTAAAAGGAAAGGAAGTCAGCGGAGAGCAACAAAGCAAAGTAAATACAAATGATCTCAAAATATTATGTGAATGACACACTGGTGTCTGTCTTTCAATAAGGCGATATTTAGGGCTAAATGTCCCAATGTCCCGTTCATTTATCCAGGCCTTCAGGATATACATACATATATATATTTTAAAAATTCCCTGCTCACCCTCCACGGGTGGTCACATCCATCTCTGAGCTCGGGTCCTCTACCAGAGGCCAGGGAGCTTGAGGGTTCGGCGCAGTATCTTAGCTGTTCCTAGCACTGCGCTCTTCTGGACTGAGATGTCTGATGTTCCTCCAGGGATCTGTTGTAACCACTCCTCCAGTTTGGGGGTCACTGCCCCAAGTGCTCCGATCACCACGGGCACCACCTTGGCCTTCACCTTCCAGGCCTTCTCCAGCTCTTCTCTGAGCCCTTGGTATTTCTCCAGTTTCTCATGTTCCTTTCTCCTGATGTTGCCATCACTTGGTATCGCCACATCAACCACAACGGCCTTCCTCTGCTCTTTATCCACCACCACGATGTCTGGTTGGTTTGCCATTACCATTCTGTCAGTCTGTATCTGGAAGTCCCACAGGATCTTCGCTCGGTCATTCTCTACCACCTTTGGAGGTGTTTCCCACTTTGACCTTGGGGTTTCCAGTCCGTACTCCGCACAGATGTTTCTGTACACTATACCAGCCACTTGGTTGTGGCGTTCCATGTATGCTTTCCCTGCCAGCATCTTACACCCTGCAGTTATGTGTTGGACTGTCTCAGGAGCTTCTTTGCACAGCCTACACCGTGGGTCTTGTCTGGTGTGGTAGATCTGGGCCTCTATCGCTCTGGTGCTCAGGGCTTGTTCCTGTGCAGCCATGATGAGTGCCTCTGTGCTGTCCTTTAGTCCGGCCCGCTCTAGCCACTGGTAGGGATTTCTTGATATCAGCCACTTCAGTTATGTTCGGTGGTACATCCCATGTAGGGGCTTGTCCTCCCATGATGGTCCCTCCTCCGCACCTCACCTTCTGTTCCCATTGCCTGAGACATTCACTGAGCACATCATCATCTGGGGCCTTATCCTTGATGTACTTGTGGATCTTGGATGTTTCATCCTGGATAGTGGCTCTCCGCTCACTAGTCCACGGCCTCCTTCCCTACAGCTAGTGTACAGTCTCAGGGTGCTGGATTTGGGATGGAACCCTCCATGCATGGTCAGGAGCTTTCGTGTCTTAACGTCTGTGGTCTGTATCTCTTCCTTTGGCCATCTTATTATGCCTGCAGTATCTGATCACTGGCAGGGCGTAGCTGTTTATCGCCGGGACTTGTTCTTGCCATTGAGCTGGCTTCTTAGGACTTGCACTTACTCGCTGGAGGTATTTGGCAGTTGCTGCTTTCCTCGTTGCCTTCGAGGTTGCCATTTGCCTGTGGTATTCCAAGGTATTTGTACCCATCCTCAATGTCTGTTATTGTTCCCTCTGGGAGTGAGACCCCTTCTGTGTGGACTACCTTCCCTCTCTTTGTTACCATCCGACTGCACTTTTCCAGCCCGAATGACATCCCGATATCAGTGCTGTAGATCCTGGTCGTGTGGATCAGTGAGTCGATGTCTCGCTCACTCTTAGCATACAGTTTGATGTCATCCATGTAGAGGAGGTGACTGACGGTGGCCCCATTCCTGAGTCGGTATCCATAGCCAGTCTTGTTGATTATCTGGCTGAGGGGTTCAGACCTACAGAACAGCAGTGGGGACAGTGCATCTCCTTGGTATATGCCACATCTGATGGTCACTTGTGCAAGTGGCTTGCCATTGGCCTCCAGGGTGGTCTTCCACAGCTTCATTGAGCTTGCTATGAAGGCCCTTAGTGTCCTATTGATATTGTACATCTCCAAGCACTCAGTGATCCATGTGTGTGGCATTGAGTCGTAGGCTTTCTTGTAATCAATCCAGGCAGTGCACAGGTTGGTGTGTCGGGCTTTGCAGTCTTGGGCGACTGTTCTGTCAACCAGGAGTTGGTGTTTGGCTCCTCTGGTGTCTTTGCCTATGCCCTTCTGTGCTTTGCTCATGTATTGGTCCATGTGCCCACTTATCTTAGCAGGATGCCTGACATGAGCTTCCATGTTGTGGAGAGACAGGTTATTGGCGATAGTTGGATGGGACTGTACCCTTGGAGATCCTTCATGATCAGGATCGTGCGCGCCTTGATTAGCCATTCAGGGTGAGTCCCGTCCCTCAGCAGCTGGTTCATTTGTGCTGCTAGGCGTTCATGGAGAGCAGTGAGTTTCTTTAGCCAGTATGCGTGGATCATGTCTGGGCCGGGGGCTGTCCAGTTTTTCATGCCTGAGACTCTTTCTTGGATATCTGCCACTGTGATGGTGACTGGATTCTGTTCTGGGAGGTTGCTGTGGTCCTCTCTCAGAGCCACGAGCCACTTTGGCTCGTGGCTCTATATATATATATATATATATATATATATATATATATATATATATATATATATGTATATTGTCCACAATGTAAACAAAAGCATTCTTATTTCCATTTCCCACAAAGCATTAAGTCCAGTCAAAAGGCCTATAACATATATTCAAGTGTTTGTAGTAAACCCAAACGAGAGTGGATTGGAGGTCTGGCCTTGTCACTTCAGTAAAGGACTCAGTAATGGAAGTGTGTGCAATGACTTCGTCCATATCTCTAGTGTGGAGCTCACCCCTCTGTGCGAATAAAATGGCTTGTGTCTGCACTTAATGATCCCAATTAGATTGAAATGACAGGGTCTCAGATATTGGAATTTCAAACACTGAATCTCCTTGTACTCACACTGCACACATGAAATCAAAGCAAGTACCTTCTTTGTATTCATGGATTCAGGCCTAACATGTCTAACAGGATTATTAGTGTGACACGCCATAACCCCTCAGCGCTCCAGCTCCTGCCTCCTTTTCCACGCCTCTTCTCTTTGGTAAACATCATGGTCCCCAAACGCACACAAAATACAACCACGGTTTCTTTAAATTTTTAGTCTTCCACTCAGCAACAAAAAGATGAAGACATTATTGCAAGCACTGTGAAGGGTCTAGCTGCTGCAGATGGACAGTGCCATGTCTAGATCCACATCTGGCATGGTTTAATACACAATTATCAACCCCTAACCCAAACCTAACCCAACTTAACCATGTAGCTAAAGTAAATGAATAAATTGTTCCTATCATTTAAAATGTTTTTTTTTTTTAATTATCCTTATTATAATTCAGAGCCAATTCTACACAAAACTGCTTATTTAGACCCCAAAATACTATCTATCATATATATATATGTGTGTGTTTGTAGTAATGTATATATATATATATATATATATATATATATATATATATATATATATATATATATATATATATATATATATATATATATATATATATATATATATATATATGGATGGATGGATGGATGGATGGATGGATGGATGGATGGATAGATAGATAGATAGATAGATAGATAGATAGATAGATAGATAGATAGATAGATAGATAGATAGATAGATAGATAGATAGATAGATAGATAGATAGATGCTGTAGAGATTGGCCCTATGTAAAATCACACATCCAGAAAAAGGGCAACAGATAATGGCGGTGCCTGTGGCAACTTCCTGAATCACACACCTGGGGAGATGGTGTCAGACAGAGTCTATTTTCATCCACCACTTACAGCCTCAAATAACTTTGAAAAAATGTTCAACAAATAGGAGCACCAAGTAGTCAGTCATTCTACAACTTCGAACATAAATCCACAGAAAAACGAAATGGCTTAAAATAACTCAGCACTGATGTAACTAGATTAAACGTTTGTGATGGAGTCCAGTTTTCACCCAGATCCTCTTCCATTTATGCTTTCTGAAGTGTGTGGTTAACCTATCACATCTGCTGACCAGCGTAAACATGATGGCTGATCAGTGATGCTCTGAGCCTCCATCTGGACAGTGCACATGCAGCAGGTGGGAGGTGGATGATTACATGGCAACAGAGAAATGAGCCACAATGGGACACTGGAAAGATCTTAATTGAATCAGATTCATTTCGAGCAGTTTGATTAGCGTTAGAAGACCAGTCATTCGACACAAGGTGCTGGCTCCTTTGCCTTGGCACACAAGAACCCTTCAGATCCGAAAAACAATAGACTCAGTTATGATTATTTATTATGCTATATCAACTAATGTATACAACGATACGATAGCAAAGTAACCCAGATGGTAGCAAGGTTACGCTGCAAGGAAGGTACACTGTACCTAACTTTTCTGGTAGAGTGTTTGCCACCTGCTTGTCTCCATGGAGATGTGTTTTTCTTTGCCTGGAGTGTTCCTGTGTATTGCATTTAACTTGGTGAAATGAAGGTGCAGATGCCACTAGCACAAGTCACATGTCAAATTTGTGGCGAGGCGATCCCGAACACTGTTTTTCAAGGTATCTTTTATAATGTATAACAACATAATAAAACACAGATAATTGAATACATTCATAAGTTTAATACGTTTAGTGCACCTCTAACCTTGGCATTGAATACACATATACTTTTTAAAAACGTAGCCTACAGTTCAGTTTTTTTGAATTAGGTCACTCTCCAATCCCCAAAGTTTGCCTTAAAGAGGCTTATTTTGCTCCTGAAATACACTTGAGCACAAACTTCTGCGGACATAAACGAGAGATTAGTGGATGTCCATGGGGAAGATTAGACCGGAAACTGTGTGGTGAGAGAGCCTCTATCAGCAGCTTGAAGAGACAGGAGTGAGAGCGTGTAGTCACAGGTTAAACGCTGGGAAACAAGCCCCAACAGCCAACAGTGAGTCCGGAGAATTGAAACGTGCACTGACTTGGAAACAAAGTACAATGTCGTCAATTGGGGTAATGTACACCCCAGCAGCTTGTCGTATTGATTTTTGATTGGGACTTGTGTGACATCAATAGTACATCCAGCTCAGCAGAACATTGTTGAGGACTGGGTAACCTTCACTGGAAGCTCACCCTGTTTCACCCTCTATCAATTCCTCCATCTCACCCTGTGCACACAATCAATTTCACATACATCCAAATCATATTTTTCCTAGATCTTCAACCAAGCCACAGTATTCATCTTTGTTTATTTGCCACAATGTCATATTTGCCTGCTGGATTTGATTTATTTATCTTGCCTTTAGACAGATTAAAGAGAATAAATATTGTGTTGAAAGTGTACATCACAGTCCTGGGGGAATATGGATGGTGGTTTTGTGAGCACGGCTGAAATTGAAGCGTAAATATGGCCCGAGATGACAAACAGTGGAGTTCTGCTGTCTTTCTTTTCTGGAGAATATGCCTCCTAAATTACATCTTTTGTGTAAACATTAATAATTCAGATGGGCTGTTTATTAGAGCTACAACACAGGGCACTTGCAAAATCTTGCAAATATCATTACATTATTATTATGCAGGAGTTTGTTCCATGGAACACAAATTCATTTCAAGACATTAACAATGTTTTTGCTATTTGTGTTTGTCACTTAGTTGTAAGGCATAATGAGATTTGTATAGGTGATTTTGTTATCTGTCAGACCACTGAGAAACTAAGGGAAATTAGATAAATTGGACATACTTCGAAGTAGCAGCACTCATCCATTACTGCATCCACACATGGAAACAGTGCACTAACGATGTAGCTGTGGAAATGTGCATTGTCTCTGTATTTTAAATTCAAGCTATCTCCAGTAAGACACGTTATTACGAAATAAATAATTTTGTTTTCTAAATCATAACACAACATAATAGGTATGTTCTGCATTCGCATAAACTTATGTACTGATTGTACAACAGTTTTTCACTCTGGTGCATCCATAAATCAACTTCTTGTTAATATAATGAGGAACAATGTGCAGTGTTGTAGTTAAATGTATATGCAAGTTCTCGTCTAAATAATTGTTTCTAAACAATTCCAGGCAGTGCACACAAGAAGAAATTGACATTACAGTAGTTTTGAAACATGACTTGAAATATGAGCATTTAAAAAAAATGAAATTGTAGTTGTTACTCTCCTAAAGTGCCTGAAGTGACAGGTTTTCATAATTTTCTAATTTTGTACCTGTTGTAAATAGAATTTTTTGTTTACACCAATCAAGTTGAAAGAAAAGTTGAAGACAAAGACAAAGGTTATGCATAATTTATACAAAAGATACTTTTTTTACCCTTATACATAAAAAAAGGTGTGTATTTATATTAGATAACTTTGGCCCAGTGTACAGTGTACATTGTAACTGCTAGGTAATTTCCGAGCATGACATAATTTACAACCAAGAAATGAAACAAAACAAAAACAAAAATTGCTAAACCAGGATAAAATGTGTAAAAAATTTAGCATGAAATATGTTTATCTGAACTGCATTTTACAGAAACGAGTAGTCCAAGTTTAAGCAATATTATTTATTTATTTATTCACACATACTGTGTGAAAACAGAGAGACCCTTGTAGAAAGCCTCTCTCTGTTTTCATCTGGCCACTGGGCTTTGGTATTCAAGGGTGTCAGCTTCAACATTTTGAGGACTTTTTCCCATTCAAAAGAGACATCTAGCTTTAAATTGTAAATCACTATGGCAACAATCCTTATTTCTCATTATTCTAAAACCAATGGATAATGTACAATCAGCACGCTGGGCACATGGGGCTTCTCCGGTAATTGCATTTTCATTACTATCATGGAAAATGCAGAATCAGCAGATATATTCTTTCTAAATGTCAAATGAAGACGAAACAAACACCCTGGTAAATCTCCCACAACAATATTCAGGCATGTCGGGGTCTTATTTGTCTGTGGGTGTTCCTCCGTCTGATTCCTGTCAGCTCACACAGCTCCTGAACGCATCACAGACAGCAGACAGCCTGATGGGAACACAAAGGTCATGCTACATTTCGGAGGCTGCGTTCAGGGAGATCTTATCATTTTGGGGGAAATGGGAGATTTGATAAAGTTTGTTGTGGTATATAAAGCGCCTCACAGACATCCGTCATTGAGGAATAAATTACAAGTATGAGAAAATCTGAGCGTGTGAAGAGTGCTAATGATTTCAGAGTCTTATCCATGTGGTTTAAATTCAAAATTTACCTGCTGGTCAAAAGACTTTTTCAATGCCAATCTTGTTTAGTTTCATGTGACGCAATAGCTCAACACAGCAAATAAATTGGCCTGGACAAATAAATGCAAACAACACAAAATGCATGGTGGTTTTCAGGTTCAAGATTTGATGATACCCCAGATGGAGCAAGAGCCACTTTTCCTATTGTTTACATGTTTTTTTGTTTTGTTTTTTTTTAATAAGAAATACCCAAAAGGCACTAGAACTTGCTAAGTATGTATTTTAATAACAGTCATTACCATCTGATATTATTAGCCTATAGAATGTTGAATCCGAAACTCAATAGTTGTGAGCTCCTTTTACTATCTGCAATCATGGTTTAATATCATTGGAAACATCTGCTCACTTTGGTTGTCGTGTTTTATGAGGAAAAATAGCAATCCAATTTACTGGCGCCAGGTGCAGAATGCTTTGAAATGATAGATTCTTATGTATTTGTAATCCGCAACGACTTTTAACTGCTTTTAACTCCTGAAAACAGATTGTCACACAAAAACCCGACAAACGCTGGCTTGCAGTCGCTTTTGTGATCCTGTTTCTGTGTCGCTGCTGCCGTCCTGAAGATGAATGGTGATGACAGCGCGTTGTTGAAGCGCTCATCAGTCACTGGTTGCTTTTCGACAGTTATGGTCTGCTGTGACCCGGGAGCTCACATCTCCTCTGGGCGTGTGTCACTCATGTCGCTCTCACATCTAAGGTTCAGCGTCTCGCCCCGCGCTCACATCTGACGTTGTTTTAGTTTATTTTTGCTAGATCTATTTGTACGGCTTTTGAATGTTGTCGAATTTTTTATGGATGGAAGAAATCAGTTTGGTGACGTGCTGCTGGTGCTGCATTGAGATTTTGAAACATTCTGGCAAACTGTCCAGTCCAGTTGTATGTTTTTTTAGGCTATTGTCATTTATTGAACTTTCAGTCTGGTTTTAGAAAGAAAACAGTACAGTCACACTCGCTGTTAAGGTAAAAAAAAAGGTATTGTCCTTTTTATCGATCTCATAGTAGCATTGTATTGTTGTGTCTTTAGGCATGGTGCATGAATGAATGCTGCACAACGGATGGAAATGAGTTAATGTAATATGGAGTGTTTGCAGCATGTATGTTCATTAACGCGACCAGATAAACCTGGTTAGTGTAAAATGGCCACACAGATCTATATAGGGGAAGTATTTAGTTTAAATTTGCAGAGTCATAAAGTTGTGATGTGAGTAAAAAAGACTGCCAACACTCTTACCAACAAGCAAAAACAAATAATATAATAATCAGTAGACAGAATCCAAAACTTAAGTGCATTCATTAACATGTTTTTTCTGTCCGGCTTCATTTACTGAGCAAAAACACTATTTGTTGCTTGAATATTGCTGACATCTCTGTGACAGTCCACTTCAATTAATGTGTCAGACAAAATCCAAACCTATCATTACTCCCCACTCTCATGTTTTTCCTCTCCGCGTGTTCTTCAACTAACCCGACACGGTGACTCCGACATCTTCACATGAGATTTATAAATGACAACACTGTTACAGCTTCTGCCCGTATTCTGTATCAAATGCATACTTTTTTATGTAATGTTTGATTTATGTTTGTGTGTGTGCTGTTTTTTCCATGATGCCCTAACAAGCATTGACAGGCAGCACACAGTTCCAGTCCTGTGGAGAGGAAGACATTCTGATTGGCCTGCTTTCCGTGAGCCTGTAGACTTTCCAATTAGAGTCTTCAAATACTGCTTTGGGGAGACAAGGGACAGTAGTCTTGGGACGCCGGGTCAACCAGAGGGTCTCATCTTGTCCGCGGTGAACAGCTACCTCCCGCTGTGGCGACGAAGGAGAGGTTTTGAAATGTATTGGGGTTCAAGGCATGACTGTTTTTGTAGAGCGAGCAGAGGAAATGTTTTGCACATATGAAAATGTCTCATTGCAGAGGGGGGGAGGAAACTTGTTAACGCTGAGTTATTTCGGGAATAATAATAATAAAAAAAATACTTGGTGTGTTCCACATTGTAAGTCTGTTTGCATCGTGTGCTGCTTGTTCACCTGGAACTGACAGGCAGGAACACAGATTTTGAGAGGCAGAGGCAAAGTAAGATGAACATGACATGAAAATGTGTTGCACCTTGTAAGCCCCACAAACGTCATAATCCCCACAAACTTAATCAAACTGAATTGTAAATATAATATAATATAATTATAAATAGAATATGAATACAAATATTATAACCAAAATTTCCACAAACATAATACATCTATGTACATTGAGTTTATCACATGTGCGGGACATGACTTATGAACCCATAAACTTAATAAACTCCTACAAATAACAATATTCATGGTAAATTGTGAATGTTTTAACCTTAACTGAGCGCTGACCAGGCCATTTGTGCAAAGCTGTGCTCGTCCTGCCCTGGATCCTGCTCAGGTCTGCAGAGGGCTCCAGCTCTGAACTCTTGACCAGGACCTTGGCTCAGTGGTTAATGGATAATTAACTAATAATGACAAAATAAGATCACTAATTATAATTTTGATCTGGGTTCAATCCTGTTTCAGGTCTGGGTTTCTTGCATGTATAACTTAAGGTGAGACACTACATGTGAATTTAAAGATATCAATTTGAAACTTCCCCTATATTTTCTCTCATGAAATGTAAGAAAAAAATGTATAACAAGTTTTTCATCATGTCAGGTTTTCATGTAGAAATAAGGCATTTAATGTGTAAAAATGCCCAAAAACACACATATTTGGGAGGTTTAAATTTCTTGGATCACTTTGTACACGTTAGTTACAAAAATAAAATTACAGAGGGGATTTTGGATTTCTTATCTAGCAATTAATTAAGCTAGATAGGACTAAAATTGTCCTAAAAATTCAAATTTCACCTATTTTTTGTAACTTCAAACTTCAATAAATCATTTTTTTTAGATATCAAAAAATCATTCTGTACGTTTTGTCAAAAATCTTGTTGAGTTCAAGATTGTGAAGTTTGATGTGTGGGAGCTACTTTAAGCGGTGATCCTTATATCCCGAGGGGAGAAAAATGCATTTTAAGAAAGCGGCCTTTGAAGTTACAAAGTCCCAGAGAAATCTATGGATGAAGTGGATTAAATGGAAGAATAAAACATCTTAGGAGCATATTGGACAAGTTTGTTGTTTCTGCATGAAGGATTTGCCTGTAGTGTCTCGCCATAAACAACATGCGAGGGGACCAAGGCCTGAACGGATTCTTCAAACTAATTGCCACTTTATAAATGATGATGGCTCGATAGACGGCCAAAGTTCAGGAAATTTGGAACTGTAATCAGGAAAAAAAAAGATCCAAGATGTTAACTAAATTCCAATGGCCCTTGACACAAACTATATAAAAATAAAAGGATATATGTTAAAATGCATAAAAAGTAATGACAACATGTATGGAAATGTGTAAATTAGGTTTAAGTTGCAGCCAAGAGACAGTCACCCAAGCAGCAATTATCCAATAGGAGGCTTGTACCTATTTGCTTAGTTAATCGAGATATTAACTTTTTTTCCCTTCTTTTTGAACAGGCAGTGTATTGTGATTGTTACATTTGGGCTATTGGGACAGGTTCAGCCATTCAACTCCTACGTTTATGTTTAAATGTAGGAGTTAGATCTTCTATAAGATAAAAATCTTGGAGAACTTGGACAGCAACTGCGGAGTGGATTTTCATGAGAACTGGAAGGAACGTATATCTCAAATGATTGCCTGCATTCTCTGTATTATCATTTTATAGTCATACATAGATTTTTAAATGTACAGGTCAAATCTGTGGAGAGGTGAAACCCACTCACTGTAGAATGCATTTTTTTTTTCCCCCAGCAATTAAATACATGTAATTGAATAAATGCAGAATAGCTAGGGTTGATACCATAAAATTCTAGGCAAGGCTCATTGGGAACAATCAAGAGGCCAGAAAAGTTGAATTAAAAAAAATATATATATGTACTTATTTATTTAATAGGGACAGTTTGTATTAAACAACATCTGTAACTATTAGAGTTTAAATATGCCAGATTGCAGCAAAGACAACAACTTCCGCAATGCAGACAGTTACAAAACATAACAAAAAATAACATCCAACAGTAAAGGGCCAGTGTTATAAGTGCTCACAGACTTGGTTTTCCTTTATCCACTTTTGGGATTTAAAAGTGGACAGTGGTGGACATGCTCTGACTGGCATAATCTCCGGAGAGAGACGGCGAGAACAGTCTGTCCAAATGTGTGCCTTTGTTCAAATGCAAATAAATGCAAAAAAATATTTTTCTTTCATCTTCTATAGATATCACTGAAAATAATGATGGCAATTTTTTAAAATATCATGGGATGGAATAATACTTGAAAACTGTGAGCCACCAATTACAACACACTAATATAAAATTTCACAGAGCACTATGATGATGATGATGAGAAGACACTCTAATCTAAAGATAAACTGTTACAAGAGCTGCAGAGTGAGACAGAAAAGGTGTTTGAGGAAACTGTAGTGTTGGTGTGAATGTGGTAAAATCAGATGAGGAACAAGGTGTATGTGAAAGAACAACTTAACAAAAATAACACTGTTCTTCCACCACCACTGTCATAAAACCTGTCGTAGCTTTTGATTAAAAAGTGCAACACTTCAAAAGCAGAGACCAAGAGGTGGGAGTTGTTTTGAGAGCAGATAATTTCCCTCCTCACCCACAGTGGTAATGAACACAGGTGCACCCCAGAGGAGCGTCCTCAGCTCACACCCATTCACATTTCACCCATGACTGCGTGGCAAAATATGATCGAGACCACATCATTAAATTTGCCAGCATCCAACAAAGAATTTGGAATAATGATGAGCCCTTTCACAGAGAGGCATTTGTCATTTACAGCGAACTGAGCTGAGAAATAAAAGAGATTTAAAATGGCACCAAGATGAAACAAATCAATCACTGAGAGAAAGACTGCATCGTTGCAATCACTGTGTTCAATAAGGTATGACTTAATGGTAAAGTCAATGGGCAATAGTCTAGCATGACCAAAGGAATTTTCAGTCTCATATTTGTGTGGTGCACAGAGCTAAAGACTCAAGAGGTTTAGGACAACACTTCTCCATATGCTGGGGTCATCTGAGTGCAGTGAAAGGATACTAGTGAGGACAGTCCCATCAGATATAACAGCGCTGCACAGGGGCTATTCACACACCGGCCCTAAGTACTTTATTCAAATGAGATTTTCTCTGGAGCTTGTGGAATTGTTGCACCGCTTTAGTGAAGTTGACCTTTCCAGAGATCTGTGTTTTGTTTTCCGGTTTATCAAGAACACCTTCCATTATGTTGAATATGAATTAATTTAGTTAATGCTCATTGCAAAACCAATTTCAAAAAGGTCGGCACACAAGATAAGGGATGATAATAAATACAAAAAAAAAAAAAGATTTGTTATGTAATTGACAGCAGCAACGCGTATATGAAACACTGTGGGGCATGTGGGCCACTAGAGCTTATAGAGGGTTGTAGGTGACGCAACACATTTGTGTCTGTCCGTCTGTCTGCCTGCCTGCCTGCCTGTCTGTCTGTCTGTCTGTCTGCCTGTCTGCCTGCCTGCCTGCCTGTCTGTCTGTCTGTCTGCCTGCCTGCCTGCCTGCCTGCCTGCCTGCCTGTCTGACTGTCTGTCTGTCTGCCTGCCTGCCTGCCTGTCTGTCTGTCTGTCTGCCTGCCTGCCTGCCTGCCTGCCTGTCTGTCTGTCTGTCTGTCTGTCTGACTGACTATTTTCCGGGCCTGCCTCAGTTGTAAATGAGAGGAGAAGAGATACGTTCTCGCTTCCTGGTCTTTACATTAAACTGTGCGGCGGTAAATGCAAAGGTATAATGTGCAACATTTTCAAAATGTGTTTATATTTCAACAAGAAAATTGACTCTGATGCTCTGGAAAAAAAAGCTTAAATCATCACAGTGATCACCAGGGATCACTTTTGCTGAGTGAAGAGATCTGTACGTTGCTGGAGCACATTTTTAATGTGTTTCTAGCCTCCAGGGCCAGACTGGTTGTAAAAGTGGAGCTGCGGTCAGTCTGGTCTAGTCCCTCAGCAGTCTCTCTCCCTCAGGAGACACCACCACAGACAGTCAGTAAAATCAGATTTGATAGGTCCATGAGTAAGTCATCAGTCACAATGATGGGATATATGCTGCAGTGTTTATCTGTAAAGGAAATTGGAGGATTTTCGTTTTTTTTAAGTGAACGGGGGTCAAAAAAGGGACCCAGGAGTGACATACAGTGTGTTCTTATTTGAATTCATTTGGTTTATGTTGGAGTCCAATTAAGCACATTTAAAGTTCTGAATTTCAAATAAACCAAATCAACAAAAATACACAAATAGTGAGAAATGATATGCATTTAAAATTTATTTTTGTTTCCGCAGCCAAAACATTTACCCAATCTTGCAATGGGAATCTGTAGATATATACAAAAAAATAATTTAACATGTTGGCAAAAACTTGTTGGCTGGTAGGCAATTATTCTGCTCCAATGCTAACTAAAAGCAGAAATGGAAATAGTACCGGTGCAAATGACTAATAGAATAAACATTCAATCCATGAAACCTTTTAAAAGCTAGTCAGAATGTCCTTGAAAATTATTGAGTTTAAAGTCCTTCAGTGACGACAGAAAAGTATAAGTTGATGGTTTAAAGCCACTTAGCATGCTACTGACTTTTGGACATTATAAGACCTGCTGCCTCACAGCCTCAATACACACTTCTGAACAGTCTCAGGGGAATCCATGTGTGGGAGTCGTGCCGACAGAACTTTTTTAGGTCAAGGAAAGTGAATCCTAAGAAAGCTTTTACTTAGAGCAACATGCATTTGCTTATCTGGAGTCGCCAAAGCCATAATCACATTGTCACTTTCCAAGGGTGCACTATTTAGGGACTTAACTTATAAACTGTAAATTACCACGAAAAGTAATCATCCCCCAATGTCGTAAACCCAGCCAAGCCATTACCCTTGCTGCCGTCCTCCTTCACACAGAGTTACCTGCTTTTTGATAGCTGAATGTGGCTGGAATAATCATAGCCACTTTCCCAACATTTAAATTACCCCTGGTGGAATCAGGTGACACGCTGAGTGGTTTGCATATTTGCATATTTTAATGACATGTGCGTGGCCTTGGAATGTTTATCTGTGCTCCAAAAGTAGGCACGTCATTTGGACTAAAAGCATAATGTTGTCCAAAATGATGTAGGTGTGGAGGGAGTGCTCCTGTCTGCTCTCACTCAAAGGCTGGATATGTATTGTGTCCATGCAACAAGCAACAGCTGGAGCTCAAGGCCCTGTCAGTGTTATATGAGTTAGTTTCACCTGTCATTTAATTTGTGCTGAAATGCCAAATGTCTTCTTTGGTCACACGTTGTCTTTGTCTTTACAAAAGCAAAAACACCTCTCAGGAAGGCCCAGACAGATTTCACCACAGCTCATTCCCCAGTGTCAACATTGCAGTTGCATCATTCCAGCATACCAAGCTGTCAAAAAGAATACATCTCTATAAAAACTAGAATATACAATCTGTCCCAAAACACTCTTATGAACACACTGTGCCTGTGAAGCTCATTGAATTTATTTTTAGAGTAACTCCATGTGGAATTTGACGTTCATTTATTTGCATAGGTTTTGCATAAAACTGAGTAGTTCTGGTAATATTAACATTTCTCAATCTGTAGTTCATGTTTTGGGTAACACTATGTTTGACTGAGCAACCAAATTGCTTCTCTTTTGAAGGTAAAAAATAAATAAATAATAATAAAAAGCTTTAAAAATGTGCAAAAGCGTTCATAGTTGCTTGGCAACTTAGCTGGAGTCTTTATTAGAAAGGTTTTAATAAAGAGGCATACAACTTCAGCTGTGGGGTCAGCCAAAGGTGAATTAGTGAATTATTACAAGACTTTAATTATGCTCCTTTGAATGTGCACTATTAGATTGGAATAGTTTAATTGAAAACAATGATGTTACAACATTCGATTGATGAGGCCACATATAACAATGTCAGATCTTTGTTTGTTTTTTGTTTGTTAGTTTGTTTGTTTTTATATACCTAAAAGGGACATAATTCTGGCAGCTATTTGTAAAATAATCTGCACTAAATACAAGCCTGGGTCAGCAGGGTGCAAAAGGGTGCATTGCACGCTCATTTAAAAAAATGTGCACCCTCATTTGAGGCGTGCAAAATAATGACACTAAATAAGTGTCTTAAAGAGTATCTTTGCATCCTTTTATAACTCTGATGCACCCTCAGTCAGTCTGGTCTAGGGCCTGACTAAATAACAACAAAGCAGAGGGCTGCTCAACTTGAATGGACTGTAACCTTCTCTTATATTGGATTTTGTGAGTGCCGCTGTCAGGCATTAGTTTAAATGACTTCTATTTCCCCCAAAACCCTGTAAGAGTGTTTAAGAGCTTCTGCCCGCTAAAGGTCAGTGTCTGTCAAAGCCACTTCTAGTTAAATTAGAAACCCGCCATTCTTTCTCTCGCATGGCTGCGTGTGTGGGGCTCCCATCAGGTAGATTAGCCCGAGTGCAGGGACAGAGCGGTCCTCGAGAGAACCTCAAATTCTAATAGCATTTTCCCCTCATTCACCAGGGGCCCAATTCTCGGACAAAGATTCTGACCTTGTTCCAAGCCAGAGGAAAGTTGACTGTTAGAGGGAATTTATGTCAAAAAGTTTCACCTCCCTTCAGGTGGAGAATGCAGTGGTGGTATATGTTCTTTATGTCAACGACCTTTGAGTACACTGCACTTAGTAAAGTATCAAACATGGGATGCTTGATAATGTTTAATAATTATTTTATGATTTGTTATCATGCATTAATTAATGATATACTCATGCAAGAGTTAATTATATATTTATGCATTAGTGCCATAAGATTTATCAAGGATCACATGATTTCATGTTGTTTCATATATCCTTCATTCATGAATTAAACCATTAATACCGTAATGAACTAAAATAGAAATCCAATTTGTTCATCATCATCCTTAAACCCGAATACAAGTAATCCACCATAGCTTCAAAAACATGTGAACAAAGATTCTTCAAACAAAGATTCAAAAATGCTTTTAAGTGTATTCATAGCCCAATTACAATCAGCACAATTGTTACCCAAAAAGCAGATGGACAGGCTAATGTTCAACTAGTAACTCATAAAATGGTAAATCAAATCTGTTTGTATGTTTATCAGTTATCGACTTTGAATGTACAGTAAACATTTTAATGGAGACAGCAAAGTTGTGCACTTTGTTACTTTTACAGGGGCCTTGCTTGTCTTCATGGGAATCTTGTTGCTTTTCTTGAAATGTTACACAAAGTGTCATCAAAGTTAGACATCTGGAGACAAGCAGATGGCATCACGGGCACAAGTTACTGGTCAGATCTGTGGAGAGATGATCCACTCATTATAAGAAAAAATGTAAGAAAGTCTTTTTGAGCTTTAAAAATACAAAAACAATTAAATGAATGCTATATCATCAATTTCACACAGTGATAATATCCCCTTAGTATAAAATGTTATCAGATGCTAAAATGGAGTCATAGATTAGAGTATCTGATGCAACAGAGTAACACCTACATCCTAGCCTGTGAATTTGACAAATACCATCTCCCAAATGAAGTCACACTGACTGTCTGTGATTTTACACATACCTGAACACTGGCTCTAAGTGCACAGCTTGAACATCAACAGCAGGCTGCACTGCATAAAGGTGGCTTTGATCTGCAGTGTCTGTCTCTCTTCTTATCACATAATGGCGTGACAAGAGCGGAAAGCTCCGAGGTAATCTTATTCTGTTATTCTGCTAGAAGTAGTGTTGCCCATAGGGAAAGGATTCCCAGACTGTTTAATCAGCCGTATTAATCATACATTATTTATTACAATTACAAGAGCTTCTCAGTGTGCAGCCCAAGCCTGAGCCCTAGAAGGCACTTGTATGAAAAAGTGAGAGTGAATAGATCAAACTGCTGTTGGCAAATCTCAAAAGAACAAAATGTGTTGTTGAGATGACTTTGAGTGTATCATGTCTATCCACGGGCAAAAGACCATGTCATTTTACTGAACATGTTTCAGACCAGAAGTTAATTATCATTTGATGACCTGAGGGATAAGAAGTCGTGATTAGATATTACAGGCAAATATTTAGTGATAACAATATTGTCTCAAGTGAAGGTAAACTGGTGAATCTATATCATTAGATTGTTATTATATTATATTGTTGTATTATTATAGTCTATGTTACCATATTATTATATTGTTAGACAAGCAAAACATATAGGTAACAACACAATGTTCTTTTTTTTTCAACATTTAATGTCAAAATGGTAGAGTAACCAAAGATTATTCTGCTATTCTGGCAGAAGTCAGATTGATATGTGTAGCGCTCCTGATTTGAATGTAGAGCTTGATCAAG
Organism: Rhinogobius similis; assembly: GCA_019453435.1. NCBI lineage: Eukaryota > Metazoa > Chordata > Actinopteri > Gobiiformes > Gobiidae > Rhinogobius > Rhinogobius similis. Next base: position 25,888,378 of record CM033629.1, read on the forward strand.
CTCTGTACATTATTACACATGACTTTTGTTAAGTGAAGAGGTTAGATTGTTAGGGTTACACTTTGTCCTATCAGAAGTATTTATCTGAACCTTCCACGTTTTACAAATGGTAAATGAGGAGCAATTCAAATAATCAATTGTTTGTCGAATCCAGTCGAGAGCAAAGTACATCCATAAATGCATACAGCACTTCCCCTCTTTAAGTTGATCAAAACTGTCCATATTTTTATTGATATAGGCCACAGTACGTTCCACAGCGCTGCCATGTTTGTTGTTCTTCATCTGGGGACTTCACCTTGGCTTCCGCCCAAACCACAATGATGCACTGTGATTGGTCACCCAGTGGCTCAAGCTTGAGCTGAGAGGGAGCTCCTGGTTCTCCTTCAGAGGGGCTTGGTATGCTGCTCCTTCCCACGCTCTCTGTGCCTTCAGATCTGCATCTACCAGTCGGTTGGTATGATTGTGATGAATGACCAGGGTTTTAGTTTTGTTCTAATTAATGTCTCATAGGGATTGCATTGCTGTGTTGTTGAATAGGTAACTGATTAGTCAAGTTTTCTCTGGCTGGTTAGTTGGAGTGCTCCAAGTTGTTGGCATGCTGACTGAGTATGAATAGAGTACATTGTACAGAGATTGCTTGCATAATGTTCCACAAACATTCAGTTTTGTACTCAACATACAGATGAAAGTTCTCAGATGGATTGCTGCCCATCACACGACTGCTGCCCATCACACTATCAGCTTCAGCAAAGAATAGTATTCTCTTTTTATGGCCCTTCAATCCTGAGACAACCATTTGTTAAAAAAAATAAAAAATAAATAGATACATAAAAACATTAAAAGGTTCCCCTACCTTCAAGGACTGAAGGTTAGGCGCCAGGTCACATGCTTCTCATCTTTTGACTTTTTCTTTGGGAGAAAGGAAAGAAGAGGATACGTTTAAGTTGCTATTTTATGTTCTGATTTCATATGCCACTATTTGATTTTAATCTGTGTGACTAAATCATGTTGCTATGTGAACTACTTTTTGAAAAAGTGTCCTATGTCATTTAGCCCTTCCTCCTGGCAAAAGAGGTGGTTTGAGAGAGAAGTCAAAGGGGCCATATTTGTCAATAAAGACAATCCATTTCTGAACAGATATGGAGGTCTAAGGTACAATTTATCACTGATTTACACCTTCACCCTCAGGGCTAAACCAAAACAAAATAAATAAGAGGCTGATAGGAGGATATGACACAGGGCATGAACGATAATGCTAAATATGACTTGGGTGACAGTAAAAGTGGACGTTATAACAATTGTTATCCAATATCCATGTGGGAAACCACATAAAAATTCAAATCCTTGAATTCAAATCTTCATAACAAGTCAGATTAGACTAATACTAAATATCTCCTACAATATTCTAGAGTTTTATTTATTTTGCATGTATTTTATTTTCAGAGTTCAGAATCAGAATTACTTTAATTCATTCCCAAGGGGACATTTTTTGTTAAATATTTATAGTTAAGTTATTATTTTTTTTTTTTTACAGTTAAATATTGATATGATCTGAACACAGTACTTGCCACAGACAGTTCTTCAGCTTGCCTGTTGTGGGTTCAAATCCAGTCTTATATCAGCCCTTGACCTGTCCAGTTGAGAAAATTATAAGAAATGTATATATAAAATTCCCTTGTCTCCTTCAACGGTTGGTCTCATCCATTTTTCCAGCTCACCTCCTTTGCCCGAGGCTTGAGGCCTCTGTTTACTGTTTCAACCTCTGGACTTTTCTGGACTCAGATGTCTGATATTTAGGGATCTGCTGTAGCCACTCCCTCAGTTTGGGGTCACTGCCTGAGTGCTCCGATCACCACGGACACCACTTTGGCCTTCACCTTCCAGGCCTTCTCCAGCTCTTCTCTGAGCCCTTATTTCTCCAGTTTCTCATGTTCCTTTCTCCTGATTTTGCCATCACTTGGTGTTGCCACGTCATCCACAACAGCTTTCCTCTGCTCTTTATCCACCACCACGATGTCTGTTGGTTTGCCATTACCATTCTGTCATTCTATAGAAGTCCCACAGGATCTTGACTCTGTCATTCACCTTTGGACGTGTTTACAGGAACACGTGCAAAGCACCTGATATCAGCAAGATTGAGCCACATGAGCCAGTGACTGAATCTGCTGCTGAATTAAATCATTAAATAACCATCAAGGAAATGTGGTTGTTTTTAAAACAAGAATCCTGAATCAGTCAAGTCAACAATCAGTCAACTGACTCAAATCCACTTATTCTACTGTGAGTTGAGTCTTCTCTGTAGCATCTCAAAAGCCAACACTGTAAATTCACTGTTCATATAAACCTGCACTTACCTGGTAATACTGAAGACGTTCAGCACTAAAGTTTAATGCAATAATTGTGATGTTTTATTCAGTTCACATGAAGTGTGCATTTGAAGTCTACTTTTAGTACAATGTATTTTCCTGTAAAGGGTGTGAGCTCATGTGTACCAAAGGGTAAACAGCTGCATGAGAATAATATGAAACAGTGTTACAAACATGTTTAAAAGGAAGTTAATTATTTACTCGTCATAAGGGCACCTCACAACTAGATATGCAGTTCTTTTGTTGCATGAACCTTATTTTACTAAAATCATATTTTTCTTATTTCAAACATTTGACTTTTGATACCACTGTCCAAAGGATTGTCCTGCAAAATGAATCATCACCAATCAAAACAGCTGAAACAGGTCACGTGACGTATAAACTATTGGTTTATAGTGCCCCTACAACCTTGGGTAGCCCATGTTACCAAATAGATTATGGCCCAATTTACCTGACTTCACCATATATATAAGGAACAAAAATAAGATAAAAAGAAGCAGAAGCAGGTATTTTCAAGTTTGTGTCTTGAAAGTTATCTCAGCCGCTATTTAATGTGTTTGCTCCCATGACAGTTGTTAAATTTAGAATAACACGATTGTGCTGCCTGTAGCAGAGGTCATAAAGTGTAATCCTCTAATGACAGTGGGGCCCGGCTCAGCTCACATTTTACTTTGAAGAGGCGGTGGCTACAGCCGATCCTGTTAGCTCCAATTTGCTTACTGCTGCTGAGGCGGCAGACTGAACTGAATGATAAGGAGCAGGATGAGGCCTAATCTTTCCATTTCCCGTCCTCTAAGTCTGTATCACATACTAACCACGTCTGTTGATCTGCTATCACCAGAAGAGATACAAAGAGGCCAATAAATGTTCTCATGGGTAAGTCAGTGTACATTTTTCTACAATACACAATTTCTACTTCTCTCAAAAATTCGATAAAGTGTATCCCCTGATTTTTCCTTATTTTATAATTTTTGCCATTTCCAAAAAGCAGTCCCTCTTTGGTCTGGTTGACATTATGTGGCAAAGCAGAGATGGCAATCGGAGCCACACAATCTCTACCTCCCACAAACCGCCTGAGATTGGAGTCATGCTGATGTTTTGAGGAAATATGGCTCAGTCTGTAGTTACCAGTACAGCATCAGCTTTTTAAGAGACTTTGAACACAGGCGATGGGATAAGTCTTTTACGTTTGAACAGAGTTAATGTTACCTGATGTTACCAGTCAAGTCACATCATTGTCACCTTGAATAAATCTAGGCTGAACTGGGAGCAAAAAGGAAATTCTTGTGTGGGCTTTGAAAACTTCTTGTTTATTGTTCTTCATTTGTGTGCTGCCAGCGCAGTTTCATGAGCATCAGCAGCATTTGAAGGGCTCAAAGCAGAACCTCAGTCTGAACGGAGAACACTGCAGGAGTGAAGCAGAGGGAGGCGGACGACCCAGTTACCCACCTGCATGTGTCTGTGCGCGTGTGTGGAGAGAGGAGCGCCCGCATAATGTATCAGAAGGTTGTTTATATGCAAGCATTTCAAAACAAAACAGATTATACGTGTATTAGGGCAGAATTTGACCTAAATTTATATTTTCTTACAAACATCATCATGCATGCAATCAGCTATGTTGATTATTACTGCTGACATAAATCTGTTCATCAGCTTCAAACACTAATATTTAATAATAGTTTTGGCCTCAAACCTCCTGCAGTGCCTCACCTCTAAAGGAAAACAATTAAGACTGATTTAGTAAATTCTTATACACATGTTCAATATTTTAAAACAAAAATACCAGACCACACTGAGGCTGCTTTGAGGAAACATTCACAAAGCGGTTCCTCACAAAGGTGTTAGGAGGAACCGCGGGCTCACAGACTTGTAGCACAAGCAGATGGTCTGTTTGTTGAGGGAGCACCACCATCCTGCTGCCCAGTGTCACCCTGTGCGGAGGAGCAGCTGAAGGCTGGGGTTTTTCATTATGGAGTTAGTCCTTGAAGCAGAGCTCCCAGTGGGAGCAGATGAGCTGTACTACTCTGTCTGAAGGGATTTTTGAATTGCCTACAAATATTTAATATTACATGACTTTCCTGGAAAGAAGAGACTAATTTAATTTCAAGCACACATGTTGTCTTTTTAAAGGATTTTTTGTCCCATATGCTTTATTGCACAGGACCGTGCATGAAATGACGATGAGCGAAGCAAAGGCATTCAGCAAATTTTCAGAGCTGGAACAGAACTCACAATGCTGCCTGTACAAGGAGCCTGGATTACATGTGATCCACTTGGCCACTGAGCAGCGGGGTTTCTTTTCAATAGATGTAACGTAATAGGGCTAGATTTGATGCATTTTTGAGTCTTTAATGATCAAGTCCAATCCCCAGAATAACACATGATGAGTCTGAAGAAGTTTGCATTGGGCAACAGTGATCTCATAGTCTGTCTACTGAGGATAAATGCGATTCAACACAAATGTTGAAGTATTTATGATGCACTTGGAGTATATGCCATCAAGTACAGCTCTTTTCTTTGAATGTGGGGCACAGAGCCTGCACTGGCTCTGACCTCACTGAGGACGAGGTGACGTTCAGCTGTTCACAAGAATTGCTAATTGAGTTTGTTTTTTGTTTTTTTTCCCTTTGTGTGTGCGCGTGTGTGTGTGTGTGTGTGTGTGTGTGTGTGTGTGCGTGTGTGTGTGTGTGTGTGTGTGTGTTTGTGTGTGCGCGCGTGTGTGTGTGTGCATGTTATTAATTACTTACTTTACTATCACTTTATTACTATCACTTTTAATTTTCTGTTGGTTATGGACCTGGAAATTCAACAAACAACAAATACAAATACAGTATATAGATCTATCAATTTAGTCCAGTTACTTAAAATCTTCCTAAAACAATTTTATACAAGTGAACACAAAATGTTATCACATTGCTATTTCCCATCATGGGTCTGGAAAGATATAGACACAAATAGGTGCTTTCGCAGGTTAGACTCTAGGCCGGACTGAGCCCCTCTGTTCGGAGTTTGCAGGTTTCTCCCCTCCTCTGGGTTTACTCAAGGTTTCTGAAAAAAAAAGTGTCTTCCATTGTTGAAGGTTAATTATTCAAACGTCCTTCTTTACACATTGAGCTGAGAACAGTAGGGATCATGTTCTGTCTTTTATTCCCTTGTAGAGTATTGTTGGAAGTTTATTAACAGTGTTATAAGAAATGCACATGGTGAAGTCTGTGCTCTGCCTTTAATAGTACACAAACAACAATCAGAGGTGGGAGCCTAATCAACAAGACTAATCTGTTATTTCTTATATGATTATGGCTTAGCTGTGGTTTACGCTTGCACTGACGTGTTTCCTCTGCCACAAGACAAATCCACTCCCACGTTAAAGTAGATCTGCAGAAATCAGACACTGGTGTCAACCTTTCAGCTTTGAATTTTAAGGCTTTGGGTAAGTGGACAATTTTATTATTAAAATATTGAATGGTGAATTAGGCTATTAACACAATTAAACTTCACTGTTCTGTTCAGCTCTGTTTAGTGTGAGCTCTTCTCATATGTTTTTGTAAGTGCAGCTCAAAAAACTATTAGAGATTGAATAGCTGATATGTCTCTCCTTGTGTGTAATTTCCCATGTGCAGCTATAATTAAGTGAGTTTCTCTACAGAGTAAATTGCTGAAAGGCCCCTCCACCATGTGCACTCTTCATTGTAAGCTACTAGCAGGTGAATGTTCTTGTGCAAGTGACTTGCTGTAAGGAGTTTCATCTGTGCAAACTCTCATGTGTTTTGTGAGAAACCCTTTCTTGCAGAACAAATGTAAGGTCTGTCTCTTACATTTGGTCTGTCTCTGGTTTGACCCATATATATACTATATAAATATATATATATATATATATATATATATATATATATATATATATATATATATATATATAGTAAATATCCATCCATCCATCCATCCATCCATCTTCTTCCGCTTATCCGGGGCCGGGTCGCGGGGGCAGCAGTCTAAGCAGGGACTCCCAGACTTCCTTCACCCCAGACACTTCCTCCAGCTCCTCCGGGGGGATCCCGAGGCGTTCCCAGGCCAGCCGAGAGACATAGTCCCTCCAGCGTGTCCTGGGTCTACCCCGGGGCCGCCTCCCGGTGGGACATGCCCAGAACACCTCCCGAGGAAGGCGTCCAGGAGGCATCCGGAACAGATGCCCGAGCCACCTCAGCTGGCTCCTCTCGACGTGGAGGAGCAGCGGCTCTACTCTGAGCTCCTCCCGTGTGACTGAGCTCCTCACCCTATCTCTAAGGGAGCGCCCAGCCACCCGGCGGAGGAAGCTCATTTCGACCGCTTGTATCCGCGATCTTGTCCTTTCGGTCATTACCCAGAGCTCATGACCATAGGTGAGGGTAGGAACGTAGATTGACCGGTAAATCGAGAGCTTCGTCTTTCGACTCAGCTCTTTCTTTACCACAACGGTCCGATACAACGCCCGCATCACTGCAGACGCTGCACCGATCCGCCTGTCAATCTCACGCTCCATCCTTCCCTCACTCGTGAACAAGACCCCGAGATACTTAAACTCCTCCACTTGAGGCAAGGACTCCCCACCCACCCGGAGAGGGCAAGCCACCTTTTTCCGGTCGAGAACCATGGCCTCGGATTTGGAGGTGCTGATCCTCATCCCAGCCACTTCACACTCGGCTGCAAACCGTCCCAGTGCATGTTGCAGGTCCTGATTTGAGGAAGCCATCAGGACGACATCATCTGCAAACAGCAGAGATGAGATCCTGTGGTTCCCAAACCGGACACCCTCCACGCCCTGACTGCGCCTAGAAATTCTGTCCATAAAAATGATGAACAGAACCGGTGACAAAGGGCAGCCCTGGCGGAGTCCAACATGCACTGGGAACAGGTCTGACTTACTGCCGGCAATGCGAACGCAGCTCCTGCTCCGGTCGTACAAGGACCGGACAGCCCTTAGCAAAGGGCCCCGGACCCCATACTCCCGGAGCACCCCCCACAAGGCGCCCCGGGGCACACGGTCGAATGCCTTCTCCAGATCCACAAAGCACATGTGGACTGGTTGGGCAAACTCCCATGAACCCTCGAGCACCCGATGGAGAGTATAGAGCTGGTCCAGTGTTCCACGACCAGGACGAAAACCACACTGCTCCTCCTGAATCCGAGGTTCGACTATCGGTCGGATTCTCCTCTCCAGTACCCTGGAATAGACCTTACCGGGGAGGCTGAGGAGTGTGATCCCCCTGTGGTTGGAACACACCCTCCGGTCCCCCTTCTTATACAGAGGGACCACCACCCCGGTCTGCCAGTCCAGAGGTACCGTCCCCGACCGCCACGCGATGTTGCAGAGACGTGTCAACCAAGACAGTCCCACAACATCCAGAGACTTAAGATACTCAGGGCGGATCTCATCCACCCCCGGAGCCTTGCCAAATAGTAAATAAGTAAGTAATATAAAGTATTGTTGCAAAATGTCAATAAAGTTGTAAAGTAATGTTGCAGATAACGTTAGATAACGTTAGCTGCAGTTAGCTTCTGTTTGCTGTTGTTTGTATTTGTATTGCCATGGAAACGGTTGATTTATGAACTGAAAGTTTTGAAAATGGCTTTGATACTTTCTGGTGAGGCCTGAGTGGTCTTTAAATTTAATATAGAACTGTAGCTTTAAAAGTCTATATGACTTGTTCTAATTATGACTTAGTTTGGTGGGAGGGCACCTGTGACAATTATTTACCATAGATTTGCATCTGTGAAGTAGCAGTTTGTGAAGAAATTTAGAAAAATAAAAGTTTAAAAAAACATGAAGTGGCTGAGTTCTAAAACAGAATCCCTCCACATATGTCATCAAAAAGCGACGTGCCAAGAAAAATACAAATACAATTTACACAAACTGACAGAACTTTTTGATACTTCAAAGTGTCTTTCAACAAAATAAGGTTGTTATTGGGTATTATTATTTGTAAAATCATAACTGTTGTGTCATTTACATGGGTTTTGGCCCTTATTTTGAAAATGGTTGCTAGGTAACAGCTGTAGAATGACCTCCACCTATGTCATATTTGCTGCCCGTGTTCAACCAGGAAGTATAATTATAAACATTTCAAAAACTGTCAAACTGGGGATAAATGGGCAAAATGTTTAGTAAACGTTTAAATATAACCATGTTCACCACATTTTAGTGAAATGTGTCAGCTAACCTGTCATATAGACTTTAATACTTTAGTATCAAAAAGAAAGAAAAAAAGAAAATCAATTTACTATTTTTTACCAATTGCATTGTTCATTTAAAAATAATAAATAAATAACCTGAAAAGTGAACATGTTGCTTTAATTAGTCTACTAGTATCTTGACTACATTTAACTTATGTCTGTAGACTTTAAGGCCAATGAAATTTTGTTTCATAGGTCCAATGAGATTTTGACATTGTCCAGTGGGATTCTAATAGTGTCCAATAGGATTGTGACAGTGTTCAATAGGATTCTAATAGTGTCCACTGTGCTCTGCTCCAGGACAAGCTCTCTCAGCTCAACGTGCCTGACTCCATATGCAGGTGAATCACTGACTTCCTGATGGTACACCAACTGCTGCACCTCCAGCCACAACTCCAACTGATCAAGTTTGTGGACGACACCACCCTCATCGTACTCATCTTGGACAGTGATGAGTGAGGGAGGTGGACCGACTGGTGTCGTGGTGAAGCAGCAACAACCTGGAGCTCAATGCCCAGAAGACAGTGGAGATGATTGGACTTCAGGAAAGTCTCAGCCCCCCTGCCCCCCCTCGCCCTGACAGACTCTCACATAACCACCGTGGACTCTTTCCACTTCCTCGACACCACCATCATTCAGGACCTCAAGTGGGAGCCGACCATCAGCTCCATCATCAAGAAGGCCCAGCAGAGGATGTACTTCCTGTGGCAGCTGAGGAAAGCTAAGCTGCTGGTGCAGATAATGGTGCAGTTCTACACGGCCATCATCGAGTCCATCCTCACCTCCTCCATCACTCTGTGGTACAGGAGCCACAGCCAGGGACAAACAGAGACTACAGCGCAGTGTGCGCTCTGCTGAGAAGGTGATCGGCTGCAGCCTTCCATCTGTCCAGGACCTGTACGTCTCCAGGACTTGGGGACGAGCAGGTCGGATCAAAGCTGACCCTTCTCACGCTGGACATGGACTATTTGAGCCACTCCCCTCGGGCAAGAGGCTATGGTCCATCCGGACCAGAACCTCCCGCCACAAAAACACATCATATAATAAAAGCAGCTATCTATTTGTGCTACCACACTTGCACTACTGTCCAGCCAACCTGTACATTCCTGTATATGGTCTATTTTTCTTTTATTCTTTTATATATTTTGCAACTATTTTATTCATTGTTTTATGTTGCATCTTGCCGCTAAAGGAAGTTCCTGTTTGTGAATTTTCTTCACAAACATGGCAATAAAACTTTTCTAATTCTGACTTTGTCCAACTAGATTCTGACAGTGTCCAATAGGATTCTGGTACTGTCAGATAGGATTTTAATAGTGTCCTATAGGATTCTAATAGTGTCCAATAGTATTCTAATAGTAATATTGTCCAATAGCATTCTGACATTGTCCAATAGGATTTTAATAGTGTCCAATGGGATTCTAGTAGAGTCGAATAAGATTCTAACATTGTTAATTAGGACAAAGAAATATCGGAATAGGAATTTTATATTGTACAATAGGATTTAGACAGGAATCCTATTGTATTTCTTTTGAACATGGTATAATCTAATAAGATTTTTTGACTAGGTGATGAGCTGATCCCCTCTCTACCCGTGTTTCCTAAATATTATGAACAACCCAATTTGTGAGGACCCCTCTAAAATACAGTCAGCACACATAAACACACATATGCGACTTTTCTTTCTTTTTTCCCCCCTCTCTTCAGTTTTAGTTGCGCTAGCCTCCGCCCATTACGGTAATATTGCATCAGAACCACTACATCCGGGTACGTCATCTCTGGTCGTCCCCGTCTCCCGGCACTTTGACAGACTTCGCCACCAGTTTTTCAAAGGTTTTCTCTGCAGGTTTGACTTGTTTGGAGGCTATTATGGCCGAAGAGGCAGTCGTCAACAAAATGAGTGAAATGCAAGTTAACGATGGCAAAAAGGTGATAATATTTTTCAGTTTTAGCTCACGTAGCATGTTAGCGGCTAGCGAACTGTTATAGCTCAACTTCCATTCATGTCACCAGTCAGCGAGCACATATGTGGAGCATGCTTTGCACGATTGTGACCGTGTCTGTTGTAAATGATTGTACATATACAAGTATGAATTAATTCAAATAAGAATAAAGTTATTTATACTCTTTTTAACAGGGAGGAGCCGAAAGCAAAAAGAAGACCAAAGGAGCAGCGGGAGACACTACAGGGAGAGCTGAGGTGTGGAAAGATATTTTAAGCAAGCATCCGGTTGAACCAGAACCTGAATTATCTTTTGTTTGTAATGACAGATGTCAATGTAACCATGCCCAGGCGTCTTAATAGATCAAAATAAAATAGATTCCTCCAATTTATTATTACTTAATTTTTTTTGCCTGTGACTGGACTGATTCTTTCTGTAAGTTAAACATAAGTGGAGAAGTGTGTGTTCTTGGCCGGTGAGGCAATGTTTTTGAGTTTTTTTAATCAGCATTCATAGTGTTTTACTTCATTTCAGCTCTCGCCACCTCCTGAATACATTGAAGAACGCCTTTCATTATATGCAAAGTTAAAAGCTGAGCACGATGCCCTCATAGCAGAGCGGGCCTCAAACCAGAGCAAGCCCATAAAGGTGACCCTGCCTGATGGGAAGGTAGTTGACGCCGAATCCTGGAAAACCACTCCTTACCAGATTGCCTGTGGCATTAGGTATACCTACCAATACTAAGGCATATTGTTTATGTTAGGATAATCTTTTGTAACTTGGCATTTTTATGTCTGTTCAGTCAAGGTCTTGCTGACAACACAGTGATCGCCAAAGTAAACAACGCTGTGTGGGACCTGGATAGACCTTTGGAAGATGACTGTAGCCTACAGTTGCTCAAGTTTGATGATGAAGAAGCTCAAGCTGTAAGTTTAGTTATTAAACCTTTTGAATTGGCCAAGATCTCCATGATTAACACAGACATTATGTGTTTTATAGTGTTCATGCAATTGATTTGAGTGAAAATGATATAGGATCTACTTTTGAAGGACACCACATTTTACTTCACAACAGCCTGATTTTATCTTATTTATATTATTTTATCACACCATTGATGCAGGCCTTTTTGTGCCTGTAGAGTCAAAGTGATGAATTTGAGGCATGCAAACAATATACAGCTCAGAGCTGTGTTTGAAGTGAGAGCGCGATCATAACAAAATCATTTTCATTTGCTCTAAATTGGTTTAGAAAAAGTCCCTCTTAAAATGTAATTAATATAACATTGGTTATATTGATGTTTAACTTGTACTAGATACTTTTTTCCTTACAGCCGTCTTTATGATTTTAGGTTTACTGGCATTCTAGTGCTCACATTTTGGGTGAGGCTATGGAAAGAGTGTATGGTGGCTGTCTCTGCTATGGGCCTCCTATTGAGAATGGTTTCTACTATGACATGTTCCTGGAGAACGCGTAAGTAGTGAAGGTTTGCTATTTTCATGTGGTCTTTTGCCCAGGTGGCTTAAGGGAAATCCAGTGTAATAATGATAAAAAATATATATATCATATTATATATGTATATATACGTGTGTGTGTGTGCGCGTGTGCGTGTGTATAGAGATTATGTGGTCCTTCGTACTCTCTTATTTCATTTATTCAATTTTAGGCATTTTTATTGCCAAAAATTGAATATTATAAAATTTTTATGCCATCTCTATGAAGAAAAGAAGGTTTCGGACCCTTCCCCTAAAAAAACACATAAGTCGTGTTTAGACTAAACCTGGTCCCCTAAACCAGTGCACTTGGGGCCGGCTCGGCCGCTTCCGTTAATGGCGGACTGCGTTTCCGTGCAGGGGTCCTGGCTCGCGGGGGTTTGGTGCGTGAGCAGCTGACATCACCCAAAAGTGACTATGTTTTCTTTATAAATAAAAATCGTACCTGAATTATACTTTTCCTTCATGCTGCCGGGCTCCCCCATTCATAAGTTTACGTTTAGTAAATACACATTTGTGCCGCTGTAAGACGTGGATAAAGATTGCGTTAACAAGACACAGCTTCTGTTTTTTGCGTCAGCTTCTTCTGCTATTATTTCACTTTTCTGCGCCTCTACGCCACGTTTTAACATATATGAATTGCGTTGGGTTTAGATAGTGATGGCTGCCGTATGCACTGAAAAAAATAAAACTTTGTTATTGCTCGTCCAATCATAAACCCGTCCACGCTAAAGTGAGCTGGCACCCTCTGGGAACTAGTACCTCCCACGGCCCCCTTCGGACCCCTCAAACGGGGCGGTACGGTTCCCTTTTATTCAGTAGAAACGCCTCGGACCGTCCTGCTACGCACCGTACCGTGCTAATGGAAACATGACTATAGTACCCCTTTTATTGAAAATGCAGTCACATCTTTTGTGTTTGAATGTACAGATCCATAAAATTGTTCTTATGAAGAAGCTGTTCCCTTGACCTTTTGCAGAAATGGATGCACTTTGTGGGATTTCATTCTGCAGCAAAGCTCACACTGTGCTGTCTAATTAATTCTATAACCTCCATAATGAAGCCTTTTTATGCAAATCACGATTGTGGAGAATGCATTTTGCAAGGATATTTTGACTTTGCAGTTGTTGCTCTAAAGCCAAGGACTTGGTGACCATAAAATAAAATGCAGACAAACAGTAATTTCACAGCTCCTTTGTGATTCATTGTTAGAATTAAAGTAATAATAACACGCTTTTTGCACATTATAACAAACTGTCCCTGTCAATGTGCAGAGGGGTATCGAGCAACGACTTCCCTGGCTTGGAGAACTTGTGCAAGAAAATAATCAAAGAAAAACAACCATTTGAACGACTAGAGATTAAGAAGGAGACATTACTTGAAATGTTTAAGGTATTTTAAATCACTAAATCACAATACCCAGCAAAGTACACGGTTTGGCAATAACGACCATATATTCAACAGTACAACAAGTTCAAGTGCCGTATCCTCAACGAGAAGGTCACCACACCCACCACTACAGTGTACAGGTGAAGAATGGCTTCTGATTATTTTAAATTTTAATATAAGTTCAACTGTGTCATTAAGAGAATAACAAAATGCCTTTCATTTTAGGTGTGGCCCTTTAATTGACTTGTGCAGAGGACCTCATGTTAGACATACTGGGAAAATTAAGGCCCTCAAGATCCACAAGGTAGGCATATTTAGAGGTTTTGGTGTCCTTTTTGACTGACGTTTGTTAATATCGGTTTATATGCTGTGCCCTGGTTGTGTAAAAAGCTTGTTCCTATTTCCAGAGCTCTTACCTTATACTTCATTCCCAGGGGACTGGAAAAAAGTGATGAAAAGGCAAATGTTTTTTTTTCTCCCTCTCTCTCCCTTTCTCTCTCTGTGGTATGCTAGAATTCATCTACATACTGGGAAGGAAAGGCGGACATGGAAACTCTCCAGAGGATCTATGGCATCTCGTTCCCCGACCCCAAAATGCTCAAAGAGTGGGAGAAGTTCCAGGAGGAAGCCAAGAACAGAGACCACCGCAAACTGGGCCGGGTATGGAAAGGGGTGGGGTAATGGGGAAAGGTCATTCAGCAATAAGTAAAATATAAAAAGATGCTGTTGTGTCCCCAAAGTGGGCTAAAACAAAGTAAATGTCCCTAGTGAACGATTATGTTGTTCTAGGTCAATCTGTCTTGGATATTTTTGTTCACTATATACTGGTCTTAGTACCTGTTCTCACACAATAAGCATCTACAAACTTGCTTTGTGATATGATACAAACTGAAAAACAAGGAACAAATATTAAGGGCATGCATTAACAAAAACATACTAAAATGTCTAAATATAAAAAAGATATTGACTATAAAGCAACTATATTTTTAAATGTAGTTTGATCATATAGATGTTATTAAAATTATATATGAATCTTGCTTGCTTTCTTTTTTGAGGATTTTACAGTTGTGGGCTTGTGCATCTTCTTGACACAATTACAGGCTTAGTATTAAGTGGTACTGCCTTTTTAAACTCATCTGGGCAGTCAGTGCCACTCTAAATAACCTGTTTTTGTTTTTCTATAGGAGCAGGACCTGTTCTTCTTCCATGATCTGAGTCCTGGCAGCTGCTTTTTCCTGCCTAAAGGCGCCTACATCTACAACACCTTGGTTGAGTTCATCCGAGTGAGTGCACTCTTTCAATACCCTGAAAAGACCAGCTATGGTTAAACTCTAGAGACTTTTGTTTTTGTGTAGAGTAGAGTTGTCAAAAAAATCCAGATACTTAATGAGTATTAAAGGGAACATATTCTGCTACAGTGAATTTTTGAGCCATGTTCTAACTATATTCCGTCATCAAAAACATATCTGGAGTTGCATTTAACTTCATTCACGCTATTTTAAGGAATGCTGGTTAGAAGATCCTCTCCCTCCAACCGTCAAAAACACTCCCTGCTGAACCCCCTCAATCAATGACGGTTTTTCCGATTTAAGACACTCATCGAAGAATCTTCGGCTGTTCTAAGTCCTTAAATCATCACCAGACTCGTTCTCAGCATTTCTGCCGTCTACACATGTTCACTATAAACTCACTCGTATTCATCATTAATGCATGCTTATGCCTGAATAAGTGCTAAGCAGCCAGTAGGAGACGCTCAAGCTCAGTAAATGCCAGAGCAAACAGCCCAGACACAACTGATCGTTTTGTTTTTACAAACTTTTTTTGTTTTGTTTTTTTTTGTACGTTTTGTAAACATGACAACACTTCTGAAGAGGGACTTAAATTATTCCATTACGAGTTTGAATTACAGTATTTTAAAAACTATGCTGTATTGGTGTTTGGTTGGACCAGGGGTGCCCAAACATTTCTTCCTTGGCAAACCAAAATGAATGTACATTATGCCCAGGGCCAAACCCAATTTTGTGTCTCCGTTTAAACAGTTTATTTGCAAAGAGATATGGCTAAGTTGTCTTTAATTATAATTCTTAATGTTTTTAGGGGAAAAGACTGATTTTGTCTCCTTTGCAACTACTGGCAGTCTTTTCAGCACATAATTTAATAAAAATAGAGACTCTTCACAAAGCTCCTACCCCTTTGAGGGCCAGATTAGGCCCCCATGGAGGGCCAAGTTTGCACACCCCTGGGTTAGAATAGCTCGAAACTCAGAAAGCAGTATTTTGCTTTGCCAACCTTTCTTTCTCTACACAAAAACATCTTTCAACTTTTATTAGTTGAGCAAGAGCCAAAAAGATAGGGAATTATTGAACTAATGTGGTGAAATTGGCTTCTAGAAAAGTGCAGTGTAGTAATTTAATAAACTCTTATCTTGTCACAATGATTACCTGCATAGCAAAATCAAAAATATCTTTTCTCTGACTTTGAAACTTTCATAAAATACAATTATGATGTTTTTGGCACTTGAAGAGTTTTGGCAAGTAAGAGGTTTATGATTTCCTGTTTGTGTCATTAGAGTGAATACAGAAAAAGGGGCTTCCAGGAGGTGGTGACCCCAAATATCTACAACAGCAAACTGTGGCAGACTTCTGGGCACTGGCAGCACTACAGCGAGAACATGTTCTCCTTCGAGGTGGAAAAGGAGACGTTTGCTCTTAAACCCATGAATTGTCCCGGACATTGGTGAGGAAGACGACTACATTCTGTTTGTTATTGGTTTGACGATAACAACATAAAATGTTATAAGACTTGAGAGGTTCTCTGTGAGGATGGATATAATTATTAGGAAGAAGTAGATATTTACAGTTGGACTTATAGTTAATAATTGTTTCATAAGACAGACTCCACACCTCTCCACTCCTGCTTGGCTTCATGGCAAGGTTATTGCTTTCCCTGGAATGTTCCGCAGTATGGTATTAAACTTGTCTGTCTCCATGAATACAAGCAGTAGTGTACCCTCCTGCAGAAAGTTACATAGTGTGCCTCTAATTAATAAAGAAAAATCTGTCCATTATGCCAGCACAAGCTAATAACTGTATCTGCTTCTTGTCACATTGATATTCAAAGTTATTCCAGCCCTTTGGCCTGAAGTTGACAGTTTCTCATTTCCTCTTTGTGCTCCCCAGCCTGATGTTTGACCACCGGCCGCGCTCCTGGAGAGAGCTGCCCCTGCGCATGGCTGACTTCGGCGTGCTGCACAGGAACGAGTTGTCGGGGGCGCTGACGGGGCTCACCAGAGTGCGCCGATTTCAGCAGGACGACGCGCACATCTTCTGCTCCATGGACCAGGTTAAAGACCAGGCTCATGCACTGACATACTCCGCCTCACAGCACTGTCCCAATAAAAGTGTCACTGTCACTTTAATGGTGCACTATGTGACTTTTCTGGCTTTGCTTGGAATGTCCCACACTATGGCATTTAACCTCTAACATAAATACATGTGTTTTAAAGGCTTTACAGCAGTCACATTTGTCACTCACTTACTTAATGTAGTCCCAGCATCCTAAATATTCACCACGATGAGTTTATAAGCACTTTTCATGTTTTGCCATCCCAGATAAAGCTAACAAACATTAGCATGCTAACGCCGCACTTGCTCCTTCTTGGAAAGTAAAATGCGCATTAAATAGATGCAGAGAAGGGTTCTTTTTTCCCCCCAAATAGATACTTTTACAATAAACCTGTACTGGAGCAAAACTGATTTTGTTTTATGACACACAACTGAACATGAACTAGTTCTGTTTTTCATGTTACAAAAAACAGTAAAAATCAGGTACAGCCCTTTTTACAACCCTTTTAATTAACATTTTTATATCACAGTTGTTGTTTTTTTACAATTTAGTTTTTATCATGATTCATGCACACTTATTATATTATATTGCCTTGAAGATGTAAGTAAAGGTAAATAAAGTGTTGTTTTTCTTCAGAAGGCTTTTCTGTAATTGTTTAAATCAACATTTACTCAGAAGCTGTGCTGTGTGTCGTCATAGAATCTGTGTGTATTGTCAGAGGATTAGGATCACCGTTCAGTTTTTATCACCTTATCACCAGCCCAATCTGAAATGCGTAGGAGTTCTGTTTTAGTGGTTAATAAAATAAATACATTTCCAAAAGTATGCCACTCTAGTTTTACCAACTATGACTATAATAGCAAAACCATTTATTGGAAGGGCCAAGCACTAAACACTTATCATGTTTTCTCAGTTTTGATTGAGTGACTGAATCTAGTGGTTGTGCTGACAGGAGGCACGGCTCATACTGATAGTCTTTTGGATGATGAAAGTAATATAATTTGTTTTTATGCCTCGTCTCACAATTTTATCACTCCTCTTCTTATTAACAGCTGTAGACTACATTATTCAAATATTTCTTGAGCTTCTGAACAGTTTCCTCCTTTCAGTCTTTCAAGATATTTTGAAGTATCTTTATTTGAATGAAGGAAACAAATGCTGAGAAATTTAGAACCTTATGCAAATATCTTTTTATTCATTGGCAGGGAGATAAAGTCATTTTGCAGTCGGCATCAGCGGGAATTTTTTAACATTTCGTTTTCTCTGCAGATTGAGGAGGAGATCAAAGGCTGTCTGGACTTCCTGCGCACTGTGTATGACGTGTTTGGCTTCACGTTCAAACTCAATCTTTCTACGCGGCCAGAGAAGTTCCTTGGAGAGCCACAAATCTGGGACCAAGCAGAAAAGGTAATGATGAATGAGAATACTCTGTGGTGAGCTGATCAGATTGGAAATGCTGGAGGTAGTCTTCAGACACGGACAGGCAGCAACTGGGGAGCGAGTGATTTGAAGGCACAAAGGGCGTTTATATTGTAATGAACAAGTCCCATTCGGCTTCTTTTCTGAGGCAGAAATTGGTCCCCTGTCCTCCTGAGAGTCTGCATCTCTGTTATTAGTATCTGCTTTGGCTGTCAGATAAAACGAGTTCTCAGAGCCGAATCTTTGCCTTTATTGTTATACTCTTACATTGTGTGCATTGTCTGAGCTGCTTTAAGATGGCAGGTAATATTTAGAATGAATTTAAACAAAGTAATGATACGAGCAACAAAATTACACTGAGCAATAAGATGTCTTTATTGGTTTTTGCCCCCAGCCTTTTAATAAAACGGCTAAAATCTCATGAGTAAAAGTAATGAATGAAGGGGTAGATCAGTAGTTGATGAAATTAAAGTTTCGATAATAACGATAATGCTTTACATTTGTATTGCGCTTTAAATTTTTGACAAGCATCTTAAAAACGCTACACTTAAGTCATTATTTGTTCTCATTAGTTCTCTTTACTTCTGTAGCCACAACTGCCTTGGGGTAGACGGATAGAAGCAAGGAACCTTCAGTCACTTACTCACTCATTCATAAATCAAATTTATACATAGGAAGGTGGCTGAAGTGTCGTGGTTGGAGCTGGGATTAAACCTCAGGCTGTTCTTAGTGCAGGCAAATGCTTTAACTGCCAAGCCACTGCTGCAACATATTAATCAGGGAAAAAGTTCAAATCTAAATTCGTAATATTTAGTGATCACAACGAGGGCCGCTGTGGCTCAGGTGGTTGAACTGTCATCTTCTAACCAGTTACATTTTTTCTCAGCCAAACCTGAAATAACGTTTGTGCCTGTACAAATTAATCTGCAGTGGTGATGAATCAGTGATGAATGTTTGCTTCCACAAAAGTGCCAATTTAGACTCTCAAAAAAAAAACTGTAAAACACTTGGAATGCGTGGCTTGTCTCCATCATCGCCTCATTAACTCCCACAAATCCATAAAGTATGATTGAAAGTCACACTTTACAGTTCAGTGATTAGTTAAAGATGGTAATTACACTATGACTTTACATTTACTTTAATACTTACACTGAGATCATCAATGTCTACTCTGATTTTAGCAACTTGAAAACAGCTTAAATGAGTTTGGTGAAAAATGGGTGCTTAACCCCGGCGATGGAGCGTTCTATGGACCAAAGGTAAGCGATAAACCTCACGGGGGATTTATTTAAACGGTAGGCATTTTTGCTCAAGAATGTTGCCCTTTCTTTGTAGATTGACATTCAGATCAAGGATGCCATTGGTCGATATCATCAGTGTGCTACTATTCAGCTGGATTTCCAACTGCCAATCCGCTTCAATCTCACCTTTGTCAGGTGTGCCTTTGGAAATCTGGGATAGAATGTAGAGTGCTCAGACAAAAGGAGATGCCAGAAATACCAGAAATGTCTGTTTTGTGTCTTGTAGCCATGATGGAGACGACAAGAAGAGGCCCGTCATTATTCACAGAGCGATCCTGGGGTCAGTGGAGAGGATGATTGCCATTCTGACTGAAAACTACGGAGGCAAATGGTGTGTGTGCTCTGCAGAGGTTCAGCACTGATAATAGTTTCCAGATCAGACTTGGAGGGCTGCAGCTCTGTGAGGGAGTAAATATTTGTAGAGGTCACCTGATCTAAATAAAGCCCTGTTCTGTTTCAGGCCTCTGTGGCTCTCTCCTCGCCAAGTGATGCTGGTGCCAGTGGGACCAACCTGCGAAGAGTACGCCCAGAAGGTACGCACCTCAACTGCCGCTTACTTTCTGCTCTTTATCGCTGCTCCTTACTGTCTCACAGACTCTGCCGTATTGGCTGTTCTATACTAATTCATGACATGGGCAAAATACTTAGTAGATACTTCAGGAAGCAGTATGTTCTTAGTGTATGTTGCATATGACCACTAACTTAAACAGATTACTTATTATAGTAAGTAACAGATTACACATACATTTATTACTAATCTAGTCTTTTTTTCTGGTTTTCATTCTTTTTTTCGTTTAAGAAATATGAAGAATAGCCAAATTAACTTATCCTTTTGTGTTCTGTTTGGTGTGGCAGGTTCGACAGGAGTTCCACAATGCAGGCTTCATGAGTGACGTAGACCTTGACCCCGGCTGTACTATGAACAAAAAGATCAGGAATGCACAGTTGGCCCAGTACAACTTCATCTTGGGTTAGTGCCACCACCTGTCTATCTGACCACTACTTTCTGTTTTACCTGTAGTCTGTGTGTGTACTTGATCGATCCTCACGCCGCTGTGTTCTTGACTCATGGCAGTGGTGGGAGAGAAGGAGAAGACCAGCAACACAGTGAATGTACGCACCCGAGACAACAAGGTGCACGGCGAGCGCAGCGTGGAAGAGTGCATCGAGCGACTAAAGAAGCTCAAAACCTCCAGAAGTCGGAACGCCGAGGAAGAATTTTGATTATGTTTGTCAGTGATTGTTGTGGGTCTGGTAACTATATTTGTCACTGATCAGCATTGAATCTGGATGTGGGATGAAGGTAAACTGTATTTTTCCAAAGTAATGAACAAATGCAACAATATTTTTGTTTTTGCTCTCATAAATGCAGTGCTGTAAAATGCATTGTACATAATATGGTGATGCTTAAAAATCAGCAGCTTCTCAAATGATAACTGTATGATTTTATAACTTGTTACAAGCTCAGTACAACAAAGGGAATGGTTGTAGAAGTGTCAACTATTTGAGTGTCTGTAAAATCAGGGAAATTAACAATTTACAGTTGCAAAATAAACCTTTTCATGCCAATACAACACGTCTCTTTTATTACTTTTTCAAGTTCTTGTGATTTTCCTGGTTCACCAGTTCAAACCTTAAGTCATTAAACTGCTTTCAGTCAAGTTGAATTGAGTGTCAAATTCGAAAAATAAGATGGAAAGTTCAACCACGTGCTCGTGGGCCAACTGCTCGTCACACACTTAATGAACAAACACTGCTCACAGCTCCAACCCCAATCTGATACCCAGAATAAGCCTGAACTAAGTTATATTCCTGCTTGAATACAGACTTTATAATAGTTTCCTCAATTAAAGCTAGACTGTGATTCAGTTGTAAACATAATGCTCGCCACTAGTGGGCACTGTTTCTTTACACAAAATGAAGGTTTAGAGGGGCCGTGCTATCAGTTGCACAGGTTAATAAAAGTAGCCTATAAATGTCTTGCAAAAGGTTCGTTTTGGAAAGGAAAATGCCACAAAATTTCAGTCAAGTGGAAAACCCAGAAAGAAAAATTTTACTCCTAAGAAACTTTGAAAACACGCACACGTTAGTTGAAAGTTCCATTAGACCTATAGGCCTTTATTTACAAAAAACAACAAAAGTAAGTTATTACACCATAAATACTTTTTGAATTGGTATCCTTTTTCTGAATTCTTGTTTTGTGGGCCTTGGAACTATCCTTGGGCTTCAAACCATTTACAACACAATTATATAACAATTATAATATTGTTACATATTATTTAGGTGTATGTTACGAATATTCTGAATGCAACTTTTGGCTCAGCATGAGATCTCTGTACTCCAGTGTCTTATAGCATAAATAATAGAAGAACAAAAGGCACGCTCCTTAATCCTTGTTTCCATTTTGACCAGTAGGTGGAACAGCTGACCAAGGATTCCTCTGTTCAGGCCAGGGGAAAACTCTAGGGCTGACGTTGTTAAAGTGTGGGAGAGAAAAACATTTTGATAAGGGGTTAATGAAAGAGTCAATGGAGTGGGAGAGAGCAGCAACAGGCGGAAATCTCGTGGGACCTGCTCGTCTCCGCTCTGCAGCACGTGTGAGTGAATCCCCCTGTACGCTCCACTGCAAACCTGCAGACGAGGGGTCACGACGCTCCGCTGCACTCCGCGAAGCCCCTTCAACTGACCCACTGTGCGCCTGCCTTTTAAGTCAAACGTGTTGGAGTAAGTCGCGACTTCTTGAGGTCACATCAGAAATTTGTCCTTACCTCACAGTCACACTATTATTTCGGAAAAGGGGGGCATTGGGCATACGATAATTCTACTTTTAGATAGCAGTTTACTATACTTGTATAATTTGCTAGACCAATTTAGTGAAATATTGATATAGTAGGCTAGTTGTGTCGTTCCATTAGATAGAATAAAGCCTAAAGGTGCACTATATAGTATCTGTCACTTGCTTCTCCAAATGAAAATATAAATGCTTTGCCTGGAATGTCCCTCAAAATGGCACTAAACACATCATCAAGTGTTTTTACCATAGTAATGCTTTGAAAAACCTTTTGACCCTGAGCAGACTCCTCTCCACAGATCTGGTGTCACATGCTTGTCTGCACAGGGATGAATCTGTCCAGACAGAATAAAACATGTGGCATACCTTCCATCAGAAAAGGTACATAGTGCATCTTTAAAACATCCCAATAAGCTTAATTTAGTTGTTATTGTAATCCATGGTATATAATGTTTTGAATATAAGCTACTTTTACTTCTATATGTTTGTCTACTTTTGGAGACAGAAAAACATCCATTTGAGTTGCTTGAAGTTGCCTTACAATCCAAGAGAACTGGTTCAAGCCGTGCTGGAGGCAATTGTGTTATCTGGTAGATATTGAACTACTAGAATATGCTAAAGTGGATGGACATAATTGCTTCAGCTCTACATCATGTCTTGTTGATGTGAACAATCAGCAACCAAAGTTCATATTTCATTACATTAACCTAACTACCTCTTGTTGCATCTAGACTCTATTGGGATTCTTTTGTCCTGAAAAATACAATGTGCAGTAAATACAGTGTTCATTCATTAATTTTCTACTGTTATTCTCACATTCATTCACAAGGGATAATTTAGAGTTGTCAATTAACCTACACCAGGCATGTCCAAACTCAGGCCCGGGGGCCAAATGCGGCCCTCAGACCAAATTTTCTTGGCCCTTAGGCTTCCTGGTGAACTGACCCACATTGTCCTGATAAGTATTAATTACAGCACATTACAGATTTTCTCCAATTCTAACCTAAATAACTAACATTTTGGTGCAATACAGACCTGATGTTAAGGCACTGAGACTGAATGTAGATGTGGTGGCGCTTAAAACATCAGATAAATGCAGCTTTTTTTTACGTTTTGCGATTGATTTGTGGCCCTCCGCTTGGTTTATATTTCAATATGTGGCCCTCGATGGAAAAAATTTGGACACCCCTGACCTACACAGTCATGTCTTTGGACGGTGGGAGGAAGCCAGAGAACCCGGAGAGAACCCATGGTAACACGGGGAGGACATGACTCCACCCAGAGAGATTGTGTGATAATGGTCTGGACAATCTCTTTACTGGGAGGCAAGAGCTCTAACCGCTCTGACTACAATGTGTTATCATTATTTTATTTATTGTGTGTCAATAGGACTATTCCCAGAATTATTTGCGGTTTGGTTACACATTCACAAACTATTGCATTGCTATTTGGGCTTGTTTTTCTAATGCCAGTGGTAAATGAACACTTCGTTCTCGATATATTTTGAGGACACAATAAATTGCAAAATAGTTAAATCAATAATTGAACATATAATGGTATTTTCCCCACAGTCTTTGATCACACGTTGTACAGTTAAAGTAGTTTTTGTCATCATGTGTGTATTTTCCCTCACCATGACGACCAGCAGTAGTCACCATCGTTGTTCATGTGGAGCGTTTTTCCCTGACAGTTCCAGCCAAACGCCCCGCTCCTCCCACGTTGCACATGCTCATACTTCCCCTCCCTCTGCCTTCTCATCCCAGAGTCATGCTGTTTCTGAACCAAAGAAATGCATATTTGAAAGCAGACCAACCACTTTCTCCTCTGTCCTCTCTGCAACAGCCACCGGCACACCAACCAAACTGCAGCCCCTTCTGGCCCATTACCCCACACATAAATGCCACCGAACCCCAAATTATGGTGAGCCGCGTGCAAAGTTAGTTTTGCTTGGGAAAACCGAGCTGCCATCTTTAATATCATAATGTTACCAAATTATATGCTTCTAATTGGGAACCGTTTGATCACCCGACTCCAGCATCTGGAAAGCTAGCGTGTGACCTTAGCATGCTTTTTTCTCATCTCCTAAAGTATGACCTTTGCTTCTGACCCGGCATAAATTAAGCAAACCACTTTACACTGAGGGGAGGGCCTCGCCACCAGTCACACCCTTCATGTAGCCAACAGTAACATTTGGATATGTTTCACGAGACGAGGCTATGATGTAGGTCTCGTGGATGGGCAAATACAATACAGCTGCACGTCAAAGTAGCAACAGTTTTCAGTATTCTTCTACGACACATCTAGTCTAACGACTCTTGTATTGTCATGATCACATCGACTACCTTTGTACTCAACAAGCAAAGCATAAAACTTATATTTTGTTTATTTCATTCACCACCAGAACATTTTAAGACATTAATTTCAATGCTAAAGGTGTCATACCCAACTATATTTCTTTTAGTTTAGTAGAGTGTATATATGTATCTTTGTTTTTTATAAATTGCAAAACCGAAAGAAAAAGCGATGTGCTAAAGGACTTGTGATAGCTAGAGACGAGTTAGATAAATTTAAATAACTACTACCCTTTTTTTCACGCTTTGAAAATGAGGTATCCCAGCTTTAAATTGTTTTCTTCTTCAGGTCACTGCTGTCCATTTTGTCATGATATAATGTGGACATTAGGCCTACTTGATTAGGCATAAAGACAGTTATGAAAGAGTTAAAAGACTAACTAACTAAAAGTGTGTGTGAAACCAGGCTTAACATTAAAAAAAAAACTGTGATTTGGATATCAATCCTTGGCCAACACATTTGTGTTTATTTCCAAGTGTATGGGAGATCCAAGCTTTGCCCTGATAAAACACTTTTCCTCCTAAATTCACTCCCTAGCACACCCTGACGTTGACAGTATTATTTAACAGGTGTAGAAAGTTCAACAGTGTCAGATTACAGCAGTAGTAAAAGTAAAATGGACTTTAATTAGCTCCTGACATCTTAAAACCTGTGCCGTTTTCACCATGCTTTCTGGAGTTGGTGTTTCTGTGCTAATTCTCTTCTCATTGTTGTAAAAACGAATCAGCCCTAAGACACAGGTCCCTGGAGTTTTATGCCAGTGTTTGTTTGGATTGGCTCTACAGTGGTTCATGGTAAGACTAGCAGCCTCATTACAACATGACTAAAGCCTCTGCTCTGCCTACAGGAATAACACCTTTTCCTTAATTTGCTGGAGAATCAATGGAGTTGACCACACTTTCCACCCAACTCAGCAAACACTTGTGTGCAGGTACGTACACTGTATGCATCTCACTCCTAATCTCTTGTCAGTATCTTGCAAACAAACATATATGACCGTCCTTTTGGGATAGCCTCGGCAAATCACCCCTCCCTCTAATGTGGATTGTTGTTGTTTGTGTTCACAAACTTGTATTTAGTATGCTTATTCACATTGTCGTATTCAGACAGTGATCTGATCATGAACCAGAGTACTTTTGTTGCAGCGTACTTTTACTTCTGCCTGCTTGAGTGATATATTTAACAGAGTAACAGTAGTAGTCAAAATCTTCCCACTGTAAGTCTGCGATTGACAAAAGCTTCATGTTGATAAAATCTTTAAGATATGATTCCATTTTTCAAATTTTTGTATTTTTTAATCTAAAAATATTAGATTTTGTGCATTACTTAAGGTTTTGTCCTTGTAATTACATTAACTTCAAAATATTAATCAAATGTTTTGCTACTTACATGAGTAGTAGTTTTTCCAAATACTTTTTTTTACTATTTTCTGAGCAATTTCTTGGACCACTACTACTACTTACTAATTTTATTTTGAAATACAGTACTCTTACTTAAGTTTTTGTTTTTAAGTCAGTAGAGGATGGGAAGAATACTTTTTGTTGAAAAATGCTTTTATTTCAGAATAGTGAATGCATGCATTAACGTTTATTCTGTAATGTACCCTGTTACATGGTCCAAACAAAGTAGTCAGTTCTGGATACGACTTTTACAGTAAGTTGCTGTATAGATTAGTGAAAAAAACATGTTTATGTTTTATTGCACCAACTGTAATGACATTTATTTATTCATCACTATTAGTAAAGTAACAAAGCTTTCGCTATGAGATGTTAAAATGTCCGGTGCAGATTCTAAGAATTTGCCTTGGCGTTTCCATTTCCCCGACTGAAGAGGAATACATAGTTAAACTTCCATCTAAATATCTTAACAAATCATTGGTACTGAACAGCAAGCTAAAGTGACTTCCCTCTAATCTTTATTCAACCACCATAACCTCTACTCAGGCTATTTTCTGACACATGATATATTTCTTAATCCGTTTGGCTCAGGCTAATTCCAGTGCAAGAGTAGATCTGTGAATTCCCGCTCTCTCACCAGGCTTTAGTCTCTTCCTTATATGCAGCGACCAGATGTTTAGGCTGGAAGTTGTTCACAGAGCAGAGCTCTTTTGCCTGTACGCTTGCTATTGATCTAACTTTTTTCTCTTATATAGTAGGAGCAATTTCAGCTCTTTATTCTCTGGTGGTGGTTTACTCAGCGGTAGGGGCTTCTGTTACTGACAATGCACCCCTGTCCGATGGACCTGATGGAGCTGAGTAAATCTCTGGCCTGTGGTGCTAATAGGTAGCGGTACAAAATCAGAAGTGGGACCACCCAGGAGCAGGAGCATCAAGTCAGATGTAGCGTGCAGCACTGTAGAGCCATCCTGGGACATTAGAGTCCCCCACCCCTCCGTCTCACACACACCATCTCAAACTCGCTCTCTAAGCAACACAGGAAAGGCCCGTCTGGCATTCACTGCGCACTGATTCATATTTGGCACTTCCATAAAGGTTCCGAGCTCCTGCAGTTGTTTTGGGCGTTTTGTCGACCATTTTCGCTCCCCAATGGCCTTTTTGGAAAAACCTATAAACATTTCAAGCCAACAGGAGCATGTGCCTCTCTCCCACATAAGGATCTTTGGACGTCCTTTCAAGAAGTGAGTGAGAGAATTTGTTCCATGTACAAATAGGGAACATTGGAGCGTATTGAGCGGGCTGTGAGGAGAGGTGTGAAGGTGGCTGTATGTGGGGCCTCTTTCTTTGTATAAAGGCAGATGAAACACAAGCAGAGCTGGAAGGGTGGGGATGTGGACCTTCCAACACACAATATGCAGCGTATTGCTCAATAACAAGGCCCAAGTCCCTGTTGTAGCATAACAACAGTGTACCTTAAGAGGAGGCCCCTGAGCTGTGAGCACGAGGAAACCCAACAAACCCCCACTGCTGCGTTTCCTGTCGGGAATATGAAGCATGAACTGGAACCTATGTGTTTTTGACTTGCACATCCTGCATTCAGTTGAAGTACAGCTTTGTAAAGTATTTCATGGCAAAGGGCATCAATTTGAATTTGTTGCAGTTTTTGATTGGGTTTACAATTAATTTGTGAAAATCAAGATTATGTTCTCATTTAAACGACTTCACGAGTATTAACATTTGAGAGGTTGCTGAAATAGCAAAATTCCAAAGAATGGGGTTTGCAGATTCGTAGGCCCCATGACAGACACGGAAAATATTTCTTGCAGTGGAAATTGCCTCACTCAAATTACTTAGATTTTGATTCTTAAGAACTCGCAATCAGACATCATAAAGTGACCGTTATCTACAAAATCCAGCTTAAGAGTAAACGAAACAACTACTGATTAAAAAAAAAAAACACTGTACAGTTCTGGGGTGCCATAACTCAATTTTTTTGCGTTAACTGCAAATATTTATGATCAATCTTATATTGTGTGGTATGGTCTCCTCTATCTATCTCAAAACAGCGTTTTAAGCACCAAATTCAATCAGCACGTTCTGGTCATTTTTAAAGATTTCATAGAAAATTTTAAAAAGATGACTTACTCACTGAAAAATATATCTTTTTCTGATTGATGGAAGAATGTTTTGTTATGAGTCTGGCAAAAATAGTCTTACTCCCTTTGCGGACCTAATTAGACCTCCCAGAGGACCAAGTTTGGCCCACGGGCCCCGCTTTGGGCATTCCTGCTATAGTTGAATGAACGCCAGATTTAGTAACTTAACATCTTAAAATCTCCATTGGTACACCCTCCACTTACCTGTCTATTCACACAACAGTTAAGATAAGCAAGAATTTGTGTCTGATTCCTTTTTTTTTTTTGGTTAAGTTTATGTTTCCTGTAACATACTTCCAGGATGCAGATTTTTTTAAATGTAGATTGTGCTTTGGTTTTGTTGCTTTCGTCAGATGTTTTTCCCCTGGATTTGCAACTCAAGAAAAATTGTGTTTTTTGGGCTGTGCGTTACTCCCTTTTATCTTGTCTCTGTCTTACAGCGTCTGACAATTTATCATTTTTGAACCTGCTTGACACTGTGCATCAGATCGTGAATGTGAAGCCCGCCTGGTGCACTCCTCACATGTGTCTTACAAAGGCAGACCTATGCAGAGGGGATGAATCAGGCCTCTTGTGTCAGTGCGCAGGCTGCCGTTTGTGGTGTTTGTGGTGCCTGATGTGTTAGCAGAGAAAACAGCTCTGAGGCCAGGCCTGAGCGCCGGGCTGACCACTGACCACTGCAGCAGGAAAGAGAGAGAGAGCGGAGATGTCTGTGAGGCCTGTATATCACTGAGGCAGAGTTATGGAGTGTGAATTCAACTGTGGTTTTAAGTAAGTAACGTGTGGTTTAATTTACACACATGAAAAATTATTTATGGATTACTTTTCTGATTATACACATAAAACTACTGGTGCATTTTTTAAATAAAATGGGATAACACGCTTTCATGTGGCATAAGTAAAAAGCAAACATTATGGCAACATGTTGACTTTGTATTGTTTTGGTTCTTGCCTGCACCCAAATTTTGCCCTGTGTCTGGTGTATAAAGCACAGGATTAGGTTTACCATGTATGCAGCTCATGGAAGGATTTTTTTGTAAATATTTTAGTGTATTTTCTAGTCACAAGACTAAAATGTGAATAGTGAATAATTTCATTACTACAAGAGAAATGCTTGATATCAATACAGATTTTGATAATGTGATAATAAACATATAATAGCTCTGATAAAGATCCAGATTCTTCTTTAAACTATTCAGGAAAAAATACCTGCAGAAATAAATAAATGCCTGTCTTATTTATATATTTTCTGCAGTATTGACACCTGTTCACATGAGTATCTAGATGATATTAGTTTTAGCATTGATTATTATCTAGATAATAATTGTTTTTATAGTTGTTTGTAAGCATAAAAACAGTTGTTGTTCAATTTTGTTGCTGAATGCAGTGAGTTTTCCATAGCAGCATTGGTGTTTTCATAAAGTGCAGTGGAAGTTTCCATTTGATTTTCATTCTGTTTTGGCCATTAGCTCTCTAAACTGAGCTAATACAAAGGTCCCCTGTTCTGTCCTCACTAGATTATATGACTGGTGACAGATGTGCACCTGCAGCTCTGAAACCACACCGCACACCTGCCAGTATTTACCCATAGCCAAAATATACTGTTGATTGTAAATGCATCACTTCAGTCTGAACAATCTTTACACTCTGAGTAATGAAATGCTGTTAATAGCCCAACAGTTCGCGACGTCTACATCTAATGCAACATGACATGACGTTCCGCCCAAAGGTGACATCATACTTTTAAATGTATGACTTCATCCACTCTCTCGCTGTGTTGGGCTGCCAGTGGCCTGGCCTGGGTCGTAATGTTGTTATGGGAGAGGCGACTGCATTCAAACAAGCCTCAACAAAAGGCCCTCTTGTCCCAGTGTCCACATCTGTCCAGGACCACCCCACTAATTACCAGGGTTAGGCTGGGATTGACAGCCTGAATATGAAACTGTCAGTCTGTCAGTGGGAAGGACACTTTGTGTGACTCACTGTAGAGGTGAAACAACTCAGTCTTTATGTGGAGGTGGTAGCTCCGTAGCATTTGGATTCAAACAGATCTTTAAACTTTGACTGTAGTGACAGAAAAATTATACAATTATTCTGAAGATAACTTCTTTGTGAGGTACAATTACTAAAATTTATGCCACTCCACTATTTAGTAATGTACACGTAAAAAAATAGGACAAATGTAGTCTCAGTTTGTTAAACAAATACTGTATATGCCAGTGTTTCTCAAACTGTGGTACATGTACCACTGGTGCTATGCAAACTTCTTCTGGTGGTACCTCTTCAGTTGTAATGTTAACTTCATTTAGAGTACATGTTATTAATTGTTTGCGCTTCCTTTTGTACATTTTTAGTTAAAACTATACTGTGGCAATGGGGTCCTAAGACCTGGTTTATTCAGACCTGAAATAGTCTTGTTATAAACCCAATTTAGATTTGGTGGTACTTGGGGTAAAAAGTTTGAGAACAGTATATGCTATCCACATTGTTTACTTTGTAAATAAGTAGTGTTTGTAACACTCAAATGGAGGATATAACCAGTTCACATATGTTTGCTGTGCAGTCATTTAAGGTGAAAACTGAGCCTTAATCATTTTCCAGGCAAGGCCTTGGATTGTGGTTGTGGAAATGTTCTGCTGCAAATCCATCACCAATGATCTTTTCAGATGGAGGCAGTCCTCTGGGTCCAGGACTACAGCTGTATTGTCAGACATAAAACCTAAACAAACTCCTCTGACAAGATGGAGAGCTGTGCAAACAGCAGATTAGAGGGAGATGAAAGAAAGAGGAAGCTCTCAGGCACAAGCTGCCAGCACTTTGTAGTGTCTGCTACTGTATCCATATATGCACGTATGATGGGACGAGAAACTTTAATGTTCTTAACGACTTTAATGAGACTGATTTCTGTGGGACTTAAAATTTGAATTCAATACAAAGCTGATCTGCAGATTGGAGATGCTCTCCCACTGCCCAAAAGTCTCCTGTTTGAAGCCCTTTATTAACTTTGTTATGGTTAGGTTATCGTGTACTTTATTGTTGCAGTAGAGAAATTATTCTATATAACAATGAACACTGTGGAATATTTTATTCACTCATGGCGTATCACTTGGTTTACAATGGCTCTTAGGATGAATGAGTGCAGATAGACCCGTATGGTACATTGTTGACTTGTTGTGAGGACGTGGTTGTCAGCTCTTCCCAGGACTTGGACCAATGAAAGGATGCACAGTGGTCTCTGTGATAGCTCCTCCTCTTTGGTGAGGCGACAAAGGGCCCATCGTGTTGTTTGGTTTGTTTGTGTGTAGCCCCCACAGGCAGGGCTCCATCACACTCTGCGCTCTCACACTGGCCGTTGCTACACGACGGCGGCTGGCATCCTGGAGATGAGCTGCTGCTCTGGAAGTGGAGGACCCCTGCCTGCGCCTGTGGACCACTGTGACACGGAGACCTGACAGCTCGGCTGCCTTGCCCAAGGACACGCTGTCACGGAGGTATAATAACAGCTAGTGATTGGCCCACAGCCGACCACAATACTAGCCCCCTGCGCTGTTAGAAAGGGCTCGACCACAAAGAGACAGCCAACAAAAGAGCCATGTTAAATTAGGCATTTAATTCAACACTCGGTCACAGGGGCAAAGTAATCAGGGCGAAATTGAAAAAACATATTCAAAGAACAAGCACACAGAGTGTCAGATAAGGCCACATAAACCACTTGTGGATCTGAAAGGCAAGAGTACCTTAGGAAACTTATTATGAATATAATGAAGGAACAGATAATAGTGACGGTATCTCACATCTGAGCTCCAGGTGCTCAGCTAATTTAGCTTCTCTGTGCTGAAGGAATACAGTATTTTAAGCGACGTTTCCATTATCAGAACATAATGTTTTTATATTATGACCATCTAGCACTTCATTTATACACTTTTTAAGTGTACTGCATATTGTGAACTTGCTTGTATATGTTTAAGTTTAAAGATGACATTTATGAAGTCGTCCGTAGGCAGTCGTCTCCTCACACCAGACTTCTGTAGCGGCACAGTGCTAATTTTGAGTGCAGTGTTGTTTTATGATTTCATTACAAGCACAAAGCTGGGAGGTGGTATCACTGGGGGTTAAGGCACGGCTCTCTCCTGGAGGTTGTCGAGCGGAGGGTAATTACAGGGAGGGGAAAGCTCGTCAGAGTCACTGGAATTCACTGGGATTTATTCAGTAGTGAAAGGATTCCTTGTAAGCCTTAAATAAATTTTAATTGCAGTAAGCTGTCGAACACAAGAGACCCCCTTTGGATTGTCTGAACCCCGGAGAGCTGGGAACTTTGATTAGATTACACAATAAGACTTGAGAGGTATTAGGCAACCAAAGGGGTCCCGATACCACTTTATAGGAGAACTATTGCTTAAGGGCAAATACTGCACACTTGAACAACAATGTGCAGTTTAGCATTAAAGCGACTCTGAGGTTTTTGAATATCTTACGTGCACAATCTCCAAATAAGAATAGATCCTGACATTGAAAGTTTAATCTCATAATAAATTGATGAGGTGAAATGGAATTGAGAGACAGTGGAATGCATGTTTCCAATATCCTGTGGCAGAACCGCCTCCTGCCCTCATGATGCGCTTGTCAAGTCATGTCGAGGTATTTATAGGTTTGATTTTGCATCTTTCTTCCTCTATTTTATCACCAGGTCTAGTGCATGTGTCAGGGTGGATCTTAGAGCTTTGCCATTTCTTTTGTATCTTAGTCAGTTTTTCCTTTTATTGTGTGTTTTCTAGTCTGTGATGTTTAGGAAAAAAAAAAGAAGAAAAAAAAAATAAAACAAATATGATAAAACAAAACACAACTACAAGCAATGCAGAGTTCAACTGGAAATGCCCAAATTATGAAGCTCCTCATGTTCAAGGATGCATTTGTTTAAAGGTGCATTTCTCAGTGAAGCTGGTATTGCTTTGCAAGGGATGTTTTGGCATTGAACTTTTCTACTGTGCATTCAGGCTCGCCTCTCTACAGATCTGACCTAAAATTTGGCCTGGTGGCGTCACTTGCTTATCTCCATGGAGATAGGCCAGTTAATTACAATATTTTGTAGCATGCAAAGCAAAATAACTTCTCCATGGAGCCAAGCAGGTGGTGGACCCTCCATTAGAAAAGTAGTATTTATCTGAACTATTAAAGGTACACTAATAGTGTGTGTTCAAGTTTTTACTGAATTCCATCAACTCGCACTCCTTTCAAGGCAAACGGAAGACGTCTTTGGTATTGGAACAAGCAGATAATGAAAAATGCATTCTCTGCAGCGATCACTTCATATTAGGGAAACCTGTTAGTGTTAGCTTTTCAACAAGGGAATAAAGGCTACTTGTGTCCATCAGGTATGAATGGATATCCGCTGTTGCAATCTCAAATAACTTCAAAACTCCATTCAGGTTCCGTACACATTCGTTGATAAACAAATAATCCCTCCATAGGTTGCGTTTACATTCTAGAATTTGAGAATGTCATAATCTCAGATGGAGGCAGGGGTCTGTGTAAAACAATGGGTTTTTTATTGTTTTTGAAGAAATACCCAAAATCTCATGACTTAAATTCTCTTTATCTGACAACAATCACGTCTTTGATGGTGAATAAAGGCATCAATTTCTGAAGCCATTGTGAAAAAATAATTAGACTTTTGTTTATTTTTAGTGACTCGAAAGGCATTGAACTTTGTGCCGCTTTTGCTTTCATGTGGATAGGCCAAGTAATTACAGAGATATGAAACATAAACCAGGTCAACAACTCTGCAATCTTAAACAACTATTTTACCATAGAATTCTCATCTCACATTTAAACCATAGGGATTCTAGAATGTTTTGACCCTAACCTATTGGGGAGTAAATATCTCACTTGTTTAGATTTAAAATGTGTCTGCTTATCAAACTAGACTAGAATCTGACATTACTCATTCAAAACAAAAGAAAATGTATTAAAACTATGTGTCAGCTAGACCCAGCTTTTTTCATAATCAGTCGGCATCAAGTATGTATCGCATGTCATTATGTTTTGAGAAAAGGACTAGGACGCGTTTGAAAGAGCCGTGGTCAGGTGTCTGCAGAGGCACTAATCTGTCCTCAGCACTTTCTCTGGAGTTCAATGGAGCAGACGTTTTGGGCGGACAGGCAAAGAGAGATGGATGCGTCCAAAGAGTGAGAGGGGTGGAACCTGAAAGGCAAATTAATACCTGCATGTCGACTTTCACTTTTCTAGCTTGTTCAAGGTCAACTGGTGCTTTGGCCCAATCAAATACTGTGAGTGTCAACCAATCATTATAATTGTCAGACTCACTTTTGTTGCATCTGTTGTGTGTTGCCTGTATCTAAATCCATTCATCCATTTTTATTTGAGCTCTTAAGTTGTTACAAGTGACAATACAAACAAAGATAAGAAAACAATGCCCCAAAAGAGTAGCCAGAAGTTAACAATTTAGTGACAACTGTTTAAACTTAACAATCAGCCTAAGATGTTGTAAAAATAAATGTTACTGCCATCCAAAACTACAAAGAAACCCAGTATGTACATTCAAAAGGCACAATTTTACACTTGTGGCAAGTCGAAATAGTTCATACTTTTATGAAACATGCTAATTATGGACACTGTATTAATTTAAAAATATGTAAAGTAAAATGAATATACCTGCTAGCTTGTATCTAATCTGGCAGTACATTGGTAAGATCTGTCATAGCAATATTTAATGGAAATTTGCAACTATGTCATTCTTGGCAAAAAGGGCAGTTACAACAAGATAAGATAAGATCTTGTTCATTTTATTTATTGACAACTGTGATGTGAGGCATTTTTATTCATTTAAAACAAGTACTGTGCACAGAAAACACTGATCTCTAAAGAGAAAAAACTCTGTAACAAAATTGAAATCAGAAATCAATCCCCTGTTTACAAAACAGCACCTCTTAAATACACAATATAAATACTAAAAACTAAACTAAATAAGCTAAAATTCATCAGCAAAATACCTCCTTGAAGCAATGCATTTAAAATAATTAACCAACGAAGCTGCAAAATTCATCTTTGACACTAAGATCTAAAAAACAAAAATTTTAATTCATCATTATCCTTAACCTCAAAATGTACAATCAGTGTTATCAACCAGTGTCCTTTAAAATACACAAAGAATGGCTACATTAATTAACACCCTCACCACCAACACAATTTTCATTTGTGGAAAAGACACTTACACTACACCTACAGCACAATTACTTATTTACAATTGTTTACATTACATTGTGAAAGTGAGGACCAGTCAGCTATTAACTATTACTATACAAAGCCAACAGATTGTGAGCGAAAAATGCTGTGAAAAAGAGTTTTGTTGTGGTTGGACTCGAGTTTCAAGACCCTGCACAAGTCAGAGCCTGCCACTGCTCAGGCCCCGAGGAGGAAAGAGGGGACCATAATAAGCTGAGAGGAATGGAACATGAGTCAAGTTCCCCTAAATGTGTCCAAAACAAAACTATACTATTCACACTCCTCCCATTTCAACCGTCTAGTGTTGCCAAAATCTAAGAAATGGAAAAGTCTCTGTGCCCGAATCTAAGTTTGACTTCAGGGCTTTCTACCATTAAAATTTATGAATATGGCATGGAACCAAACCAAACCACAATATTTTTCTTAGCGTAACCAATGCTCATTTATTCTCCAGGGGCCGGATGTGAACCGCAGTTACAAAGAACAAAGAAGTACTTAGGTTTATGCACTGTTACAAAAATGATCATCAAATAAGTAGAAGTATGCAATAAACCAGTAAAATCGTGTTAAATTTAAACATATAGATTATTACCACAGCAAACCTCTCTGATACTATATTAACTTGTATGACTAAGATTACTTAGACTGCCTGCTATTAATCAATGTGACCTTATCAGATGAGCATCAAACGTTATTTAAACTGTTTGCCAATTTATGCTTTTATTTTATTTTTTTTTATGCTTTTCAAATATAGTATACTTGTTGAGTTGTTGTCCTAGTTTGGAGGGGTTAAACTCTTATACAATCTGGGATTTTGGACAGCAGTTGGAGATAAAAGCAGTCGACCTTTGCTCGGGTCTGTGAGTGGACTTGGCCTGAGGCAGCTCCTCTGAGCCTGATCTGAGCCTGTCAAAGCTCTGCAGATTCTACTGAAGCTTTGATGACTCTGCACTTTGTTCAAACAGATCTTCATGGTCCAAACGTTGTGCTTTGAACTCAAACGCATTTCTTCTTTCTGGATCTAGTTTCACCATCTGTGTGGGTTTTGCATCAAGGACAAATGGACACTGAATATTGATGTTTAATCTTGTTAGAAACCTTTACGTGTGACAATACAGTCAGATTTTAATGACTACTGACTGACTATTTGTAGCCCAATGACGAGTTAAGTGTCGCTCATTGCATCATCAAGTCAACGGTCTTTCAAGCAAACTTTCTTTTTAGCTTAAAATACATTCAACATTTGTCTAAGTGCAGGCAAAAATCAACTTCTTGCATTGTCCTGTCAGCAAGGCATTACATTTGATCAAATTTTAACCAAATTAAGATCCAGATGTTTCAAATCGTCAATGATCAGCTTGGAGCTTTTTAATAATTGAGAGATCTTCAGCCAATCCTCTGTCAATAAAAGCATTTGGTTTGGAGTTCACATTTTAGAGTAATAAATTAGACAATAAAATAATTAGCTCTGAATTAAATAGCACTGACTCAAAGTGTTTTTGTCAATCTAAGACTTTTCATCATTACAAACCAGTTTTTGTTTAACGTACATTTTTACATTCACAAAAATCTTACTTTTTGTTGTTTTTACATATCTTACTAACATCTAAATCTATCTCATTTAATCTCCACACCAACATATTGCGACTACAAATCCTTTATCATTGATCTTAGTTTGGACTCCACTGTTTGGCTGAGTGGGAGCTGTCCCTCTGTGGAGGCACTTCAAAGCGCAGTAGCATCACAACAGAACAAACCACAGACGTGTGTTTAAAAGCCTTACCTGCCCGTAGCCTGATCCCTGCAACAATAGAGAGCTTTGATGAGCTGATACTGCAGCTTGTAATGAATATCACATTCATCTTCACACCTCCTCCAACGCACCGCTGAAATCACACAATCGGGTAATACAGGTGACTGCATATGAAAACTACTGTGTAAAAAATAAAAATATATTATTGTACAACTTATGCTTCAATTTTGTCTGATTTTTACAATGAAATCCACAGCTTCTAGTGCAAACAATTAAATTAGGTTATTCCCCTTTATTGTTGTGCCTAACATGTGCAAATCTGATGGCAGACCTGAAGTACTCTCAAGACACCACCAGGGGGACGCAACCCACAGTTTGAGAATCAGATCTGTGATACAGTACTTTTTGTTCTGCATTTAATGTGCTGTTTTATTACGTGAACAGACACAACACACTTTAGAACCTTCACAATTTTGTCAGTAGTTAAAATGTTGACATATCCCTTTCAGAAAACTGTTACTGCGTATAGCATTATAGTTATCTCTGAGACAAATAATCTGGTTTTATTGAATGCAGTCTACTCTAGAGCTTAGTATAGTATCCAGTTTCTCCAGAGCTCATCATAATTGGGGTGTTATTTCTGTCCCCTTCCCCTCCAGAGGTCGTGACCCCGGGCAGGTGCACACACAGGCCTGACCTCTGCATTCAACTGTCACAGAAAGAGGCCGCTCAACATGAAGACTTCATTCACTTCAGATTCACTGTCCGGACTGTTTTGAACCAGAGTCTGTCTGTATGTGGTTTATACATTTATCTAGATATTTAACAAAAGTTTGCTTGTATCTTCATGTTAGTGGGTGAACAAACTCATATCCAGTAGTGAAATTGGTTTACCCAATTCATGTGTTAACTTAACTCGCTTGGTTTTACAGTGCATTTTTCCTCCACAAAATAGTAAGACCCAATTAAAGGTTAAACAAACAAAAAATAAAAGTAAGAAGAAAGAAAGTAAGGAAATACCACTAAAATGATAACCTTTACAATCACTATTGCTTATCACTATTTGATAAGTAAGTACAAAAGTAAAAGGACTGTTGGGTGTAACTAAGTTACTTTTACTTACATTAATTAAATGTAAAACCACATATTTGATTAATTTATACAATATGACAAATAAAATAATCCCAAAGTGGCTTGAGGCAGTAACTATGTAATGTAACTATTTTTATTTTTTTTTTTTATGTAATTACCAAATCCCTGTATTTGACTTTTTAAAGTTCTAAAATATATACTTTTACCTTTGACATGTGTAAAGGTGTACAATACTTTTTTTTTTTTTTTTGCCTCTGTACCGCTACTATCTGCTACTACTCTGTACTACTTTAACTGAGTACTTCTTCCACTACTGGTCTAAACTAATCAAAATAATCATTCTTACTTACTTTCATTCTGTCATTTACATGTTTAAATAAAGTTGCTGTTTGAATCGAAATCCAACAACAAGCTGTCTATTAGTTAAAAGGCATTATTGAACTTTTATGCAGTAAATATATACGTTTGCAGTTGTTTTTACGACCGGTAGCAGTTCAAACTCTTTGTGGCCTTTAGAAAGTTGATAGGGGTTACAATCTGGGGTCAGCTTTTGTAAGTCATTGTTTTCCCTTTAATATCCACTGGTACCTTGTTAACCATAGCCTTAACATCTGCACATCTGCTCGCATAATGACTCAAGATTTCTATGTCGGCTAATGGCACACGTGTAGGATTTATGGGATAAAAGTCACCCTGTAGTGTTCAGACAAGACCTTGAAAATAACAGCTTTAAAATGTGACGAATGCAAAATTTATCACGCTATCATGTCTTTTGTGACTCGACCGGATTATTTGCTCCTCCAGGCTATTGCAGTTTTAACAAAAGCATCTTGTATCGTGAGAGCCACAATTAAAAGGCCTAGAGATTACAAACACTTTATAGGCACCTCCAAAATGAAGTATTTCCTCAGCAGCTGGTAATATTCTTCACCATTGTCACGAAATACTCTTTCACCTCTGCAGGGGTCACTCAGAGTGGAGTGAGATTGAAAATAGTTGTGACGTTTGGCTTTTCGTGGAAAAAAAGCACTCAGTCTGGCTGCTGTCAAAATAGATAAAGCCACAACAGTCTTGAAAAGTCCGAAGCATCAAGCTCACTAGATTAGTGCTAAGGTATTGGATAATAACTTTAACACATGACATCTTACCACTTTCCATCACATATGCGACTTCAAAGGGGAGAGAATATGGTATTTATTGATGGGTCCATAATTCAGCTCTCCTCTAAAGCAGGTCGGATTTCATTGGACAGGGCGGAGAGAATAGGAAACAGATGAGAGACCCCCCTCCCTCCCCTCCCCCTCCTCCTGCAGGTTGCCGGGTCGAATCCTGAAAGGGTACAGCCCCGGCCCGCTGTGACTGTGAGGAAAACAAGCTCAAGCTAGCAACATTATTGGAAACAGGGGTGTATTTGGAAATCTGACTGGAGATTATCGTTTTTGTATTACGATATGTCTTCCATGGACATGTCCTTGTTTATTTGTTTTACAAAAAAACTTTAAAAAAAGTTATTGGTGATGAACATATTCTCTGCGTTATTGTGAGACAGAGAAATCTGCAGTTATAAGAATTCAAACTCCCTCCACAAGGGGTCAGTCAAGAACTTGTGCGAGGTAATTCAAACTTGCAAAAAGGTGAACTATGTAACTTTATTGGTGGAGGTTCGCCCGTCGATTTTGTCTCCATGGAATACCTTGAATATTCCACAGTATTGCATTCAACTTATCCATTACAGGTGTGTTATCACATAAATACCTAAAAACATGCGTTTTTACTGTGAGCGGCTTGCTGCTCTACAGATCGACCTGTAACTTGGCCTGGTGGCATCACATGCTTGTCTTCATGGATAAGTTTAATGCCATACAATGGAATATTTCAGGCACATCAATAACCTTTCTATGGAGACAAGACGGTGATCTCTTTTCCAGAAAAGTTAGGTCCTTGAGGTGATGGTACTTCTAACAAACATCTTTTAAAAAACTAATGAATTATGTTTCAGATACTCACACAAAAACAGTAGTAGTAAATTATCATTGTTTAATTATCTTGTAAAACAACTCGAAGTGCACATTAACTGTCCGAAAACGTCAAGCTGAATTAACCGTGCAAATGTATGACATTGAGAACAGATGCCAAATTGAAAAATCATCTGTGGCTCTGTTCCCTTGGTTACAACATGTGTTAGAGTAAAAATACCCAGAGCCGAGCAGACGAGATGAAACATATGAGGAGCGAGCCGTCGTCTCCTCTCACTTTGCAAACGCCAACGGGATTTCCACAAAGCAAACACTGGTTAGCCTCGCTATTTTGTGTGGAGAGCCACTGCAGCCAACAAGTTCACTTCCAAAAAATAAGTTGGGCTGCTCCGATACACATTTGTGAGACTGGGAGAGAAAGTGTAATCCATATGACTCTGTTCTGCATGGCCCCGATAACTGCAGCGATGAATAATTCTCTGGCAGAGGTCCAGAATGGATGTGGTTAGATGGTGTTGTGTAGATTTTCTCTCCAAAAAGGGGGGATGGTACTTTGACTATCAATTACGGTGGCTTCAGTGCTGCAATCTGAGCCTCCTGATTCACCAACACTGAGGCTGCAGACTGCACTTATGCCCATGTTCACACCGTCAACAGTGTCAGGGCTGGGGCTGTCGCTGCTTTTGTTTAACCCGGCGGAATACCATCAGACAAATTTGAAGATATACACTCTAACTATTTAGCTTGTCTTCTCATTCGTTCATGTGCATTTAATTTGATAATGCATGTTTGCTTTGTGTCCATCTTGCTCATGCCATGTGGGACATTCCACACAAAGCAATGACGTCACTGTGGACACAAGCAGGTTGGGGACCCTCTTCCAGAAAAGTTACACGATGCACCTTTTAGTCACATAAAAAAGTGACAATGTATGTTCAAGTATGATGGTGGAAACGTAAACTAGTATCAGTGATTTACGGGCATGATAGAAATATACTACATGTCAAGTATCGAAAATCTGATACTAATCAATCCTTTTACAGGACTAAAGTTGTCCTGCAAGACCACAATGTTTGATATAGAAAGTGCTATTATTTAGTGTTGAAAATGTCAGTGAAAGTGTCACTACTGTCTAAAACCTTGACCTAAAAAGAGCCTTTTTAATAATCCTTGAGTTATTGAAATCGGTATATTTCTTAGTATCTAATCGAGTTGGAAATTTTAGTATTGTGACAACACTAGCATGACGTATTAAAAACTACACATTTTTTACTTTCAAAAATAACTGTCGGGTTATGTCTTAAAATGTAAAGACAATACATGTTTTCCTACAATATTTGTGATAGTAACAGCATGTAACAGTCTGGACGTAATTTCCAGAACAGAGTTTAGTAGCACTGTAATTGTATACAATCTGCAGCTTCAGCAATCAGAAAAAGCTCATTCCTCGAAACGGACGACAAAGAAAATACATACTCATCAAAGTGCTGTTGCCATAATCGAGCAAACCGCCACATGAGACGTGCTGTGTGTAATTAGTGGTACACAAAATACTGGCTTCCTCATCTAAGCGCTCGGCTCAAACAACTTGTTGCTATATGTAACACTAGTAGCTAACCTATAATAACAATGAATATGTTGCCTGCTTTTGATATGACTAAAACAGGTTACATCTTGCTGTGATGACCCAAAAGGAGACATATTTTTACGAGCTTTTAAACTTGTTGTAATGGTTTCCCCTCATCATTAGCTTACTCAAAGTTGTAGTTATAGTTGAGTGACTCTTGAATGCTTGAATTATTCTGTATCGTTCTGCATTCAAGGCTTGAGCGCACAAAAAATGTTTGTTTTCTCCAATCCCCTTGTCCGTGCCCATAAACGTATTTGAGATTCTTTGAAATATTCAGAGCAATCGAGTCAAATGGTGAATAATGTTACATAGCCAAAACAAGAACACTGTAAATAAAAATCTGTTGCTTGTTGCTGTGAAATTCCACTGTGAAGAGGCAATGACAGCGGCAGAGAATCAGTTAATGCAGCTGTTTCTATTATTATGTTGTTTTAGATCAATATTGTAGTATATAG
This sequence comes from Rhinogobius similis, assembly GCA_019453435.1. Lineage (NCBI taxonomy): Eukaryota > Metazoa > Chordata > Actinopteri > Gobiiformes > Gobiidae > Rhinogobius > Rhinogobius similis. The sequence continues at coordinate 25,930,682 of CM033629.1, forward strand.
TGACAAAATGTGAAACCATGACTTACATATTTAATAGTTTATTACTAAATCTGAGAAATAAACTATAATATGTCTTTATTTACCTCACTCTGTAGAGACCAAGGAGGGAGTAACCTCTAAATAAACTTGAGTAATCATCAAGCCCTACTGGACAAATTGATATGCGCTGAATACAAGCGCTGTGCCCCTCTTCAGCGCTCACAGTTTCCCGTTAGTATATAGGGCTCTCATTGTGCGTCGCTGCCATCTGTCTCTCAGCAGTGGGTCCTTGTTACCTGTTGTACTCTTTCTTAGCCCGCTCATTCAGCAGGCCAACCTCAGTGCCAGCAGGCCTCTCCACAATGCTCTTCTGTAAAAAGGGTCTTCAATAAACACTCGCAGAGAATGCCAGTAGCTATAAAATGTGCTTACTGGAGGTTCAGGACCTGTTGTAGATTAAAAATGTGTGTAAGATTTGAGTGTAATAACATGAACGCAGGGGCGAGAATACACATTTTTAGGGTAAATTTGAAAAGTCACATTCATGAACTTGACCCATATAATTAAGTTGCTGGATTCTGTTTGAGTTTCTGATTGAACACAACATAACACGTAAGACTCAAAAAACGAAGTAATGATTGTACAATATATGGATTTAAAGAACACATATTCTGCCACATTGACTTTTTTGAGCTTTGAACCATGTTCTAACAATGTTCATAAAAAACATACCTGAAGTAGCCTTCACTTGTTCATTACAAAATCCTGCTCCCTTCCAAGCATCAAACACACTTCCTGCTGACCTTCTGCTGTTTTAAGTCCTTAAATCATTGGCAGACTCATTCTGAGCATTTTTTTCGTCTAAACACAATAACTGCTGCTGCTAGCTTGATAATTGCCTTTAGCACATTCGCTTATAGAGATAATAATGGTAAATGCTTGGCGCCATCTATTAGCTAGCTGCACTAAGTAAGTGTCTTTTGCCGACTCCTAAGAAAAACATTATTAATTTAATAATAAACATTTTTTTGTTTGTTTCAAAAAACGAGATGGCATATTAAAGGTACTCCAATTTCTTTAGTTTTATATCTTCGTGTGACACTATTCAACCTGATTTATGCAAACTATTTACATACATTGACGTATTATGCTTTATTTAAGCTTTTTGTTCATTTTTCAACAAGAGTGCAGGGACCAGATGCTTCCGCTTTGAGCCTTGGGGGGGGTTTGCAACTACTCTGCCCAGATGAGATGCTAATTTTACATAGCACAACGTAGCACCAGTCTCAGTCAGTTGGATGTCCAGATGGAGTTGGTTAAGAGCAAAGCAACAAGCCCTCGGCCCTTCTCGTTCTCCACATGCTACGTGCTAACAGTGAGTGCTCACCTCAGGCTTCAAAGATTACACTTACACTATGTTTTTGGACGGGAGAACAGAAAGGCGGCGTCCAATAACGATAAAAGGACATGCCAGACTGGTGAGTGCATTAAAAGTGAAGTATGAATGCACATGTGGAGTTCATTATATTAATCCTATTGGAACATAGTGTGCATTTTTAAACAAACCCTCTAGTGAAAGTCAAAAACATGAATACACCGCTGAAATAATGACACTAAAAATGTTAGTTTTAAGCCCCATTCACACATAGTTCCCAGATAATTGTTGGGTAAAATGCCAAAACTCATGAGCATTGACCTCCATTCACATGCACTTCAGAGCCAGAACATGGCCAGATCTGCTCACTCTTAAACCCTCACTGTGTAAGATTTCAGCCAAAAAGCTGATTTTCTATGCATGCTCTAAAAACTGCTGTGAGGATGTTAGGCTCTCCACAGACATGACTTGTAGATTTTCTGGTGGAGGCTCAGCCACTGGTTTGTCTCCATTTGAATGTTCTTACTTTGCCTCAAACATTCCAAAGAATGGCATGAAATTGATGTATCACCAGAATGTTCCAAAGTTTGCCCTGGCTTTTTATCTCCATGGAACCGAGCAGCTGTCCGCCACCAGAAATGTTACTCTGTGCTGTTTTAACTGACTCTCTGTATCACATATTTTTGTGCAGTAGCTGGGCTACTGCCTAATTTAAAATTCATAAGAAACAATAATAAGAAACTAAACAGTGGCATATTCTGGAATTTTCTGGCATTATTCACACATACCTTTCCCTGAAAATTCCCAGGTCTTGACCCGAGATATTGCCTGATAAAATGCAGAGAAATCAAGTCTTTGTTCAGACTTGACCCTGTTTTGGCAATTAAAAGGTTAGTGCTGGTTTTAAGTTTGAAGAACAGAGTGTATAATATGATCAAAATAGTATCATATTGGAATGACTCACTATCTGGAGAATTTGTAAGAATCTGTAAGATCCCAAACACAGTCTCATATTCACTGTATTTATTTTAAGAAGCAAGTTTGATATCCAATATTATCCAAAGATGAATCATTTAGGGTTAAATATGTTGACTTGAGTCCTGTTTTTGACCATGCAGCTGTTTGTGTGTGACATTCTTTCTAATGACCCTTCGTTAACTTTGCACCTCATGTGGCCATTATCATCGAATAACAGGAAGTTAATTTTCCTGTTCTTAAACTTCCCCACTTTTCTGACCAATGACCTTTCAGGAATAAGGGGTCAGGGCCAATTATAAGTGAGCTGCTAATAGCACCTTAGTGAGTCCAGATGTTGTTAGTCTCCATTAACTAAAGTCAGTGCACGCAGCAACTGACCACAACAAGCTGGACCTCACTTTCCCGTCTAACAGGCACAAAGCGAACATTGTACGCCAGGAAACTCAATACCTCTGTTTCCGTAATTAACGTCTGAAAAAGAAGTATGCATTAGCATTATGAATTTAAAAGGCTGAATCCATCATAGGAACTCCATAAAGGTTACTTGGGAAAAGCAAACAGAAAGAGTTATTCAGAAATATAACTAAGTACACTTGCAGCTGTTGTCCACTACTAGTTTGTTTCCTACCCACTTTGCCAATAATAAACTGATGTCAATTAATTGCAAAAAACTATTCATTAGTTAAATTGATAAAGTGTGTCATTTGTGTGGTCTACATATGAAATAATCGGTTTTATTGTTGTAGCCTATCTAAACTTTTCTCACAGATTGTTTCTCATGCTATCTGGATACCTGACTACCTAACCGGTGCAGAGTTTTTCCTCGCCTGTTCTATGGAAGCTCCTGGGTAAAGTAATAAAGCCCACAATAAACACAACTACCAGAGTTTGTATTGAGGAGCCGCTTGCGTCTCACTCTGTCTAAACACATGTCGCAGAAGCAGATAAATCATGACGCTTGACTTTGTTCTGTCCAAACAAACAGCACCTTGTGTATTTAAAGAATAAATAGGCAGCAGACGCAGGATGGGTCTTGGACATCTCTGTACTGTCCTTTGGAACAAATTTTGATGGTTCTTTTTCATGCATCAAACATTTGTCTTGCTTGTTGGACAACTTCTAATCTCAGCATTCACATCCTTATTGGTTGTTATTGATATTTGTTAGAGGAGTGTGAGACAAAAACCCTAGGATGGCCTGAATGGTTAATACTGTGGGTCGTGGTGTTAAATAAACTTCTCCATTATTAGACATCCATAATCTAACCTCTCTTTACAACTCAAAAGGGCGGTGTTCATTTCCCTAACCCTGGGATAACTTTGGTTACCGCACACTAAACCAGGACTAAACTGGGAACTAAACCTAGACTAGACCCTGACTAAACCAAGTCTAAATCAGGATGGAACCGGGATCAGACCAGGACTAAACCAGGTGAAATGTGACTGCAAACGTAAATAGCACAGCCCTGTGAAAGAGCATTCATATCGAAAAAGGCGCTTATGATTCCTATTTCACATCGCTTTAATACAGTTTGACATTTCTCATGCAGTAACAATTGCTGTTTCTACTCTAGCTTTCAAGAGCAGTCCAGCAACCACTTATGTGCTTTTGTGTTTGTTTACTGCGGTTTGCGGGTCATAAAAATAAAGTCAGCTGTAGAAGTCTCTCTCTCTGCCGCTGTTTTTCTCCCTCTCTCTCTCCACACATCTCACTTGGCTTCCTGTCAAAGCCTGCGAGCCTCGAGAGCGTCACACCCTCTCTACGCTCAAAGCTGGAATTAATTGCAGGCTAAAAAAGCACCTAGCAACTCCCCTGGCTGTGCTGCGAAAACACATCAACAGGTTGTCACTTGTGATATCCACGTCCAAACGGCTCCTAAAAGCTGACACAAGAAAGTGATACAGGCCCGGTGGAATGCGCATGACATCAGGAGGAGTCGTGCCAGCCAGCGCAGATTACAGGGCCGTAGCTCACACCGAGGAGTGTTAGCCAAACTGGGGTGCAGAGTTGCAGACGATCAATCCTTGTGCTATTTATTAAATGACAGGGGGTTTGAGTCGCCAGAGTCAAGTTTATGATTACAGTTTGTCTTCATTTGTTTTATCGCTCCATTGTGACCCTTCTCTCTCAGCTTGATTGAAGGCACTCTCAGGAATAAGGTCCTGCGTTCGATTACTGGTTAAGGTGGGGCTTCTCTGTGTGGAGATTGCAACTTTTTTTTGTGTAAATATGTACATTTGTTTTTTCCCACCATAAGTTGTATTATAAAAGGATCACTTTGTGTCATTTCTTCACCTTTGATAAAGCTGTTCAAGCTGCCGAAAAATCATGCATGTGAATAGTAATTCACATCACGGCCAATTATTGCTAAAATGTTGACTTTTGTTGTAATACAATGAGTTCTGAGGTTAAGTCATGAAGAGAAAGTTCAACATTTGTGAATTTACCACAAACCACCCCATTTGAGGGGTCCGATGGAGCCGGGAGAGGTTCTAGTTCCCAAAGTATGCTGGCTCCCGGAGCACTTCAGCGCAAGATGCTTGGACAAGAGAGAACAAGACGCAAACTCAGGTAAAAAAAAAAAAAAGGCAAAAAGCAGATGTGAATAGAATTAAAAAATATCTCACCAAAAGCTGACCTAAGCATCTGATAAACAGCGATGATAACTTTATTTGTTGAGCCGACAGACTCAGCAAACCATAGCTAGCACATGTTAGCATCAGCTGTTATCGACGCACAACACTCTGTTTCCAAACATGGAATTACAAAACATCTTTTACTGAATCGTTGAGATCGACCTTATGAAGAAAAACTATAATTCATATATGATTCAGATTTTAGGGTGAGCTCTTGCCATGTAAACACAGACCGCCAGTAACGCTCAAGACGCTCCGAAGTGAACCGGTCTATAGTCGATATACTTATATATATAAATATATATACTTCCTCCTTTTATAGTTTGTGAAACTCCAGTACCTTTCGTTTTTGCATATTTGGAGTTCTGCTATTCAAATATCCAATAAAAACAAATCAAAATCATTTCTGTTCCAGGCTGTGTCGTGACAATGTTTTGAGCTAAAGTGAGCACCTTTAGAAGATTGTATACTAGCAACATTTTTTGGAAATTTTGAGACAAAACTTAGACCCACCCCAGATAGCATGGAGATTGTACTAAGGTTCTTGGCAGGAAATTGAATACAGACGTTAAACTTGATGTGCTCCAGGATATCAAGTTGAACTCTGACATTTCTTAGGTCATATTCATATTGTGAAAGAGCTTAGATTTTCTTTAACCTGTGACTTTGATGGAGGGAGCATTTATGAAACACAGATGGTTAAAAGTCTCTGAGGCCAAGTTTGTTGGAAACGGACCACAACATCCAGCTCATCCAGAGTTTTGTTTTGGGACCAGATTTTGTTGTTTCTCTACATCATGATACAGCACATGTGGGTTACAACACAGACGTCTGCATGATTTTGTTGTCTGTGTTGTGTTGTTACAGGGTAATAAGACCATATTAAGCATCTTCAAAGCTACTGTAATAAATAGTAGAAATGTTCTTGTTTTGGTGTAAATGCGTGTTAAAATACAACACAGCACAGCCACAGCAGTCAGTCCTTATCTCTGTATCTGTTTGTGCTAAAGAATGTCTGCTGCGTCAGGATGTGCAGGCATGTGTTTATGACTTAAAGAAAATCTGGAACTCCTTTTGGAAAAATCATGTTGTTTTTCTTAACATTTATCTATGAGTAATGAAAAAAGAATTTGCTAAATCTAATTAGCAGCACTTGGAAAGGGCAAACTGCAGATCCCTAAAGGCACTGTCTCTATCCTACAAAGATATATTTTTAATTTTGTCAGTGCTGGATGTTTAGTTACAGAATAGTGTAAATGTATTTTGTAATGAATTCTGTTTCATGGTCCGATTAGAGTACTGTATTCTGAATACTTTGAATGATTTCACGTTGAGTTGCATTAGATTATAATATACAAATGTGACTAGGATTAAAACACTTTTATGTTTATAGCACTAATAAAATGCTTGTTGAACAGATTAAAGTACTGTCATATATTCCTTTTATTTTAGGAAAGTATATTCTGAATAGCATCAAATGTACAAATTGGTAATGTATTTGGTACATGTATTACCGGTACTCACCAACAGTAAATATAGGGTACACATTTTCTAATTTTGTTCTCTAACTTAACTTTAAAAAATGATAACTTCATTTATCAAACTGCTGAACTCTGTGCTCTTTGAATGATCCGTGTACAATAGTTTTGTCACTGTGGTAAAATTATACAGAAACATGTAAATATGTTGTGAGGGCGCCATATTTTTTTGTTAATTGATTCTATTTTCACTACGAGCAGATAAAAAGACAGATTTGTAGTATTTAATTCATACTGAGATACTGATATTTAACTTTAGTTAGTTACAGTTGTAGTTAGGGTTTGTGGTTTAATCATAACCAAGAATGAGATATGTGTTTGGTTTCTGTTAGTATTTAATAGTAGTTTTACACCAGTTACTTTATGTGCAATTTCCACCCCATCATCATGCTGTTCTGTAATGTAAAGTGCTCCCATATTCCTGCAATCTTTTTATTAACCCCCAAAATATAAATTCTCATTCTGTAATAATAGCTCCTGAGACATAAATTACAAATCACTCGCACATTACGATGAAATATTTATGAAACCAAATCTGTCTGCATGTCTTCCAGGAAGCCCTCACACGCCCGAGGCCTGAGCTGACCCCTGGCTGCTGTAATTGTGTATTCATTAAAGTAAGTGAGGCTCTGAAGTCGCTCTGATAGCTGAGAGAGTATCAGGCACTGGGCAGACTCCGCTCGAGGCCATCCTGAAGAAGATCGCATCTATAGGTCCATTCATGGGCAAGTATTTCTGTGCGTTTGGGAAAAGGGCTGATCTGGAGGGGAGCGAGCCAGAAGATAAGAGAGCGGACTGAGGGAAGGAGACAAGCTAATGGGAGAGACATTTCCCATGGCAGAACAAAGCAGCTGTACATCTGCAAAAACACTGTATACAACCAAACAGGGACGATCCATCATCAGGAGGGCATTCGCAACTACTTTAACATGTTCAGAATCCAGGCACAGAGCTGGAGCTTTGAGATTGAATGACAAGTGTGGTACTGTCCCTATTGGATGAAAATGGACAGCGTTTACCATCTTTACGTCTAACTGATCATTCACTGACCCTTGTGTTTGAATTTGTAACTTTTGGCTAGTATCCCAGCTGTAGTTGTATTTGTATCCTCCTTTGCTTATGATGAAACTAAAACAGTAAAGAACTACCTCTATGATTCAGTGTATATCTTCTTAAAGACCTGGCTAAACCTGGACTGAAGGAATCTCTTGGAAGACCAAAAAAAAACATGCTTGCCTTTGTTACTTTCTCTTTCTGAAACATCAATTTCTGTTCACTGTAGAGCTGTAAGTAAGTTTGAAGCCGTGGTCAAACCGTGGTGGATCGTTCATGAGACCAGTGTCAATTTTGTGGGAATATCTGACCACAGCGAAGTCTGATTCAATACAAATATTAAGATGGGCAAGTCTCACAAGCCCTTATTCCACAAGTGGTAAAGGCTACATTTTAATAAAACATTTCTCTCATTCCTTGTAAAATAAATGTATCTTATTTACCATTTTAGACAGCAAGATTTGGTTTTGGAAATCACTGTTGGATCAAGAACAAGCATCAAAAAAGGTAATACCATGAGATGTCCCTTTTGCAGAAAATGGCAAGATAGTTGTGTATTTTCTATTCATTATAGTACCTGGCACAGCCTCATGCTGTGCAATCATAACTGACTCATATGGTTTAAATGTGATATTTAGCTGTAGGCTAATGCTGCATTCATGGGGTCACCGGGAAAAGATTTTTCCACATTGATAAATGCAAACAAACAGTTGCACAACTCAGGAACTCGGATCAAAACTTTCACACATACATTTAGGGTCAATTACCAATGTAATATTAGCTAATAATAATGATAATAATGTTAGCTGTTATGCCTATTAAGCACTGTTAGAAAACAGATTTTATTCTTGCTGATAAAAGCGCATGAACGCATGAAGTCAGAACCATGACTTCTCATCTCGGAAACCCAAGCACCCGAGGACCACATGAATGCATGCAGCAATAAAAACACCAGTCATTTTTCTAAGTTACAAACTTTGATAGAATTGGGAAACCAGAAGAAGGGGGTTCTTGCTGTCGGTGTCTGTTTGTAGAAACTGGTAGGGCAACATGAAGCAAATCTTTTAGCATTGCTTTAATCCAGTGGTGGATAATTGTGTCACAGTTTTCTACAACACGGAGCCTTACAGTTTCTGTTACACTGTGCCATTTTACATTTCTCGAGGAGGTTGTTTATTTTGGCTGGTGTTATACCTCAATCAGAAAGATTTGAAAGATCACATATTGTGGGTATTTAATGTAGGCTGTAATCGCTGTAAAAGTGTCTTTTTAAATGACAATCTGAAACAGCTACTTATTGTATCATAATGTCTGCTAAGTAAGAGCATTTAAGTCAGATGTATTGTGTTGTGTATACTAAATACTAAAACCACCACACTATTATGAGCTATTCCTAAACCGCAGGCAAACCACTTAAAGGAGAAAACATGAAAGCAACAGTTATCCGACAGGCTCACATTATGCAAACGAAGGGTTAGGAAGTGAATGTGCCGTCTTGCCCTTTGCACCTCAGCTGGGGTTCTGTTTGTTTAAGAGTGGCAGATCCTCTAAAGGTGAAAAGAAGCAACAGCCCATGTGACGAGCTCTCTTCCAAAACCCACTTCCTCACAACCTGAAGATTTACTCCAGTGTCAAGACAAGACAGTAGATAATATTAAAATGGAATTGGCATTGTGTTCAACCTGTGCATTGAGGCAAATAATGTAATCAAAACACAAGAACAAGTCAGGCTAATTATGCGGAGTGACATGTAACAACGTGCTGGTATCATGTGGTTGAATGATGACAACATAATGAACCCTAAAAATAAGCAATGTCATTTAACTCTGGCTAAATGCAGAGTGTGAACAGCAGTAGAAGTGAAATAAGGTTTGCTGAACAATAGAAAAGGCAGTTTCTAATACTGTGATATTTCATAGGATTTGGAGCACAGAGGGAAGACTTATGCCAAATGGTGGCTGCACAGCTCATCTCTCAGCAAACGCAGCATGTCTCACTTACAAAAGCCAACAGAGACCAGTGTGTCAAACAGCTGAAGGCAGGTCTCACACACAGCTGTGAGAAGTGGAACATTTATATGAACAGCTATGAAAAAAGAACACATGATAAATTAGAGTAAATTGCTGTAGCAGCTTTGTCAGCCTGAGTTGACTCTGCACTATTAGCCCAACCCTGACTTTAATGAACCGAACTGTATAGAGTCTGTCATTAAAAAAAGAAGAAAATCTGAATAAAAGTTTCTGTAAAAATAGCTAAGACTGGAAAGTTACTTTACAAAGGTTTTATGGGGTACAAACTAAAGTCTGTTCAACTTGAAAATCACTTCAAGAAAGAAAATACATATGGCTTCAATGATCAAGGCATTGCTTTTGGAAAATTATACATAATGTGGACTTTTCTTTTAATGTTATAAAGGCATATTTTACTGTGCTGTTAAACTGCGTTGGTTCCTCGAGCTGAACAAACGTTTGGACCATTCCCAGCCCGTCTGCTCACAGGTATCTCATTAGGATCTTTTCTTTGGCTGGTTAACCACCACCAAACATAGACTGCTTGGCTTTGCGCCTGCTAAAGAAGTGGTAATGTCAAGATTAAACATTGTGGTTTTCAGCCAAAATGAGGCCAAAGCACGTTCGCCAGCTCACACACTGTACAAACACACACAGATCAAACAGCCGCAGCTCAACCTGCACCATAATACTCTGCAATTAGCCCTGTTTGTTTGATGAGGATCTCTGTGCCCCCGAGCATGCTCACTACATCATGTATTTTCCCACTGTAACCTCACAAGCCCTTTACTGATGCCAACCGTCCCAACAGGCAGAGGAGGCATTACAGTAACCTTTTATTTTCACTATGTTCATCTGAGGCACCAACTTCATTTTCACAATATTCAACTTTTTGCTTAACTACGGAGAAAGACCAAAAGACCAAAACTCTATATATGAGATACCATGTAAATCATGTAAGAAAACATTCATAGGAGAAACTGGACGGACATTTAAGATAAAAAAGAAAGAACATCTAACTGAATGCGAAAAGGAAATTACAGGAAGACTCACAAGGACAAAGAAGGAGACGTCTAATATAGAGTCATATAGACTTTTAGTTTAGTGTGTTTAGGTGATCTTTGTGTCTTTTTAGGAGAAAAAAAATCATTCAACAGAAATGGCCTTTGAAGTTACAATGTTTTATATAAATCTACGGATGTAAATGGATTAAATGAAATATTTCTAAAACAGATTGGACAATTGTCATATTCTGAATATTTTTTAATTAAACAACAGTTGTTAATGATGTGGTTCATGGTTTCTGTACTCCACGAACCTACGTCCCACAAGGACATTAGTGCTGCTTTAACTCAAGTCCATCTGAGTCTCTGTGGACTCTGTGGCCCCCCGCTCATTTGAGAGCGACTCCACCTGTGCGCTGGGGGCCCGGCAGGAGGCTGAGGGCCAGATCTACTGCTTCACGTCACATTGTTTGATTAACATTCCTGGTTTGGGCTCGTTTAGACCCTCTGTCGACAGGCGGGCTCAGGGGCAGACAGAATAATTGGAGGGAATTCTGACTGTGTCCTTCATCACCACCAGTAATGAGACAGGTGAAAGAGCGACCTGGAGCTGGGAACTCGCCTCTGTAAATTCTTACCTCCCAAACAAGAGAAAGGACAGACTTTTGTCTCAAATGCATAATGATCAAATGTGGATGTCGCCAAGAAACTGGTGCTGTAGTTCTTTTCAAATTCAATTAGAAAGAGGGAGTTTTTGTTCTTTCAGAGACCTAGGGTTCAAAAATCGTGTGAATGGAACACCTGTTGTTTCCCTTTCTACAAATAAAGGCCACAGACCTCGTGCAAGATGATACACCATTGAGGGGCGGCTGTAAAACGATGCAGCCACGCAGGACTGAGTCAGTTCTAGCTGTAGGTAGCTACTCCAGAACGAGAAAGAGGATATCTAACGCCCCCAACTTGAGAGGTGCGTTTAATCAGACGTGGTGTGATTAATTAATTCACCAGCGCTGCCAGGGGGTGGTGCCCAACAAATTAGTGAAGAAAAGCAGCGAGAGGGAGACACACAAACAACACGGCACTCTGCTCTGTTTTGCTTGCACTCTGCTGCTAATAATAAGGATCATCTATCTTCTCACCGACAGTGCCACTTTAAATGTGGAAATCATTGCTTTGTAAATGTCACACCTTTTAGTTCTTCCAACTTAAAAGTAAAAAAAAACACATCTTTTTTAGATTAGATTTAACTTTTCCAGTCTTTACACATAGATGAGTGCAGTTCAGCGTCTAACCACCAGTGCAATAAAGGTCTCCATAGTTTTTTCGTAACAATCGAGTACAGTTTTGCAGTAACTCATGGTGCAGTTGTAGACACAGTGGTAGAAGTGATTACGTCAACAGATGTTATAATTGTTGTAAAATTACTTAGTGTTATAAAAAGCAAATGTTGAGTGTATTCTTGTTAGGTAAAGATTTTTTCCCACATTTACACAGCCATTTTAAAGATGCAGTCTTCTGATGGAGGGTACACTAGGGCTGCCTCTAATGATTATATCAGCAGTCGACTAGTCTGCGATAGTTATGGTCGAACGGTTATTTCGAATGTACATTTTGACTTTTAAATACATTATCAACCAATTTAACTTTGAAGTATGGCAAATTAAGGCTTGTATATAGAGAATACTTTTTAATAAGGTGTATTGTTGATGAAAATCAGTTTTTATTCTTTTTTGACATTTCAATTTAATAATGTTACTGTCTTTTTTAGAAAAAGTGTGTTTGTTCTAGAGTCTCTACTGTTCAGTTAACATTTACGATTATTAATTAGTATTGTCAATTCATAGTACACCACTTTCCACGAACAGGTTATGCTTTGCCTAAAATGGTCCACTTTTATCTTGTATTATTACCTTCTTTTTTTTAAAGCTCAAACAATACCTTGAAAAACATGCATTCTTACTGTAAGATTTCCACAGATCTGACCTGTAACTTGGCCTGGTGGCATCCCCTACTTGTCTCTATGGAGAAAGACAACATTAATGCTAAACTGTGGAAAATATGTAAAGCGACCCTCCACCCGAAATGTCACATATAATCACCTTTAACTAAACTATACATGCATGTTTAGTTTACACCAGCCCTGTTTGTAGTGATTATCAGTTTGAAAACAGGGAAGCCCGTTTGGTTGAAGCGTGCCGTCTGCCCACTGCAACTCACTCGTGTCTAAATATTTACTCTACTTAGCTCTCGTGTTTGTCTCACACCATAAATAATTCCAAGAGTTAACTTTCTACTGAGTTGCCATCTCGGACCACTGGCGCATTTCTGGGGCAGACCACAAACCAGGCCATAGTATTGCAACATGCTTTTCGCCAGAGAGACATTGGTGACACAAACACTGTCTGTTTTATCGGAGAATAAAACGGAAAGACACAAATGTTTATGTTTTTGAGCAAAGACATCTTATCATTCAATCAGAAACACTCGGCTACAGACAAACATTCAAGTCATGCCCCTATATAGCAGCAGACTTTTCTTCAAGTTCAAATAGTTATGGACAGAGTTAGCAAGATAGTTTTATTGACTGTTGATGGTGGCACAGTTTTGGATCAGTCAGACCTACTAAAATAGATTGTAATTGTATTTTACAGTCAAATATCTCTAATATGCAGTGGTGAAAGGTGTACTCAAGTAAAAGTACAGATATATGTGAAAGTAATCATATCAGATAAAACGAAATAAATTAAACATATTACATAATTAATGAATGAATTAATTAAGTTTCTTTTTTAATTTTGAGAACTGTTAAAGCATTAAATGTGGAGATTTTAATAAAGAACTGTCCAATAAAGGTCAATTTGGGTTGTTCTGTAGTGACTGTTATGTAAGTATTTTTGTTTGTTTAAAGCCAGGGCTTTGAACTCAAAACTTTTACCCACAATTCCATCATCAGGATGCTAAAAAATAACTCCTCAAACCAAATGAAAAGTCCAACATTTTCATTTCAATCAAAAAAGGTTGTGGAGTAAAAAGCGAAGATCCTTGTGTCAAGTAGATGTAAAAGAAAAAAGTATCTTCTGTACTTCTGTTACTTTTGTACTTTGTTAATTTCCACCACTGCTCATATGACACTGTTTAGTAGTATTTGTATTATAATACTAGATTATAGATCTATTGTATTTTATTTTTATTTTATATATATCTTATTTTGTTTTTAATACTTTACTGTCTCTACTGGTCGGTTGCACATGTAACAAAAAGAATTTCCCCTTGGGGATAAATAAAAGTAATTCTGATTCTGATTCTGATTCTGATAAATGACCCGCCAATAAAACACATGGAACCCATTAAAAGTGCAGCTACCATAAGGCACTGTGGCATTAGCACCTACATGGCCCCTCGCCCGCTGCTTCCGATCAGGCCGATAGATAAACACAGTATGGACCATGGACTTTTCAACTTTGGTCAGAAAATAAATGGACAGAGAGCATGCGGGAAGTGAGAGCAGGAGATTCAGGAGAAGGTCAACTTCTCAACTTATTTGTTGCTAATTTGCAATCCAAGTAAAGTTAGGCGTCACCACATTGTTGATAAAACTAAAACTAAATAGAAACTAAAGCCACCAGCACTAGTCACAGCTGTGTGTTGAGAAATATTTAATATCAACATGAACTTATTACTTAAACATATAGTTTGAAACTAGTTTGTTTCTTATAAGTTATTATTATCATTTCTAAATTCTAAAATGTATTAAATATGCCTTAAAAATGTAAAACTTCTGGAAACTAAAATCTCATATATAGAGATTTTATGGATGAGGAAACTGTATTTTAGTGCGTTTCAAGTCTGTCTGTTGCAGGCCCTGACCAGCTCTGATTTTCTAAATTCAGCCCCCTCTCAAAATGAGTTTGAGACCCCTGGTGTAAATGGTGATGCTTTGTTTTCATATATATGTTGTTCTTTTCGGTTCAAGTGTTTGTATTGCTGCATATTTATTTCATATTAGCCTACACTCAATCCTCCCGTTTCCCTGCCAGAATTCGGGCCTGTTCACTTTCACTCTGGCTCCTGCTCCCTCCCCCAAACTCACTATGAGCTCTGTGTCTCTGCTCCAGACATGACGAACTCCTGCTGCACGTCCCGCCCTCGTGCTCTCTTCCTGCACTGTCTGTACAAAAACACATATGACACTTTTCCTCTTTTAAATACTGTAATGGAGCTCTGAAATAATCCAGATGTAGGCTGGCATTTGTAAAGGGGTGACGGTGGCTCAGGTGGTTGATTCGTTGTCTATAACGAAAGAGTTGGAAGATAAACCAAAGTTCCAATCGGTGCATAGTGTTGTTGTGTCCTTTGGCAAGGCTATTTACTCACAATGAAAAGACTGATGGCTCATTATTTTGCCACTCAGACTCAGGACAGCTACAAAATGTACTGTGGCGTGGTGGTCGAGTGGATAGCAATGTGCCGCAGCGTCGTGAGTTTGAGTCCGACAATTTGCTGCATGTCCTTCCTTCCTCCAAGCCTCATCTCCATTTCTTGCTACACTGTTCTGTCTAATAAAGTCTACAGGCCCCCCCAACAAATCATTGAACAATAATGAAAATAAACATTTTTAAATGACTGTAGCTTTCCGCAGAGTATGTGGAGTGAATGAATGAGGTCTGCACTTTCATAACTTGCCAAGCTTGTAATGCACAATATAAATTCAAGCTATCATTAATGCTGTACCTTTCATTTAAATGAGTTGGGTTCATGCTCTAAAGTGAGATGGTGTCATAAATTTGCAAATGTTGAACCTGATGATTTCTCTTGGTGACTAGACCTATGAACTCATTGTAACTAAGGTCTGCATTTGAACTATATTCACTTTAGCTGCCCACCATCTGTATTTAATATCATTGGCATTCCATTCCATTGACAATTGATAAAGCTAAATATCTCATTAGGGGTTGGCAAAATGAATATCTCAATATTTTTTGAAGTATCACAATAACGATAGTCTGACGATATTATGTCAATCCAGAAACAGACATTTTTTAAACATGTCTTTTAAACTCATGATGTAGTGACACTTTATTTCTGTACAGTGAATGTATTATGCATTTTTATTTGTATTTTTTTGTATTTTATCGGAAAGCACTTTAGTCATCTTGAGCTGTTGTAAAGGGGTCTACAAATAAACCTAAATCTATTTTTTAAATTTACAATCACCTCCTTTTCTATCTCTATTGTATCTTATTTTCCCTAAATGTTATACTTGATATTCAGACTTTACATCTCTTTAAAATAATCACAATATTATCTAAATGTTGATCTGTTACCCACCCCTAATTTCTACTTATAGTATTTGAGATATAAGCAAGTAGGTATTGCTCGTGACAATATTGTTATGTACAATGTTCTCACTGTTGACTAGGAATAATGGAAAGGATATGTGTAAAAAACAATCTAATTATGTTCTCTTCCGTAACCCATCCATAAACACACGCCCAGGATACACCATCTGTTGACATTTCACAATTGTCGTGATGTTCCTATAATTGACTACCTTTAATATCAATTCACAAAACTATCTTGAGCAGCGTCTATATCAGTTTCAGTGCCCTGTATGTCAGCTCTTCTCCGCAGGCTCCAGAGATGATCTATCACCCTGAGACAATGCACGGACATCTGAAAGTGCTGCTGCTCCTGATGAACTCCACACAAAGAGCTCTTTATCACTGCTCCTGAATCACCAACCCTGCTCTGCTCTGCTTTGGTAAACTGCACCATTGTGTGGCTGCCTTCAATCCAACTGGGATTATGGGTTTGCCTCATGTCACAGCACTTTATTACACATTCATCATGGTCTGGGCTATGTCTGCCTAGGACTCAGCGGTAGAGTTTGAAAATGAGAGAAAGTACACTAATAGGTTGCGTTCATGTTGTAGAATTTGAAGTCATAATCTCAAATGGAGGGCAGAGGCCTATGTAACTCTGTGGGAGATTTACTGTTTTTGAAAGACATATCGAAATCCACAAATGTTGAACCTCATCATTATTTGTTTTGGATTGGCTCCACAAACCTACAATAATAAAGGCAGCACTTTCTGAGGCTGTTGTGAAAAGATTATTTCACTTTGGTTCATTTGTGCTAACAGAGAAGGCTTTGAAGTTTGATCCAGTTTTTGTTTCATGTGGACAGCCCCAGTAATTAGATATAAACACTAACCGGTTAAACAGCTAATTCTACCATACACCTGCTCTAGCTCAATTTGTGATGTCTCATGAATGCAACTTGGTAATTGATATAACTTTTGAAAGATTTTTTCTGGCCCCAAAACCTATTTGAAAAAACAGAAATGTAAAGAAAAAGAGGAGAGACGTTTGGAAAATAATCAAGACCGAGAACCACACATTATACCTTTTCCACGGCACCACCAACGAAATGCAAAAATTGGTGAATTTAAAGTATAGCTCATGCATATTGGTCCATACTTGCAGTGTCTAGACAGTCTTTTTTAAAGGCTCTTCTGGCTTGTTGATTTTATTGGATAGGGCAGTATACTGTGAAATGGGAAAAGAGCAGGGAGGACATTCAGCAAATTGACAAAGCAGGAATCGATCTCTCAACACTGAGGCTAGCACTCGACCACTGCAGCGCTCTTGCCAATCTTACATGACACTTTTTTTGCATATGAAATCAGATTGTAATTGAGATTGTCAGGTTCACAAGGTGACTGCCACAGCTGGGTGTTTGATGCACTTTTTTGTGTGAATGTGTCGGTTCTGTGTGTCTCTGTGCCCAGTGCTTGTCCAAGACTAATCTAAACTAATCTTAAATGATTGCCAGAAAACAAAAAAGGAGTGGCAACATCTTTATGTTCTACTATTCCAGCACTATGAAGTTGCACTATTCATCCCTTCAATACACCATCCCGTGCCCTTTCAACATAATGGACATCTAATGAGCTCAAGTTCTCATTTAACTGCAAGTGCTTATTGTCCTATTTTATTACTCCATTACGGTAAAAGATGATTAATGGTTGTGTATAGAAACTGTCTGCCACATTAAACCATAATGTTGTTTTGTTAACTTAAACTCTTGAGGGAAACATGAAAGCTGCAACCAATTCGGTAATGAGTCTGAGCATTCCTATTGACAAATCATATTAAAGGACATTAATTAGACATTTTGGCTTAAGAAAATAAACAAGGTCATTGTGTTTACCTTGGTGGTTACTTCAAACCGAGTAACGACTTCCTGTTGTCAGCAGAAGGCCAGTTAACACGAGCACTTCCTTTATTGCCACTTGTTGGAGTTCAAACAGAGCAGGCTGCAGCAGAGCAGCACTCTGTGTGTTTGCTCTGGGGATTTCACTTAAACATGTTTACAAATGCCCGGCAGGGAGCACAATGGAAAGAAGAGGAATGAAAGCAGCGTTTTGTAAGAAGCACCGGGCTACAGAGGATTATTTACTGATCTGTTTGACTAAGTAAATTACATAACCGCAGTTCTCAACAAAATGAGACTTGGTGTAAAAAGAATGCTATATCATATGCATTTTGTAAACTTCATGAAAATAAACATAATAGAATCAAGAACAACATGATCTGTATCCTTGCAATTTCTATTCCATTGTGAGACAAATTTTTTTGTTTTTGTCTCTTATCTAATCAGGTTTAACCATGATCAGATGTTTATCATTTCGGACTTTTCTATTGTTGTTTCCTTTACATAGTGATTGGCTGTCCTGTCATAAAAGGATAGTGTGGTTGAAGTGTCTCAAGGACACAATGACTATAAATATATATAATGTAATGAGCAAACACATTTTAAAGTTATGACAGATAGTATATAAACATACTGTCTTTTTAAAGTAAAGTCATAAATAATGGCATCCTCCCTTTTTCCAGTTTTGTGTAATGTAAGTCCACTGGGATCAGCACTAAATGGAAGGCCATGTTATTTGGAGAATATGTAAGACTCTAAATGAACTTTAGAAGCCCTGGCCCTCAGCTGCCTCGTCATTAATAACGTGAAGGCCCCAGTTTGTGTCTGCTTAACAAAGCCACATCAGCCTACATATTTATGACCTACAGTCTGTGCAGGGCTGTGCATGGGCCGCTCCTGCACCCCCTCCGCTGTGAAAGGGGAGCAGCAGAAAGGACTAAATGAATACGTGGCCCTGGGGGTCAGCTTAATGGAGTGAGACCCTGGCCCCTATTGACTTCCACTGCCCAACTATTAACTCCCCACAACTTCAGCTTTGAGCTCATTATTCATGCAGCCATCGCTGTTTCTGTTTGTATGTTTTAGACTTGGGTTGACTCACAGGTCAAGCACCAAAACAGTGATGGAAGTTCCTCAACCATTTAAGACATAACATGAGTGAGAACTGTATACAATCCATGAGCAGAGGTATACGTAAACAGCAGTCAGCGCTCAGTCAGACGTCATTAGCACTGAAGCTGATGCTTAACAGCAGTAACAGTTTCACACCAGTGCCATGTGTAAAAGTAAAATGTATCACGTGTATCTAAACATGTCTCATTGTTGTGTGAATTTGCTCATATCATGTAAAAAGACAATGTTATGAAGCCCTACGAGGCAAATTATGAGCTTCATAAAAATAAAGTGAATTGGAATGACATGATACTGTACTGTAAGGTCCAATGTCTGAAAACGCTCTGTGCTTCTCTTACTTCTTCTAATTTAGACAGTGAACTGTTATTTAAAAAAAAGAAAAGAAAAAAAGGGAGTGAAATGACTCACATGAGCGCTTCGCCACACCAAGAAAATGTTTATAATTTACAAAGCTTTTATCATTGAAATGTTTTCAACAGTGCAATTTGATATTCATGTACTGACTGAACAAAGAGCTTACTGCTTCCCTTGCCTAAAGCTTGTGTGTGTAAGTGAGGTGTAATCAATAACCAAAGGCCTATGTTTCTTTAAGACAAGCCCATAAATGGTGGCTCTTTACGGCAGTGGAGTTTTCCTTGGCGGGTCAGGAGTGCCATTGAAGTGTGAATGGGCTGCCATGGCAGATTACACTGCACAGCTGTCCCCCGACCGTGGAAATTAAGTTATGCCCCGTGTCAGCAAGTTTTGTGTTTTCCTCTCTGTCTCTTTCTGTGTCTCTGTCCCACCCCTCCCCCTTTCCTCGGCCCCCCTCCCTCTGATTCAGCCCATTGTGGAGGCCTCTCAGAAGTGCACAACCAGAACCATGGAAGCTTGAGGTGGCTTATGGGTAATCATGCTAAAAATATTTTTTTTTACCCTAAAAATCTAAAACTCTCTACCAAAACTATTAACAGTGGAGTGCTGAGATCCAGGTGTCCCTCTTTTGCCTTGAATGGGGATCTTGGCCTGCGTCCTGCTGCACTTGTGGCCCCTGCCTCGTGTTTTGTTTATTTGTGGCTCAAGTTGTTTGTGTTGAGGTTGAAGTGAAAGGCAAACACTGGAGCTGGTGCAGAGATGTGTTAACGCTGCAAATGTTTCCTCTCTGCCACCACACAGATTTAGATATAATGATAATAATGATTTCTTTAAATGTTTTCCTCTCTTTTTCCACTGCAGCAGCAGAACCACTTCAGCCTGCATTTACATTTATTTCTTCGTCACCAGCGTGATGTATATCAATCTATATCTCTCATAATGAATAATTAAAGGGCCTGTAACTGATTTGTATCTTCTAGTTAAGGAAAACGCCCTTTATTTCATCGTACATTGTAAAAATGTTTTAATGATTATTTATGTTTTTCTTTGTTTATAGTGTGATTTTAATGAAAATGTTCTTGTTCTCTAAAGCTTACTTTTGTACAAATTGTGCTCCATAAAAATGGCCAACTATTTGTGGAAATAAATTAGAGACTGAATGATAACATTTACATTAAAAAGATTAGAAGAGTATAAAAGACTGCCAGGGACAGTAATTTTTGTCCAACCAAGTATATTGTTGATGAGCACATGTGGAAACAACTGCCCGTGACTTTACCTGACGGTGTTTCTCTTTTTCAGAGGGCCAGAGTCAGAGTGGGCGGAGCACGCAGTTTAAACTTAAACATGTTCCTAGTGTTTCAAAGTCAGCTACTGGAATTTGAAAGGAGGCGTATTATGCTAAATTGACTTTAATGAACTTTAAACCTTGTTACAACAGGCTTTCCTCATCATTCGTTTACTCAAAGTTGTATTTTGATTGATTCCTGCTTGTTTGCGTAATCCAATATTGTCCTGCAACTGAGGCTTGAGTGCTTAGAAAATTTCTGTTTTCCTCTACCCCCATCCCCGCCCATATTACTGAACTTAGTTGCCATTATTAAAACAAAAAATAAGACTCAGAGTAACACATGTAGGGTTCTAAAATGTCTTATGCACTTTAAAGTTTATTGAAATGACACTATGAAGAAATGGGACTTTTCAGTTCTACAGATCAAAATTGTGACTTATGAACAAAATGTAAAATGATGATTTACTTATTTTACAGTTCAATACTAAGTACCTTAGTATGTCACTTTTAATGATTATTATTCCCAACTTCTCGTTGTGGAATGTGTTTCGGAGTGTGAGGTTCCAACAGGATGCTCCCCTCCTCTCCGCGACTCACAATGCCATCCTGAATCCATCCATGGCCTCGGAAAAGCAGAGATCATTGATTCTGCATCTCTCTCATTAACTGCCCCGGCTGCTGCTGCTGCTGCCACAAGACTTTAGAGAAAGCCTCGTTGTTTTGCTCCTTTCTATTTCAGCTGCCACTTTGATTTCATCATGCAAGACCTCTGCTGAGTTCACCGCCCTTTGAAATGAGAAAAAGGCTCTGTAATCCAGTTACTCGAGCTGCGGGCCTGGCTCCTCGGGTCCTGAGAGAAATCCTGATTTCTAATCCCATGTCACTGGCCCTGTCGCTGTACGTTTACCTGAGCATTTGTGGCAGCCGTTTGATGCATGCCCTGTTCCAAATGTTTCTGCTCTGCGTCGGACAAGGAGGGTCACAAAGTATGGCACCACTGTTTTGTTAGTTGTGTTGCAGTGCACAGACTGACTGTGTAGTTTGGAACAAATCAAACAAGATACAAAGAAAGGATAAATGAGCTGAGCAGAGGTAAAACATATATGTTGTAGATGAAAAAAAAATGTTAAAGATTAAAGAACTAGATCAAAATACATGCTAAATTGCTTCTTAGTTTAGTCTTAGTCAAGAGGAACAAGAATTTTAGTAAAGATGAAAGCCGGACCATATATGGAATACACCAATCCTAACCCAGGAAGTGAAATGAACCAGGACAATAGAGCCATGTGAATAAAATCTATATCGTATCTTAGTGTTCTCTCTTTTTCTTCATAAAACTGACCTCAGTGATTCACAAAAAGACGTTTAGTAATTCCAAGTTTGTGTGAGATGAGGTTAAGTTAAGCTTTTTCTACATTTTTGCACTTCCCTGAGCATCTACGCCACATTTTAACTTCTCTTTATGAATTGCATTGGGTTTGGATAGCGTAAACATTATACATTATGCACCGGATCAATTATTGCTAACTCTGTCAGCACAATAAATAAAAGTTAGCTCAGCATTTGGTGAGGAATGATTATTTTGTCTTTACCTTGGCTTTTTGACGTTTTGTTCTCACCTGAGTTTGCGGTCTCTCTTGTCCTTTCTTCCAGTCGTCCAATCGGCGCTCAACCGGCCTGTGGGTCTAAAGTAAGCTAGCTTGCACTGGGAGCTAGTACCTCTCATGGGCTTTGCACCGATCCTGGAAATGTGGCTTGGATCTAAAATTGCTTGTCAACCTCCATTAGGTAAAAAAAAACTTTTTCATACCAACAAACCATTCACTCCTAGCCATTCAATAATTTACACACAAGGCACTATGGGAGAAACGCCTTGCCCTAGGACACAATGGGAGCCAATGCTTTGTCAACTCCAAGCTAAAAACAACTGAAGTTCATCTACAACACAATGAAGTTATAAAAGGACAACAAATGGAAGCATCCTACAGTTGGAGAACCTGCGTCACATCGTGGCAGGAACGCAGAGGGGAGTCAGAGGTGGAGCCCCTTCCAACGCCAAACCCTGTGGTAACTTTAAGGGATTATTTCCAAATCCTTTTAAATGAACTTTCCATCTGAGTGCGTCTTTCCCCTTCTCACCATTCCAACTGTCCGAGTGTTTCTGCATCACTTTCTGCACAACCCTGTGGAGCCGAGGCCAAAGCAAACGCCTGTGAGAAACACAACACACACATAGAAGGGGTTAAAGGAGATCAGCAAATGGACAAAGGTCGCAAGCACGTTAGAAATATACGATAATCAGTGCAATACTCAAGACCCCATCAGAGGAGTGCCACTGTTGTCTACTTTTGACATGCCTGGATACACATAGAAAGCATCAAACAAAATACATAAATAACTGGCATTTGTGGTGTGGAGAAGAACTAAAACATTCCAAATAGAGTTGCTTTTGGAGCTAGAATTTTGTTAATAAAGTAAAGTTCTATGTAGTTTAAAGGTGCACTATGTACTCTACCTATGGAAATGTTATCAATTTGTCTGGAATGGGCAACAGTATGGCTTTAAACTCATCTGTCTCCATGGAAGTAATGCCTCCTGGCTAAGTTTTAGGTCAGACCTGTGGAAAGCTGACTCCTCTCAAAATATGATTTATTGTTATTATGTTTCAGCAATAAGCATGTGTAATTAAAATGTCACACAATGGAAGACCCAGTGCAAAAGAAATAACATCCATGCAGACAACCAAGTGGTAGATCACTCTGAAAAAGGTACCTTTATGCAAAGCATTTCATACCCAAACAGTGACCTGGGGGCCAAATGCAGCCCTCAGATGATTTTTTCATGGCCCTATACTCTTTAAATTGGGTGTTATTACCCTGAGAAATACTTTTACAGAAATGTTCTCTTTGACATTCCGGTCATTTTGGTGCAAGACTGCCTGAGATAAAGCATCCAACCTCCATCCATCAAACCTCTGCTAAATGTAACTTTTTTGAATGATTCACTGTATTGACCACCAGTCCAGGGCCCAACCGTTTCAATGTTCAAACACCCCTGTAATACATTTATCCCGGTATTTGCTTTGGATAGTTGCCTGTCTTCTTGTGCAGTTTACATGTTTTAGAATTAAATCTAAAATAAAAAGAATAAAACTAAATGACACAGACAGATTTCAAAAAGGGGAATAGTTCTGATATGTGCATGCAGGGTGTATAGAGGAGCAGTAGATGAAAGAGGGTGCATGTTGATAACATGTGTGGTTGTTTTGTTCCTGGGCCAAAGAAGCCCGGCACAGAGCAGAGTTGAGTGAAGCGGTCGATGGTGGAGATACCTTACACACACTCAAAGAGCTGGAACACAAACACACAGTTTGTAAATTAAACCCAGAAGCACCCCTCCCCCGCCAGCGAGAGGCGTTTCACTGCAACACCATTGTACTTTATGTTTCTCAATTCACACTTTAAACAATACTGTGTTTAGTTTATAGCATTACAGAAATGCATAAAATGGCTTCAAGTTTTCTTATGTTCTGGGGTAAATGCTATTCACTTGGTCAAAATCTTCTAAAACAAATTGTTATCTAACAATTCAAAATTACTTTTTAAGTTAGATTATATTAATTTTTTTTGTCATTTCCAACACCTATTAAAATTTACAAATAGGCCTACACTTTTCCAAACATTTGTGCACAGTTGTCCAGTGCTATATTTTGACACAGATTTGTTATGCACCTCATTCATCCTTTCATATAGCACTCTTTATAATAGGCTAATCAACGCACGCTGGGCTTTTCCTAAGTGCTCAAAAGTGCCTGAACAAACGCAGAAGGCGAGAAAAGAAAACTGTCATGGAGGAGGTGGGGAGAGGGAGGAGGGCACGCAGGCTTACACCGAGCCTTTCTCAACTGCACAGTACACTGCATACCGACAAGCTAAACACGGATTCAAACCAGGATCCAACTTTCATGGTCAAATTTTCCACAGCATTTTAGGGTAGAACGTTTCCCACCACATTTTCTGATTAAATAAATTGACATTGAAGTAGACTTATGAGATAATCTTTACATATTTGTGAATTATCGTAGTTTGTAACTTTTTGTTATGGCAAATAGTTTTATTGCTGCTCCATTGTATGTGCATTAGTGATAGTCAGGAAGTCAGAAAGTACTACCTTTAAATTTCAACATTCAAACATTTATCTATATAGTCTATAATCTTTAGTTTGAATTTAGACTATTTTTTTTTCAAAAGAATTAGTCGAAACGTAATTTTTTTCTATTGAAGTATAATGTGAAGTCGCATGGACAAAACGTGCACACACGTTGGACAGGGAATGATAATTCTACTTTGCATTTTTTTTCACAATTTGTACGTATTTTAGTGGGCATATAAATCTTGTGTGTGCAATATTAGGTGTTTTTGAGGCAGGCCTGAACAGTTTGGATGGACAGTGGATATCATTGCTTTAGCGTGCTTGTCATGTGTTTTTCTCTGGTTTCTTTCTTGCTCCTGCAGCAGATCGTTCCCACATGCTCTCCTGCCGCTCGGCCCTCCAGAGGTGTCAACCAGGCTGAAAGAATGAAGTGCCTCCCCATTGTGCGACCCAACTATTATGTGCTTAACATTTCCATGACAAAGACGCCACTCGACTTCTCTTCCATCCATTCACCACCGAGAGCCCTTGTCCCCCTTCTAATATAACATTTTGCATCAAATCATTGATTTAAAGCCTCTCTAGAAGACATGCTGAATAATAAGATGGTATAAGTGTTGCACTCATTGAATTTGTTAAATCTGAACTAGCTGTAACAGAGGTGGTTGTAAAAGTTCAGGCTACCTGAGAGCTATAGACAGGATATAAGAGAATGTTGTACTGATTTATCGTGACAGTGGATTTTGACAACAACAGGGTCAATCAAGATATAGGGGTCATTAGGCTATCAGTCAACAGAGCATTGTAAATGAGCTCATTAAGAGTGCGGAGGAGGGGGCACTGAGAGAGCAATGTGTGGAAATTAACAAGTCAAGCATCCAGATGTTAGGGCAGATGTAAAAACACACTTTACAGTAGTGTAAATACCAAGCCCTCTTAAACAGACACACTCTATGTTGTCAATAAGCCTTTTGTAAAAAATAATAATATAAAAATTATAATAATACTGTAACAAGTACAGGATCACTCATCTAAAAACGGCCTCAAAGAAGGGTCTAGCATGTCCTCTTAAATCATTTCAGACTTGTACAAATTATTGTTGTGTCATAGAACCCGTTATCATGAACTTTGTTGTAATTTTTGTGCAATTTAAATAACAAATGTCAAAGTATTTTAAACATGTTTTATTGCTTGACTGCAAAATGTGTTTGTTACAATTGTATGTAACTAGAAATCCACATAATAAAAAGCATACAATGCTTTTCTGTCAAAATATCATCCACACTCAAAATTTGTCATTAAAATAACTTTTATATAAAACATAGCTTTGTTTTCTGAGAGCATACACAAGCATAACACAGACTGAGTGGTGACACTCACTATAAGTTATGTTACTTTTAGTTGGGGTCAAGGCACATCTGTAACTAAGTACAGAACCGACAGAACTCACAGTCCCAATATATCTTCAAGTTTTCATTATGCCTTCTATAAAAAGTATATCGTTAAGGCGTGTGTACAGTGGATTTAGACATTTCTTTCACTATAGGCTATTCTCAATAAATCATCTCATAGCCGAAACATAGATTCTCTGGACAAATTTATAGCATCTATGCACATATATACAATATACATAATCCTTGAAGAGAATATACAAAATAAGTTCCCTTTAAAGCTGGAATTCTCTTTTCTATTTACATGCTGCACATTTGGATCTTACGGTAATAAATTACTGTTTCTCCTTAAACTCTACTGTATTTACAAGTTCATCTGTTCCAGCATTAAATACTTAAATCAGGTAGGCATCCGTCTGTGATATAAAAGAGTCTGAAGTGTCCTTAGGAGGCTTGGCAGTGCACAGCTTGGATACATCCACTGACATTGTGACTCAGACAGCTGTGTGTGGACACTCTGCTATCAGTCTGACTGTGAGAGACAATAAAAGCTTATCACATAAGCAAAGAGCAGTAAAGTGGGCTCGATAAGAGACCTACACACAGCCTTGCGGTGTCATTTGCATAGAAAATCTCCTGATGTGACATCCTTCACTCTGACGTCCAAACAAGGCAATTCCTTCAGTCCAGGGGCCTTTTAACTCCTCCAACCACAGGTCACGGAGTGGACCAAGTGGAGATGGCCCTTTATCCGGACAATAGCGGGGGCACGCCGTGACCCCAGGGATTAGACGAGGGCCAACAGAACTAAAATGGATGCCAACAGAGCGAGCGCGCAGCGCTGTGCTGTGGGAGTCGCTCCGCTCTCTGGCTCATGATAATAGTCCACCTCGGGGTCATCCTCTCCGTCCTCAGTGTCTGGATCTACCCTGTGGATCCATCCGCTGCTCTCCTCACGCTCCGGTGGGGAGTCAAAGCACAGACTTTTCATACTGGCTTTAACAAACTCACAGATGGCCCGCTCCGTGCCGTCACACATACAAGTGTCCAGTTGCTGGCCCTTGGGTATTTTACGCATGTTGGCGATCACGTTGCGGCAGGCGTTTGTGCACACTGCGCCGCTGAACAGCTTGCCACAGTGTTTTAGGTAGTCGTGCATGGTGGAGCTGCACTGCTGGTCCCTCTCGCACTGGCGCCGTGCTTCCGTGCAGCCCGTGCTTGTGGTCCGAGGCAGACAAGGCTCGATCGCCCGCTTTGTGTTCAAACACACAGCGTCCCGCGCGCAGCTGCAGTCCTCCAGTGCGGGACCGTTCTTCGTCAAGTTGAGTTGTACCAGAGACGAGATGCAGTGACTCGGACACTTTCTCCTTTCCCCGTTCAGAACCGGGCCGCACGCGCGCGTGTAGTGCTCGTAGGCGTAGTTACATTCGGGCTCACCTTGGCAGTTCATAATGGCCTGCCAACAGATGAGCCGACGGCCACAACACGGCGATAACAGAAATAAAGAGGAAAATAGGAAGAGTAAAGAGCCGAGTGGCCAAAGTGAGCCGTGCGTCCGCCGCAAACACACTGCCATTACGCACTCACAACAGTCATAAGCGATCGGCTTGTTTGGTGAGAGCGGTCCGCTCCGGGGCCCGATGTCGCTGGGAATGGGACACCCTTGTCAAAGCTTCTCCATTCGACCCAAATAGCACCACAAGCCTTCCGTTATCCATACATGACCGAGTGAAAGTGGAGCACACGCAGCGCTAAAGCTCAAAAGTTCCCAACAACTTCGACAGAGTTTTCGATCCGTTCATTCCATCGCAGAGTTCGTGAGCTCCGACAAAACACTCTTCAAATCACATCTCCCCTTCCCTTGGTCTAAAAAGCCCGACCTCAGTCGCTCTTGCGGCCGTGCGCAGGCTTTAACGGGGTGATCCAAGTCGTACGAGTGCAAACAAACAGCGCATAGAAGAAAAACAAGGGGCTTGCGGGTAACGGAGTGGTCTTCGCTCAGTCCCCCGTTTTTCATTTGTGTGAGTGCTGCTCAGCCCCCTCTCCACACTTCTCCCAGTCTCTGCCATTGGTTGGCCACTTGTTGTGGCTTTCCACGTAGTGAGGGGCGGGAGTTTAGGGGCCAGGAAAACTCACCCAAGCAACTTCCAAATCACTCGCTGATGTTTCCAGGATTTTTTTTTTTTGCACATAAAAATCACACACACATACACACACACACACACACGCACACACGCACACACACACACACACACACACACACGCAAGAAAAAAGAGTTTGATATTGAATTTGACATCACTTTAACAGTCACACAATCAAGCTGTAAATTGACAAGTTAATGGTCACCAGAAATTAATTTCATTGCCCATCAATAACAACTATGTTTCGTCAGTTGTTTAGAGGTCTTATGAGGTGTAATTGTGGATCTGGTCACTGAATCCCTGTATCATCACACTTTCATCACACTTTCACCAAGGGCTATATATTAACTTCATGGCATTCTGAAAAATGCAGCGTAATCTATCCCTGGCTCATCAATCTCCAGTTTACATTTTAATTCCCAGGATTTTCTGGTAGCCTCTATTCTTCTGTATGTTGAAATCTATTCAGTGACACAGTTTTAGAATATGTTTTGGCAGATTTACAGACCCCAACCACAGCTGCCTCCAGCAGAATTACAATTTTCATTGTGACAGACTGAGGTCATATAAGAAAGGTGTTGTGGTCAGATGAATAAAATCATTATCTCACCTAAATGGTAAAATGCAAGGTGGGTGTCTTGCCCAAGGACACAGAACTCCCTCAGTATTCACCTGCGGTAGTAATTGCACCGCCAGCCCAGTGGACAGTGGATCTGACCGCTCAACCAAGGATGTTTTATGTCGGAAGCTACTGAGCTACTGCCACCTAGACTTTTATATGAACTGTTAATTAAAAAAAAAAAGCATGTTGAACGTAAGTCAATTCGTCACTGTGTATTGGCTTATTTAAATGCAACATCAATGTAAGTTATTTTGAAAAAGTAATAAGCTAAAGATTAATAATTACTTTTAAAAGTAATTAGTCACATTACATAGTTACTTCCCCAAGAAAGCAACTAAGTTACATTACGTTAGGATTACTTTATTAGTAATATTGTATAAATTAATCAAATATGTGGTTTTACGTTTTAATAATGACAATTAAACAGAGGAAAACAACAAATAAGTTGTGGATATTGTCTCAAAAGACTTGACACCAACAATATAACATGTGGCTGATCTCTGACTCTGAGCTGTCACTGACAGCAGAAGTCAGGCCCATGGGTTTTTCACTTTGAGAACATGTTCCTTGTTCAGGCTGTTTCCTACAGAAGGTTGCATTCTTGTCTTAAACATTGCTGCTGGTGTTGAAAGTAACTAACTGAGTATTTTGTTGGTAACTGTAATTTAATTACAAGTATTTTCAATGTAATGCGTTACACTACTAAAGTACTGAAATTGTAGTTTAATTACAGCATCTAAGTAAAAGATGATTATTTCACATACAATAACATAATGTGAGACTGAGGAACCATGTCCTCCTCTGGGTTGGGATTTGAACCTGCTTATGGCTTTTTAAGGGGCTCTTCCTTTCTTTTAACCACCTGCCACCCATATTGCACGACTAGCTATAGCAAAATATATAATTTGTATATCCTTTTGCTCTTCCTTACTGCTTCAAATATTTCCTCCTCTTGATGTTTTTGAAGATGCATGTGCTCGTCAGTGTGCGGGTGTGAGTAAGCCAATAGCCCACATGTTGACACTTGAGCGGGAGGAGCGGTGTGCTTCTTCTGCAGGCTGAAGGTGGATGAGGGAGTCAGAGGAGGAGAGCAGTGAGGCCACAAAGCCTGTTTGTGTTTCTGATCTCAGGAATGTACCTTTAGGCTTGAGCCGTGAGCTTCCCACTGAAAACAATGCACTCAATGTCAGTTACGGCTGGCTAACGCAGACACCACTGGCTCTGCTCCAGCGTCACAGCTTGTCCAACATGATGGATACAGGGAACCCAATCCCTCCAGCCACTGCCTCTGCTGTGTCTGCCTGCAACAACCTGAAAAGTCACTGCACAAAGACTCCAAAATATGAGCAATAGCAATGTCATTCTGTATTTCTAGATTAACATATCTTTCAAGCACTGCCACTAGAATATAATTTTTGTTTTCAAAGCTAAAGCTCACAGAGGCCTTTCTCCCAAGAATGGAAGGATCACACACTAAACTGGCATTTTTATGCTGGATGCCCTTCCAGCGGATGCATGTGGTCTTGCCAATGCAAGTCTTGGCTTAGTATTCATTTTATTCTATTTCTTTATCATGAATTTGAAACAACTAATTGTGCATTGATTCTATAATAATTTGCATATTTAAAACTAAGATAATCAGGCATATAAAAAGACTTAAAAACATTGGCAGAAGTTGAAAGTGTACACCAGATGTGCAGCACAGAGCGCTAAGCTGTGTTTTAAAGACTCATATAAAACTCTATGCCACAACAGTCTCATTAAGGGACAGATGTAATGATATCAAAACAACCCCCTGCTGGTTTTCAAAACACACACAATACAGATTGGATCAACAAAGCAGCCATGGGAGAATAGCTGATGTTTTGACTGAAAGTACTGCCTATGAATGATCTATAATGTAAATGCATTTCATATGTTTGATCCCTGCCCTGCTTCCTCTTGACCTGGTCACTCTTGACAAAGAGATTGTAATTTAAATAAATGTTAATTAAAAAATATAATTAAAAATATAATTATTGAGAATTAAGTATTTTCAGATCTCAAATAAACAAACTCACCCAAAGCAAATGCATTTACTGCAGTTGCAAACAATACCTCATCACTAACAATACTTGCAAAACAGTATAGACATATAACATTTTTGATTATAATGTAATTTCATTGCATCGTTATGTAACAGGCTATAGGCTATTTGAACATAGACCAACAATACATCACCTATGATACAAAACATTTAAGATTGTTTCATGACAAGTGGCTAGTGGTGATTCTGGAAGGGCATCAGGGTAATTCTCAGATTATTGTTTATAATGGTGGAATGGTTTGTCTTAAGAAATATGTGTTGAACAGAATGGTTAAATGAAAATAAAGATCTACATAAGACCCACATGAACACAATATGTTGACGTTGCATGCATAAGTGCTGGGGTCTTTGGCTTAGTGTGAATGGTCTGAATCCCAGCAGAGCCAGGTCAGTCTGAGAGGAGGAAATATCAGAATACAGGAAATGAGTTGGCAGGAACTATCCATTCAAATGACTTCCTCTTTAGGATTTCAGAGAAGCGATAATAGCCAGTGATAAGTTTTTTGGAATAGACCCAGATGTGATTAAGAAATCATTTCCGAAATCATGTCTGCGCACTAGTTTCCTCTGTCCACTTCCGGGGATTAGTGTTAAATTCTTCAGCGTCATAAAAAGTCATTACAAGTTTGAAAATCTAGTCTAAGCCACCAATCCGGCTGTAAGTTTTACATTTCTGAGTCTTGTCTGCAAAGAGATTGTATGGGGAACTAAAAATAACTTCTTATCTGATTTAGTTTGTGACAAAAAATAAAAATAGGTTTGAGCTCAAATGGGCTGCGCCAGCTTTTATGAATAAAGGTGCACTATGTATGTTTTGCGCCAATAAATTATCTTTACGGGGTTCATTTTGTCTATATAACCCTAACCCTCTGTATAGGCCCATAGTATTTATTGATGCCCTATCCCTAACTCTGACCCTAACTCGTTTTCCGACTTGAAAATGAGAACACAAACTGAGAAAACATCATTCCGAGGTGCGACAACTCGAATGCAGCATTAGTTGTCAACAAGGTCATTTCTGCTCAGCATCAGACCAAAACAGTTTGAGAGAGTAGTCTACTTTGTTCAGACAACTAAAAATAACAGGACCTATGTGGGTGGACCCTTATATGGCCTATGCATTCTCCCAAACACATAAATGGTTGAGATGTGAAATGAAGTGTTCTGTGGGCGGGGCCTGTTAATCAGTAAGATTAAAGCCATCCATCACGTCAGAGCCCAGTGATCCCTGTGACCCTTTAGCCACAGTACGCTGCACCGCAACTCCTCCACTTTGAACTTTACCCGCTCGGCTCAGGGCAGCGCCGCAACAACATAGGAAACACACCCGCTATAACAAGTCAGCTATTCTCAAATGTTGTTTTACCTTTTAGTCTGGTCAGTTCAAGACGCAATGTCATCGCCTTGTGCCATGAGCTGAACTGTAGCAAAGTTTGAGTTCACAAAGTTACTGTAAGCAAAGTTTGGTGACAGTAAAGATAATTTAGATGTACTTAGAACATTGGGCTGCACAACTGGTGAAGCGTTTGTTAGCTAATCTGAAGAAAGCTGGTTTGAAATTCATCCACCAATGCATTATATTGCAGTTATGTTCTTGGGCAGTTATGTTCTTGGGCAAGACACTTAACCCGCTTTGCCTTCATTGCCTGCATACACTGGTGTTGAATGAGTTTGGGATTGGGTGATTGGTTTATTTAATGTTAAGTGTTTTGACTGCCCAGTGTGGATGTATGAAAGGTGAATAATATTTACGTCATGTTTTTAACTCACACATCCACATCCATGAAGTGTTTTCAGATCTTGTGACAGACTACAACCACATTAAATCAGGTCAGCAGTGAGTGAGGAGCAGAGAGGATGACCTGAGCTGACTTTAGGTGAGTGCCCGAGTCTGGCCCTGCAGTTTGAGCTCTCTCCCAGCAGCAGCAGGAGCAGCTGTCCTGGGACATGCCTCTGAGCGTCTGTTGTTTCAGATCACAGTAACACCAGCACATATGGAGCGGCCAATAAAGAACTAACCCCTGACACAAACATATGACCTTAATCCTCAACATGAGAGCACCAAGAAACTATTCGACTATATAAAACACTCCAAAGACTGTAGGCACAATCAGTGTGAGCTGCACATGTGCACCACATTCCTTCAGCTCTTCATAAAAGGCTCAGCTTATTAAAGAGTGCACTGATGTAGGTTGCAACAGCAGGGTTTGTTTGTCCAGACGAGACACGTGTCAGTGAGTCTGTCCTGCTAACATCCACAAAGACACCTGTACCACACACTATTAAGTCAGCTGTGCTGCTGTATTACTCAGTTGGTCGAATATTCAACATGAAGCTACAATGTGCCTCTGTTTTGAATTTGTGTCAAGATTGTTGTCGATATACTTTTTTCCACATTTCCCTGTGATAACATTTTCTCCAATAAAAGTTTAATACATAACTAAAATGTGAAAAAGCTGTTAAAGTCTGAATATAAATATAAAGGTCCACAACTGTATTAAATATTTAGTTTGTACCTGACATCTAAAAAAAACTAAAATCATGTAAATAGTTGTAAAAAAAAGAAATAAACAACAGGAACACAGCAGCTACGCTCAGATTTATCACTGATACATGCTGAGATCACACACAGTTGAACTTATTACCTTTTTACCTTTCTCTCCTTATATAAGATGTTTCTGATTCTGAAGTGTAGAGGAAAATAATTGTTGTGGGGCGAGTTAAAGTGTACTTTATCTCCAACTGCCATTAGCAAACAAGTTAGCTAAACTATGCACAGTCACAGAAACAACAGAGAAACTACTTTCATTTACCCATATAAAAGTTGATTTGAACAAAATAAAAGCTCCACAGGCAAAATTAAGTTAAAAAAAGCAAATAAACTCTATCAGTTGTACTGACAATAATTATGCCACTCAAGTCGAGATGTTGAGGAGCATTTTTCATCCCTGCACAACCTCTAGAATTTGATCTAATCTTTGAATCTAATATGGGCCTGTGTAACTTCATAAGAGATGTGGTAATGTTTTTGAAAGAAATATCCAAAGTAGAATCCAAAATAGAATCAAAATAGCCTCAACATAATTTATTAATTGTTTTGTTTTCTTATCATCTCCACAAACGTGCAATAGTCTTCTCATGGCTCAAAGTCCTTTCAGCTGACAACAATCACAGCTTTGGATCTGAATAACGGCACCGCTTTCTGAGGCTGGTGTGAATATTTATGCCAGTTTTTGTTTCATGTGGATAGGTCCAGTAATTATAAAGACACTAACCATAAACCAGCTCAACACATTTGAAATCTGACTGTTAAACAGGAAATTCTACCATCAAATTCTGACCTGTCTGCAGTTCATTTTTAAACTCTTATGATTCAAGAATGTTGTGAGTCACGTGAACATAACCAGTTGCAACAGAAATTGCCCTAAAGTTTAGTTTTTTTTTTACTGCTTTTTTCACCGCTCCATTGATAGACCTCACTTAGGAGATTTGACCCTGAAACAACCCAGACCAAGACGAAAGGCCCCTCATGCCTCCCTCTCTCTCCCCCCGCTGTCATGGCGGCCTCCTATAGAGACGTCAGCCAGAGCAGAGCAGAAGGGAATGTGTAACTCTAGCATGCTCCTCCATTTGGCACGTTCCCGAGTTCCCGGCTGGCGCAGTTATGAGCCCACTTCACACCAGAGTAAACTGTGTATTTAAAAAGCCGTCATTGCAGGACTAACACCGGCCTTGCTGTAGGTTGTTAGAATAACCCAATGACACAATGGTTTCTTTTCTAAATAAACACATGTGGGTAGGCAGTAAGGACCAACTTTTTTTTCCCACTACTTCTTCCACCCCTCCTCCTCTGTCCCATCTGTAAGTGCTCTCTTCTTCCCCGTGCACATGTCTAAGAAAGGCAACAGGCGGCCCGGGCTGCAGCTGTTACAGAGGAGTGATGGTGCTGCTCTGCTCGGCCTGATGAATCGTGTGTGTATCTCATGTCTGCTGGACCCCCAAGTCCCACACTCCTCCCACGCTGCACATGGCGGAAGTCAGTTCTATGCTAGTATTGACAATAGATAAAATCTATTCCAGGCTTTGTTACAAAATATCTGAATTCAATAGGTAACTATTCATGGGTAAAATAATACAATGTTAGGAGGATGTTGGAGTGCATAAGGTTTTTATGTGATGAATATATATTCTAGCTCCAGTTTGTGAAGCAACATTTTAAAACAACTAAAACAGAATCCTTCTGTCTATGTCTTTAATGAGTAACATTCCATCAAAAATACAGGGACAATTTATGTTGCAATCTGCTTCTAAAGATGTTTTGTTATTTTGTTTAATCCACTTAATCCATTGATTTCTGTGGGACATTGTAACATGTTTTCTTAAAATGCATTTTTCTTCTGTAGAGACATAAAGATCACCACTTAATATAGCACTAACTTTACAATCTTGTACTTGACAAGATATTGACAGAACATGGTGAAGGATTTGTTTATATCTAATTCAAAGCCTGATTCATTAAAGTTAAAGTTTAAGTTAAATTTTTAATTAGAATTATTAGTTTGAATTTGTAATTTTTTTCTAGTTTACTCAAAAGCTAAATAAGACCTCCATGCCCGATGGCTGCAGCCAATCACGATCAGCTTGAGCAGGCCCCCAGTCCCCAGCAGGAACTAGACAGCCACAAGAAACACACAATATTCAAAAAACACATAAGGAGGCAGGAACAGTAGGCCTGGGGCCGTAACAAGGACTCAAGGATTCACTGCCTGCCTTTGCCCTTGATCAAACTCAGTCCATTCATTGTCATTTCTTCTCACGTACGTGATATAACTGCCACTGCGGTGGAGATCAATGGATCTTCAACCACCAAAGCCACTCCATCTATTTCCTGTCACCAAAAAATGAAACATGAATTGTATTTAAAACATGAATTGTATTTGATATACATTTTAACATTTACACTGGTAACTTTGACTTCATTTTTCATCAGTAAATTCATATGCCACCATGGATGTTCATTATAGTATTAGTCAAAATTTTCCGATAAACATGAATTAAATAAAACTGTGCTCAAAGTGAAGTGATTGCTGCCAGCGTCGCCTGCAGAGTGAGGAGTGCATTCCCGGCTTGTTGTGCTGAGCTGATAAAGCAAACTTGTACTGCTCATCAAATCAAAAGCACATGTCTGACTCTATAGAAGGGAGAGACACATCCATCCTGTGCACTCTCGACTCCAGTGGCTTCACCAACAACAACTCTGAGCCGGTGCCGCTTTGGAAATGCCAACTTAAACAGATTCAGAGTTGTTTTCAAGAGCATGGTCAGTCTATTTACGGGTGACATGCACCCATTCGGATTGAAAAACTTTGCAATCACACCTTATGTGGTGCCATTGAGGAAGACTAACGCCACCTGGTTTTTAGCTCTACAATATGGCAACTAAAAAGCTCATTCAGCTCTTTGACAATCTTGAGAACTAAATTAAAAAACGCGAAATACTTTTGTACGTTATGGTTAACGTTATCCTTGATCTTATCTGTACCATTAAAAGAAAGTAAACGGTGTGCACATTAAAGTATGGTGGAAAAAGAGCATTCAGAAAGCACAAACATGTCACTACAAGACCAAAAAGAGTTTGTTTATGTGCAGTGCTAAGCTTCCTGTTTTTTATGGAAGTCATCTCAGCCTCAGGGTGAACAGTTTGATGGCAGACACAGTGTCAATTTGACTGACACCACTGATAGTGAGGTGTAAGGTTATCTGCAAACTATGCACCAAGCACAATGCATAGTCACACTCACAATGCGTTTATATTTTTGAAAATGTTCATGGTCATTTAAGCCAACTCTAATTAATTTAATGTTATACTTAATTGTTGGCATAATGTTTTGACTTAGCTTAAACAGTACAGTTACAAGTAAAAGGATCGCTTTTACACCTGATCCACTGTTCAAACAGTAATAAAATATGTTTATGGCATTATTTCACATCTGTTCCACTACTATCACACAATTTAAAAGGTATGGTCAGATGCTGTACTTTATGTAATCCTGGTCTAGATTTAAACAAGTTTGGGACCAGTACACCTATCCGTGATATTACTTGATAATGCAGTATATTCAAGGTCCTATTTATTGCACTTACTGAACTCATTATGATTTCATCCTCTCACTCACAGTAGCTTCCGTCCAACTTACCTGACGGTAGAAAAAGCCTGTTGAAGTATATACTGCGGAGGGGGCTCCAGACGCACTTCGACAGATTCATCACAACATGGGCCGAGGTCAGGGCCATGCGATCCATCAGAGGAACACGGGAGACACTATACGCCCCACACTAGGCGCCCCTCACACAAAACTCCAAGATTAGGACTCCATTCATACAATTTATAGAGTAAGGAGGGATAGGCAACTGCACCATAATATTGCTTTCCACCACTGTTATTGTTTTTGTATTATTGTATTTATTTGAAGAAAAATACGAATTCAGTTGTTGCTATAAGTACGGGTGTGTGATATACTGATGAACAAGTCTGTGCATCGTGTTTCACTGCACTTATGGCAGAAGAAGTTAATACTTAATGTGGTTTACTGATGCATCATAGAGTTCTGCAGCAACTCTTACACACAAAGAAACTATTATTTTAACATTGCAGTGTATGGTCTTCAAAGTTTGTCAACAAAGTCAAGTTAATAGCTTTCCCTTCCCTCAACAATAAAAGTCTGTAAAGCATGCATTGAGCAGAATGAATATACGGTAATATTCCAGACTTCTATGGCTACAATGGGGTTATTAACTGTGGCTCAACTTGCATTTCAGATCTGCAAGTCATTAAACATTGGCCTTGTTTGTGAGGTTTTTGGTGTTGGATACATCTACAGAATTAATTAACGAGAACTACAGAAAGAAAGTGCTCTGGACCGTGACGCTCAAAGTTCATTTTATGCCTGCGTTTATTAACCAAGTCGTCTGAACTATTTGCTGTCTCCTGCCAGATTTCTCTGCTATCATTTTGTGTTTGTGTCTGAGGAGACCTACACTATCGACTTGGGGCTCACACATTGAATTTTCCCTCTTGTTATAATTACATTCCACAGACCTGCTAAATTGGAATTGATTTGACCGAAGAATTTGACCAAACACGACTCAAATCTTTACACTTACTCGTTTTTACTGCTTCAAACACATAAAACTGAGGACCATTCTTCAGACTGGAATGAGAAGTATTTGAATTTGAGGTAAATCCTTTGTACTCTCATGTCCAGTCCAGGTGTGTCCCGCTGAGGTGGCCAAAAGGGTTACAGCCGTCCTGTCATGGGAATGTGCAAGTGTGGATGTGCAGTGACTTGTTTCATTCACCATATGACCCCAAACGTGCCTGCCAAGGTACCCCAGAGACGGCTACTCAGAGATAAATCTGGCAGACTTTTTACTCAGATATTGATTAGTTATTAAATTAGTATAAAGATAAGATAAGAGAGCCTTTATTTGTTCCACATGAGGAAATATCAGTGTTGTACCGCAGTAGAAGAACAGCAGACGAATGAAATGCGGTCAAGAATCAAGATAAACAACTATTTAAAAACTGTTTAACTAAAATATTAAAATATAAAATTGCAATAACATTTAAAATACTTAAAATGATGAATACTGACACCATCAAAAAGTAATAAAAAAAACTTTTTCATAAATTGATGCCATTGATTGACAGCATTTAATCTCTGTGGTCGGCCCCAAACGTATTTATTTATTTATTTTGCATTTTATTTCAATTATCGTTTAAAAATATATATTATTTTAGTGTATTTAGCACTTTTAGCGCACAGCACTTTGGAATCGTCTCAGTTTATAAAATGCGCTATATAAATAAAGTGGATTGGATAGGATTTAGAAGCACAGTCAAAAAACTGTCCATAATATTTTACTTGAGACATAAAAATAAAAAACAAGATTAACAATGAATAACAAAAATAGAAAACACAATAACTACAACAGCTCAGAACTCAGATACCACCTTTACTAGCGCAATCATTTGGCCTTTGGAGAAGTAAGTAAGTAAGTATCCAGTTACTTTCCACTAAATTAGACGTCATTGCAGACTTTTGTCCTGGTCAAAATGAGAGCAAATAAAGTGCATTCTTCCAGCGGATGAGATATGAGTGGGTTTGGGGCCCTATATCCCGCCTATTACATACCAAATCCATCATCTGAGGACACTCAGCAGCGGACTCTGGGAATAATGGCAGTTATTTCCTGGACCAAGCTGCACACTCCGCTGTCTGTCTCTATGGAGTCTGCCAGTCTAGGCCCATATACGCAAGGCTAGCTCACATCTACCCCGAAATACTCAGATTCATATGTGACAACAGCAAAACAGTCTGCTCCTTCTTTGCCCCAACCAGACAGACTTCAGTTTCAAATAAAGATAAAGAGTCAAAGAACTGGATTTATCAGTCAGCGAGAAGCTATCTGAAAGTCCCCGGCACATAGCTGGACTTTGTCAACTTCAACCCCCTCTTCTCTCTTCTTTTATCTACCTCCTTCAAGGCAAATACTGGCAACATTCATGTACTCTGTGGAGAGCTTTATAAACTTATGGATAAACTCAAATATAAAACCTGTCATACATCAAAATAAGGTAATTTGTTTATGTGCTAGTGGACAGAAATTGGCTTTAGTGACATGTCATTTCAAAGATGTTTGGCATTCCTTTGACCCCAGGTGTCTAAAATTAGAAAAAATAAAAATACAAGCACAGCCCCTTCAGCTAATGAAGTTAGCAACAGGCGTGATAAGCAGTAACTTGATCATTGAGAAAATATTGATTTAGGTTATGGTGAGACATTACAGGCAGATTATGTCAGTTTTCTCTCTCAACATATATGCTTTCATATGGAAACAACACACTTGTTGCAATCTGCTTCTAAAGATGTTTTATTATTTCGTTTAATCCACTTAATCCATTGATTTCTGTGGGACATTGTAACATCATAGGCTGTTTTCTTAAAATGCGTTTTTTTTCTGTAGAGACATAAAGATCACCACTTAATATAGCACTAACTTTACAATCTTGTACTTGACAAGATATTGACAGAACATGGTGAAGGATTTGTTTATATCTAATTCGAAGCCTGCTTTATTAAAGTTTAAGTTTAAGTTCAATTTTAAATTAGAATTATTAGTTTGAATTTGTAATTTTTTTCTAGTTTACTCAAAAGCTAAATAAGACCTCCATATATTTTTTGCTACTAATATGTATACAAAATGAACCAAGAAATTTACCCTGGTTCTGTCTGTTTTTCACTATGAAATGTCCCAAATATACAGTATTTGTGGAC
Source organism: Rhinogobius similis (assembly GCA_019453435.1). Taxonomy (NCBI): domain Eukaryota; kingdom Metazoa; phylum Chordata; class Actinopteri; order Gobiiformes; family Gobiidae; genus Rhinogobius; species Rhinogobius similis. Next base: position 25,970,980 of record CM033629.1, read on the forward strand.
AGATGCTTGGCTTCATGGAGACGTTATTGCTGTGCCTGAAATGTTCCACACTATGGAGTTCCACATCAAGTTACACAGTGCACCTAAAGTCCAGTCCAACCTTATTTGTACAGTACATTTTTGCCAACACAATCTTCTCAAAATTGCATTAAATAATTGCATTAAATAATAATTAATCAATTGTCTGGTCCATATTCACCTGCCGTCAGTGAGACATAGATCTGAGTGTCGTCTGCACAGTTGTGATAAGACACATTAGTGCTGTGTATTAACTGACCTAACGGCAGCATGTAGAGGTTGAACAGAAGGGGTCCCAGGATTGACCCTTGGGGCACCCCACAGGTCAAGCTCATGTGGTCTGAGACACAGTTACCAATCTCAACAAAGTACTTCCTGTCTTCCTTCAACCAAATTTAGGGCGGTGTCAGTGATGCCCACCCAGTCCTCTAGTCTCTGTAAGAGGATCCCATGATCAACAGTGAAAAGCAGCACCAGATCCAACAGAATTAAGACCGAGGCTTTGCCCATGTTCAGGTGAGTGTCATTTGTCACTTTGATAAGAGGAGTCTCAGTGCTGTGATGAGGTCTGAAACCTGACTGGAAAACATCAAATGAGTTGTTTTAATTAGAGAAAGTCAGTGAACTGTTGGTAAACAACCTTTTCGAGGACTTTGCCCAAAAATGGCAGATTTGAGATGGGCCTGTAATTTTTCAGTTTTTTCTCTTCTTCAGAAGAGGCTTGACGACTGCAGTTTTCAAGGCCCTTGGGAATGTTCCAGATTGAAGTGACATGTTAACTATGTGAGTGGGTGGTGTTAACAAACTGCTAAGCACAGATTTTAAAAATCTAGTGGGTAACACATCAAGGCAGTATGTAGAAGAACTCAGACTGGTGATGATCTCTTGGACAGTTTTGTCAGTTACAGGTGCAAAGTGAGTCAGCTCTAAATATGTAGGTGGTTTTAGGGTTATTATTTGCGCTGTGGAATTCATGACATTTTTAATGCCCTGAACCTTGTCATTACAGATACAAAAACAGATGAGCTGGGGTTGGTTAATCTGTTAACAGGACATGTGAGTTGTTACTGCAGTGCTTAGTTAGTTTGTATCTATAATGGGAGTTACTTATTTTACAACACACATTTCCTCACTTGTGCAAATAAAAGGTACACACAATGAATGCTGAGCTTCAAAAATATTGTTAAACTGTCTTTTATTGAATGGTGAGTCTGTATAATTATTGTGACAATCCTTCCTGTGCCACTTGAAACTATACACAGAATACACACGTAATCACATCAAACCAAAACACTATTTAAAACATAATTATACATTTTGCACACATTTTCACTCTTACTGGATGCAATGTCTCACCCACTTCCATGCAATGTGTTCAAAATGTGCACAAAGCATGGTGCAGCCTGCATCCAGGTTCACTGCAGCACTGATTACACTGAGCTTAACTGCTTTTCTCGTCTGTCAGCGCGGATCATTCAACAAACACACAATAAAAACCTCCTCTGATCTGTATCTGCAGATGCCTTTAGTGCAAGTCTTGTAATGATGACACCTAAATCTCTTAAATAAATACTTTTGATCAGCTCCTGTGCATATTGTAAAATGAAGTTACCAGTTGTTGTCGATAGATATTTAACTTTCATTTTAGCCTTTTAAGTGCTCTGAAATTATTCGTAGTATGATGGGGAACGATAAAAAATGAGTACCAAATATGAAAATTGGTGGAAGAGTTTACATTTATAAAGCATTTACTTGATTTTTGTATTGTGTATTTTTACTTATTTTGTGGCGTGACTTTCTTGTTGGAGTATTTGCTTGGGATTGGAACAGGTCACAGATTTTTTTCAGAAACGTTGCCTGTTTAAAAAAAAAAAAAAAAACGAAAACTCATGATGCTTGAAGTTGCTTGGTCCATTTGAAAGGTTTTGCTCTTCGGGATCATATCAGATTGTGCTTGAATCAGGATGTGAAGCTCTCCAGCACACTCCAATCCTGAAAGTGGATTTGAGCAGGGTTCTTAGTCCAGAGCACAGATGTCCGCGGTGCTTTGAACTTGAGATAACACACTCTTCATACTGCTTGCACATTGACATCAAGTAAAGATAGATACACTCCACATCTGTGCCCCTTATGTAGACTTTGTGCATAATATTACCAATAACAATCAACATGATCCCAAGATGTTAATTGATAATTGGGCTTACAATTTGTGATTACAATATATTCATAAGAACTACAATATAAAAAAGTATTTTACCTTTTAAAAAGTTTGATTTCAAAGATGGACTAAATTAATGGTGATCAGTTGTTTAAACTGTCAGAAAATTGTGTCAGTTTCTGTAAATTGTCCCTGCATTTTGTTAGAATGTCGCTTATTGATGACATAGAAACAGTCGGCGACATGTCATATTAGGGGGTTTAGGTCGTGGACGAAACTATGCGGGAACCTCCCCGTTGATTCAATGGGAAATTCAATTTTTTCACTCTTTTAATACAATTGCTGATGAGTTATGTCCATTTTAAGTTAAACAAATTCAAGTCGAGTCACAACTGAGCCATAACAGATGTTGTTGATCTGGTGTTTCCTCAAAAAAATAAACGGATTGTTCTGTACCTTTTTAAATACAGCAGAAGGCGCTAGTCTCACAGTAGCATTCAGCCCGCAGCTAACGTAAGCATTCTTGGATGTTTATAGAAATTTGGGCCATTTGATCAATTTATTCTTCATCTTCCATGTCTTTGTGTCTGTATTTAACCCAATATAACTCCTAAACTCTGTGCTTGCTCTTGTAGTTATGGAACAGTATATGGATGATATAGCTGCAGTCATCTATTACAATGAATGGATATCTTCCCCCACGGTGCTCCGTCATTGGGAGTTCCTTCAGATGTTAACTGTATAGACAGAGGGATTTTTTTTTTCAATTTCTCTTTACAAACTGACACTTGACTAATGTAAAACTATTCACCACAGGGTACATCCCTATTAAATAAGTAATAGTTTAAAAACACATCATATGCACCGTGAAGCATCTTAAAATTGTGATGTTTCCTCACACAAAATGTTTTATATCATATCATCTCTAGGGAAAGGCATTTTGATGTTCTCATATGCCCGATATGTGCTCAGAGCTTGAGAACAGTGCTGGCCTGACTTGCTTGGTGTCGCCCCGCTCCCCTCTCCACATGTACCTGACTGGAGCAGCTGCATCACATGACGGATCATCTGTGTCATCTCCCAGAGTCCCTCAGAGCTGCCCTGCACTCAACATTCTGTCAGCACTCAATATGACAGGCTAATTTTACCAAGGCCGCTCACACGTCTTGCCCATGTTTAGGGAAATGTGTGAGACTAATGAAAACATACAAGACTCTCGCATTTGATGACTTGAAAATGTTCATAACATGGATAATGTTTCAGAAATACAAAAAGAGGGGTGACCACATGTTTCCCGGGTGCTCCAATTTCCGCCTTCGAACTAAAGTAATTAGGTTAAAGCTGTGTTCAGACCGCGGCGACTAAAGCAACCAGTTTACATGTCAAATCTACGGTGGTCACGCGACCAAAGCCTCCTTAGTTTTTGCGGCACAAATCCTGCAATTTTGTCATGCGGCACGGCACTTCATTAGCGTGGCCAACACGCCAACCGCTGTAGATCGCAACCAATCAGAGAACGCTTCAGTCACGTAACTGTGTATTTCATTATCCGGAAGAAGGACGAAAACAAACCACACATCGGCATAAATGGATGACAAGAGCTCTATAATGTCACACTAGTGGACCACAGAGACAGGAACAAGAAGGACCTTGCCTGGAAGAAGGATAGCCAAAAGATTGGATTGTCTGGTAAGTTATCACAACTTTGGAGCCGTGAAATATTTGTCGTCTTTTTGCTTGGCCATGCGGCCAGCCTAATTCCCACTAGTTTGTGGTTTGACGAGTTCAAGTGGTGGAAGAATCTCATGGACACTTACATGAGGGAGAAGAGGATGGACAAAGAAAAAAGGAGGATTGGGGCAACAGCAGGGTGAGCTGCTGCTGGTGACCAGCGTCTGCTGGTGACTTTTTTCAGCCGCGCTAGGTGACCAAGTCGCGCGACCAAAGCAACTGTCCACAAAATGCCCAGGCGACCAACTAGGGGCAACTGGAGCGAATCTGAACATGGCTCCACGTCCAGTTAGGTACTCTTGACCAAGATGCTTGCCCATACTGCACAGGTCTGAGTGGGGCTTGAACCAGCAACTCGTGAGTTATGAGTGCACTTACTTCTCCCCTGATCCCAATTGTTGTAAAGCAGATCATTTATCCCTGAACACACCATAAGAATGTTGTGTTCTGTCATAGGTTTTTAAGAGCGAATACGTTTTCCTACTCATCCTAGTACTTCTTCAGCTCTGTTAAGGGGACTTGAATCTCTGTCTTAAGGGAGGAACTACACTGACATTAACACATTTATTATTTACAGCAGGAAGCATCTTTTATTTGTTAAGTACATTGAAGTATCAGCCCTGTTGCTTTCTAGTTTTGAAGAAGTTACTTGGATGAGTGTCCAATATTCACTCTAGTTCAACTTTCTTTTGCCATAAAAATGTCTAAATCTCTAAAGCATCTTTACCTGTCCATGACAGAGACAGATTAACTTGTTAATTGTCATATATGTTTTATTAGATTAAACTTTAAGTAGCTCAGCACAGCTACATTTTGCTTCATCTTTGTATTTACAATGTTCCGGTTTGTTACTTCTACACACAGGTCCTGCTCATAACACACTCACCATCTCTGGTATAGAGACTGCAGCCTTCCAGTACACTATACCAGAGTCAAAAAGGCCTTGTGGACCCTCCAAGGTCTTGTTACGACCCTGGAATGAGCTGCACGGCCCTCTGGGTAATGGAGTCGGGATGTGCTGGAGGAAACTCTAGCAGTGTGGACATTCCAGGCAGAGCACAACAGGCCATGCACAGTATCAATGACAAAAGCAGACAGGCAGCAGAGCACTGATGCATTAAACATGAGGTGGAGAAAGTTAGCCCAATCTCCACTTTTAACAACCTTTATCTTACACAGAATTATTCTTCTCACAGGTTGACAAAGAGTTTGAATTATCATTACAAGGGATCTGTGTTGCTTTAGTTGCAGGAAAAGTTACGTATATGATACTTTTCAATTGCCTGGCCTCCATTTTAATCTCCATGTATTATTCAATACTGCCGATTAGTCTGGAGATGCCGCCACATAATTTGACTTCAGCGGGACGAACAGCGGACATGACAACAGCACCACAAAAGTACGGTTTATGCACGAAAGAGAGCTGTACATTTCCTGCAGGGGCCTGGCACCAAATTTTGGGCTTCAGGTACAAATTTTCTTCTAATAGATAATTTTGAATATTTATTCATTACAACAAGAAAATACACTAACTGGAAATTATAATCACTAGTTCTATTTGTGAACAACTTGGCTAATATGTGAGCATTGACTTTCCTCTTTTTTAAAGAAGTGAGGGGACCCTTGCTGTGATGCACAGCTGTATTTAGTCTCTCTGGGACTTTGCTTAATCACATTGCATTTTATTAAAAAAAAAAAATATATATATAGATAAAGCGTAGAAAAAGCAACTTAGAAAAGTAAATCATCACATGGCTTTGAGTACCCTTTACCCACCCCCCGATTCTCATAGAGAAACCATGTCAGGTCAGATCTGTGGAGAGGCGAGCCCACTTGCAGTAAGAATGTTTTCCAAGAAATTTCAGCTTTTAAATAAATGCAAGCTAAAGACATTTTCAAGGAGTCAAGCTAGTTTGCCTTTAAATAGTATGAAGTTAATAGTACACCACAATCATTTATGTAATTCAATTGGGATTTGTAAAGCAATTGCAAAAGAGGTTATCCCTGAACTGAGACTGCTCCATTGAAACAAAGAACCAGTGCTTAAGAGAATTTATATTAACACATCTTTAGTTCATTGTCTTCTTGAAAACAAATAGCCTATTTTTTCCTTCATACTGTAAGAAAGAAAAAATCCCAAATTAGTGGAAATAATGACAGATGAAATATGACTTGGTTAAAGAGTGTTAAGTGCTAAGCAAACACATTTAAACAAACACACAGTCAAACTACTCTGCTGTCCACAAGATAGAGATTGAGACCAAGCCAAGCAGTTGTTATGGAGAGGAGCATATGGGATTCATTTGTGTGACTTCTGGCTTCGATTTCAGCTTAGAGTTTGATGTTCAGATAGGCACACAAGAACACACTTTGGTCAACCTGAAACTGTTCCAAGATAAATGTGTCGCTGTCACCATGAGGAGGAAAAAGAAAGTTTGGTTAAAAACTGAGAGCCACAGACATGTTTAATACATTTGAACCATTTCTTCTCAAGGACTTTGTGGTGAGATATGCCAGGATATGAATTCCAGTTTGAAAAGCATAATAACATTTTCGTCTGTAAAGCTGCACTATTAAATCCAACTTTTACAGACATATTTCATGACTGTTTTTCCCTGCAGCTTGGATCCTTTTCAGAGAGGGGCCATTTAGGGGATCCAAAAAGTATGATGCCTGAAGTTAGTTTTTGTCTCACGAGTGGCTCTCTGGCCATGTTAGAAAATATTAATCTTATACTATTTTTTTTTTTTTTTTTTTTGGTCGGGACAGTGCATGTTAATGAACATACATGATATACATGCTGTAAACACACCAGATTGTAGCCTTGGGCTAATTTCCATCTGTTGTCATTCACTCTCATTCATTCACACACAGACAGACAAGGACAAACAACCATATTTGATTACAGTTTTTGAGAATGCTATTCCCATATACTGTCTATACTCATGCATTTAATTGGCATGACATAATTTTGTTTCAATTTTGTTGACAACAAAATCGATGTGACATTGAGAAACATGTTGTAAAACAAACAAACAAAAAAAGTAAAAGATACCTTTCAGTTTTCAATGTGTATCATTTGCGCTCTCAATCTCTCCATAACCCAAATTGAATAATGTTCCTTCCTTCGAGTCAACAAATTATTGGAAATTGGATGTGGGAACTTAAAAAATGCAACTGGTGTGTATTTGTTCGAAGTAAATGCTTTTCAGTAATAATTTTCATCATGTAAATGCATTACTTGTCGGAGCCACAGTTTTGGACTGGGGGAACCTGACAAGTCTCCAATTCACACAGGGAAAAAAGGTTGGGAACCACTGGGTTAGACACAATTTACTCAAATGTTGTGAATATGATTATATTTAAGGTTCCCACCGAACTAGTCATAATTACAATATCATAAGAACTTGTCTTATAGACTTCACGAACTGAGGAGGATTGTTTCCACTGTGACTCACAAATTGAAAGCTTTTTTTAAAGTAAAGTCTTCAAATGTTGTTGTAGCATGAAGCTGAAACACACAAATAAGCATAACAATAATAATAATAATAATAATAATAATAATAATAATAATAATAATAATAATAATAATAATAATAATAAAATAAAATAAATAAATAGATAAAAAATACACAAAACTCAGCAATCTGAATGTCATGTGACCCCTTTAAACTAGGCTATGAGGGTGGCAGCTGCACACCCGCATGGCTCTTCCCCCATGACAGGCCCGGAGCAGAACAGGTAAGGTTTCACTGCTCTCTCACATCCATCACCAAGGAAGAGAGAGAGGGGAAAGAGGGAGAGGAAGGCAGGGTGAGAGAGAGAGTCACACAAAGACAGGGAGAGAGAGAGGAAGTGAGAAAGAGAAACGTATAGAGAAAGAGAGATAGGGAGGGAGAGAGAGATGGAGAGAGAGGGAAGGAAACAGAAGGAGGAAGAGAGTAGACACTGACACAAATTACACCAGAGCTTTCCTGAAGGGCATCCATGTATTTTTGTGTCAAAAATGTCTGCTGCCTCAGGAAATACATGGAAACGACTAATGTAACATATGACCATCTCAAATAGTGGTAGGCTGTTTTTACCTCCTTATTCTAGCCAATACCGAGGCCTATTGTTTAAGTCACCTAATGTTTGGCATGCAGTAAAGTATTTTTGGTAAGTTTGAAATTAGACATTTTTTGAGGAATATCTGTGACGAGCAATTGTTGGAGTTTGTATATCTGTATCGGAGTGAGTTTCCTTTGGGAATATGTTTCCCCATCAACCAAAAACATGCACAATAGGTGAAGTCCAGATAAGGGCCTGACCAAGCCAAGCTTAAGATCAGGCCCTGATTGAAGAATGGGTCAAATGCAGAGAATTCATTTCCCTCACGAGAGATTTAAACCTTACTTTACCTTGTGCTAAGACTAGGCTTAGGTTTAAGAGTTTCTCAGACCAGTTCTGCAGATTAAAAATGATTTTGGGATGGAAGTCAAAACGTCTTGATTTTTGAAAGTGTCCAGATGTCTTCCTCTCAAACCTTATCAGTCTCCCAATTCATTACTGCAGATTAAATTTAACTTTTTAAAATGCTTTATTATGGAAAAATAAAAAAGGGCTATTTTTTAATTGATTCTCTGATTTGCACGTTGGAGCAGAAAGGCGATATGGTCATTTGTGGTGCTGACAGCTGGTCCGTTGGGGAGGTGCACTGCCTGGGCTGCAGCTGCAGTCTGCCTGTATGATGGTAGAGCTTCAAATGGGGGCTGGAGAGTGCATGGAAACCTGATATCCATTCTGAAATCCCCACTTATGTCAAATCTGAAAATAAATAAATAAAACCGCTTTCAAATCCACTTTCTATCTAAAGTATGATCAGGGATATGCAAAAGATGCATTAACATTATTACTGGAAGCAAGAAGCCAATGACGAGTCCTGTATTTAAGCAGCCATTAATGCAACTAATAAAAACTATCTTTGATTTGTTTGTTTTTCTGATATTTTTGAGCAATAAAAAAACACAAATCTAATTTTAAAAGATGTAAGATAGCTAGGTTCAAAGCCATACTATGGAACATTCAAGGCAACGCAAAAACATCTCCATTGAGAGATGGTGGTCACCAAACCATAAAAGTTAGAGCCTAGAACAGATAAGCAGATTCGAAACTGGGGTTGTGGTAATAATTGGAGGCAGATTTTGGAGAGATTTCATTGTCACGTATGTCAAAAATGTCAAATACTGTTACAATTTGGTAAAACCTCAAAACTTAGACGTTATGTTGGCATTGCTCTGATATAATGTAAGGTAACAGAAGTGAAATAAAAATCTGGTCCCAAAAGAAGCCCTGGGAAGACAATGATCTTGGCTCCGATATCTTCAGCTCAGGGGGCTTATTAGTGACTATAATGAGAGTAAATTGAGATGCATGCTAAATGGGACATAATAACTCTGTTTAAGACCAATGATTAGCATGAAACACTACACTTCAAATGTCTTCAGGTTGTTCACTAATGTAAGTTATATGTTTGCTGAGGTTTAGTGCATTTCTTTACAGTAAGCCGAGCTCCAGTGCCTCCAGCTGACTGCGGTTCTCACAGACCACGAGTGGAATCCAGCCTTTGTCTAAAGATCACAGATGACTGAAGCACTTAGGCATCTGAACCAGAGGAAACCTAATATTAGGGATGCCCCCATAATGTCCCAGCCCTCACTGCCTCATGTAGCCTGCTGCAAAAACTATTTGGTTTGAATCAAAATGTCATAAATTTTGTCACATAACAATCATATTCATTAATGTATGGTCAGGAACATAATAGATATTCACTGTATTCTGCCCCGCACATCCATCGGTGGTAGCACTGCTGCTGAAGTGAGAATTCCACAAATGGCCTACTCTTTAAAAAAAACATTTCTGTGCAATGGTGTCCAAACATGTTGTGATAGCCCCCTGTAGTGCCGTCCAAAATGTTATGTTTGAACATTTTATTGTTGTCTGCTTTGAGGTGACCCGGATGTACTACAGGACCCAGCGAAACCAGCCACCTATAAAAGAGACCCAACCCCTACGCTGCTCCTCTGGCTGCTCCACCTGGCCAAGCCATGTCGATGCTTGCCACTACTTTTGCACATATTTATGTAATTTATGAAATAATCGCTTAGCTTAAAGGAAAAATATTGTGCATTTTTTGCATTGTTATTAGCCTTTTAACATACTGTTGAGCACCTTAAATTTGCCATCTCATGTTTTGACACAAAAAATGTTTATGGACTAAATGGGAGGATTTGTCATGACACTGAGTGTATTCAGACAGCAAATGGCGCCTAGTGCTATACACAATTTAGTTTTGTTATCTCTTTAAGAGACAAAATTATTAGCCTAGCAGTAGCAGTGAACATGTTTAGACGTACCAAAAACAAATGAATGCCAAAATGTTCAGTAGATTATACAGATCTCACAGTCTCAGACCGTTTGAGTGCTTCATGGTAGAATGTATCACATCACAGGTGTAGTCTTCTGGTCTAAGAGAAATGCATGTTTGTTCTTTTGAGGTCACAGCTATCATATTTGAAAAGTTCATCAACAGAGACGAGGGAGCTTTCACTTTGGCTCACACATGAGACTCACTTCTCCATCCAAATGCATGTTTGTTCTTTTAAGGTCACAGTTATCATATTTGAAAAGTTCATCAACAGAGACGAGGGAGCTTTCACTTTGGCTCACACATGAGACTCACTTCTCCAGAGACCTCCACTTGGGGCAGGCATGGTCAGTTTGATAGATCTGTCAAGCTGACCACGCCTGGAAACAACAACTGATCAGAGACACACCACATCCATCAGATTTCACTTCTGACGAAGGCGGAAGTCCTGCCGCCGAAACATGTAAGGCAAAGGAGCTTATTTACAACTGTCTTATTTGAAGAAAAAAAAGAAAATTGGCATAGTGTTCCTCTAAAAGTCCGGTGGCTCAGAAAGGTTACTTATTAGAAAGGGTCGCTGACTATGTGCTAAGGTACTTTGGAGAAGGGTCTTTTGGAGTTGTGGTTGAGTGCCAAAAGATCACGATCAAGACGCAATCGAGGGTTAAGCAAATGTGTCCTGCAGCCATTTTAGAGTCTTTGTCTGTGGGGACCATGTTTGCCACCTCCATGGTTAAGGCAGATGTTCAAAGCTGTGGTCATGTGGATGCCATAATCAAGGGATGCCGTCAAGAGGGAGTCCTATCAAGCCTTGTTGGAGAGTGGGACTCCTGAGGCAGCTGAGATGTATCAGTAGGTCAAGCAGTGTCAAAATAGAACAAAACAAAACAGTTTGGGAGGAGTTAGGGAGGAGGACTATTGGATGGCCTTTAAGCAACTCTGGCAAACTGTCCGGTGCCTTAGGAGAGAAACACTGATCACCAACAATATTTACAACATTTACAGTGCAGGTGGGGAGCTGTTGACCTGGGTATGTTGCTGGTCGATTGGAGGATCTCCTCATTACCACTGTTACATGCTCCGCTGTGGATGCAGAGCCCGATGAACTTGGGGAGGATATGGCCACCAAGCTGACGTCATTAAGGTCATTGGAAGCTCCTTTGAGGCAAGGTTCCGTCCTGAGTATCCAAAGTCTCTGGGTGTGGTCTATTCCAGGGAACTGGAAAGGAAAATTGTCCAATTGTCAAACACTGATAGTCAAATGCAGTTTTCATCAAGTCGCGGAACACTGGACCAGCTCTTTATCATCCATCGGATGTTTGGATGTGGAGTGACCCAGCCCCAGATAAAGCAGAAGATTAGGTCAAAGGAAGAAAGGTTAAATAAAAATAAATAAATTAGATTATCGCGCAATCCAACATTTTGGCAAAGCCTTTCTCGCCAGTGAGGTTTCCTCAATCTCCATGAAGTTGAGTTGAAACCTGAACTGAAACCTTAACTGAATTATATCATTGATCATTGATGATTCTTGTTTTGATCCACCAATAAAGAGATACAAGAAAAACAAAACTCACTCAAAAATGTTTTTTGCACTCCTTATTAAAAAAAAAGAAAAATTATAATCAGCCACTGAAATGTTCTTTAAAGGTAACTCTTGCATACAATGTTAAGAGTGGATCCAGTCTGGACATGAGTTACAACCATCATAATGCGCTGGCTGTTTCACTTTTATCACTCCAATTACAGTTTAAAACATGACGCCTGGCTAAGTGGCTGTGGGGTTTGGGACTGGTCAGAGGGGCCCTGTTGGTCCTGAATCCCCGTTTACGCAGAGCCAGTGCCCCCAGCAGGAGTTGTTTTATTAGGCCTGTTTAAATGAAGGCCTTGTTAAACATCAAGCGGCAGGCGGTCGTTCAGGCGGCTCTGGCCTCAGGAGCTGCCCTACTGCTACATGGCTGGCTATTTTCACCCTCTTCAGAGCTTTATTTGACTTGCTAGTGTGTGGAAAGGCCCGTTTGGAAGCACAATAATCACTTGGAGCTTAAACTGAAACCCTAGATTCCCACCTGCGAGTGGGACTGAGGACAGAGGTGCGCCCGAGTTCATCACTTTACACTTAGTCATGGGCATGCGTTTATTTTTAAAAATTGTTTATTGTACATTATCCAATTGGCTTGCTTTTATGACCTTATAGAGACCAAAATGTCAGGAAACTTGTTTTGTTTTTGATATTCTTATGATATAATTTTTACCCAGGATGACGACTCATGTGTGAGTCAAAATGTGTTGACATTAAAAAAAAAAAAAAAAAAGTATGTCTCGGATCTGCTTTCTGATCTGTTTTCAGATCTTCTTTTGGATCTATTCTCAAGTCAGTGCATTTTCCCGTTCCCGGATTTGCCCTCTTGCAATTAAAAAGGGGTTGCTGCTTCTCAAAGAAAAATGGAAAGGCTTGAATAAGCAAAACACTGAATACTTCCATATCTAGTTCAGCTGATATCAGTAAATTGTTTACAGACCCTTGACAACAAGTTATCTATGGTTTATAGTGAACACAATATCTTTCGCCTTTCAGAAATGTTATCACAAACCCACCTGGAGATGTCTACATACTCTGTCTAAATATTCTAATAATGTTTTCCAAGTGGTCTGCCAATCCTGACTCATTCCAAATATTATCCAACCCTAGATAATAATTCAGTAATGACCAGACTTTGTGCTGAGGTAGCTCTCAGTACTTTTAGTAGGACTTTTAGTATTAGTAGACCTACTTTTAATTATTAATGCTAATGTGCTTAAGTTAAAGGAACTGTTCTAGACACAGTGTGCTTTAAATAAAGTGGATTTGGATACGTTTTAAAATGTATGTACTTAACTTCTGCTATAAATGTATATACGATCAATAAGTGAAAGAATAAAATGCACAAGTAGAAAGAAAGAAAATCAATATTTTTATGTGCTAATTAAATCAAATTTGTACTTAAATGAATATGAATGGAAAGAAAAGTCTGAGCAACATTGGCTGTCCAAGTACAAGTACAGGAACAAGTACAAGGAAGTACATTAAAATAATCTTTTTAAAAACTGAACTGAAACATCACTATTAAAAGCCATACAAAAGGTTTTTTTGTTTGGCATTATGCAAGAGTAAAGGAAACAAGCTGAAAAAACAGTTTTTCTCTCTGTGATGATCTTCTGTTAGCCCCAGACGAGTTTGTGTGTGAAAGACAAGGACTGGGAGCAGATCTGTATTAATGGTGCTCTGGGGAGTGGTTCAGTGAAGGACATATTTCATGAGGCAGAAGAAGGAGGCTTGAGGTTTCTGGTTTGGGGTCATCGCAGGAGTCAAGACCAAACATCTCTCTTGGCGTCCCCACAGGAAGTCATCTCCAAATTCAGAGACGGGTTTTGTTCTAGCAGATAGGATCATATTAGTATCTTAACATAGGGGTATGATTTCATATTCATTCATTCATTTTTTCATATATTTAATTATTTGAGCAACATACAAGTTGTGTTATATTATACTGCTGTGGTGTATCCATGCTCAAAAAGGAGTAGGAAGAAGTGTGAACTTATAAACTCCTACCCCTCGTTCCATTCTAAATGTTGACAGCATTGATACGACGACTTTAATGTTTGACATCGTTCCTAAGCATTACGCGTATGTATATTGACAATATGCATGAAAAATGTTCAATCATAGTATCGTTAGATGATTCTTTAATGGTTTGCCTGTCCTTCACAAAAATTTTAATCACAATATATTGTAATTAATTATTTAACCATATCACATGGCTCAACTCCGCATCTTGTTTGGTAAAATAATTTCTTGAAGTTAAACTGATTCCTTAAATTATAATTTCCTTCTCTGTCACTGAACATGATTTGACTATTTTCTGGTAGTTGTTTTTCTGGCTTTATAAATAGTTAGAAGAGTTTTAAATTTAACTAAATCCTCAAACACGGTGGCAGAGCGGTTAGAGCTTCTGCCTCCCAATAAGGAGATTGTGGGGTCCCGATATCCTGCTCCATGGAGAATTCTCAATGCTTTTTTCTGTAATTTGAATAGGAGTTCTGTATTAGTTTTGTACATATGTCCCCACACTTGTGCTCCATAGCTCAGGTATGGTAGGATCGGTGAATTGTATAATATATGGAGAATCTAAAAACGGCCTTGCCTTACCCAGTATGGCAACACTTTTGGCTATTTTTGATTTGGTGTTGTCAATATGAGGTTTCCAACTCATTTTATAATCCAGTGTCACCCCTAGAAATTTGAACTATTCTTTCAATTTCAGCGTTTTCAGTTAATACTTGTGATGTGATGTGATCTTACTTCTTGATTTCCAAAAATAATACATTTAGTTCTCATAACATTTTGGGACACTTTATTTTTATCAAACCAAGTTTGTGGAATAACCTCTCTTCTACACCAGATAACATATGTAAGCAAGGCAAGTTTATTTGTAGAGCACAATTTGTAAAAGTGTGATTTTGTGAAGTATCTGAATTTGCATGTCATTTAGCATTGGTTTATTATTATAATTTTTTTTTCTCCTATTACTTTCTAATCTTTATTAATATTGAGTGAATGTTCAAATACCTATCATTAACCCATGAGCTCTCCAGGGATTAGACAGGTTTTTGCCTGCCTCTGACCAAGAAAATTATGAGTAGTTATAATTTTTAGTTGAAAGCATTGAACGCTCACATTGGGGTAGTCTTATCCTATCTGGACAAATGCAGAGAAAGAGCTCCTCATGAAGACATTAAACATAGACCAGACTATCATTACTATATATAATGGAATACATTTTATATTTCACACTTCTGCTTATACTTTACAGACATGTGATGTTGGGAGCTAAAATGACATACTATTTTGTTTATATGTTGGGTGTTTGACATAAGCAGCAGCTCCAACTCCAATCCTTGTTTATGTTCAGTGTGGACACCCACACTCCATTCATTCAGGTGGACAGACACTGCCACCAAGGGCGAATCCTCTCTATTCTAAATATTTCTTTAGCTGTGCATTTCTGCAGAGGAGACTTGGAGACAAAGAGTAAATGGCATTGACAAGCTCAAACTCCTCTTCAATTAATTTACAAATAACACACATTTATTTCTTATTTTTCATTTTTGCACATGCCTGCATTGCCTGCATGTCTGGCTTGAATACTTGCTTTTGAAGTATTTTATTGATTTAATGTCTTACAAATGAACGTACATATACTTTATATTGCAAATGTAGAAAGGTTTAAATACACTAACAGTGAACTGGCTCTACTGTAACTCTCCCAAACCTTAATGTGGGCTGAGTCATTTTCACAAAGAGCAAACTTATTACCAAGATGAGGGCGGCTGTTTTCTGTTCCCACACATTCAAAGAAACTGCCCTAATTTCTTCCCAAACTGTTTTAGTGCTTGAAAGGCATTTATTTTAATCCAAAAAAGTGACCATAACACATTAGCCAGTCTTTAGAAATTTAGTTTTTTTTTCCCAGTGATAAATAATTAGTTGCTATGGCTGCTGAAGGGAAAATATGATGTTGCTCCAATGGAATGTCTCCTGTGTGTCCTGCCAAAATCAGAGCTGGAAACAGTTAGTAGAGAACCTGTGTGCGCAAGGAACCACTAATAATTTGCTTAAGGGAACCACATCTGGTCCAAAAGCTGAGGCCCGGGTCAAAAGTGTCCATCCAAACTGGGCTTAATTCGAAACAAAAATCTTAACTACAGGAAATAGGCCCGTTATCATGGTGCAGCTCGCCACAATTTGCCTTGGCGGAATACCAGGACTTAAATTTCTTGCTTGTTGCCTGTTTGTGAGCGAGAGGACAAAACGTTGTGGAAGGAGTGCTGAAAATGTTTGCTTGAAGGTTCTTAAATGTTTGAATCTTAATCATCAAAAACATACCTCGTGTTTCTTTCACACACAAGAGCTGCATATGTAACGTCTCCCTCTCAAAAGAGGGAGTTCAAAAGACTTTTTCCTGCAAATGTTCATCCACAAAACTCTTCTGTCCTTTTAAAGTTTCAGGCATCTTCATCAGACTTGTTCCAATAATTGCAGCAACTTTGGCGTTTTCTGTCCTTATAAACACCCTCTTTCTTTAAATGTCTGTCATGAGAGTTAGTCTGGTTAGGACCCATGTTGTTGTATGGAAAGAGGAAAGTGCCATCAGTGCTGATCTGCTAAAAAAAAATCTGTAAATTTAGTAAGAAAAGTATTTCATAACTGTTTTTTCCCTGATCATTGCCCCCAACAAATTAACTTAATTACGTATTTATAATTGATTACTTCCTCCTCTGTACATGGCTAATGTGCTGTTGGGCTGGTTGCAATGACCGAGATGTTTATTTGAAGGATCACGGCCAAAGGAGCAGAGCAAATAGACAGAACAAGTGTGAAAGCGGTCTGGTTTGTTTACACAGCGTGCAGCTTTGTTTGAGGGCTTACATGATAATCCCAAGAGTTCCACCTTCAGAGCTACTGAACACTGTCGAGAGCTCAAACGCTGCGCTGCCTCTCAAAACAGCTGAAGACTGTTTAAACAGGGTGAACTTGGCAAGGATACTAATACGTATAATGAGAACTGTATGTCTGTAGGATTTGGAGTTTACAAGCCAACTAATTTCTTTACTTCATTGACTGGTTGCAAGTGAACAGAGGTGATCGCAGTAACTCTGGGCATTCAGGAGGACACAACTGGGGGACGTAACTGGAGCACAGGGGCTAGCTGCGACTGACAACACAACACAGTGACAGACTGAAAACAAGCACAGTAAAACAGTAATCCTGACCAAACCTAGCTCAAAATCGGGAAATGGATCTCTGCACACTGTGGTCCCCCACTCATCCAGTGGGATTTAAGGTCAATCACTCAATGAATTATGCAAAATAAATTTCACAGTAATGTAAGTAATAATGTAAGTAATAATAACAATAAAGTTATCTGCTTTTATGTGCATGCGTGGGAGGTTTTGTCCTACATTGCACTTCGTAGTTTTTGCCTGCAGGGTCTCACCTGCACGAAGTGTGCTGACAAAGCATTCCTCTTCCTGTACATCATAAATTAACTGGAAGAGACAGCCCGCCACAGTTTGAGTGAATGTGCAAATGGTTGCCTGAAATCGGTGTGAAAGGGCCTTTCAGTGGACAGCAGTGTGGCGCAGGAGCAGACCTGGGGCTGGCAGAGTACCCTAGGACCTGTGTTTTGGTTCCAGCAGCAGGGTTTACTTTTCGAGCAGAAGAAGGAGAACCACATCCACATGAGAGGGGCGTTATGTGGTTATATTAGCAGGAGGTTAGTGCCCTGTGTTGGCTGATTAGTGTGGGCCAGGATAAAAACAAGTATACTTTGGTTCCTATTCAAGAAACACCTCCGCTCCTCTACACCAAGGTGACATTGCATAAAGCACAAAGGTAAAGATTACAAAGGTTTTGGCTGTCAGATAGAATACAGAGCTCAGAACAGTATAATGTTGTTGAAAGTATATCTAAAATAACATTCATTGTTGGTGAACTGCTTGAGGACACAGACTGCAATTATAAAGCCCCCTGTGCAATATCCGGCTACAACTTTGCTGCATGCATTGCGTCTTCTCTTCTCTTTCCCTGCCTCCTCTGTGACGTCTGATTGCTGCACAAGCCAATATGCTGTGTCATACTGTACTGTATTTCTATAAAACCTAGAATCAAGCGAAGCAACTCAAACATTAAAGAAATGTTATCCATGTATGCTGTGTCTTACTATTAACTATACTGCGCACAGACAACTCCAGAGGGCTGCAATTAATGTCTGAGACCAACAAAAAACAGATGTAATGCTGTTCATAAAGAGGCCACCATGCAGCATGTACCCATGTATTACACTACAACTATTTGCTTCAGGCACCGCTGCACGCTTATTTCTTTTAACAAGGCTTTCTGAGCTGCTCTTCTATAAGAGCAGTGGAACAAAGAGAAGGAAACATGCAAGAGAAAGACTTGTCATTTTGTTATATTAGACTTGGGCGAACTTTATTGATCCACAAGGGAAATTACTTGGACACAGTTGCTCAGACAGTATGATATAAAAACAAAGGGCAAAACATAAACAGTAATACAATTCTAAATACTTGAAGCAACAAAGACGGTAAATATAAAATATATCTCTGCTTTATAAAATAGGTGGGAATAAGGAGATACAATGAACAGATGAAACTGAAGGTTGTCTAATTAAGTTAACAACAAAACAGGTATGAAAAAACGTTTCAAGATTATTCAAAGATGAGTTGTTGTTGTGCAGTAATGTAGCCCTACATCATTCACTGTGGGAGTTGTTCTTGGTAAAATTAACACACATCCAATCCAATTTCCAATAGTATTTGAAAATGTATGCAGTCACCTTTGATGTGTGTAGTGCGAGAGAAGTTGGGGGAAAATACCTCGATTCCAAAGTAATGACTTAAAGCAGTCTTGGTTTCAAAAAACGCTGCATACATTTCCACCTTTGAAGCCTTTCTTTCTAATGCAGTATTAAGTAGCTAATACATATCAAGTTTATTGTGCTGCCCTTACATTATCAAACGAGCTTCCAGTGCTATATTCAGCTGGTCTGACTAACATGGTGAGTCAAAGTTTATAGGGAACAATGATTTCTTCTGGGTTTTGGTGCTTTTATGAGTTACTGTAAGCTGCTCTCATGTGCCAGTGAGCTCATGGGTTTGATTTGACATAGACCAGGCTTTGAGCTGGTTCTTGCAATTTAATTATGGACCAACCATTGTGTACACATCAAAAAATAAAGTTTCTTTTGGAAGCTGCAAAGTAGTTACTGCCACCCTGTAATATACAATAGTGGCTTTCTCCTTGTAGCTTTGAGAGGATAAAGGAGGTTATGGCATAAAGAATACTAACACAACAGTATAGTTTTAACATAAAAAAACATGTCGTTTTCAAATATTTTAAAATATGGAAATAATAACATGATGATGAGATTTACTAAATGAGTTGACCCCAGTATGTAGAAATAGAAAAGTACTTATGCAATCAATAAAAAATAAAGTTGTCTGTAGCTCACACTTGGAGAGGCTGAGGAGGAGGATGGTTCTGCTGCTGCATGAGGTGCGTCTCAAGGCTGAAAGAGCTGAAGACAATTTGACGATGAGTGACGATCATCCTCAGATGTAGGGATTTCTAAGTTCCAAATTTCTGGAATATTTAAATTTAACATGAACCTAGTGTTTGGCGAAAGTACAAATCCGACAACGGTAGTTATAAATGTGGAAACCAGAATCTAGAGAGAGTCAGCTGGTACCAACCCATCGAGTGCATCTGTGAGAGGTCAAAGCCTTGTTAAAAGTTATTGTTAATTGTGGTAACCTTTGGTATTATATTTTAGATGATGATTAGCCTGTCATCTGAGCTAGATCTGAGCAGACTTTAAGTTGAGATTTCTGATCTTGTGAGCTTCTTGTTAGCATCTCATGAGCACTGAACACCCTCTATTACATATGACTGATGAGGAGAGCAGAGAAATTACATACATATCATGTAATCAAAGTTTTATATACTTTAATATATTCACCGTTTATTTGTGTGTGGCGGGTAGAGATAGAGAATTTTGCATCAATGAGCCAATGTCACAAGAAGCCAAAACTCTCTCTGAAATGATGCTATATAACTTGTAAATGTTCATGTTAAATTTATGGATTTGCATTTTGGATTATTCGAGAACTTTACTTTAATTACTTGATTCCAACTAAACAACCGCTGAGAACAACTGGAACTTAATACAGGTTAATGAGATTATTTGTATTTAATGGTTGCGAAGTCCATTAGATGCTGGTCTTTCAATTAATAGGTCACATGTTTCATAAAGGTTTGGAAATAGCGCAATTATGTAATCCAACACTGAGTATATATCATGTACTCTAGTAAGTAATATTGTATGAAATAACCATAACCCTGGCATACACACACAAGTAGAACATTGTGTTTCCATTCCACATCAGAGGAGCTTATGTTTGGGCCCTTATCATAGCAGGGCAGTATTTAGTTTGGAGGGCGGGACAGGTAGAGGTCTATATGAGACAGAGTAGCCCTCTCTGTCTGCTCAGCTATCTCAATCATCTGAGGCAACCTATATAACGCACAAGACTGGCCCCAAGCCACAGTCTCTTGTCAGAGTTCATTTCCCCCAGCCCCTTCCTCGCAATGACTTCCAGATGTGGCGCAGACGAAAAGTGAATTTCTTAAGAGGTGGGGGCCAAAGGGGGAACAGCTAGCAGTTGGTGGGGAATGTTTTTGTTTTGTTTTTCTCGACTGTGTGTGTAATATATATTTGTTTGCAGTCATGCCCCTCACAGAACTTAAATTGTGACTTTAAAACCGTGTACATGTTTGACTCTTTTAATACATTTACAATAAGGGTAGTTCCAGAGCTGAAATCTGAACTTGAGTCCTTGCATAATTAGATTTTAACTAACAGCCAGTGTCATTCTCTGTCCAAGTTTCTATTGAGTTGGGACTTGTACATCATTGGCACAGAAAACACTGTATATGCGATTCTGTGAAAGCTCAAATTTGAAATAGTGGGTCAGGCATTCACACTGAGGAGGTGTTCCAAAGCCAGAGACTGTGTGTGGTCCGTACTGGAATAACCCACAGCAATGAAGTCACGATGAGGAGAAATATACCGCTCTTGTTTTAATAAATATCAAATCCTTCTTGCTGGAGGGATAAATGAAAAAAGGCTTTAGCGCTGTCTTCCTTTTGGCTTGTAATAAAGTGTAGAAGCCCCCATGGAAGGTTCTCAGAGGGGGCCATTGAGCAAGCAACATGCATCAGATAGCATATTACAATCCTTACTTTATTGTGTTTTGTCAATACAGTAATGCAGTGGTTTGTGAACTTTAACGACAAATTTGACTAAGTTGAGTAAAAGGGATATCTGAAAAATGTACAGTAAACTAAACATGTCCACCAAGACAACGTGAGGGATGTGGGTTTGGGTCCTGATGTAGATTTGATTTGGTCCTGTTGTTGTCCTGGTTCATTTAGGTTTAGTTCCAGATTTAGTATCAGTTATACGTCCCAGTTTCAATATGGTGTGTGAAGAACTTCAGGATGTTAACAAAACAAAACCACAACCAAACAAGTCTAAACATGGACCCAACCAGGTCTAGACCAGAAAGTGTACTATAACCGGACCAAATCAAGACTAAAGCAGAAAATCCATTAAACCTGTAACTTAAGCCTTGCTCATAGCAGGCGCAAGGCCAAGCTTGTCAATATGCAATTTTGTAATAAGAGTGCATTTTACACTAGGGGTTTTTCCACTGCTGGAACTGTTTTCAGTTTCAGGTACTTTTTTGTTAGTTAGTCCCCATCTGATTATGTTCGTAAAGAGGAGGAACTAGGGACTGTAGACACACTTTAGGGAGTTTTTTTTTAGCTCCTGCTCAGGAGAAGGAACATTCTAGACAGACCAAGAACTTTTTTGTAACACAGGTACATTTACGTGTATTTATTGGGATATATGTTTCATTTTTTGTTTGTCTTAGTTGTCCAACTATTTTTGGAGTCACTGTGCTAAATAATTTCTTTGTCAATATTGGACAATGAATGAAGCATATTTCTCAATAAAGTTAATGTTGTAAAAGTACTTTTGACAAAAAGGTAAAAAAAAATAATAATAAGTATGTGCCGCAGAGGAGGAGTCCCTGAAGTGTGAGTGACCTCAGTCTGCCTGACCAGCCATTGTGTTCTCAATCTGCAATATTGCCAAGCAAAGTCCCTAGCTCCGTCTCTGTGTGGACATGCAACAAATGGGTACTGGTACAAAAAAAAAAGGCACCAGGAACTGAAAAAGGTTCCTACAGTGTGAAACCCCCACGGAGTGTTGTTGTGTTTGATGAAGCAAAACAGAATGACCAAAGTCTCTACCCCCTCCATCACACTCACATCTATGCTCCTGTATAAAGTACCCTGAAATGTCTTCACTACCAATCATGTTCTTTCCACACTTCCACTTGTCCCTGACTCATTAGACCATGGATTTGCTAACTCACTGTTTGCTTTCCTTTAGTAAGCGGCACACGTCGGGAGCTATACCGCGCATGACATTGGCAGCAGATGTTGAATGGGCCCAGAAAAAATAAACTAGCCAATGACGCTGAAGTCCGCAGAAGCTAAATATTGACTTAGCGACCTGTAATCAGATTCACACACATGACAGAATGGAAATAAACAGCACAACATTTGCCCACGCTCCGCTTCTTGCCCCGACCATCGCGACCACAACACAGGAAGCCGACGCAGGGAGTGGGAGAGAGAGAAGCCCAGACGCCCAAGGGTTCCCAAAGGCACCCAAAGTATCAGCCAGATTTGGTAATGAGACCACGCCACGATGCCGCCAAGTGGGAAGCACAAACGGGAGTCATGTTATGATGGATAATTACTGATGTGACAGTGAATGGCCCCCACTGATCTGGAGTCAGGGTTTGAAAGTGACGACACCCAACACATTCCTCACTAAGTACAAGTTTACTGAAGACAAGTCTGGGTTTCCATAGAGAAATACACATTTTATTGTTGGAGGAGGCTAAGACCCAAAGTCACTGGGACATGCTCAAGTCACCCACAACTTCTAACGGGAACAAGCGGTAGAAAATGAACGGGAAAAAAATGTAATTGAATTAATAAAATAGATCTACAATGCTGTGGGACATTCCAAGCAAAGCAATAACATCTTCATGAGACAAGCAGGTAACGGACCCTCCACCACAAAAGTTATATAGAGTGCCTTTAACTTTTTGTCTGAGAAAAAGTGAGATCTTTTACCATTGTGGAATAGGATTCTTTTAAAGTAATTTGTGGTTTGGTACTTTGTAGGTTTGGTGTACAAAAATGCACTTACATAATTTTGCTTATTTGTTCTTTAATTTCGTCATTGTGCTTATTGTGCTAAATATCAACCTAAACTGTATTAAACTATTTACATCACTGACCCCAAAAATATATTGGTTGACCAGACGTCACCTTTTCCATTCCATGTTGATCTAAACCCAATACCAAACACTGGCATCATATTTTCATTTAGGTTCAACTAAATTGATTTGAGTGTTGTTTCTTCGTGAAAGTCCATCTTCTGTGGATGTTGAACAATGGCTTTGTTTGGCTTTGGAACTATTCTTAAAATGTTTTCCTTCAAACCTTTAACCCTCGAGCTATTAAAGAACACTGAACAGATAACCTTGCAGCATCTGTTTGTTCCATCATTGTCATCCATTTATCTGTAGATCTGGCCTCCACACAGGGACTGCTGGCTCATCGTCGACAGAGAGAAAACATCACGCTTGCATTCTCGCTCCTTCATAAATTAAGACCCCAAATACAAGACCTTCATGTGGTTGGAATGCTGAGATTAAACAATGCTCGTAAATCAGAGGGGCCTGGGGGACTGTAAATCTGTCGTGATACCTCGGGCTGCTCTGGGTGCCATTTACCAAGATCTGAACAGCCCGTGGTGCAGATAGAGGGATCACTTTGCTCTGTTCATCCATGAAAATCACTTTGGTTCAACCTGTGCTTAGAAAATATTTGAGCATGAATGAAACGGGATCTGTTCTTTGATCAGCAACCAGGCACAACAAAAAAGGTTTGGTTTTCAGTGATACTTTAAAGGAAAAAAATGACTTTTTAAAAAAAAATGTTTTGTCATTTCATAACATTGGATTATGAAGCAGAGCTAAATAACAACAAGCTAGCAATGGCTTCATTTCATAATTTTCTTCAGGGCAGTGGAATCAAATGAATTGTGCATGTTTTTGTTATATCATTTTCACACCTAAGTATTTTCCTCATGTCCCGTTTGGAGATGAATTCTGTGCACACATGTTCTTCATCGACTGCCATTGTTTTGTGAGACCAAATGTTGTCTTTCATCAGCTGCCAGTGGTGCAGACTAATGAGGAATCTGAAAGCTCTCTCTAGAAGTTTATGTTTTGGACCATTAAAGCCCATAACATATATTATAGTTTATGCATGATCATATGTTTCTCAAGTGTGTTTCCTGCACTGAATTAGCCCAGCCAGCCAGTCCCTACTTTCTTTCACACTCCAGTAAGACTTAAATGTTGTTTCCTTTGGTCACCAAAACATTTTCCTTGGTGAATGATGTAAAGGTGGATACAAGTTATTTCCCTCGGAACATTTCCTTGAGTAACCTTTTAATCCATTTAATAAAAGTGTGCTTCTTGTGGTCATTTCAGACACTTTTACCAGGCTTGTATACAGGGATGCAAAGCAGTGCATTGCAACTACATTTAAAAAAAAAGTTTGCTCCTTCATTTGAGGCATGTAAAAGAATGACATCTTTGCAACCCCACTTTGATCTAACCCCGTGCTGATTTGCTTTCTCCTATTGACGCCAATGTGTATTTGGATTGTTTGAGCTGATGTAACTTATCTCACCTAATTTTAACTGTTTTCACTCATGCGCTCCTGACTATATTGTTGATTTATCCAATGTCCCCCATTTTGCTCAGTAGTCTATGCCCATTATGACCATCGATGTAAAAAAAAAAAAAAAAAGAAGGTAAACAATAAGATAGGATTTTAACTGATTTGTTTTGTCTTTGTTGAATTAGTACTATTGACTATTACTATTAGTATTGTATCTGGAGCATGCTCACCTGCTTGAGATGTAGTTGCTTTGACTGGAATGTTGCACTTTATGGCATTAAACGTATCTCAAGGGTGACAAGCAGCACCACACTAAGTTACAAGTCAGGGGTCTCATTTATGTAGATAACGCATGTACGAAATTGTTACGTTCGCGACTTTCCACATTAAGTTTATGATCTATAAAAAGACAACGCTACTTTACTATTGCCTTTGTGTTTTTCGGCAAGACACTTAACCCACCTCGTGATAAAGCACTTTGAGAGCCTTGAAGGTTTAAAGCACTATTTACAGTAAATGTGACCATTACATAGAGATCACTGCTTTCAGATGAGTCCAAAAACAATCTGTGTTTTGTTTGTATATATATATTTGTTAGAATTCCATATAGTTTTATAAGTGAGACCCATTGTCTGTGGAGAAGCTCACAGTAGCATTTTTCTAAATAAATACAATTTAGATTTAGTTTAATGTCATACTGTGGAACATTCCAGGCAAAGCAACAACATCTCAGACAAGCAGGTGGTGGACCCTCCAACCCAAAAGCGACAGAGGTTTGTGATTGAATTTATTTATCGATTATTTTGAGCTCATCATAGAATCCTCCACACTGCAGACAAATGCACGGCCCTGAAATGCATCCAGATAAAACTCTTTCAACATGTTTGCAGTGGTGTGGGAATGTGTTTTGACCCCTCTGTTGTAAAGATCAAACTGAACTCCCCAAATGTTCCTGCCTGTTGTTCCAGTAGGCCTCTGTAATGGTAGGATGCCTGGATAAACTGTCAGCTTCCACAGCCATCTGGCCCTCTTCACGCTTTGGTCCATTAGTCCCTCAGCGGCGCATTCTGGCTCCGCTTCACACAGGAGGAGATAGCGGCTCAGATGACGACCAAAGTAATCGCAGAAACTTCATCGGGCATGGAAATACGACAACATTATAATGAGCAAACAAATGACTGTGGAGATTGTGGGAAACTGAAGACACACCAAAGTAAAATAGTCCGTTGAATACTGCATGATGTTGAGAGTCTTTTTCATTATAAAGTAAGTAAACATGTAGGAACAAATGGCTCACTGACCCCAGCAAATAAATGCATGAATGGGTTCACGTTATGGAAGATTATGATTGTTGGCCGTATAAACAAATAATATTAATAATTTACTGACACCCATTTGATGACTTTTGACCTTTCAAAGAAGAGCCCTGGCATTTGGAAATGAAGGACAACAATTAAAATTATATTTCAGTTAAAACATGGACTCATGAGTCATGAGCAGAAAAATACTACCATACCTGAGGCCTCCTAAAAAACTGTGCACCCCGTCATTCATTCATTTGTTAAACGATGAAGGTTATACCTGATGAAAGTCAGAGTAAGGCGGTGTACAGGAGTTTTCCTTTCAAGTCAAATGATGGAAGTGCCTTTATGGAACAGCAGTGTCATCAGTGTCATGTCAATTGAACTTATCTTTCAACTATGTATAATTTCCCATTATAGCTTCAGCTTGTTATTTCAGGCGCTCAAACTTTTAGAAGCAGAGATCCAGTTCCTTCTTCTCCTCTCTATTGTTTAGTGACACTTTTCAAAGAGCCATCAGCTGGTTTGAAAATAAAGAGCAAATGGGAAGGTGCAGCTCTTAGCTCAGGACATCAGGCCAAGGATACGCTGATGCAAATGAGCAACAGGCCCGCATCTCTTCTGCATCTCAAGATTTCATTTCCGGAGCTATAATGGTATGACTATACTTGCCTCTGGCACAAAGACAAAAAAGGCCCAACCCAATGTTTTCCTCAAACAACAAGTAGCAACAGAAGTGTGTTGTAGGTGATTTACATTGTTCGGATACAATTCCACACATGCTCTGGCATTCAGTACAGAACACACATTATCAAGTGCAATTGTAATAGAAAAATAAAACAAAAATGTTTTTTACATTACAAAAATGCAATGTAATGTTTGTGACTTCAGTCTTCAAGTAGATATACTGCTATCTAAATGTGGAGAATGTCCACATGAAAACCAGAGAACGTTTTTCCCAAGTAAATAAAAAAAAAAAACCTGCAGAACATAATGTGCCTGTGATCAATTTAAAGGTTCCGTGTAGACAGGCCGAGGACTACAAGCTGTTGTTGTTTATTCTTTAGTTTTCCTAAGTAGAGGATTCCCCACAAGGTTTCCATTGTGCAAGAACAGGCCTCCTTTGTGTGGCTGTTTCCATAGCCTTGTGCTCTCCACCCTCTAAATCATAGAATATTCCTGAATCCCAACGACATGTACGGGATAGTGTTTCCTCTCTCAGACTTTTCTGTCAGAACGTCTTAAAAGTTTTGTCTTTGTGAGGAAACCTGAGCCAGTCCCTAGGCAACACAACGCAAGGGTCCAAGACAATAGAACATGGTCATTTAGAGATTTGACGATTGGGATACACAGATCTGACCTGTCACCTGCATGTCTCTATAGAGATAGATCAGCTTAATGTCATACTGTGGAACATTCCAGGCAAAACTCCCTTAATCCTAAATTCATAGATAGCTAGATAGATAGATAGACTCAACAGAAACATAATTAGGACTGATGTATTTAGGTTTGTAATGAAACTATCAGATTTGTTTTTCTTTCAACGTTCCACCTTGTTCAGCAGAGAGCTTTCCATTTCCTTTGCCAGTGTATTCTCATTGGATGAGGACATGTCTGTGGTTGTGTGGGATCCTCCCATGTAAACAGTTATGTTTTACCACCAGCTCTCTGCCAAAACCCCTAAATTTGTCACTTCCCTGAGTCAGTTAGTGTTTTGTGGCTTCTAAGGTGCAGGCAAAGGTGCTTGAAGAGCAAACCGGGCGAGTGAGGTCAGAGATAGAGCAGATGTGGTTGGTGGTTGGCTCTGTTTTGTAGGTGAGCTGCAAATATACAGTCAAATATTGGCTTAAACGAAAACCATTTATCATGCATTTGTTTACAATTTGGGTTCACTTTGACAGATGTTGATGATAGTGACAACCTGCACAAACCTTCAGGTTGTCAGATTACTCCAAATATGTAAACTGTGTAAGCAGTGGCCACAGGCAGCCGAGCACATCCACAGCCTGGCATCTGCTTAGGCTGAACCACAAACCCGCCATTCATCAGAGCAACATGAGCGAGAAGTTGGATCAGTAAAGTCATGCACTCTGGAATAAAAACAGATACGTTTTCTGGTAAGATCAAGAGATTTATTATATTCAGACAAAGAAACAAGCATAGACATCACAAACAGAGCCAGTTTCAGCTAAAGTGTGGAGTTGAAAATGCAAATCTGACATTTTTTCAAGATTAAAATGAGACAAAAACGGAAATGTAGGGGAATGCATGTTCTGGTGAATCATACATGGCACAAAATCCATTGAACACTTGTACAAATTTCATTCATTCATTTCATATTTTTTCCTGTTTTGGATACCATTTGGAGGCCTTTTTACCATTCAAGAGTACCGGTAAATGTTTTGAATTGTCTACTGCAAAGTGTCCTTCTTTTACAACACTTGAAATAGATACTACTCTAATCGTTTTACTGCTTTTAACAAAATTACTTCATCCATTAACTCCCTCAATAACTCATTCTAAAACAGTAAATCTTTTTTGCACGATTATATTCTCCTGTCCTTCCGCCTATAGCAACCTGAGCATGTCTTCTTCACGTTCCATAAATCTCCAGGGGTCATGACTCCCAGCTCAAGGTCACGGAGCACAGAAAAAGCCCAAGAATGTCCTAATATGGCGGACAAATGAAGACACAGCTGTGAGAGAGCTCCGAGTCTCCAAAGAAGTTATGAGGCTGCTTCACACACGACTCTGTTTGCTTAGTCTCTGACACGGAAAGACAACCAATCTGAGAGGCAGCCCCAGAAGAAAGAGTGCAGAGGGGCGCACGGAGAGAGGCTGGCTGAGAGACACACGCTGAAAGAGGAAGACGAAAGGCGCAACACAGAGCTGCAGTGTCTGTGAAGAAAGGTACACGCTCAACTTTGACATTCAGCTCAACCAGCGGTGGAAAGTGTGAAGTACAGGTGAAAGTACTGAGGAAACGTTTTAGGTATCTTCAGTTTACTTATCTGACAGTGGATACGTTTTACTTTTACTTCACCACTTTTGACAGCAAGTGTCTGTACTCTCTCCACTACATTTGTGAACTGGACTGACACGTAAAAAGTACTAGGAAAGAGGTCTTTTTTTCCCCCATACTTATTAAAATTTTGAATTCAAGTCTTGGTTTTTAGCAACTAAAAATATTCATATGAAAAATTTAAATGATTGACTAAAAATCAGTACAATTATTTATCAAAATCACCATATTTCACTCTTTGTTAGTTATTAAAAGTCTGCCCAAAATATATTATTAAAATATAACATTTTAAACATGTACTTTAATCCTTGCGTAAGATTTGTGTACGTGATACTTTTACTTGAGTTTTGTTTGTTTTCTTGCTCCTGTACCTGTACTTTTACTTAAGTAACAAAATTGAGTACATCTTACGTCACAGAACAACAGGTTTGTGTCAGTGATATAGATACTTTTGCTCATTCATTTTTGTTAAACACTCAAAATGAAAAAGAATTTGGAAACAGACTTACATTCTTTTATGGTGGAGGTATAGGCTATAATTCTCAGGTCACTGTGATATCTATTGAAAAATCACACAACTACAGCACCTCCTTCAGTTTTAACTACTACAACTGATCATTTTAATTCCCTTTATCAATTTTATTTGGCAGTTATCATTCAACCTTGTGCGTCATGGAATTCTAACTCACGCAAACTCATTTTTACCCACACTGCTCAATGCTCATACAAACCTTACCATTGAAACCAGAATTTTCCTTATACTGTATATATTCAGAGATAGTTTGCCTTGATTCATCAAAACATTTGCTCATTTGATCCTAATTGGATTCAATGCTGATTTGAGATCAGTCAAAAGAGGTGCCTTTAACAGTCATACAGCCCAGCGTTTATTACAACATTTTGTGTAGCCTATAAAACGCGTTGTGTAACAGTGCAGAGCTTCAACCAAAAGGTGTCAAGCGTTTCTTCAGTGTTGGTGGCCCGCTCCTGTCAGTCTCCTCGCGTCCTCGCACAGACGCGCACGGACGCACGCACATGACGCACGGACAGTTGTGACAGCTGGCCAACTAAACCTGTATCAGCGAAAGGCAACAAGTTCATTTGGAGACAGGGGTTCTCTTTGAAGTGCTGTCAGTGCGAGAGGGAGCCAGCGGTGTTTTGAGCTGAGGAAGATTTACGAGCTCTCACCTCTGCCGTGCAGCTGCTCCGCGCACAGCAGCCGAGGCCCCAGAGAGAAGCGCCCATCACAGCCATTTTACAGGCTTTTATCAGGGCCGTAAATGCACCGAGGAGTGACTGGAGACATCCTAAAAGCGCGCTTCACTGTTATACGTATGATCTTTCGCAAACTCCTGTGAGAAAGTTATGATCCGCCTGTGCGTCCTATTTATTTTCATTTCATATGATTGCCAGGCTGACATTAAAAATAAAACTTTAAAATGTATATGCTCTTCTATGTCAAAGCGGGGACGATTGGAAAACATCTTGTCAAAAATATGCATCTGGCGCTCCCTGGTGGCCACCAATTATATTCCCTCCGTCATCTTAAATCGGAGGAACCACTCAGTCCCTCTTGTTTGCGTTCTCGCTGAGTGGCTCAAAGTGAGTCAAACTATGATCATCTGTACAGTAAAGACCATTTAAACAGCCTAATTCATAATTTTTTGTCTTTCTTCCTAGTCTTTGAGAACTGTAAACCTGCACATAAAACCGTAATGCACAAAATGCTCAAACACAGAGAATGAAATGAACTGTGACCAGGACAGAGTTATATATATATATATATATATATATATATATATATATATATATATATATATATATATATATATATATATATATATATATATAACTCTGTATATATTTATATATATATATATTTTTTTATTTATTTTTATTTATTTTTTTTTTTTTGAGAAATTCGCTTTTGGAGCATATGTGTCCAAGTAACTGCCCAGTCTCCAAAGGTGACTGAAACTAAACAAAACAAAAAAGTACCAGGATGTGAAAAAGGTTCCTCCAGTGCAAAACCTCTGAAGTCCGCTAAAATACTAATATGTATCCAATAAATGCTTTTATTTAGGCTATTTTCAAAATTTGTAATCATACACTTTGAGCAATGGACTGATAACAACTTTCTACTTTGAGTCGTTTGAGGCTGTCACTAAAGATTACTGTGAACCTTACAAAATGCAACATCCAATCCAAAAAAAAAAAGTCTAGCTAGTCAAAAAATTGAAAAAAAAGAAGGAAAAAAGGGGTACCTAATTTGAGATGTAACCGTGAAATTACAAGGTAAGATTGAGGTTTGTAAAGCTTTTATAACAAAATTATGGACTATGTAATTGTGAATAGTGTGGTTATCAAAATTGGGCGAAATTTGAAACATTTCTCTTCTTGTATTAACCGAATGAAGGTAGATAAAAATGACAGGGTGAATAGCTGCTACAAAAGGAGAACGGAATGAGAGTGCTCCGCTAAAAAGTGCAGCCAATACCACAGAAACAGCCAAACTCCTGATGGATTAAAAACAACAACAACAACAACAACAATTTTAGGATTTACAAAAAATTATACAATGGACATTTTAGTTCATTTTAGTTTTCATTTATTGTCATTTATTTTATCTAGTGTCTATCTTCAGTACATATACGTGTGTGTGTGTGTGTGTGTGTGTGTGTGTGTGTGTGTGTGTGTGTGTGTGTGTCTTCAGACAGTAGATTACGATGATCAAAATACTCAAATTGAACCAAATAATTCATACTTTTAGTGACAAGCTAGGTTCCAAAAACACCCCATTAAGTGCAAATTGCAATTGACCAAACATGGATGTTTTTTGGTTTAATTTTGTACTGAAAAGTGGACCAGACCAGTCTGTCCTCCTAAAAAGTCCAATAACTGGAGACCATGGAATCAGACAATCATCTCTTTGCAAACAAACTTTTACATACAAAACATTACTGTTGGCCCTCAGACTGCTCATCCATATTTATTTTGGCCCTTCGGCAACTCTGAGCAGGATTTTTGTTTTGTTTTTATGTAAGGTTAAATCAGTGGTCATTGTATTGCACAATACATGGTACTTAGTCGGTAGTAATACATTTAGAGAATGAGTAAAAGCGACGATTTTGTATAAAACATAATATATAATGATTAGAGGATATAACCATAGTAGTCACAGTGAGAAAATAATTTATTTTAAAAAAGTGAAGCCAGTCACAAGAGAATCAACACCCTGAGAGATTTCAGTCTTTTTTTTCTTTTCTTTTTTTTTTTTTTTTTTTAATTTTGTTCAAATAAAACGAGAATGTGAAAAAATATTCATATTTTGCATTATGTAAAATTTAGGTTTAATTTATATTGTAGCTCTTTGTCGTCTGCTGTACTTTGTTTTTACATTACACAAAATTGTCTACAGACAGAAGATTGTAATGATGAGAGATAAATATTGAACATAATCACAATTTGCAAACTAAATATAGACCTCTTCCCTTCCATTATGTTGTAATAACATGTGAAGTAACTATTTGGAACAATCACTTCTTTTATAAATAGACTCAAATGTCCTCATCTTCATTCACTGTATAAACAGTGTGCAGATGGCGTAGTGGGATTTTTGGGCACATTACTGCTGATTATATTGCTGTAAATACACATAAAGTGTATAAAGTATAAAGTAAAAGTCATAAATAACCAATAATTTGATCAGATTTCTGGAGTGTTTGCATTCACAAAAAAATCTGATCATCAGAAACAATTGGAGACATGTGTCAGTAAGATATTTAGAGTAACTGGAGTATTTGGAAGTCAGTTAGAAGGAAATCAGATTACAGATGTACTGTTACTGTAAAGATAGCCAGAGTTACACTGTAAGGAGGAAGTATTTGCCACGACAGTTTATATTCAGGGTAGATACAAGAAAAAAAGAAAACAAAAAACTTGCTAATATCACTGACCTGGGGACATTGGGGGAAAACCTGAAGCTAAACTGTGTCTTAGGTTTAGGTGAATAATTTTATTGGCTTTCCCTGTGACTTGACATTCAGAGTGATGTCAGATATCTCTGGACATTGTTTAAATACAATCAAAAACAGGTAAGCACAGGTAAAGTGCAACAGTGACAAGTCCTCAAGAGTTCTTAAGAAGGCCAAAAGCTGTGGGGATAAATACCAGAATTTTCCTGGCCACTGAGTGAGGTTGAAGATATCATTGCACTGCGTCCCAATAATTTTTCCACACTCAATGCTACAATACTATGTAGACAGCCACAATTTTTTAGAATCGACATTAAAATTATGCTCGGGCTACGGTCACTTTTTCTTTGCCTGAAGTCTACAATTCGTTAAGTAATCATTAATAATCATTAAAACCTTGTCTTAATGTAACATACCTGTGAGAAAACAATTGATTGCTCAGACATAGGTGTCATTCCACCGGTGGCTCAGTAGACTTGAGCTTGTGTGTTTTTGTGTGCCTGTTATAGTTGGTCCACCAGGAGAACTCTTGGCCACAGTGCTCACACTTATAGGGCCGTTCGCCTGTGTGGATTCTGTTGTGCACTTTCATGTCTGTATTTGTGATAAAACTTTTGTGGCACACACTGCACTTGTAGGGCCTTTCTCCGGTATGCACTCTGCTGTGGCGCTTCAGAGTGGTCCTGGTGGCGAACCGTTTCTTACACCAACAGCATTTGTAGGGCCGCTCTCCCGTATGCACCCTCTGATGATTCCTGAGCGAAGACGAATCCGCGAAGTCCTTCTGACAGCGCTCACAAGGGTACGGTTTTTCGCCTGTATGGATCCGCTCATGTTTCCTCAAATTCACTTGCGTTGAAAAGGCTTTGTCACAGCTCCCACAGGTGTACGGCCGCTCCCCCGTGTGGACCCTCATGTGCAGGACCATGTTGAAGCGCCTGTTGAACCCCTTGCCACAGTCCGGGCATTTGAATGGTTTTTCACCTGTGTGGATGATTTGATGTTTCTTAAGATCACACTTCTCGCGAAACATTTTGTCACACGTTTCGCACTTGAATTTCTTTTCTGCGGTGTGCGATTTCATGTGAGCTTTGTAGTTTTTGAAATTGGACATCACCTTTCCACATTGGTCACATTCAAATGGGTTCTTGTGTGATGGTTTAGGATCTGGCTGTTTCGGACTTTTCCATTCAAAGCTACACCCCTGATTGGCAGCAGATGTTTCTTTAGTTTCCTCAAATCTTTTTTCATTGGACATATTGGATGCTGTGTCATTTTGTCCCTGATACGACCCAGAAGTGCAGTCTGTTACATTTTCATTCATTATTGTCTGCTCTGTGCTTACATGCAACATTCTTTCCCCTTCATTGTCCATTACACTCATTTTTGGCTTATTGTTTTTCTTACGACTCTTGTAAATCTTCTTGCCTAATTTCTCATCTTTACTTTTACCCTTTCCATCCGTTTTATCATCTGTGCATTCCTCATAAATAACTCCCTCATTTTGGTTGACATCAGGTGGTAAAATTATGTTTTCTTCATCATCTTCGGGGTCAGAACACTGAGGAGAAACATCCAAATGTACTGAAGGCATGTCGTTTGATGTTGTTTCACATTCCATATTGTCGGCTGGGGATTCACACTCCATATTTAATGCAGTGTCGTCGTGATTGATATCAAGTACAGGAGAATAGGGTTGAGAAGATGGACTCGTTTTACCAGACTTTGACTCATCCATTTTGCTTTCTTCTGATGTTACATTGCCATTTTTGTTAGTGTTATTCATTTTATTTTCATTATCAGATATTTCTCTGATATTCTGACCAGTTGCTGCCGGTTCTTTGTCATCTTGAATTACTTCTACATCACTGGAAGCTGGTGAATCCTCCTCTATTTCAATTATTTCCACTGGTGGCTGTGCGTTGCTTAAAATCCATGGCTTATCATTATCTTTGTTTGCATGGGTTTTTGGCAATCTGTATCCATGACTGCATTTGTTATGTTTAGTTGGGGTATTTTGGGTGTTGCTGGGGTCCTGAGTGTCATTTAGCACGTTATTTTCCAGATGTAATATGCAGGCTCTTTCTGGCTCTGTCTTGCCTGGATTCTGAAGCTCCTTAGGGTTTGAACTTTGCAACTCACTGGGACCACCGTGCAAACTGGTTGAAGCAACAGGCTGTACAATGTCAGTGATGCTAATGTCATGCTCTTCCTCTTTGGTATCTGGTCCTGTGGTGTAGATAGAACAAGAGATACAGTTAAGATGAGGAACCAAACAAATTGCTAACGCAATAATCGATGTTGCAAGAAAATAAGTATATTGCAACAACACAAGGGCCTCCATCTGACTGAAATGTACTGTGTTTTTTGGTTTAGTTAAAATTATTTGAGTAATATTTTTCCTATTGCTTAATTTAATCTCAATTTCATTATTTTTAATTTTTCATTTTTTATTTAGAGACATGTTTGACAAGTAAGTTGAGGCAAGAAATTTACGTTTAACGTTTTGTGTCTAAAAGTATACCATTATTGCGGTACAAAACATAGTAATCCAACATCCCCAGTAAAAAGGCTTATATTGATATTGAACTTAGTACTCCTACAATGAAAATGTTGAAGGAAAGAATTAATGTACAATGCTCAGACAATGCTCAAATGTTGTAAAGGGTAAAAGAGAATGAAGTGTATAAACACCTCACATTTGTTTGATTTGTCCGTTTTTGTTTTGTTCTGTTTATTGTAATTTGTTTATTATGGAATATATAATTTGAAATTAAAGTGTAAATTTAATGATTTGACTATTCATTTTCTAAATATACATAATATATATATATAATATATATATATATATATACATAATATATATATATATATATATATATATATATATATATATATATATATATATATATATATATATATATATATATATAGCAGTCATAATATATATATATATAATGACTGCTTTAAAACATGTCATGCCAAAGATGAATGTCTTATCAGAAGCATCTGAGAAAAATCTTGTGGGGAAAAATAACAACAACGAAAAAAAAACCAACATATCTTTTCCGTAAAACTACTACTATTACTATTTATAATAAGCTTACTACAAGTACTATTACTAATATAGTACTAGTCTTACTCCTACTACTCCTACTACTCCTACTCCTACTACTACTGCTACGTCACGGTGAAAAGAAATAGCCGATCACAAGAACATTTTGGCAACAGTGCTTTGTTTGTACAACAACGTATGGATCCAGGTAGCAGCAGACAGGGCCTACCTGTGTGTCGAGGAGACCTGTGCCCAGAGTAGACACGCTCCAGCAGTCTGCGCTGACGGGCCAGCTCTAACTCGTATTCTTGAGCTCTCTTTTCAAAGGCACCTAGTATTTCTTGTGCAGCTTCAGTTAGTCGGTCACAGACAAACTTTCTCATGCCATGGGTCGTGAACATTGTTGAAATGTGTTGTTTTTGCGACATCTTCGTAATGATGTTGAGACTTATTTCCTCGTTGGAACCATAGACAGCGGAACTAAGGTTTTCTTTCTTGTTTCATGGGGGACTTCTTTGAACGTGCTATTTCCTTTGTTGTTATTAGCATAGCGGATGTTCAGCTAAAAGTCAAAATCATTTATTTTTTCACCAAGTCAATTATTGTTTTTACATGTATGGGAATTTTTGGTGATATTTCCGATGGGAGCATTTTATTGTTCAGTTTGTAAGCAAACTACTTTCTCTGGAAAAGCTCACATTTTTGGAAAAAGCCACCAAGGCAGATTAAGAGTCGTGATTCTCAAAT
This sequence comes from Rhinogobius similis, assembly GCA_019453435.1. Classification (NCBI taxonomy): domain Eukaryota; kingdom Metazoa; phylum Chordata; class Actinopteri; order Gobiiformes; family Gobiidae; genus Rhinogobius; species Rhinogobius similis. The sequence continues at coordinate 26,007,850 of CM033629.1, forward strand.
TTCTAGAAAAGGTAAGCCACTGAGATTTTTGCAGAATCTACTGGAAAATGTACGCTATGTTCTTTTCGCTTCAATAACAAACGGCCTTTGCTCTCTTTGTGTTTGGTAAATGTTCAATTATATATTCTCTTTCCCGGGCTTTTGCACTACTTTTGGACACTTTTTATTTTAACATCTTAACTACATCACAAATACAACGTTTATCCCGTTGGTGGTTACACCCGTTGTTGTAACTTATTTGTGGACAAATAATGGTGATTTTGGCAAACGTAAAACCCCACAGTTACCACTTGTTGACCGCAGAGGGCGCTGTAAGGTTTTGTGCGTGTTCTAAATGAGGTGAAACCATATAGTTGCTTGCTATTTATGTATTGTTTGTTTGAGTGGTTCTCAAACGTTTTCAGTGGTGACCCCCAAATAGCTCACAATCGCGTCCCCCCAACACAAAAAATAGGCGACGCGCTAAGTGATAGATTAGCCTTATATCTAATGTTTGACTTTGTTTTGAGAATATAGACCTAGAAAAATGACTTTGATTGGCCAACAATCAAAGTCACCCTTCAGATACATTTGCCACTGTATTTGAAGGGTGTCAAGCCTTGAATCAATTTTTCCCCATCATTTGGGGACCCCTGGAAATCATTTCACAACCCCCATTGGGGTCCCGACCCCTAGTTTGAGAACCAGTGGTTTATTTGATAGGGACAGATACAACAAACATGGATTATAAATAGTAATCTAATGCAGATATCACAGTTTGTATACACACGGCTGATTTGCAACATCAAGAACACCCAGCATGCACTTTTATAAGTGTTAACAGTTTAAGCCCTGAAATGATCAGAATGCCTCTGGTGAAGGTGTATGGATGGACTTTAAAAACACAGAGGAGCAGTTCCAGGAGAAATAATAACAGCATTAATATTTTTGACTTGGAAAAAAATATAACATGGCTCAAAAAAGCTCAGGATCTATGAAAAACCTTTGAAAAACTTAGATCCATTATCCAATGGATATTATTTGCATGAAAGGATTATTGTGCAGTTGTTCCATTTCACACCATCCCTTTATTTGTGTTGCCTTTTTCTCAGGTTAAAGAGGCACGTCGGATGCTCAAAAGACCTCAAGTGGAGAAGTTTGACTACACTCAGCACAATCAAAAATTCTGGTGCTATTGCTGTGAGCAGGAGGTGGATAGAAACGTTACAGACGGAAACAAGACAGTGCTTTATGCAGGCCTAATTGAACATATGGCGACGTAAGTTATGTGTTTGATTGTGACAAAGAATATTACGTTCATTTATGTTTAAATTTGGTTTGACAAATTAATGTTAATGTTACTCTCTTTATAGGCAAGAGCACAGAAAGAGCACCCATAAATTCTGGTGGGAAAATAAAGCAGATCAAAAGCTCAAAGACAAGTTTGTTTTCTCAAAAGAGGAAATTGACAGGTGCACTTTTTTATTCACAGTTATACTGTGTTAAACATTGTGTTTTTTCTGACATTGTGGTGTTTCTTTTTGAAAGATTTAAGGCTGAGGTAGAAAAGGTGCTTGGGACATTTGTGGAAAAGGAAGATGAATTCATAAAACAGGTATTTCTAAATTCACTTATCTTGCATTATGTTTTGTTGTCTATATATATATATTTTTTTACAGTGTATTGATAACTATACCACTGCAACTGTATTTTTTTTTTTTTGACACCAGGAAGCTGAATTTATCCGAAAACAAGAAAAGCGTCGCCAGGAGTTCCTTATGTCTCTAACAGAGGTTTGTTTACCACGGATGCAGTGGTAGTATCCATCAACATGGAATAGGGGGTTACAATTTTACTGTTTTGCTGTCGTTGTAGTTTTTTTTTTATTTAAAAAAATATTTCAAACCCATAGTGCTATAAGTGGATGTGCAAACAATCAAATTTTAATCAAGCTCAAGATTCAGTCAGTGCTAATTGTCAATGATCAGCTTTGGTCTTTTTAATCGAGGGTCCACAGCCAATACTCTGTCAGTGGTTTGGAGCGGAGTTCAGACTTTGGAGGAATACATTACATTACATTACATTATAATATACATACATTATAATATATATATATATATATATATATCATCAAATGGCAAATATTTAAAGATTGTATTGTTCATGTTCAGGTAACAAATGCATAGTGATTCATTTATTTGTGTTACAGCTAAAATTATATACATAAAAAAGGGAGCAGAATTTTAGCAAGACATTTTCCTGGAAAGAAAGGTTATCTGATCAGTGTTTCCCATATTACCAGAAGAGTATGGTGTCACAAATAATTTTCATTCCATTAAATTAATCTCTCATAATTTGTGGAGTATAAATGTCACTTATTCCCTATAATTGATCTTTAAGCAGCCCAGTATTGTTACTTTTATATATTTCTTCTTAAAGTACAATGGGCAACAAAGTGTGATTTTGTTATGCCAAAGTATAGTCGAAATTGTTTTTAGAAATTGACTATGGGGGCTACCATAGTCTCATCTGTTAATGGGAAACAGTGAATCATGTCACAGATTCGTTGTCACTGTGAATCAATGTCCCTCTATGAAATACTGTTGGCTATTCCTGAATCAACAATAGCAAAATGCAGAGCTGGAGTCCTCGACAGAACAACACAAGGCAAACAATTCTACAGGAGATGTGCCCAGGTAATACATGTTCACTAAATGTTCTTCACTGTAACAAGTAAAAATGGACAATGTTTTTTTAATGTTACAAGTGGCTATGTGCCTGAGGGTTCGATGCAACAGAGAGGAAGCAATATTGATGATGCAATGACTGAAGTACCTTACGCTACAGCAGGATTGACTTTCATTGGATATCAGGTAAATTATCCGTGTGATCAGGCAAACTGGCAACATATTTTTTTGACATTAAATTAGATGTAGACATTAAACTTACATGTTTTAACAGGACTCTTCAAGTCATGGAAACATTCATACAGGTATAACAGGCTGTCTATTGTCCATCAATTACATATTCAGGTGAACAAAATGATGGTATGTCATATCTTATTTTTTATTTACTGTATTTAAAGTTTGGGCAAGGGATTTTCACACTGCGAAAGGTGGACATTTTTTAAAAACTTTTCTGACTAACTTTTCTGACTGTGAAGCAAAACTGGGGTGGACCACCCAAGTACAGTCAATCAGAACACTACCTTCGATTCTCACTTACTTGATGAGAAATAAAATACTTTATTATTAGATGCAGACACCGTGCAGTGGATTCATTTTGTCTTTTGGGAAAACACAATTTACAAAACAAACTCTGATACCGCGGCTTTATCCTTTCCAACCCCATACGGCAATTTATATGTCTCTTGTTTTATTAGGAGCTCTTCCTCCCTGGCTACAAGAGGATGATGATCCTTTGGAAGGGAGTTCAGGATTAGCCACACAACCTGAAATGGGGCCGTCACTCCAGGAGTTTCTGAAACACAGTATGAATTATATTATTATTACAAATTAATGTCCTAGCATAGTGGCAATATTTTGATCATATTGGGACAACCACTGGTAAATTAGTAATTACAAATAATTACAAATAATTACAAATGTTACATTTATTAAAAGTTGTTCTATTTTTGTTACAGAGGAACAGGAAAAACTGAAGAAGCTTCCACCAAACAGAGTAGGAGCTAACTTTGACCACAGCTCACAAACAGACGCAAACTGGCTTCCTTCATTTGGTCGGGTATGGAACAGTGGCCGACGCTGGCAGTCTAGGTGGGAAAGTATAGCACTTCTTTATTAGATAGACTATTTATACAGGATATGCAACCCTAAAATTACCTTTTTTAACAGACACCAATTCCGACATGAGGAGGGACAAAAGAAGAGACAGAAAAGGAAGCGGGACCAGAGCACTGATGATTAAACTAATAAAATTAGTACAAATAAACTGGGCTCACATTCCACAAAATACCTATGACCTGACGATCGATCTCTGTATACACTGAGTGATGTGCGACTGTAGAGAAATGTAGCCTTTCTGGTTGTTTGTGAAAATTTTCAATGTCTGACAATGTGCAGTTTCGACAGCAGGGGGTGCAAGACACTAAGCCGCAACCAGCATCATTTATGAGGTCACTTGTACTTATAAATAGTCAGAGGAAATACTTGTTTTATCTGTTTATTTCAAAAGTTCGATTAATAGCTAATTTTAATATAAGCTCCAGTGTGTTTCCTTTCCAGCATAATAACCCCAACTCTGATTGTAGCTCTGATGGTCCATTGTTTATCGACAATTGAAAAGGCCCTCAAAGAAAGTATAGTGGCAAGTCATGGTTCGCTAAAACACAATTTACGCGTTAATTGTGGTAAGGGTTGATTGAGTGCGGAGATGTCTATTTTTAGCTCAGTGACAACATGGCTCAGTCTTATTCAGCGTAAAAGGGAATAAGCATAGGGCTCATGATTTTTATAGTCTTGTCATTCTCCTGTCTCGCTGCTGAACAGCATCGTTTGCATTCTACATTGATTTCAATAAACCATTATTTTTTTATTTAAAAAAATATATCTGACATCTATGTGTCGATTGGAGTAGAGCAGCTCTTTTCTCTTAAGAATGGGAGGAGTGGAAAAAGCACGTGGACTGGGCGTTCCAGGAGTTAATCCACAGTCCAATCACGGACGAGCATTTATGAATAAATCTACATTATTTAGAATGGGCGGCTGAGCTGGCTGCTGATTGGCTACGAGGAACGAAAATGACCAATCGGTTAAATGACAGGGGCTCAGCTGGCAGTGAAGTCCCGCCTACTATATAAACCTCAGAAATCCCGGAAACGACGAAGCTTAAAGAGACAGAAGGAATTTAAGCAAAGGTTGAAACAACGAAAACAGCTGCGAGTTCAAGAAAATATTGGCACTGAAGAAGAGACGTGGACAGTCCGCAGCCTTTAATGAGCTACATTTTAAGATTTTGGTTGTGACTCATGTTGACTTTTGATATTTCATGTCAATCTTTATCCAGCTGCTAAAGCGATTTAGCATCGAAGTCTTTTCGTCCTGAGAAGATAACGCTAACTGTTACCTGACTCGCCAACGCAACATCAGCCAACGCGACAGAGAACAGGAAGAAGGCCAAACTCCTCAAGATACAGAGGAGACTTCACATCCGACTATCCGTCACTTCACTGTCAGGTGAGATTACATTGGCTTGCTTTGCAAACAATCTTTAGGCTATTATATCGTATACAAATGCAAATATCGCATGATCCTGCCACAAATGGCACTTCCCATTGCAGGTGATTTTCACGTTCGTATTTTTTTGTATTTGAATTCCTTATGCTTATGTTGTAGTGGTTTACATTTGAATATGAGGAGAAGGTTGTATCCAGTATGATCCAGTTGATGACCTGACAGTAGCTTGCAGGGTGTAGGGGGCTATGGTAGGGGGCGTTCCCTGCTTTGTCTGCCTGACACACTACTATGCCTTTCTTGTGCAGTTATGTGTGTGGGCAGTCTGCTGTGATAAGGGACATACATAGTCATGTGTACATCACCATAGTGGGAGATGGTGCCTTTGCTTTGGACATATTTGAACTACACAGTCCTGGCCTCCTGGGACTGTGCATGAAGCGCTTTGCAGGAAAGAGGGATCAAGCAGCAGTGGCACATATATGAGATTATGGCTGTTGCTCAGCGGGTGGAGAGATGATCATCATGTAGGGCTTATAGCAGAGAGGATAATGTTAAATATGGACAGTGGACTGTGGTGGATGTATTGTTCCCTCACAACACACATGAGAATTACATTGCATCATTCAGAAGGCAACAGAAAGAAGACTGAGCCTGTCATAAACTATGCCCATATTTGGTTAAAGTCTATACATTGAATTTCTGAGTAGTATAGCCTGTAGCCCAACCTCACATCCCATTGTCCTGACAAGTGGGGCATGATGGCACTGACCTGTGCATTAAACACGTGCAGCAGCCTTCTCTCACTCTGCATCACACACGTGCATTAGTGGAATCCATCAGCTGTATCATGCACTGCACACACACACACACACACGCACACGCACGCACACGCACACACACACACACACACACACACACACACACACAGAACCTACTGCTGCAGCAAATCTATATGCTGCTGCACCTTTTCCCATTTCTCTCTTGTCCTTGTGATGCTCTGACGGCCCCCTCCTTCCCTCTCTGTCTGGGAGAAAGCAGTGGGCTTTGTCCTCAGCTGAGTGTGACGTCACGCTCATCTCTGGTATAATGGCCCTGTAGGCGAGGTGCATGTGGTGTAGCCTGGCTCTTGGTCCTGGGTGTGTGCTTTGATGTGCAAAAGATCAGCTTAAGAATTCTTATGTGAACTGGCATTTAATCTTACTGGTAATACTAACAAGAGCATATTGCTCTATTTACTTAAATATTACAAGTAAGTAGTATGTTTGGACTCATTTTGCTGTAGAAAGTCTCAGATGTGTCAAATTATTTGTTGTTGATAAGTAAGACCATGTGTGGTCATGCAATGTTTATTTTCCTGTGTTCCAGTTTATAGCAGTGACTATTAAATGCTTCCCACCAGTTCGTCCTTGTGGTCGGTTTTAAGTATATCGAAGCAGGATTTGATGACAGATTATGACAAAGATTATGCTTGTTAATCTAGTACTGCACTTCTGGGCCTATATTAGGCATTTTCACACAGAACGGTACCACAAACTATAATCCTCCAGTCCCCCTTTCTCGCATTCACAACAACAGTAGCTTCCACAAAGTCCACAAAGTATGACTCCAGTCACTAGTTCCTACACTGTGTGACCGCATGAAATGGGAAGTGGTGCAAAAAAAGTCCCATAAACTATAAAAACCCATATCCATTGTGCACTTTTTAAATTTAATAATTTCTGCCTTGACAGAAAACATATTAATACATGTAATCTCATCTTAACCTAAGATTCAGGACAGGGACAGTGCATGGCCATTAGCACAGATACAATTAACAAGGGGACAAATCACAGGGCAAGTTACTCTGGTTGTGTTAGTCATGTTTGGTTGTATGTTGTTTTGTTATTGATGGCGACATCAACGCTTACAATTACTTCAGACTTACAGGTAGGGATCAGTTAGTCCACTTAAGACCGTTATCTCTTCAACCATAGGAGGTCTATTTATCTCTTCAGCTATTAGAGTTCTATCTGTTTTTTGTTTTGTGGTTTAGCTAAAAACACAACAAAGAGGAGGAGAAAAAGTGAATGTTACAAGAACCATATCTTTAATAGCACAGCCTCTAGCTTGACATCCATCTTTGTTTGGAGGGTTTGGAGACTCCACTGCAGCATATTCACTTTGAACTCGGTTGACTGCAGAAATAGAGGAGAATAACAAGGTGACAGAGCCTACTGCAGAATTAATGAATGGGGTTTGATATTACACAAAGAAATTCTATCATGCAGCATGTCATTTTTCTTATAATTTTATAGAAAAAATCAAACAAGACCATAGCTTTCTTATTCTTTCTTTATTATTTTCTCTTATAGTGAGAAAGATAATCCAATGTGATGATCCATTTGAAATTTATACCATTTAATCAATGCTTTCCTTTTTTATTTCTTGTGAGAAAAAATGAATACAAATAAAAATCTATTTAGCAACAGTTTTGAAATTCATTTTTACATAGTTGTATATAGATCTCTATATGCCTTTCTGTTTGGTCTGTACTATAGAGGGAATTAGACCTTATTTGTTTTGTTTGGGTTGCCATGTGTCTCTAGATTTTTGCTCATAAGAAGGAGCAGCTGATTCTGAGCAGGTTTGTCCTGTAATGCATTTTTAGCATTTTCTCAGGCTGAGAGTATGACTTTGGAGTAGAAAAATAGGGTATCATTACAGTTAAAATTACCTTGGACATATTCAGTGACATGGTTCATTGTAAGCCGCAATATTGATCTAAAATTACATAATAATAGAAATGTGTCCAATGATTCTCTGGTGCATGCCCCTCCTTCTTCATAGTGGCATTTCATCTTAACTAATGTTGCATTTTCATTTATGGTGTTTACAGAGTGGCCAGTGAGTATAGCTCTAAACGGAAAATGTCTGAGCAATGACGTGTCATATGCAGGACAATATAGGAAAAAAACAAAAACTGAGAAAACCAATATAGCAAGGTTTAAAGCTCATAAAAGTCAATTTGCATAATTATGTCTCCTCTTAACAACGCCATCAAAGCCATTGTTTGTGTCATATATGTCTTGTCTTTCAGTGGAAGAGACAGACTGACAAAGACATGTGCCATTCTGTGCTAATGATCAAAAAATGCAAAGTAAAGGTTATCACTGTGAAATTTTGTAATGGGGGATCGAATTCAAAGATTTAAAAACGGGACATACATGACAGCTTCACTAAAAAGTAGTGAACAAGATTATATTTCAGATTTTACAAAAACAAAAATACACATTTTTGATGAGCAGCAGATGTGACATAGAGGTAATTACACAAGTGCTACCAAGCAACCATATTGTTAACAAAAACCTAAATCCATCCAAAATAGTTTGAGTTTTAGTTTAGTTTTCATTTGTCAGGGACCATGTACAAATTATTTAATCTTATAAAAGGAAAGATGATCTGCACCAGATTTTGCTGCTGCTATTTTCCATCTGCAGTCCCTGGGCAGGTGAGTAAAACATTTATAAAAAGGTATACAATTCATACACAATACAACTCATTGTCAATAGCTTAGCAGATAGACTATAAAATGTCACTGTTTTAGTAATGTCCGGTGCAAAACATTAGAATATGTCATAAAAGTTATACAAATATAAAAAATACTATGTGAAAAATGTGTCTGTTGCATGTAAATTGTCCCTGCAATTTTGATAGAATACCACTTGATGACATCACAGCGGGATTCCGTTTTAAAAGTCGACACTACTTCCTGTCATTTTCAACTTACATTTTTTATTGTTTCTTCATAAATTGCTGCTTGACCAATCTAAAACTATGATATTTACCACAGGGAATATCCCATCAAACGAAATAATAATTTGAAAAACATGAAAACCTGCCATATGCAGTTTAAGCCAATAGAAATAACTAAAGACTGTTTAGTTTATTTGTGCGAACAATCTGCAGACTGTCTTTGGTTGCCCTAGTGCTTATAAGCTTGACATTAAAGCTAGCTTAACCGGTGCGTTTGTGTGTGTTTGTGGACTCATCTCAGGATTAACCCTGGCAAGACTTCTCTGTGCCCTTCAACCCGACACATGAGCCAAAATGGATGACCTCCTTTGTGTCTCTCAATATACTGTGCGACTGCAAGCTTCTGTGACCTGTGTGGCTCAATACAAAGTTGTGTTACTGATTAACATGTAGCAGTTAAATCCAGCCTAACCATCTGCGGAGGTGGGTGAGGACAATCCAAAAGAATATCAAGACCTTGTTGTCAATGATGTCCAACCATAACTGACAGCATACACCAAACTCTAATATTAAACTATCATGAATAATTGTGATAACATACTTCTAGTTGGATATTATCAGAGACAAAGCGCTATTTATTGCATTGGCTCCAGATGGCGGAGTCATCTATTCAGCTGCTACCAGTCTGAGCGGTGCCACACAAGCCTGCTGTGCGAGTTCCCCCAAAAGAGTGAAAAAAAAAAAAATTTAGCACAAGAGAAGCTCCCAAAATGCCCTCAAAGGCCACTCCAAAGGAATGGGGAGAAGGGATGGGGGGCACATGGACTGGATTTAAAACAGGCCAAAAACATGAAAAGAAAAGGCCAAAATTGGACGTAGAAAAAGTGGGGGGTTTCAGCCTGAAGGAATAAGAACGCCAGGGAGAGAGGTCGGGTGTAATAGAGCTTTATTTCCTGTCCTTCGTGAATAGGGCAGCAGCATATTTGTGTGGAACATTCCATCCTTTGAGCTGGCCCGGCCTGTCACCAAGACTCAGGGTGCCCCGCTCACCCCCTCCGCACTTCACATGTCCACTCACATACAAATCTGCTTTTCTTCATGCCTTTAACTCTTAGTAGGAGGATACAACCAGGCCGTACAATATCTGACCAGGAATGGTTTGAATGTTTTCACAGGACATACTTAAACTAGTGCTGCATCCACATCTCAAACGGTTTTACATTAAAGCCTCACGTTTAAGATTTCAGTCAAAAAATAGACTGAAAAAAGGCATTTCATTCATTGTAACTAAAATACCTTTAAAAACATGCTCCCTTGCTTTGAGGCATTCTTTGGGACATGTCATTTCATAAACTTGACTAATAACTTTTCTGGTAGAGGATCCAGTAGCTACTTGTCTGCATGGAGATGGTCCTCTCAAAAATACCACATAATTTCATAAAACTGATCTGTCTCCATGGAGAATGTTTGTGTAACTTTTCGTCTCCATGGAGTAATGCAGGTGGCAGTATCTTAAATCTGGAGTACCCAACTTTTTTTGTAAATTGGAAGTATTTTATAAAAGCAGCAGTTTGTGTCAAAATGAGACTGCTGCGCACGCTAATGATAACATATTTTATTTCTTATTGACTCTGAAGTAAGAGCCGAAAGCATTGCTCTGAGTGGCAGCGCCTGGGCGGTCCACCCTGTGCTGTATGAGAAAAACTCTTCTAAAGTGTGCACGCGCCTGATAATGAATACATGTGAAAATGAACAATGTGCTAAAGGGTTTGTGAGAGCTGTTTAAAAATCACCAAATCTTTAACTTTCTTTAACTGAGTTACCAGAAATACCTTTCTTATTTTGGCAGCTTCCTGTCCATATCCTAAATATCCCTAGTTTGCTTGATTTGTAAATCAGTAGCTACTGCAGCACTTTTGGACTGGTATTATGGCTTGGACTACAGTTTACAAAAAAAAAAAACTCTCATTACATTATTATAAACTCTCAGATATTTGTCAGATCCCACAAAAATATTTCCTTGATAATTTAACCCCCCAGAATATGTAACTTTACCTTGACTTGGTCACCTACTTGTCTCCATGGATACTGTGTCCATTTTCAATAAACCATGTCCCATTTGTCCCCATTTGAACCAATAGAACTACACAGGCATTTTATAACATTTTTCTTGTTATTGTTTCAATCATAAAATTGCCTTCAAGACAAATTACTCATTAGCATTTTTGTGAACAATGGCAAGCAATTTAGCACCAGTATAAAAACAAAAGTTCAAAGTTTATATAGTTAGAGGGGAAAAACAAGTTTACACTGACCACAATCTTTATTTTAGTTTTTTTTTTCAGCGTCATCAGTAGACATTTAAGTTTTATAACATACCACAAACCACTCTTTAGTCACTTCATGGCAGCTTAAACAAATCAGTGCTTTATTAGTGTAACTAGCCTGAAGCACAGTGCACAGTGTGGAATGTTGAAGCTGAAATTGGTATCTCTGTTTTAGGTGTGTGAAGCTGTTAGTCAATAAATGAGCTGGTCAAACAGAGAGTCTTCCTTTAATTGCATATAGAATAACACATAGACATTATAGTGGATATCCTAGCTTTTAAGTAGGCCTGATTTGCATGTTAGGCACTGCTCCCAGAATGTGTTTGCTCAGGACAGGCTTAATAATTTGTCAATGGTCTGATTGTCTTACTACCTTACATTTTAATTATTCATTGGATTTGCCTTTCATGACACCCAGAGTGCTTGACATTGCATTATTCAGTCACTCCACACTCAGTGGTGATACGTTACTATTGTGTAACCACAGCTGCCTTGGGGCAGACCGAGGGAAGCGAGGCTACCAATCTGTACCATCAGCCCCTCCGACCAACACCACTAACTCACTCACCAGATTCATACAATGTGGGTGAAGAGTCTTGCCTAAGGACACAATGACAGTTTGGACTAGCGCCGCACTGTGGCACCTGGTTTTCACAGCGGGCGCTAACCAGGCCCCGTCATTCTACAAGATCCAGACATAGCACACAGCAATAACGACTCTGCTGCAGGGCTGCAACGATTACGCAACTAATTGTGACTAGTCGACTATAATCAACTTTTTAAATTGATAATCAACTAATTGTCTATACAGACTATAAACACCCAACATGTCAAAAGACCTTTTTTCCCCACAAAAAACGTGACATTAAGGTGATTGTAAACGCCAGTTCAGTTCGGCGGGATTCGGCTGCCTTTCCTTTTTTACTACGGACACTAGATGGCAGTTGTTAGTTAGAGAATCCCCTTTATAATCAGAGAGTCAGGGCCACCTGGTGTGTGTGTGTGTGTGTGTGCGCCAGGTAGGCCAACAGTTTTGACCGTGGCTATGGTACCTAAAACCGAGATAGTGAAGCGGTGGTGTTTAAACTAAGCTACCTAACTAAGGTTATTGGGCCTGTTATTCATCCAACGAAGAAACAAGATAAGGGAAGAGCCAAGACCGTTATCTGTGGCAGCACGCGTCAGACACGGCCAACCACACCGCACCACCGGTTAGTCGTTGGCGACCAGTGGGTGAGTCAACATTGTCAAAACTAGGGCACTACTCGGTCTCTGTTATCGGACGTTGACTGCCTCGAGTGAGTAGTAGCGAAGAGGACGCAGGACAGCGAGCTGCAGTGAGTGCGGATCGTTTCTACAGTACGCGATCCGGAGCCAGCTTGTTTGTATCCGCTACTCTGGTGTACCGCTGGGAGTGTGTCAACTAGCACCTGGAGTTGAGGTACAAGGTACAAGATTTGATCATTGGACATTAACGAGCGTAAATTCAAACTAAGTGAACGCTTAACCTTGCTACCGTCATCTACGAGTTTGTGATGGAGATTAATGAACAAGCAGTGGGTTTTAAATCAGAAGCTAATGAGGCTGCTGCTAATGAGGTGATCGATGCTTCACAAGCTCCCCCCTCGAATTATTGCCACATATTAAACTCCTCAGATGCTAACGAAATGCAAACTAAACCTAAACGGATCATAAAATTGACTGCTAAAGCGCTGTCTGACCAAATAGAACAATTGCAAACCATGAGAAGAGCAAAGCTAAATAAAGCTAGTAACTTTAGGAAAATCATTGAAGAACTTATGTCTGAAAATGACTGTCGAAGTGAGGTAAATAGTACTTTCGGAAAATTTGTTACGTTATGTGAGGAAGCCACATCCGTTCATTGTCGTTTAATGGCTTTGTTGCATGGCGATGAATCAGACAAACATGAAACATGGTTTAAAGCGAAAATGATTCGAATAATGACTTAATGAACATCTTCAATCAATGGCAAGGCACGTTTAAAGGCAGTGTTAATGACGAAAAGTGTACATCTCAAATGGTTAAATGCGACGAAATTGAAAGTGTGGTGGATACCATTTGCCCGATGATAGTGCTTCCAATATTATAAGCAAAGTTTCAAGCAAACAGAGTAAAAGAAGCCACCAAAGTCGTTCTTCCGCAGCCTCCGTTCGTCTTTTGCAGCGGCCGAGAGGGCTTCGCTAATTGCTCGCGCCGCATTATTAAAGGAACAACATCTAATTGAGGAGCAGGAACAGCAGCTGAAGAGGAGACGACAGCAATTAGAATTGGATGCGGAAATTGCTGCGTCTACTGCTAAATTGAAAGTATTGCAAACAGCTGAAAATAAAGGTGGTTCCATTAGTTCATCACATTCCCCCAAAAAATCACAGTTAAAATCAGTGGCACACAATTTGAATCCTTTGGCACAAGAATATAAGCCAGATTCAGGAGGCAATTTGTTGGCTCAAAGGGAACTGTTGTGTTTGGATAACAAATCTCTGTTAGGTTGCACAAAGCAAAGGGGTGAACACGTGATACACCTTTCAACCTCTAATTCTAAATATCAAACATGTACACAGGAGATGGCACGCTCTAGCCTGCCTTTATGTATGACACAAACAGATAGTAAGCCAAGTGAAATTCCAACAGTGGATGAAAAATATGGTTGTTTGTATGATATAATGCAAAGACAAAATGAAATAACAGCATCTTTAGTACAGCAGCAACGTTTTCTATCATTGCCAGCCAGAGAAATTCCAACTTTTGATGGAAATCCACTGGAGTATAGAAGTTTCATTCGAGCATTTGAACAAGGCATAGAAGAAAGGGCTAGTAAAGCAGATTGTCTGTACTTCTTGGAGCAGTTCACCAGAGGGCAGCCCAGAGAACTGATTCGCAGTTGCCAGCATATGCCGCCTGAATGTGGTTTTATTACTGCCAAAGGATTACTGCATGAACATTTTGGTAATGAATATAAGGTTGCCAGTGCATACATTGAGAAGGCACTGTCATGGACAGCAATTAAGTCAGAGGATGTTAAAGCACTTCAGTCTTATTCATTGTTTTTACGTAGCTGTTGCAACGTTATGACTGATCTTGACTACATGCAGGAGATGAATGCACCTACAGCCCTGCGAACAATGATGTCAAAGTTGCCATTCAAAATTAGAGAAAGGTGGAGAGCTGCTGCTCATGAGGTATCTGAAAGAAACGGTTATAGAGCAGCCTTTTCAGATTTTGTCTCCTTTGTTGAACGTGAAGTCAAGATTATCTCTGATTCAGTTTTTGGAGAAATTCAGGACGCCTCATTTACTCGAGGGGGCTTCAAGGGAGTAAATCGGCTTCTACACAAGGAAGAGTATAAAGGAAACAGTTTTGCTACAGTTAAGGTTTCCAACACCACAGGCAACGACCTTCGAAATATTAATAAAACAAACGAAAGGTCAGTTCATACAGTCTGTCAATTTTGTTCAAGTGAGCACAACCTGGAAGATTGTTCATCATTAAATGATAAGAGACATAAAATAAAAATTGATTTCCTGAAAGAAAAGGGGCTCTGTTTTGCTTGTCTGCAGAGTGGACATTTGAGTAAAAACTGCAAAGGGCGACTCCGTTGTAAGACTTGTGGGCAAAGTCATCCTACGGTTCTTCATGACAGAAGGGAAATGACTAAGGAACCAAATTCATCAACACGAGTCTTCAATGATGAAGCAGTTTTTCAGGAGACTTGTGCACATACTGGGGCTGGAAGAGACAATGGGATTCTGTCAGTACTACCAGTGAAAATTAAGTCTATTAAAGGAGACAAGGTGGTGCATACTTATGCATTTTTGGATCCGGGCAGTACTGCCACCTTCTGTTCAGAATCTTTAATGCACAAATTGAATGTTGGAGGAAGGCGCACCAATTTTCTCTTGCGAACAATGGGTCAAGAAAAGATTGTTCCAGCATATACATTGGCCAATTTAGAAGTGAGTGGTGTTGATAATGGAGACTATTACCCACTCCCCGAAGTTTTCACTCAGACCCGAATGCCTGTGACGACAGATAATATTGTCACAAAGGAGGATTTGGCCCAATGGGCATATTTGTCTGACGTGAAGTTGCCCACTATTGAGGCTAGCGTGGAGTTACTGATTGGCTGCAATGCGCCTAGATTACTGGAACCGTGGGAAGTTGTTAATAGTCAAGGGGGAGGACCATACGCTATAAAGACAGTGCTTGGTTGGGTGATTAATGGACCTGTTCATAGTAGCCCGCAAACTGGAGTTGATTGTGCCACGGTTAACAGGATTTCCGTCTGTCAACTGGAAGAGATGCTGTATAATCAATATACGCATGACTTTAATGAAAAGAACAATGAAGAACAAGGAATGTCTATTGAGGATGGCCGTTTTTTGGAGATCGCAAATCAATATGTAAAATTTCAAGATGGCCACTACACACTGAAGTTGCCCTTTAAAAGAGAA
The DNA here is from genome assembly GCA_019453435.1 of Rhinogobius similis. Lineage (NCBI taxonomy): Eukaryota > Metazoa > Chordata > Actinopteri > Gobiiformes > Gobiidae > Rhinogobius > Rhinogobius similis. The sequence goes on from CM033629.1 coordinate 26,023,555, forward strand.
CAACCCATATTGCCTAATAATCTCACCATGGTTAAACAAAGGTTGTCTGGACTAAGGAAGCGATTTTTGAAAAATCAACAATTGCATCAAGAATATACTGACTTTGTTGAAGATGTCATTGATAAGGGATATGCTGAAAGGGTGCCGGACTGTCAGCTACAAGGGGTTGAAGGTAAAGTTTGGTACATTCCCCATCATGGGGTCTATCATCCACACAAAGCTAACCTGCGTGTGGTGTTTGATTGTGGGGCAACGTTTAAGGGAAGTTCACTAAACAATCAGCTCCTTCAGGGACCTACCCTTACCAGTAGCTTGTTTGGTGTATTAACAAGATTTAGACAGGAGCAGGTGGCTTTGATGGGGGATATACGCCAAATGTTCTATCAGGTGAAAGTGCCAGATGAAGATAAAGATTTTCTCCGTTTTTTATGGTGGCCACAGGGTGACATAAATAAAAATCCATTAGTGTATAGGATGACTGTTCATTTGTTTGGGGCAGTTTCATCCCCTAGTTGTTCTTGCTTTGCGCTGAGGAAGACTGCAAAGGACAATCAAGCTCACTTCTCAAAAGACGTGGTTGAAACATTAATGCATAATTTTTATGTGGATGACTGCTTGAAAAGTACAGCGACAGAGGAGGAGGCAACAAAAATGATTAAAGATCTTACAGACATCTGTAGAGAGGGCGGCTTTCAGATAACCAAGTGGGTTAGCAATAGTCGTGTTGTAATGAGAGCAGTTGATGAGAAACATCGGGCCAAAGACTGGCATAAATTGGATTTAGATAGAGACAATCTTCCGATGGAAAGGGCCCTTGGGTTGCAGTGGTGTGTTGAAAGGGATGTGTTCCAATTTAAAATGCAGCAATGGGAGAGGCCTCTCACAAGACGAAGCTTGTTATCATTTCTTAGTTCCATGTACGACCCATTGGGATTTATCGCACCCATCACCTTACCAGGAAAGATGCTTTTGCAAGAGTTATGCAGGAGGAGCTGCGGGTGGGACATGGGGTTGCCCTTTGATATTCAGCAGCGTTGTATTAAGTGGTTACAAGACTTATCCAAGATTACAGATTTCAAAGTGCAACGTTGTATTAAACCAGGTCAATTTGGTGTTCCTATTAAGGCTCAGATGCATCACTTTTCAGATGCAAGTGAAAATGGTTATGGTGCAGTTAGTTATTTGCGCTTAGAGGATGGAATGAATGTCCATGTGGCCTTCTTGCAGGGCAAGGCTCGAGTTACACCATTAAAACAAGTGACCGTTCCTCGATTAGAGCTGACAGCAGCAGTTTTGGCAGTGCGTATGGATAATATGTTAAGAGCAGAGCTTCAGCTACCATTAGAAGACTCCACCTTTTGGACTGACAGTACTTCAGTTTTAAAATATGTAAAGAATGAAAATCGACGTTTCCATACTTTTGTTGCAAACAGAGTTGCCATTATAAGGGAATTTACAGGCGTTTCGCAATGGAGGTATGTCAACACTAAAGAGAACCCGGCAGATGATGCTTCAAGAGGATTAGCAGTGGAGGACTTGTTGAAAGGAAGCAGGTGGATTAACGGCCCTGGATTTTTATGGAAATCAGAGGATTGCTGGCTTGAGAAAGTGGTGGACATTAGCCTAGAAATGGGAGATCCAGAGGTTAAGACAGATGTTCGTATTAACGTGACGGTGGTCGATGACGTCAATCCTACTAATTACCTTCTAGCATACTTCTCAGATTGGAAGAGGCTCAGGGTAGCAGTTGCCTGGTTCCTTAAGATCAAAACATGTTTGTTGAATTTGAGTCTCAAGCGAAAGGGACAGTTGGTTAAAGAAGCGAATACTTCATCTGGAATTAACGTTAATTGTATAACTGCTCAAGAAGTTCTAGAAGCAGAAACGGCAATTATACAATATGTCCAGAAGCAGCAGTTTTGTAAAGAGATTAGTGCACTTTTAGCTGGTCGTCCTGTGGCAAAAGATAGTCCCATTTATAGGCTCAATCCAAGGTTCTTGGAAGGTTCACTAAGGGTTGGCGGACGCCTTAGTAGGGCAGCTCTACCAGAAGAAATTAAGCATCCACTCCTTTTGTCTAAAGATCAGCATGTGACAACGCTTATCATTCGCCATATACATCATAGATTGGGCCATTCTGGGAGGAACCATACTGTAGCAGAGTTGAGGAAGAAGTTCTGGGTTACAAAGGCACATGCAGCCGTGAGACGAGTTATTTCAGATTGTGTGCAATGTAAGCGGCATACAGCAAGGCCTTGCCAGCAGCAAATGGCTGATTTGCCTGTGCAGCGAGTTCTGCCAGATAGTCCTCCTTTTACAAGTGTTGGTGTAGACTATTTTGGACCCATAGAGGTGAAGAAGGGAAGGAGTTACCAAAAACGTTATGGAGTTATTTTCACATGTTTGACAAGTAGAGCTGTTCACTTAGAGATGGCTAGTTCATTGAACACCGATGCCTGCATTAATGCTGTGAGGAGATTTGTAAGCAGAAGAGGTCAAGTCAGTTACATTTTGTCCGATAATGGCACAAACTTTGTGGGAGCGCAAAGAGAGCTGAAGCAGGCATTTTCTGCACTGAATCAAAACAAATTGCAGGGAATGCTGAGGTACGAGGGAATTCAGTGGAGTTTTAACCCACCCTTGGCCTCTCACTACGGTGGTGTGTGGGAAAGGGTAATAAGAATGGTGAGGAGGATACTGCTTTCTCTCTTGCATAATCAAATCTTAGATGATGATGGACTTCAGACCGTCCTGTGTGAGGTGGAGGCTATTCTAAATAGTAGGCCCTTAACAAAATTAGCGATGATCCAATGGACCTGGAAGCGCTTACGCCCAATCATATTCTCCTCTTAAAGAGCAAGCCAGTTTTTCCCCCTGGGCTTTTTACAAAGGATGATCTGTATGTCAAGAGGCGCTGGAGACAAGTCCAGTTCATCTCAGACATGTTCTGGAAAAGATGGTTGCATGAATATCTACCTTTGCTTCAGGAGCGTCAAAAATGGAACAGAGAAAGAAGAAGCCTACGACAAGGAGACATTGTAGTGCTAATGGATTCCTCTGCACCCCGTGGATCATGGATTCTAGGAAGAATTCTTGAAACCTTTCCTGATAAACGTGGCCTTGTGCGCTCTGTTCGGTTGAAGACAAAGAGTAACATCATTGAGCGACCAGTAACTAAGTTGTGTTTGTTACAAACCACCGAAGACTGAGATCATTGAACTGGCCACTTTACGTCACATTGAGTAATTGTTTATCTGTGGTCAACAATTAGGGGTCAGTGTAAACGCCAGTTCAGTTCGGCGGGATTCGGCTGCCTTTCCTTTTTTACTACGGACACTAGATGGCAGTTGTTAGTTAGAGAATCCCCTTTATAATCAGAGAGTCAGGGCCACCTGGTGTGTGTGTGTGTGTGTGTGCGCCAGGTAGGCCAACAGTTTTGACCGTGGCTATGGTACCTAAAACCGAGATAGTGAAGCGGTGGTGTTTAAACTAAGCTACCTAACTAAGGTTATTGGGCCTGTTATTCATCCAACGAAGAAACAAGATAAGGGAAGAGCCAAGACCGTTATCTGTGGCAGCACGCGTCAGACACGGCCAACCACACCGCACCACCGGTTAGTCGTTGGCGACCAGTGGGTGAGTCAACAGTGATTATATTGCTGATTTTGATCAATAATACACTTCATTTATTTAGTATCACCATCCCCTATCTAGAAGCCTTCAGTCTCCATAAATCAGACTTTATCTGGCTGATAATGTATTTTAAAAGTATAAATACTATACAATAGAAATGATCGTTTGACTAGTTGACTAATCAAAAAAAGAATCAACTTGATTTCTTTGAATCTGTCATCACTGTATGCTTTCTAGTTACAGAATACTTTCAAGCTTTTAAAAGAGACAAATTATCCAAAATGAACTTTATGAGCTTGTTATAAAAGTGTTCCCTCGTTGATTAATGCACATTTGTAACCTGGTTCATGCCAGTGTATCACTCTGAATTACGGTAAGTTCTGCACATGAAGTCAACTGGAAAGTCTCCTGCCGGTTTGGTAGCTGGTCTTGAGAGCTCATAACATTTCTGTTTTCACCTGCCCCCTACCTTATACTAACCTGCGTTCCCTACACAAACCTGGGTTTATTTGATAATTTTTTTTTAGCTATTTTTCAAAAGTAAAAACACAAAAATGAAAATCTGCCACTTGCCAGGGGAAATGCCACTATGAAGAGACAATAAATTTGTAATTTTTGCTATTTCAATTACTAAGCCATTTTAGATCAAATTTGTGGTTTAGAATGAATATAAATCATGATCTGTCTATGTAGTTTCAAATAAAAAGCATATTGTGGGTGTTTTTAAAGAGGGCTTCATAACACCCAAACATGTATAGTCACATTCCCTCTGTCTCTTTTATGAGAATCTTTTAATCTACCTATTCCACTCTTTGTTTTTATGTCAAATAAACAGTACAGTTCTTTACACACTAGTTTAACTGTTTAGTGTCACACCGGACTATTGGAAGCAACTAATTAAGCAGCCCATTGGAAAGCTAGCTGTCGGTTGTCATATGGACACCAAACAAACATTACATCAGTGCTTATGTGTCAGAGGAATGTAGAGTGTTTTCACTGCGTCTTTATCCTCTGCTGCTCTCAGCCTGCCCTTCAAGGGGGAGGGCCTCTGCACACTCCTTTTTACAGTCATATATCAACAACAACCTGCTGCATGCTTTTATGCTTGGCATAGTTGTAAGAATGTCATTTTTGATTGGTGATAAAACTATAGTCTACTAAAAGTCTTGCCCAAGTCACCTTCCGCCTCCTGTTTGTGAGAGCTGAACTCTGAATGTTCTTTCCAAGTCCTCATGCTGTACCTTATTAGATCACAGATGGTAAAGTGCACAGACACAGGCAGCTGTGTGCTGGCGCTCCACTGATAAACTTTTTCACATGCACTTCATTTACTATCTGCTCCAGCCACTGATAAACCATTTGCTTAAGTTGGCCATAAGCAAGACTGTAGTTCTCTAAACCTACACCTTCTGTGTTTTGTGAGTGGAAACATTTTTGTTCACTATGGAGGAAAAGAAAACTTAATCCTTAGACCTAAATGTAAATAAATCAGTCAAATCTCATTTGACTTCCCCCACAAGATTACATTAAGGTCTCATTATGTAATCTCCTTTTATCATGTTTTCTAAATGGCAGGTTGACAACTCTCTGTTGTTTGGGGTTAATACATTTAAATTATATAACATTTTTTCAGTTATTGTAGGAAGGAAGTGTATTGGCTGTTTAGAGTTGAGTCAGATACTTTATTTGAAATATGGCCCATGGCTATAATCCAGCAATTTACAGCATGTATATCATGGATGTTCATTAACATGCAATGTCCAGACCAAATAAATAAACAAATACAATTTCTACCACAACATGTTGTGTAATCAAAAGTCAGTAAATTGGTTTGAAGTGAATTTATTTTGCCATGTGAAACTAAAATCTAATTTGCAGTGATAGATGGTATTCCTGATTTCACTTTTCAAGACAGTCAGTTTTATTTGAACCACTTGAGATGCTGTTCATGTTTTGAAGCATAAAGGATTCCCCTGCCTTGGTGCTCACCATTGTGAGGAGTGAAAGTCTTGTCTTTTAGTGCATCTAGCTTTTTATATACAGTAGATCCTTCCTTTGTGATACACAAAGATGTGTTTGAACTGACCTCAAATGGATTACATAAGTTCAGTCCTTAAAAGAAAATTCAGCCGGAGCTGTCGCAGCCACATGTTTAACTCTGAACACTTTAGTGTTTTGGAAAAGTGCTCTTTACATGTCTCTTCTGTAGAACAGGATAAGCAGGTGGGCAGGGCTAGTGGACCCACTCTCCGCCCCCAGCCGATCATCATCACAGTCTTTACTGCTGGCCCCCCTTCTTGTTGGCCAATCAGCTGCCAGCATCACACCTCTTCCCCCCCCTTTCTCTCACTTTGCCTTGTATGCCTTCACTGCTGAGTGAGCAAAGCACGCCTGGCTCTATCAGCTGAGAGGAAACGACAGAAAGAAAATATACACAGGCCCAGAGAAGAGCGAGGTTCAGAGAGGAGGGGCTTGTTGATCGGACAGAGCAAAATGGGAGGAGAGGAAAAAGGGGAATGCTAGCACATGAAGTGGCTTTTGTGTCCAAGATATTTTGGAGGGGCGCGAATGAGAGAAAGGAAGAAAACAGGGAGCAAAAAGGAGGGGGGTGGCTCCAGCCCAGAGAAAAGGAGATGAGAGGGGGGAGTCCTGATGGGTTTTCTGATTTGTGAATGTGTGTGAGACGAAGGGAGGAGAGGTAGCAGCACGAAAACAACACATAGAAAAGAGGAGATAAAGCTACCGGGCCTAACCAAACCAGCTGCAGAGAAGGAATAACTTTGGAAAGAGCTGCGTGCTTACAAAGTGTCATTCTCAACGCTGTTTATGCAGGAGGAAGAAAGAGGAGGTTACAGCGACCTGAGCACAACCTGATCCACCAAAGAAGTCACTGAAGAAGTAAACTACCCAACAAGGAACATCCACTTCTCTCGAAAAAGGTCAGTGTCAAAAAGTTGTGTTTGGTTCTGTCACGTCAAGCATGTTAAACGTCACTGCACTCTCTGTCATATTTGTCAGCTGAGCACGGGTGACTCAACTTCTCCTAAAATGGCCACATGAAAGCAGGCAGACAGATACAGATAGACAGATAGAGAGACAGGCAAACAGAGACCCAGCGTTAAACAGCTTTCTCAGCAACTCTACCACCGGGCCAGATTAGACAACTAAACCCAGCTTTAGTGTACAAGGGAGTTTATCAGTTTCAGTCAACGCAACCTGACTTCTTTTATTACATCCTGTCTTTCTATGGTGCTTCCCCCTCCCTCCCTCTCTTCTCTCTCTTTCTCTCACACAGACATGTACAGCTGTCATTCCACCCTCTCCTTATATTAGATTCCTTAACTGATAGGAGCTCGTAATCTAATCAACAGGTGATTGTTTGGTGAGCGTTTAGTGTTTTGAAAGGCGAATGTTGTGTGAAGTAACAGGGGAGCCGCGTGGGTGTGGTTTGTTCAGGCGAAAAGCAAAAAAAAGAAGAAAAAAGTTGACAATCGGGGCGTTTTAAACCGAGAGGCCTGCTGGATCTGTCACACCTCAGTTAAATGCTGCCATGAAAAGAGGTTGTCTGAGGACATGCTGCAGCTGAGTACATACAGATAAAATTGGCCCAGCGCTCCAACTGGATGCATCTGGAGATAAACTACAAGTGCAGTATAATGTAAATATGTGATTACAATTTTAGTTGATTAGAATGTGTGTGCTACTGTGGCATCTCAATATAGAAAATGGTAGGTTCAGGTTCTATATTTAGGATACAATGTTTGCAACTTGAACGTCTGAGGACAATTCGTCTTTGCTCTTCTGCAGCTGGAGCTCTTCTCTGCTCCTTATAACTTCACAGAAATACATGAAACATCAAAAAGCATACTGTGCATTGATAAATTAAGTACTAGAATTGTAATTTTATGTTAAAAAGTGTTGTATTGCAAAATGCACTGAAGGGTAGAATAAGATAAGAGAACCTTTGATCTGTCACACAATGGGGACATTTTAGTGTTGCAACACAAAGTACAAAGTGTATTTTTTTTCCTTATAACAGTAAAAAAAAAAAAGATACATAACTTGAATATTAAAGTTTCATTTTAAAATATACTTTGAATGCAATTAAGAAACATAATCTAGTAAAACGTACGAAATAAAATAAAATGCAACACTCAGCAAGTAGAGTAAAACTAAGGAAACAAAACAATTACCTGTCTTTTCAGCCCATAGGCATAGACCGGACAGTGTAGGGCAAAATGGGTATTAAAGAGGAAAGGACATGGAGCAAACTGTCAAAATCGGACTCAAACTGAGGACGCTGCGGCTGGCTGCACATTAAATGAGTATAGTTTGTCATGAAATATAAGACATGTTGTTTAAATATGGCTCGCACTTAAGGTTCAGTGATCTACATCCACAGTTGTTGGGTCAGGTATTTTCAGGACTCTTTTTTGTTGTAACATTTCTGTGGAGCTTTTTTTCTAAGTCAAGCCATCAGCATGCCACCTAATGACAAGTTTGGTATACTCTTTTAAAGTGTGGTTGTTTTGCGTGTGCGTATAAATCCACACATGTTAAGAGTTTACAGGGAAAGTGTACAGATGTTTCCATTTAGCACGCAAGAGCTCCAAGAGCTCCTAAACCCATATTTGTCTCAGGCACTTTTTAATGAGATGTTAAGTGTAGCGTTTGATACATTTACATGGATTTCTTTCTTACCTTATAATTTGCTACTTGCCACCGTGTAACTTTCCTAATGGTAAATTATTTAGCCTCTAGGTCTCTGAAGTCATGTGACCCTCAGTGCTCTGCCTGTTGACCTTATGACCACATCTGTCCCAGGCCTGAGGGATCTGCAGGCAGATTCTTATAAACAGAGGTTCAGCTGTTTAAGAGCTTGACCTGCTCATATGTAAAGGTGCACTATATAACATCTCCGGTGGAGGTCCACAACCTGCTTGACTCCATGGAGATGATGATATGAAAATTCCATAATATGGCATTAAACATATTTATTTCCATGGAGACAAGCAGATGACAGCAAGGCAGATCAGATCTGTGGAGGGATGACGACGCACTTCGTAAGAATGCATGTTTTTTAAATATATATAGTTATAAATATTTATTATTATTTTTAGTAACAAATAAAAAAGGTGATATGTAACATTTATTATTGCTGCACCATTAATCAAAATCAAAGGGACATGACTAACAAACTTGCAAAGGCTGCAATTTTTGAAGTACCATCATTTCCTGCATAAAAACTCACAAACAGGTTCATGTGATTCTTTTATTAGTTTGTCAGGTCTTTTTATCAATTCATTTAAAATGTGAACTTTGAACAGAATCCTGTTTTTTAGAGCATAAATCGCAAATCTAATCACATTTGCAATACTGGTCAGAAGATTGCAATTAGATATTTTGCCCAAATTGTTCACCTCTAACATTTATGAATTAAACATTAAAAAACCATTTAGACATTACATTTAGACATTAAACAGTTGTAGACATCACATCAACACACTATCCACATTCACTCACCAGAATGCATGTTTTTCAAGGTGTTTGTTAGAAAAAAACCACATAATTGAAGAAGTGCAAGATCGATCAGATTAAGGCCATACTGTGAAACCGCTTCATGAGATAAGCAACTGGCAGAGCCTCCACCTGAAAAGTTACATACTGCACATTTTAATCCCATTTTGTTCTTCTAGTAAATGTTTTTAAGATACTAACATTTTTAAACCAATTCACATTCACTGTATTTGAGTCATTTCAGAGCATAGATTTAATTGACTCGGTTGGTTGTCCTTTTAGATTAGACTTAATAACTTAACTAGTTTGGGCAGGTTTTATGTATTTACTGTAGGGCCTTTTGTTTCATCACAGGAATTACAGCTTCGCCATTTGTACTTACACTTCCAGTCCTAGAATTCAGACAAACATGGGCATCAAATGGGCACAATTGTTTAAAAAATATTAAGAGCTTTCGATAATGTCACAATATAACATTTTTGTGTTACAATTATTCATAATTATGGACAGTGACACCATGATCAAGCAACAGTGAAATATTTTATTCACTTTCATTGACATTGTCCTATAGATCATCATTCCTCCAGTGACCAGCTTTACTAGATTTACTTTTTTGGAGTATAAATGGAAATGAAATTACTTGTGTTTTGCGACTGAAATTCTTTAAAGTCGAAACTATAATTGTTTAGATCTTCCAATTTGGCCCGTCACAATTATTACTATATCGACGTATCGTTCAAAAAATAATGGCTGGGACAATATTTTTTGGGGCTCAATATTTATCGTGTGCACTTTGTGTGCATTTTCTTTGTCATTTTTGGGTTATGATGAGATTTGAGATATTTAGGATCAAATAAGTGACTTCTATGACTAATTATAGATTAAAAATAAATATTGAAGTTTTATTCTGTTATGTATTTATTTCAGCTTGTGTTTTTTGTTTTTTTTTTGCAATATTTTACATATTCAGAAACTTTTTTACTGGGCTTTTCGTGCTTTATTGTGACATTCACTTTTGTTATTGTGACAGGTACATCCGGTTTAAACTCTTGCCGGAATAATCACAATTATCAATTTGAAAAATAATCTTAACATCCACATCTATAATTTTTCAAGTTGCTTTTTAGATGTATTACTTCCTTTTTTGTATGTAAATAAAATCGGTGGAGTATCTCTGTGTGCAGTAGAGAAAAGAGAAGTTTAATCAAAGTGAATGAATGCACTCTTTGCTAACAGACTTCACGATTTGGTTCATGAACACACTCTTGTCTCTCCCATGACGCTGGCTGTAGGTGCTTTATTTAGCCCCGCCCCTCTAGAGCTCCCAGTTTCATCATGTTGGGCCATCTCATTTATTTACCTGTCATCTTCCTGTCTCGCTGTATCTGAAATTGCTTTTTTTTCTCTGGAACGCACATACATGAGAGCGATTGCACCTGGCTAAAGTGTGCCATTCACATCAGAAAATGGGTGGTAATAATCCTTCAAAATTAGAGAGAGATATTTTGGTAAATGATTTTGATAAAAGAGACATAGTTAGATTAGTTAGGTTAGAGTGTTACTCAATTTCAATTGGATACAACAGACTTCACAATCTAGAGTAAAGACAAAATAACCAAACAAGTTCAAAAGGTGAATTTTGAAATACAATTCTTTTGCCGTTCAAAAGGGATTGGGAAAGAATGCACCAAATGCTGTTTTTAATGTCCCTTTTTCTCCCATATGTTGTTATGATGTAAGTTTTAGAAATGGGATTAACTCTTGATAGTTTAAAATAAAGTCCGCTCATAAGTTGGTGCTCACTTGGCTTTGACACTAGCAGCCCTATAAATACTCATCACCATACACGTTTACCCCACCCCCACCCCATCCGCCATATCCACCACTCTGCACAGTCAGGACAAGAGGCACCGGTTTTCAGGGTTTCCAGCAGTGTTTAAACCTGCCATAGAACAACTGGCTTATATAACAACGCGGTTTATTGACACTATCTGAGTGTGCAGCGTTCTTGAGCTATATTAACTTTTACAATCTTCAGTTGCACTGTGCTGTAGATGAGCCCCCAAGAAAGAGCTCACGTACCACAGTTTAAACCAAACAAACGACTACATCTACAATGTCTAGGTATTTTTGACCTAGAGATTGTAGATGTAGTCATTTGTTTGGTTTAAAACTGTGGTAAGTGAGCTCGTTCAGGTGGTTTGTCTGCATTTCTAATACGTGTTTAATTTAGAGTTTGTCAAATCTACATTGTTGTCATCCTTTTTTAACAATTGTCAAGTCTATTTCAAATCTGTTTTAGCCCTAGTTTAGACCTAAAATGGTCCTGTTTTAGACCTGTTTTTCTTGGAAAGCCAAACATTTTCTCAGGCGGTAAAAAGTTTTTGAACCCCTGTCTTAAAACAAAGCCATTTGTGATTAATCTCCTCAAACTACATCATTTTAGCTGATTGCACAGGGATCATATGTCATGAGGCCGTATTGCAGGTGACTAAACCTCATTACTGTCTGTGCCACAGAGAGGTATGAGAATGTAGCTGTGACCAGACTGAGACACTTGTATAAGCAATTTTTGTTTTGGTTACAGTTATAATTCTGCTGCCATTTCTATTGGTTCACACAAGCCCTATATTGTTAAGTAAAGTAAAGTTAAGTAAATAATCCATCATAAGAATAATAAACATGAATCAAAAATGTCTAAATAGAGCATTTCTGGCCTGAGAGGTTTGTCTAAATCAGGCTATTGTTTTATTTATGGCTGCGTTAATTCAACAGAATCTAATTTTTATCACGGTCAGGTAAAAAACTATGAAATACAGTTTAACATCTCCCTGGTCAAATGCTTTATCTCTCAACATCAAACAGAAGTTCATATGTAAATGTACAAACCTGCACACCAACTTTATTTGTAGCAGATTCCCACAAAACATCTATGCCCCCTCCCCCAGACCCCCCACTCCTCGCCTCTCTCCCGCCACGATTCCCTTTCTTCCTCATTGTGGCTGAAGCACAAATGGGTTGTTATCCTTGGGGTGCTGGTTGCCACGGAAACTCTTCACCGGGACCCCCTCCCCTCGATGCTCTAAATTCCCAAGTTCTTGTCCAAGTGGGTCGGGAAACAGGCAGCCTCTCCCGGGCCAACCCTCATTTGGTGCCACAATGAAAATCTTAACTTTCGACAAGTGAACCTCAATGTTTCATACTTGACCCATTTGGATGGAAAGGGATCATACAGATTTTTTAAAAGGCCAATAACAAAAAATATAGCAATGTTTTACTAGCTGAAAATCTTACTTCACATTAATATGTCCAAAAACTACTTTGAGAAGGACAAACGTATAAAAAATGTTACTCAAGTAAATTTCGTAAAGTTTATTATGTCACTTCCTCGTTGGACATGGGCAGCATATGACATAGGTAGAGGTAATTCCACAACTGTTACCTAGCAACCAAAACGAGGGCCAAAATCCATTTAAATACAATACAATTAATTACAATACCTGATAACCCCTTTATTTTGTTGAATGACCTTTTAAACTGTCAGAAAGATGATCAGTTGAATGCTAACTGTCCCTTTACTGTGTGTCACTTTTTGATGACACGAGTGGAGGGATTCCATTTTAGAATTCAGCACTACTTCCTGTCATTTTGAACTTTAATTTTCAAATTTTCTTCACAACCTGCAACTTCACAGATGCCTACCTCAAGTAGTAATGTGCATGGGTATTTTGAAGCAATATCATATCCTATAATCATGTTTTGTTGTTGTTTTTAGGTGTTTCTGGGTGTAATGCCTCTGTCATGATGTGGCAGTCATGTCGAAGCACATGTCCAGGTGATGAGGAAGGGAGAGCCTGGTTGTCAGCCATTAAAACAGGAATTCCCTTCGGACTTTCCGCCAATAATAGCTCAGAGACAGATACTCTCAGGGGCCAGCTCTGTCACTGACACACTGCCTCATTGGTGAGTAACCACTTTTTATATGATCATGTTACAACAGCATTTTGTATTGCATTAGGAGTTGCTAAAACAGTATTTGGAAGTAACCACAATGTTTTTTCCCCATCTTTCTTGGATATAGTTCCTGTGTTCATTTCTTCCACTCCGGCTTCCTCTGGAGCTCACTGGTTTCCCTCTCGCCTATCTTGGGATGTTGGTGTTGTTCCTTGGCTGTTGCCTTGGAGATCAATGGACTCTTTTAATAGACCATTTCAGAAACAATCTCCAGATGTTGTGTCGATTTAGGCAAGGACAGACGCAGAGGTGAGACACTAATCATGCTCCTGTTAAAGTTCGTAGAGCTTAGACTTAGAACATAAGATTAAATATTTTTGACCTGTTATAGTTGGTTCGCAATCTATTTGTTTGACAATGAGAATGTGATCATTGTTTTTCATATATGATCTGTGTCAAAAATTCTAGTCATACATCTATTTGAGATTTAATTGTAATTTGTTATGGTTTTAGGTGTGGTGTGGTTCAACTTCCTTGTTCACATCAGATGACTACATCACCAAAGGAGCGATAGATCTCCAACTTCCTGTGGCTTAACTTTCTCAGCCTCAGAGTTTTTGGGCTTTTTGCACAAAACCTCATTTCCTGCAGAATAAATATGAGGCACATACATGTGGAGTTGGCCCACAAAAAGGCCCCATTAGAGCTTCCAGCCCACGAGGGGGACCTGCCCCCTCCCTCAGCCCCCACTCAGGGCATAGACCCTGGGGTGAGACCTGGGGCTCCCAGACACTATGGTCAGGAAGAGCTCCGACTCCAAAAGGTATATCAGCTCTCCATATTTTCCCAGCTGGGGGGATTTTCTACCTCCACAGAAGCCCTCAGCGATCCACAACCAAGGCCTGTCCGAATGGGTGTAAAGAGGGGCCTGGAAGACCCACATTTGACTCACAAGCGCCCCCACCTGGCTGATTCCACAGACGCAGAGGGGCCTGAGGATGCCCCTCTTTGTGGCCCCGCTCCTGGTTGGGGCTCTATCCATCCTTGCACTCAAATGGAGCACAGGGACTCTGAAGGGGGGCGATCTCCCAGGTCTCCCCCAATGTCGCCCAGCCACAACCCCTCTCGCCGGGTCACACAACACAGCCATGACAGACCTGATGCATCCACTCCTCTCTCACCCAGATCTCCCCCCATGTGTGACCAAGGCCTTTCATTTGGAAACTCCAGAACTGAGTCTATAAACGGGGCTCGCACTCCTTCAGTGTCACTTGGGAGCCCAGGGCACGAGAGCAGTAATGGATCAGGTGGAGCTCAGCCTAGCCCATATCCATATGATATGTCCACTTATGAAAGTCCCAGTCCAGCTAGTCCCACAAGCCCTCCTGGCCCTTTCTCCCCCCCTCACCACACAGAGCTGCATGAACCAGGCGAGGCCACAGAGTGGGACATTGGACTGGAGTCGTCCCCACCCGAGCGCAGTGCCACGCAGACAGCCTCATACTCCAACGGCCTTCCCTCCTCAGAGAAGACACCCAGCAATGGCCATCGCTGGGCCAATGGAGGACATCATGTCCCTGCTAAAAAGAGGCTGCTGTCACCCGGTGACACTGCCGAGTCCTGTTCAGAAGACGAAGGGCCCTCCACCTCCAAGAGGAGCAGACTGTCTCTGCTGACTCAAGGCCTAGGCCTGGACTCCTGTCGTAGCACAGATTCTAAAGCTGCCCCGTACTGGAACCACCTGCTACCATCTGCGCGGGACCGGCCCAAGGTGAGCCCAAACACAATATGCATGTATACACATGTTATGTGTACATCTGTTACATATGTTGCCACAAGTTATTACAGTAAGTGAAATTAAAGTTTTGATGGGGAGGAAATATGAAACCCGACCAGTGTCAGCAGTTAGAGAAGCTAAGAGAATAGTGATGTCACCACACTGGAATAGACAGAGTCACTCCAGAATAAAGCCCATTGAGGGACAGCTATTGTTCCCTGGTTACAGAGGGTTTATCTCTAACACCTGCACACAAACGCCACACACACCAACATCCATGCTGCTTGAAATGCTTCTGGAAGAAAAACTATATCTCGGCACGTGTAGAACAGAGAGAGCTGTGGCAGTGTCAGTTGGACTTATTCATTCAGAGACCCATCAGTTGATTTTGTACTGGTTTTGAAGGATACTACAAAGGGGCAGTTAAATGTTTGTTCACGTGCTATTTAAGAGTAATAGACATTCTATCAAATTCAAAAAAGAATATAGAAGACAACATATAAAAAGCATAATTTTTTGACAAAGCATTTATTGTTGGGTCAATTTGATGAGAAGATGAGCTGACGAAGAGCTTGAGCTGACAATGTTATGTAAAATGTACCTGTAAGGTAGCAATGGGTGAGCCATTGGCTGTGAGTGAACAGTTTGTACGCAGCACTGGGCTGGCTAGAGATGCTGCTGTTGAGAGGTGTGACAACCTAGAGGTGGGGAATGTCAAGGCAGACAATTTAGCAGAAGGTAGTTTAAGTCCAGTAAGTAGAAAAGCGACCACAAAACAGTTGTGTTATTTAGGCTTTGGTTAATCATATAGTTTTCTTTCTTTTCTTTTTTTTTTACAGGCAGCTACAGACTGCACACGGCAAGGAAGGAGGCTAAAGAATGGAATAAGACTGAAAAGGTGAGTTTAACCCATTTTACTACAAAACTAATATGGATTAGATGCTCAGGACATGTGTAATCTTCCAAAACTGCTGTGTCTGGATTGAAGTCAAATACTTGAGGGTGAATTTTTGTTAAGCCGTAATAAGTGTAATTTAACCACTAACCATGGGTCTGTTGTGGGTGATTATCAGCCGACAGCTCCGGAGTGGCAGACATTCAGACTCTGGACGATCCACGCGCTCCAGTGGGCTCTCCTCCTCCATCAGCAGATCACTACTTGGCAACTTTGAGGTACAAAAATTAACATTTTAACATACTTCAACTTGTAGCCTACAAGTGCATGATGATCCCATAATTAGTCATTAGTATTATTATATAATTATAATAATTGAGTGAATGAGTGACTGTATGACTCACTGCATTTGTATTTGTGTCCCAGGAGTCCATGTTGAAGGGGCGCTTCTCCCCGTCGGGCTGCATCGAAGGGTTCACAGCGGAAATTGGTGCCAGCGGGTCCTACTGTCCACAGCATGTCACTTTGCCTGTTCAGGTCACTTACTATGACATCTCTGAGCACAGCGCGCCCTCACCCTTTCTGGTCAGTTTACATTTGTGTTAGATTAGATTTTTGCTGTAAATAGAACTTACAACAACTTTCTTGGGATACTATGAAAAAGCTGAAATTTACACTGGGGCATTTGCAAAAGAGCTCTCTAAACATTTGAGTTACTACTTTTTTGATGTTGCATATTGAGATGTCACAATATAAAATTTTAGTGTTAACAATTATTGTGTGAAGAAACATCATGACTCATGATGATGATGATATTCATGGCTGTCCAATAGATTACCATTCCTCTTGGGTGTGTTTAGCTTCAGGAAATGAAACTTTCTGAAGTAAAAAGGCATGTTAATGTGGCATAAAAAGTTTAACTTTAAAGTTAAACTTTTTATGTTAAACGTTATTACACATCATTTTGACTGTGTAGAAATGACTGATTATCCTAAAAATCTGTTGTTGCATTCAAAAGGCCTGCAAGGCCTCTGTTGATATATATCTCTATCTGTCTGTCTGTCTTTTTTGTGTGTGCGTGCGTGCGTGCGTGTGTGTGTAAATGTCAATATAAAATTTAATGAAGAATTGTGTGTTGTGTTTATTTTATTTATATTCATTATTTTTTAATAATTAACAATTTACAATCTTTTTCTGCCTAGGGGGTAGTATCCCTCGAGCCTCTGGGAAAGAAAGGATACAGCATACCCAAAGCAGGGACCATTCAAGTGGTGAGTCATTGCAAGTGCACTGAATGACATCATGGCAACCACTTACTGACTCATATTTTATATGATTGTAAGTATCTTTCCCCTATGTTCCCTTGTTTTAGACCTTATTTAATCCAAACAAAACTGTAGTGAAGATGTTCTTGGTGACATATAACTTCAGTGACATGCCAATCAATCACATGACCTTCCTACGGCACCGGATCTTCCTGATGCCGGTGGAGGAGGGGGCTGATGGCAAAGGAGAGGCCTCACCTGCAGGAGGGACTGATAGGAAGAAAATACTCTGCTACCTAATACATCTCAGGTAATACAGACCAGAGGCACAGTAAATCAATCCATTGATCCAGTATGACCACAAATGGGTGACAGGGATACAAATGTATATTTTGTTTTTCTCTTTAATAAACATGTCTACTAGGACAAAAACAGAAAAAACATCAATTAGAGAAAACACACAAAACATCTTTTTGCATATCATTTCAACTGATTTTTGCAAAAAATAATTTTACCCAGTAATGCAAAGCAACAAGAAGGTGTCACACACAAATTGTGGTCAGATTTGTCAGTGAATCTCCCAACACTGCAGCTCTTCTGTGCTGCTCTGTTTTCTGTGCTCAGTAATAAAGTGGTTAGGACATATTATTGCTGATTGTAGTTAATTTACATTTATCTTAGTGACTTTTTTTCCAGATTCCAGAGCTCCAAATCTGGGAAGATCTACTTGCACAATGATATCCGGCTGCTATTCTCCCGAAAATCCATCGAGGTGGACACAGGGATTCCTTATGAGCTGAAATCTTTCACCGAGGTGCCAAAAAATCCCAAATACTCTCCCCGTGTTTGACCTCAGCTTGACCTTTGAACTCCCAGCAACAGATCAGCCACAAAAGGAACGAAATGCAATGGACAGACAAACTAGATTGTTTGATAAAGACGCTACAAGATGCACACAGTAAGGCACAAGATCACATAAAAAGTTTACCATTGTGAAAGTCCCCTTGTATTGCTTTTGCTCAAGACCATCAAAGAAGCTTCCATAAAAGAGTCCAAAGGGGGGACCTTAGAAAAAAAAATCACTGTAAAGAAAAGGAGAAAAAAAGAATGCAGAAAAGAGACTTGTGAAGCCTCCTGCACAGCACATATGAAACACAAAAGATGGGACGCTGGTGACTCTTCCGTTCAGTGTTACATGCATGCCTTGTGACTTTAAACACCTGGATTTCCTCTAGTGCCGTATCACACTGTCCTTCAGTCTGCCTGCTGATCCAAACACACACATGTAGACATAAACATAAACATATAAATTAAACTGAAATGCAAAGCCATGTAAGAATGTTGCAACATTTGTAAAGCGCTTTCAGTTGAACCAGCAAAGTGTGTAATTAAGGCTTAACTGGTCTTTTTAAGCATATGTATGATACCTATGATCATACCTATGATTTTAGTTTTATTCATTTTTTGTGACACATTCTAATTTAGGGCCTGATATCAAACGGGGCATTTTAAATTTGCTATGTTGTGGACCATGACACAGATTCTTCAGTAATGATCAATTTGCAGCCCTAATGTCAATATTATTTGGTGGGTTAGAGGTTCAACTAAAAGCAGAAAAATTGCAGATAATAGTAAACGCAAAAATCAGACTCTGTTGACAGAACCAATGTAATTGGACCAACATTTTACCCAGCAGACCACTGTGATAGTTCAAAAAGCCATGAAATGTGTAGCCAGACTGAGGGACAATGTGCTTGTTTTACTTTTATGTTTTTAAGCCTCTGATCATAATAGCAGTATGATATTGGAGCAGAAAACAAAAAAGGAACGTAGTATTTTTATTAATTTATGTTTTTTCGCAAATGTCTTAATAATAAGCAATATGCTGCACAAACTAGAGTGTGTTCTTCAGCCGACGAGCTTCTCTCTGAAGGTCCGCAGGCAGAGGAAGCGAAGACTTTTGAGTGAAGAGTTATAATGGGGAGGGAGGTGGGGTATTTAAAATGGGATATGTATATTTAAAAGAATAAACTCTGCGACTGGCGAGTACATCCTGTTGTTGTCATTTATACATTAAATTGGGTGCATATTATTTCTTATTTGCAGTAATACATATGTCAGATGTATCATGAATGATTTCCACTCTTCTCACAAAGGAGAAGAACCCTTGCATTCCTTGACTTCCCAACACTTCCGATTGCATTGCCTTTGAAATTTCAGCCAGGTAAAAACAGAGACTTTGCCATTCACATTTGCGTAGCCGTCCAAAACCAACAAAGTGTGTGAATGCCAAGCGTGACACTGCTATAAAAGGCTGTGCTCTGTAAATGAACAGGTTGTGAGCAGTGTCCCGGCTGCTCTGTGCGATCACATGACTAACTTTGTGAACTTTAGCCAGAGAACTCATGGACTTGATATCACAGCAGCTACTCAAGAATCTAGCTAAGCTTCAAAATAATAATATATATTATAATAATATAATAATAACGGTCACCAGTTGTTCAGTCCATAGAACTAAAGACCAACAGTATGATCATAAATCAAAGGTTTTGGAACTGTGATGGCCTGCCTTTTCACACTAAAACACACACACGCACAGCAATAAAAATACTTACAGTATGTATTACATCAACCCAAGTAGTGGGTAATATCCAATAGCATATTTATTGCAAAAAAAAACAACATGGCATAAAATTATCATAAGGTTCTACAGATCATTATACATTTAACCTGAAATGTCCCATCCAAAGAGACATTTGTCAATATTTGTACATACAAGAACATGTTTGATGAGGGCAATATGACGGGTTTCTCGTGTTTTTTTTTTTCCCCAATCAATATTGACATGACATCAGCATGAATCAATGTTATATTTATTTTATTGTTACAGTCTATAGCCATATGCTGCAAATAAATCCTGGAGTGCCTTTGGGTGCTAGTCCTTGTCTGAACTAAATGGTATTAGTCAGTGTGTGTGCAGCGCCCTCTATTGCCTGGGTCAGGACAGAGAGGTGATAGTGTACTTTGTCCCAGTCACTTTTCTGTTCTGATAATTCGGCTTGAGCGAAGGCATCAGCCAACCCTGGGAAGGTTGGCTTCCCAGCACTGCTCGAGGCCCAGATCACATGCCTGCCAAAAGAAATGACAAGGTTTTACATTCCCACGAACCAAGCTGATTGTTGTAGATTTTTGATTAATCATAAATTAAATGTCAAATGTCAAATATATATATATATATATATATATATATATACACACACACACACACACACACACACACACACACACACACACACACACACACACACACACACACACACACACACACACACACACACACACACACACACACACACACACACACACACACGCTACATATATATGCATATACAACATATGTAGACATATACATATGTTCCTACCTGAATGCATATTTATCTGGGAAAGCCAGTGGGTCCAAGAAAGCTCGGTCCAGTAGCATGAGTTGGTCATTTATCATCCGCACTTTGAGGGGTCTAGGGTAGTAGAACTTGTAAATACAGCTGAAATGATTTAAACTGCTTGTGATGTGCTGACTTACGATTCAATTTTCAGATCTGAATCTCGAATTACTTCATCCAGATAATGAGCTGCTCTGTGAAAAATGGTCACTGCCTGTTTTATTGGCTCTGAAAGTCAAAAGAGGATTGAGAGCTGTTTACAGTAAGAGAGTGACTTGAGTTATTCCTGATGTATCCACATGTATTTCATTTACCCATAGAGATATTTTTGGCTTTCAGTTGTTCATCATATTGTTCCACTGCCTCTTTCAGATAATCCTCCAATGTTTCAGCATAATCAATGCAGTTAAATGGCAGCAGCAGGCTGTCAGCCAATCGGATCAGGACATTCCCCGCTGTCCTGGCAATAGCCTGATGACTGGTGAAACCTCAAGGGGAAAAAAATCATTTTGGTACACAAACAATAGTTAATTTTAGAAATAATTTCGACAAATACTTTTAGTTTAGATTTAGTACACTGTAACAGTTGTTTATAATTTGATTTCACTGTTTGATATCATAATGACATGATCATTTTAGTCATGGCAGAAGTACCTTGAAGTAGAAATACCATGTACAAACATGTTAAAAATATACATCATTACTAACCAGGGTCAATGTATTTTGAAGCATAGTCAAATGTATCATATGCTGTGTGATATGCTGGGTAAATCCTTGCTCTTGTTTTAGTCTGTGCAGAATAAACAACGAAATGACACCTTGGATAATATCATAACACAAATCTGTATCAATCTACCCGGTCGTATGTGTATGATATGTCCATAGAAGTGATTCCCAGGTAATGGACAAAAGGAGCATAGTCACTTCCAGCTCCAGTCAGGTAACCAATTCTGTCATTAAGAAAATACAGCATGCACTGTGTTATAGATTTTGAATACCACAATGTGGCAGTGATCTTGAACAGACCAAAAAAATCATACCTGGGAATGACGCCATGAGTTGGACTGGTTTTGTTTGTATATTTGATCCAGTTGTCATACACTGAAGTAGATTCCAATCCAGGTGCACTGACCTGGAAAGTATGAAAAATGTTTTCCTAATTACGATAATTATTATTAAATTATTAAATACATATTAGAAATGTCTCTGAGCTCAACACCAAATGTTTTATTCATCCAATGTTTTTTTTTGTATTTTACCTGTTTAGTAGCAGTGAAGATAACATTCTGAATAGATGGCATTCCAGATGCTCTTAGCGTAGCATTCGCTAAAGTATTTCAAACAAATTTGTAAAACGGTAGCTTGTGTTTTAGTGTGTAACAATAATGTCAATGGTGACGTTTAAATTCTTACCAAAAACAGCTATATCCACATTGATGTAGGCAACAGTGCACTCACTGAGCTTAGTGAAGTATTGCTAACGTAAACAATGTCAGAAATAAATCAAATTAAATTAAAGAACAGTTTTTTTGGGCTGCGGGAGTGTACAATGCAGTGTTACCTCTGTGTATTCTGCAGAGCCAATAAGACCAAACTCTTCAGCTCCCCAGCTCCCAAATATAATAGACCTACGAGGCCTCCACTTTCCTGCACAAACGTAGCAGAGTGTGCATATGTTTACATGTGTAAGTATTAACTTGTGAGATTCTTCTAATAAGACAGCTGTAAATAGCTATGAGCTCATTTCCTTATATGTTTCGGCGGCAGGACTTTGCCTACGTCAGAGGTGAAGTCTGATGGATGTGACATGTCTCTTTTCAGAGGTGGTATGCAAGTGTGACCACGCCTGCTCCCTGGTGGTCTCTGGGGAAGAGAGTCCCATGTGTGAGCCAAAGTAAAAGCTCCCTCATCTCTGTTGATGGTCCGTGTGCCCCGCTTCTTCATTTCAAAGCCTCTCGTATCCATCTTTTATACTTGTGTTCCTCAGTTCCAACTATTTTTGTGCTGTCCCAGTCCATGACTTCTTTTCCAGTGGTCAGAGATTTTCCTGTGTTGCCTTTTCTCTTTCTGATCTTGTTAGCCGTCCTTGTGTTTCCTTTTCACACTCTTTCTGGTGTTCCTTTTTCCTCGTGTTGAATGCTCTCCCAGTCTCCCTGATCTATCTTTTACTGCATGCGGGCAGGCATGGTCAGTTTGATAGAGTTGTCAAGCTGACCACGCCTCATCTGATAAGAGACATGTCACATTCATTAGACGTCACCTCTGACGAAGGCGGAAGTCCTCCCACCTAAACATGTCAGGGAAATGAGCTTATAGCTATTTACAACTGTCTTATTAGAAGAATCTCACAAGTTAATAATTTCAAGAAGACAGAATGAACTTTCCAAATACAGTTTACATGTGTCACTCAGTTTTACATAGTCACACTGTGTGCTCACCTTGCTTCACCATCCTGCCCAGCACTCGGGTGATTTCTAGCATCACCGAAGTCCCACTGCTGGGATCAATGGCACCATGGACCCAACTGTCCCTGTGGTTTCCATATATGACATATCGGTCTATGAACACAACATATGCTCATGGGAAACAAATGTAATGCACACCTCTCATTAAAACATTCTGTTATTATTGGTCTCACCAGGCTCCACACTTCCCCTGATAACCCCCATTACATTTGAGGAGTTCTTCACTGTTCCGTAGTTGCCTATATCCATTTCCACATCACTAAAAAGGACATCACAAGTTCAGAATGGCCTCCCCTCAAATATAAAGGTTTATTCATTGTAATGTACTTTTGATTGTCTTGACACATGCCACAGTTCTGTTTGAAATACATTTATGGTTTTATGGTGACATTTATCTGTCATTTCATGCAAATGGTTAACCACATTTAACTAAGAATGTTCTTAGCTCAGGCTTTACGAGTTGGGCCCATAAAACAAATTAATTGTTGACCCACAGCAGCACAGTAGCGATGGGGTGTCTTATCACTTGAAATTTCTACCTGTCTTTTAATGTGGATGTATTTATAAACCCAGGACCACCATAGTTGTAGTCGCATTTAAATGATCCTTGCCAGTCTTCTGGGGCTAACGTTCCAGCCAGAGCGCTGTGAGCACAGTAAAGATTTAGTGCACGCACATTTTCAGCAGCTTTCAGGACATGTCACACATTTCACAAACCAGATCAGTTTGGAGGCATCCTCAAACCCAATTGGATGTGTTGGAATAGGAGGAAGGCCTGGGATGTCCTCAACAGGAATTCTGTATGTGTGATCTTTGAAGTAAAAATGACATAGTGTAGTATTTTAGGCATTATTTCACAGTGAGTATACCCTTTGAGACAATACCTTTAGCAGCCAGGTAGGGTGTAAGGAGATCTCCATATAAGGTGTTGAATGAACCCCTCTCCATCCCAGTGGGTGGCAGGTACCACGAGTGAGGATATGTCTCATTTAGGTCTGACATAAGGCCATCGTTGATGTCATAAGGGTCAGTGTAAACTAGTACACCCACAACACCATAGGGCGCAGCATTGATGGCCTGCATAAATACATTTAATTCATTATTATTATTATTATTATTATTACAATTCCAGCCATATTTCAACACACAATACAAAGCTAAATATTGGTTAGAGATACATAGTGTACCTTCGCAGCTCTCCCAGCACCTCCATATCTAGTGATGGCGATAGTCCCTCTCAGGTCCACAGTCTCGTTCAGATGGCTGTAATCATTTGGTCTTCCATAGTTGGCATAAACCAGTTTTCCCTGAAAGCCCATAAAAGTGTATAGTGTACAAGCTGATTTTACGACGGAACATAATCTCATTATCTAATCAAACAATGTAGAATGGATATAACAAAGATGCAAGTAAATCTGGACATTTTTTATCAGTTTGTCAAGCACATTTAATCAAAGGCAAGACTGAAATAGTTTCTAAAATAGCAAGATTTAAAGCACTTTTAGTTACCCTGGCGTGGCCTTTAGGCGAGTATGCAGCATAGGATGGCACTACATTAGGGTCGTCTTGGTCTGGAGTGTAAGTTACTTCTTTTTCTCTTAGAGTATGCAGCACTGAATTTGAGGTATTCACTGAAATACAAGAACGTGT
This sequence comes from Rhinogobius similis, assembly GCA_019453435.1. Taxonomy (NCBI): domain Eukaryota; kingdom Metazoa; phylum Chordata; class Actinopteri; order Gobiiformes; family Gobiidae; genus Rhinogobius; species Rhinogobius similis. The sequence goes on from CM033629.1 coordinate 26,048,151, forward strand.
CACCAGATCGATACAAATGAGTTCACTTAAAAGCTAAATGTAACTGCCTTTTTTCTCACATCAGACTCTGTGCACCACTGACCTACAGTGACTTTGTTTGGGTTCTTAGGGTCAGGGAAGGACAGGTAAACACTGTACTCCTCTCTCCAGGCTTCATCCAGGCCTGTCTCTGGATCTTGCCACCTCTTCAGCATTAACTGGACTGTCTGCTCATCTCCTTCTGTAGTGGCCATGTGAGGCACTTTGGTCAGCTCCCTGGTGGACAAGGGGGAAAAAAAATACATAGTCAAAATGCAACTCACACTGAAGCATACACAGAACCATACTTTTATAATGCTATTCTCTTTTTAAGAAAACAACAACAAGGAACAGAATAAACATTGGTAATGATGTTGGCTACAGTGCTTGACAACAAATTTTGAATGTAATTTGTTTACCGTAAATTATTCTCAATCTCCGAATTATCCACCTCAGATAGGAAGGTAGAGATGAAGTTCTCATCCACATCTTTGACCACATCACTGAACCAGGACGGTACAGAGCTCCCAGTCTTGGAGATTCCAAAGTGGCCGATGAGAATGCCTATGGTCAGTACACAAGCACAACATCCGAACCCTATTAACAGCCTTTTGAGCATTCTCAGGTCTGAGATGAGGTTTCCAATAAAATCAACTGCTCTCACACATTTAGTGGATGCACTGACTCTGACTGTGAGACATCATTGTAAAGTTTACTCATTAATGTTTGCTGTTGAAATGGACTTTTACCTCGGAGGATGCGTGAGGGAGGTGTTATTTTATTTCCATCACATGTCACTCAAAACTATTATGTAGCTTTTCTGGTGGTGGGGTTCTGCCATATGCTTGTCTCTATACAGATGTTGTTGCTTTGTCTGGAATCTTCCACAGTATGGCATTCAATGTATCATCCTGCATTTACTCAAGTTCAATACTTGAAAAACATATATTCTTACCAGTGAGTGGGGTCAATGCTCCACAGACCAGTGACTTGGTCTGGTGACACCACAGATACAGATACAGCTAATGCCATATTGTGGAATCTTCTTGGGACGAAACGAACCAGGTGGCAGACTCTCTAATAGAAAAGTTACACTACTACTAATTTATTTAGTAATAACATATTGGCTAAAATAAATTTAAAAAATCAGGTTAAACAAATTTACCTTTTAAGTCGCCAAAAGACTTAAAAAACTGTAACCATAATCTGAAGCAATGATGAGCCTTCTCTCACCAAGTAATTGGCTTTCCCACAAACAAGTCCAAGAAGTCGAAAATGGTTGTAGGTGTAATCTAACAGTGACAGTCTGATTTGACATCTAATGGCAACCAAATCAATCACGTTGCATGACAATCAATACAACTTTTAAGACTCCTATACCTCATAAAATAATCATACTGGCATTACTTACTACATGTGCACTTTTAATCTGCGATCTTTTGTTTACTAAGAAAACAATAGCTCCATCTAGCGGTCATAATTTGAATCGCATGGAATAAAAGCTACACTTCCTGATATCCACGCTGCAAGTTACCTCCACGCGTTTTACCCAGTCTACTGACTATCCATTGAGTTAGAATTAAGCGTTACTTTATTTATTTGTTAACTATTTGATCCCACAAGTGCCACTTGTACCATAATTGGGATCATGCAGTTTAGCAATAGGGCGTAGCTCTTTCGGCGGCTTTTACTCATAGGGTTATGTGCGTCATGTTTGGGTCGTGTATGCAATGATCTTGGCTTGTGGATGATGCGGCAGTTGGTCCTCTCCCACAATGCAATTCTTTCGGTTTGTTTCACTTTCAGTCTTGCGCTTTTGCTCGGATCTCTAAATAACCTGCTGTTACATGGTAAGTTCATTTGAAATAGGCTACTAACTTAGTATCTCCTCATTAGGTTTTTATATTAGTTTAGTGTTCAGAACATTTGATTTTAGTCGTTTATGTGCTAATATTAATTTCAGATTAAATCGAAAGTAGTTTAGGCATATATTTCCTGAATTGCATATTTGCGTATTAGGCTGATTTAAATTGGTAGAAGTCTGTTTAATGCTTTTTATACAAGAATTTTGATCATTGTTATTTCAGCAGGTGGGGATGTTACCCATTGACACCATGTTGGTCACTACTGTGCTTTTGCTGGTGTCCCTTTCTCTTTCATTTGGAGCTCAACTACCAAACCAAGCTGCTTCTAAGGACGCCCCTATTGCAACTAATGGTCAGCCATTTCCATGGACAACCATGAGACTTCCCACATCAGTCTTTCCTATCCATTATGATCTGAGTATCCACCCCAACTTGACCACTTTGGACTTCACTGGTGTGGTCCGTATCCAGCTTGATGTGCGAGAAGACACCAGCACAATAGTGTTGCATGCCAAGCAGATGCAAGTGTCAAATGTGTTCCTCTTAGGCTCTGAAGGTGTAAAGTCCCTGGATGTTTTGGAGTATCCTCGCTTCCACCAGCTAGCCCTAATTTCAGACACAGTTTTGACCAAAGGTAGAAAGTATGAATTGCATCTCGAGTTTGCTGCCAATCTATCCGACAGCTTTCATGGGTTCTACAAGAGCAGCTATCAAACAAGCAGTGGGGAGGTCAGGTAAGGAAAAATGACAAATTATAAGTGGGAGATGTGGTCTAAAAATATATTATTTTATTTGATTTAGCAAAATATAATCTTAAGAACATTAATTTTCAACCAGTGTGTTGAAGAATTCTAGTATTACCAGGTATACCTTTAAAAAAAGCCCAGTTTTTGGTGTGTTAACTTTAATTGAATTTTTACCATTTTGGAGTGTTCTGAATCACAAAAAAGAAACAAAAAACTGCCAAATCTAAAGAAGCTGACACAATGACAAGGACAATATTCTCATCACATGTTTTTGCTAAAAGGTGTCATTTGGTAAGGTTTTAGTTGGTCGCCATAGAATCTTTTCTACTAAAAAGTGTGTTTCTTCCGCAATTCTTTGATATTTCCAGAGTCCTGGCATCAACACAGTTTGAAGCCACATTTGCCAGAGGAGCTTTTCCATGTTTTGATGAGCCTGCCTTCAAAGCCAATTTCACAATTCAGATTGTCCGGGAGCCATGCCACATAGTGATATCCAACATGCCCAAGGTAAATAAGCAGAGATATACATTAAACGTGTCAATAGCAATTAAAGGTATATCCTTCAGTGAGTCACTTTTTATGCTTTGTGCAGGTCAGAACAGTGCAGTTAGCTGGAGGTCTGCTTGAGGATCACTTTGACACCACAGTGAAAATGAGCACATACCTCGTGGCCTATATCGTGTGTGACTTCCTGTCTGTGAGCCAAACCACTCAGCATGGTGTCAAGGTTATTTTTATGCTCCTTCCTCTGTTCTTATCATGATGAATATTAAGATTTTCTCTTTGTATTTATAAAATCAGTGTTTTTGTTTTTTTAGATTTCAGTCTATGCTGTACCTGAAAAGATTGACCAGACTGCTTTTGCACTGAACGCTGCTGTCAAACTTTTAGACTTTTATGATGACTATTTTGATATTCCTTACCCACTGCCAAAACAGGGTCAGTAATGTACTATTTTTATTACTCAAATTACTTTCTATATGTATATGAGAATTTCTTCCTTGGTCAGGGCAAAAAAAACGATACTTATTAGGGATAGGCAAGATATCAGTTCCAATATTGGAGGGTTTTTCCCAGTTATCTGCATGGGTCCCCTCTCTGTGTGCCCATGTGGCATTCCCAATTTGTCCTCAGTGTACCAAATTTGTCTTTTTAAACAGACTAGTGATTTCAAATGGAAATAGAAGAGTAAAAGGCAAATAAAATGTAATTGTTTAAACAATCATTCAACAAATAATTTCATATCCCAGATAAATAAATGTTGTTATTATTGTTACAAAAGTGAAAAGTTAATTTGAACTTAACTATATCTTAGGACAAATTTGTGGGCTTAGCTATGGATTTTAAAAACTTTAACTTCTGCATTGGCTAATATTGGTACAACAGCGAAACAGATATTGTGTATTGACATTGGCTCAAAATCCATATAGGAGGGTTATTCCTAATAATTATTGGTCCAGTTAATTACATGGTGTAAAAAACCGACTTAAAATAATAATGTTTTCACAAATACACTTATATTTTCCCCACAATGTTACTATAAAACCTTATTTTATTCATACATTTTCCTCAGACCTGGCTGCTATCCCTGACTTCCAGTCTGGTGCAATGGAGAACTGGGGCCTGACCACCTACAGAGAGACAGCCTTGTTGTTTGACCCTGAAAAGTCCTCAGCTTCAGACAAACTGGGCATTACCAAAGTGATCGCCCATGAACTTGCCCATCAGGTATGTTTAAGGTGTTGCATGGGACCGACACGTGAATAAATGAATATTGTCCATCGTGACTATGTGTAATACATATTTTGCCATTGATAATGCTGGATGTCGTGTTTCTCTTTGACCAGTGGTTTGGAAACTTAGTTACAATGGAGTGGTGGAACGACTTGTGGCTTAACGAGGGTTTTGCTAAATTCATGGAGTACATCTCTGTAGACCTCACTTACCCAGAACTTCAAGTGGTAGGACTAAACCTTAGTAAAATATGTTTGTTGCATTTAATTTCTCTGCCTAATGACTCTAACAAAACTATATTTCTATGTCGTAGGATGACTTTTTCTTGGGGAAATGTTTCGAGGCAATGGAGGTGGACTCTCTGAGCTCGTCCCACCCAGTCTCTACTCCAGTGGAGAACCCCACACAGATCCAGGAGATGTTCGATGACGTTTCCTATGATAAGGTACAATGTTGTGATTAAAAATATTAAAGAGAGAAGTATGTATTGCTGTGTCTAGTTAAAGGACACTGTTTGGTTGCGGCTTAGGGGGCATGCATCCTCAATATGCTACAAGACTTTCTTTCTCCTGAAGCCTTTGAGATCGGCATCATTAGATACTTAAAGAAATACAGTTATCAAAACACTGTCAACAGCCATTTGTGGGAGAGCCTCACTGATGTAAGTATGTGCCACTGTGGTGCCCTTCTAGGTGGTGCCTAATACTGACATTATTTCCTTTATTATTATCTTGTTTTGTGATTCCAACTAGATTTGCAACTCAGATGTTCTAGATATGGGACAAACAAGACATAAAGAATTTTGTTCAAAGAGTAAGCCTCAGTCTGGAGCCTCCGTAAGTTCACAAAGCCACTGTATTTCATGAGTGTTGTGGTGTTTCCAATACTAAATGTGCCCCTGTGCAGAAATGGTTTTCGGGTGATGAGCTGGATGTTCGGGCCATCATGGACACATGGACCTTGCAGGAGGGCTTCCCTCTGGTCACTGTTGAGGTCAAAGGTCGGGAGGTTAGACTCAGTCAGGAGCGTTATCTGAAGACAAATGATCCCTCCCTCACTGAAGGGTAAACTGAAATAAATAGCTATAGTTAAAATATGTAATGTAACTCTGTATATCCTTGGACCTCTGATGTGACTCAAACCTAGAAAATTACTTGTCTGTTGTTATTTGTAAAATGCATTTTTACAGAGGCTTGTTGTCTATAGGTTTCTATGGCAGATACCGCTGACCTACAAAACCAGCGCATCAAACACCCTCCATCGCTTCCTGTTAAAGACTAAAACTGGCAAGTCTCTTAGTATGAAGTTGTCACATGTCATTATCTTTATATTGCATTATTTGTTAGTATGTTCTATTTACTTGGTCCTTTTGCCTTGTACCTTTTACCTTGCAGATGTTTTGTACCTGCATGAGGAAGTCAGCTGGGTCAAGTTTAACGTGGACATGAGTGGATATTATATGGTGCACTACGCAGGGGAAGGCTGGGACTCCATTATTAAACTTCTCCACCACAATCACACTGCCTTGAGCAGCAACGACCGGGCCAGCCTCATTCAAAACATCTTTCAGCTTGTCAGGTACATAACTGTAACTATATTTGTTATAGCAATAATTATCCATCCTATTTCCTCCCTGCATTCTGTTCTGAATCCTGTAGTGTTGGAAAGGTGAAACTGGACCAGGCGCTGGAGCTGTCGCTCTACTTGTCTAAAGAGACTGAGGTTATGGCAGTGACACAGGGATTTGGAGAGCTTGTTCCTCTCTACAAACTGATGGAGAAACGGGACATGCCTGTTATTGAAAACCAGATGAAGGTGTGCAAAAATGCTCTTACTTGAGGAAAAGCTTGGAAGCCTATGCCTACTTTGTACAGGGAAATAAAATAGAGGAAATACATTTGACAAATTTCCAATTTCTCAATTTGTAACTTGAATACTGTATATTACAAAACCATAGCTTAACCATAGAAATCAAGGCCTAGATATACATTTTATTAGTCATTTGTTACTGACCATGCTACAAATAAGGGCTTATATGACTGCCTTTACACTGTAATCTTATAGTCCTGCTCGGTATTTGTCTACAATTTTATGAATCTAGGCCAGTTTATGCTAGAAAAGGTTTTATTTTTTAGGGGTAATCAATATATGACAAAACTATCAATGTGGATTAGTTGACGTTGAAAAATCAAAACAATATTGTTACGGCACTATCAAACCTACTGTTGTTAATGAATCTTACAATTTTTTTTTTATCATATCATGCGGTTCTAACACCACCACCACCATTTCATGATTCAACTCATGTATTACCTCTAAATTGTTTTACACTGGCCTGTAACCTTATGATTAGCTGAACAAAAGTATCTTTTCAAAAGTGCAGTTTGCTCTTGCAGTGTTTCATTTGTTTAACTGACAACCTGTTCCTAAGGACTACATTGTGGAGCTTTTCCGGGACCTGATCGACCGTCAGGAGTGGACAGACTCAGGTTCAGTGTCTCAGCGTGTGCTCCGGAGCTATCTGCTGCTGTTCGCTTGTGTCCGGAATTACGCTCCCTGTGTCGAGAAGGCCACTCAGCTTTTCAACAAATGGAAGGAATCAGATGGAAAGATGAGGTTTAAATTATTGAAATCCAAATACTTAAAGTAATTACAGTTCATTACTGTGAGGAATAAATACTCAACATGTTCTTTCAGTCTGCCCGTTGATGTCACAATGGCTGTATTTGTGATTGGAGCTCGAACACCAGAAGGATGGGATTTTCTGTTCGAGAAATATCGTCAAACAATGCAAATGTCCGTCAAGAGCCGCCTGAAAATCGCCATGGCTGTGAGCCCCCTGCAGGACAAGCACATATGGTGCGCGTGATCAGCCAAAATTTTGTTATTACCAGTGTAAAAACTGTGTTATAACTTATTGTATCCTCACATTTTAAGGATGCTGGAGCAGAGCCTTAATGGGACTGTGATGAAGACTCAGGACCTGCCTGATGTTTTGGTGTCAATCAGCAAAAATCCTATTGGCTACAAACTTGCCTGGGACTTCCTTCGGGCAAATTGGCACACACTTATTAAGAAGTTAGTTTAAAATCTCTGATCACTTTCATTACACATATGAAATAAGGAGAGGCTTGTTGATGATGTTGTATTTCATTAAGCCTGATGTTTTTTCCTCCTGTTGTCTCTGTAGATTTGACCTTGGCTCTAACATTGTATCTTATATGGTGAATGGTGTGACCAACCAGTACTCCACCAGAGAGAAGCTTGACGAGGTGAGTGTGACATACGTTTAACTTTTAAAGCTGGGCTATCTGAATTTCAACCCTGATGGAACGTAATAGGTATTTAAATATACCCATCTTGTTCCTAGGTCTCACAAACCCTTTAGCACATCATTAAGAGTCATAAGCATTTTTTTTTAGATATGGAATCGTAACCGGTTGGACCACCAACCTGCAGCCAGTTAGCTCTCATCTCAAAGCGTCATATAATGACTCTTAATGCAAGTTTGCACTTGATAAATGTCTTACAGTGGGATATAGACACTGATGATGGTAAAAGTACTGCCTTTACGGCAGGAAAGGGGGAAATTGCTGATTGATTTAATGCAGCTTTAAAGGACACATATTATTAAAATTTGAGCTTTTAATGTTACAATTTTTAATTTGAATAAGTCCATAAATTATGGCAAGAATAATTTAGTACATTTCTTCCGTCAAAGGCATGGTTTGTTTATCTCACCTCTGTAATTCCCTCTGTCTACATGCCCTATGCCTGTAGATAGAACTCTAACGCAAATCCTGATGTGGGAAACGTCTGAGCTAGAGAAAGTCAAGTTGTTTTCATTGAACATTATTTAATTTTAAACAGGAAATGTAGAAGTAAAGATACTCAAACGTATGTTTAAAGGCCTATAATAAAACAAATGATGTGATATGTGTCCCTTAACTTAAGGACCAAATAAAGTTGCTGCAAGCCCTATTTGGACCTGCTTTAGTAAATCTCAGTTGCTGTTGTCTGTTTGTGCTCAGGTGCGCAGCTTCTTTGGCTCTTTGACTGAGGAGAGTGGGTCAGAGATGAGGTGTATCCAGCAGACTTATGAGACCATTGAGGACAACATTCGCTGGATGGACACCCATCTGCCTCTGCTACAGGACTGGCTCAACAAGCGTGCTGGCAAACTGGTTCATGAAGACTTGTAACGGTGGAAGGTGAAGCTTGCAAATAATACATGTGTCTTTTCGTGTGACATTTTGTAGTGCATTGTACATATTCTAAAAGTATGTACAGAGGAATTGTGTTAATATCTATATTTTTGCACTATAAACAACAGCAAGTGATTCATATTGTTTTTAGGGTTTAAATAAATGTTTGGGTAGACTTTCTTTTTTGCACTGACTTTTTGGAATAAATAAATTTTTTTGTCTGAAATACCTTCAAATATGGAAGTGTTTTAATTATTTAATACCTCTAAGCTTTAAAAAAAACCAAAACAATAATAAATAATGCAAATGTTATGTTGTAAAAATTCTAATATTAATTTATTTTGTGTACAAGTAACAGGGGTATTATTATAAAGTTATTATATACATTTTATACATTACAGACACAGGACATGTTTGTCATACTGGCTTCATTCTCGTTCACAAAAGGCTGTATCCTTAGGACTATGTAAATACACAAAATACACTAGAGATCAATACAGTACTCATGAATTCAGTGTTTTCAGTGCATCGTCGTGGGCAACCATTGATAAACTCTCACTTCCCTACTGTACTGTAAGTGAACTTATCTCGTGATTCATTTCTCAAGGAAGGACCTATCCCTTTACAACTTACAGGTGGCTATAAATTCTTCCTCTGATCCTTGAGCACAAACTAATAAAACGCTGTCAGATACAGCTTGATATGAACTAATTTGACTCTTTATCGTCTCAAATAAGTATCTTAATAGTAAAAGCACCACATGGATGTTAAAAATGGTTATAGTTGTTATTTTTGTGATCTGTGTTGCATTGTAGATGTCTTGGTCTTTATTACGCTCAATAAAGGCTAAGTAAGTAGCACGCCTACTGTGGAACTGCCCTCTGCTTTATTGACTTCAGAGTGGTCCAACGTACACACAAGGCCTGCTGGATTTAGGTAAGCCTCCCTAGTTTGTTGTTTTGGCCATTATTTGAGACAGTTTAACTCTATTATAATTTTAACTGACTGATTGTTAGGGCTTGAGTATTTATAGGCTCTTTCATATTTGTTCAGAGCGTATTTACGAACTGCTGTTCCGCCATAACTGATCAAAGGTGAATTTTGACTTGTCGTGTAATTTTATGTCTTCTTTCTGCTAGATACTAGACAAAAGGCAGTCACAGCTTCTTTGTTAAAGGTGACTGGTAAAAGTTTAGCTGTAAATGTCAAAATGTAACGTTTTCATCAACATGCATAGCACTGCTCATTGTTTTTATGGAGACAAAACTACAAAAGTTACTTAGTTTGTATTCTATTATGTTTCCATTTAACTAATAGAATTCACTTAGTGAATTCACTTAGTCTATTTGAATCATTGTGACAGCTGTGTTGTCTAAGTGACTAACTGACCTAGTTGAGTAACAGTCACATTATCATTATCTCAGTGTGTATCATTGGGGAGAATTTTAGGCTGGTGTTTTAGGGAAAATCAGCCAATGGGATATTTATCCTGCACATTTCAAGTAACTCAGTGCATTTTTACAAATAGGTAGGATTTAGTTCCAAATTTAAGATTAAAACTAAAAACTATTGTCTACCACAGGTAAACTGAGGATTATCTTGTGACTATGGGAATTAAAAAAAAAACTATTGATTAATTCACACAAGTGGCAATTATAGACCTACATTTTTTTTGTTATGTTTTGCCATTCTTCTAACGTAAATTTTCCATTGTTTAGCTTTGGCCCAGGACAGTGCAGCTGTAGAGATTATTTCCTAAAATTCAAAGGTTTTTGATGGACCTCCCTGTACTTGAGTAAGATAATTTTGTACTATTATTTTTATACAAGTAAAAATGAACTTGAGTAACTAAGTGTGAATGTAATCGTGTTTATCTTGTGACTCCAGGATCTTCATGGCCGTGCTGGGCTTCGGCCTGACCATCATGTTCTGCACCACGTTCTGTCGCGCCTGTAATCGTCTGAGAGACGAGCAGATCGAAAGGGAGGCGTGGAGACGCAGTGAGCACGACAGCAGACCACCCTCCATTTTTGTGATCCCCTTCCCCAGAACTCTGTCCCAGGACAGTGAGGACATGGTCCACCGACTCAGCCAGGACATCCCCCCACAGTACTCCAACGGGGCCTTCAGTGAGCCCCCTCCGGCATACAATGAGGTGAAGGGCTCTACATGTATTAGTTGTGGCTTAGTGCAACTTGTTGATTATAATATGCAGCAATAATAATAGCTTAGATATCATCCACCAGGCTCACAAGACACAGAGCAGTAATAACATTGGATCTCCTATAACACAGGATAATGGCACTGTATCGTTGTTGGCATGTCTTGATGACCTTTTCTGTATATGTTGCAGTTGGGCTTTAAGCCGGATGACCTCCCCCCTGCATACACAGAGTACAGCGTGCCAGTGTATCCTCTGCACCCCGCCCCAGCAGCAGTGATCCAACCACACGGCCCGTCCCAGTCCTAAGAGCCCTGTCTCTCACAGGCCGGTCTCATTATTGCACCACACACTGTTTTCTGCCTTTTTATTGTGTGTCTGTGTTTTATGATGAGCGATCTGCGTATTCTCCAGGTTTAAATGCACCACAAGACCACATTCAGGTTTTATTCCACATAAAATGTAACACTGTGGTACACACTTTCATCTTAAATGTCAGGAGTCATGCCAGTATCTGCTCATTTAATCTATGACATCACTGAAATTATAACGTCTCAGTTGGGTTTACAAACACAATGGTGCCACCGTGTGGCCATTTTTGCAGCACCTTATCCTTTATAACTGTCAACAATGATTCTAATGTGAAAAGAGCAAGCTATTTTTAAAAGAAGTATGTGATAATTTATTTATTGATTATCGATTCATTAATTATGTTCTGTATTACTTTACTTAGAACTTTTGACTAAGTAATGTTTACTAACTCATATTTTTGGCATCACATTTTTTTTTTTTATCTTAAATCTTAGCATTGTAATGTTATAAAAAGAGTGAAAGCTTATGTTGAATGGTTTAGTCATTGTCATTAAGTAATGAAATTAAATTATAATAAACCTACCTTTCTATCACACGAGTGGCTGTGAAACTGAATGTATTATTTTACATATGTAAGTACCCTTTTTGAACCTGGAATACTGTGTTTGAGGATAAAATGTGCACTAGTATGAAGAATTAGACTGAATAGTATGGACACTTAATGGTATATTCTGGTCACTAGAGTCTCCCTGGGCCTTATCACAACAAGGAAGCAGAATCTGAAGTCCTCTGTGCAACCATATGGTCCACATTTATTAAGATATAGGGTGCGGTCACATTTGTCCTGGTTTGGCCCAGTTTAGTTCAAATTTAGCCATGGTTTGGTCCTGGTGTAGTTCTGGGTTTCGTCCCAATGATGTGGAATAAACATAAACCATGGCATTTTTGCATTTCAGGGTTAAATACAATGATCCTGTAAACAAAAGAAACTCCAGACAAAATCTGTGATAGTGATATTTGGCCCTTGATAGTACCTTTATTATGATACCGTGCAGTGTGCAGCCAGTTTTGTTTATAGTTTATTGTTTAATCAATCAAACTTTATTTGTATGGCACTTTTCATACATTTAAAATGCAGCTCAAAGTGCTTCACATATAAAACAATTAGCAACAGACAAACAGAAAAAGCTCCTAAAGGTTATAGAGAAAATAAAAATTTGAATATGCACAGAAATACAAATTAGGGTGTTGTAAATGGACATGAAAGTAGGGTTAAAAACATAAAACAAAGGATCCTAACTAAAAGTGATTTAACTCATATTCAAGTTTTAATTATAGAATAAATTTAAAAGATATGTTTTAAGTTTACTTTTAAAGATATGAACACAGCTCATATCACAGCAGCAGACCACAGATTCTCAGGTGGACTGTTCCATAAACGGGGGCTGTAAAAACTGAACAAGGCCTCACTGTGCATTTTAGTTTTGACTCTTGGTACAGCTAAAGGATTACTACCTGATGACCTGAGGATCCGAGAGGGCTCATATCATAACAGCAGATAAGCTAAATAAATTGGATTCAGACCATTAAGATTTTTAAAAACCAACAAATGTACATTAAAATCTATCCTGAAGCTCACAGAGAACCAGTGCAGAGACCTGAGGATGGGTGTTATGTGCTCTCTGTGGTGGTTCCCAACCTTTTTTTTGTCTCGAGTATCCCCTAAGCTTTGCTTCACACTCAAAATACCCCTTAATTAGCGTTACAGACAAATAAATGGGTTTAACTGTCACACATTGTCAATCATTACTATATATTTTTGTTTTAATTATATATATGGTCCAAGATTCTCCAAAAAGATCCACAATTTACAACTAATAACACCTTTTTTATTCAGATAAAAGTACATTTCATCTTATTTTAAAACCTGAAACCACTCTAAGTACCCTCTGGTAATTGTTCACTTATCCCTTGAGGTCCCCGTACCTCTGGTTGGGAAACACTGCCTTAAAGCACGTTTAAGGGTGCATTCACACGTGTCCTGGTTTGAGCTCAGTTTAGTCTGATGTCGACTTGGATTGGTGCTGTTCTAGACAAAAGCTGGTTTAGTTTAATTTTACGGTTATAAATGCTTTTCAAATATGTCCAAAAATTAGGTCAGGGTCATCTTGCGGTCAGTCTATTATGCCCTACGGTTGAGTATGTGTTTGATCCTTCTATAGCAGCTGTTGACGAGCTACATTCCAGTGGCGTGTGGACGCAGGTAAACAGGCTCTGACCAGATGACCAAAACCGATAGAACTGCAGCTTTAGGGTTGGTTGATCTTTTGCAGGTTTAACAGACACATCAATTGTATTCATTTTTGTGGAATATCTGATGAAAGAGAATTATCAAGCTCCTGGGTATATAAAACCTAAAAAGAAAGCTATGACCCACTTATTTCCAGTCAAATCAACCATTCTGAGATGAATCCGGATCAGTTTGTACACCAACCGACAAATAAACAAAATAAGCCTAAAAGTCACATTCCACACTTATGAAGGCATTTTACAAGCCTTTTTTAACTTAATTACAAGGATTGCCAAGACCTAACCAATCAGTGTACAGTCTTTCAGCCCATTACCCCAGGCAGCAGCTTTACTTCTCATATTTACCCCCAGAAATCAAAATTTTCTTTGTGCAAAGCTTGTTATTACCATATATAATTGTAAACCAGACAGCAGAGGCCAAAACTGTGTCAGCTTCACACACAGGCCAACGACTGGTTTGAATTGGGGGTCTTTTTAGTCAGGCATTTTAGGGGAAATCTGCCCTAATGAGGGGGCAGATATTAGGTAATCTTGAATAGTATTTGTTTGGACAAACATATGCCACTGTAAACGTTTAACAGCAAAAATTAGAATTTCCTTCATTAATATCAAGCTCTGGTAGACCAGTGTTGTTAGTATCATAAGGAAGGTTGCCCAGTTTCACATGAACATGCGGCTTACATTACTGGTAGCATGTAATCCATCTGTAGTCACACGTGCCTGCTAGACTAAATCATACAGAGCCAAGAATACCATGTTGTCAACTTTTATTTACAGCAAATCTCTGTAACCTGATAATTAATTGGTCAAATTTATTGAATGTAAAAGGACATTGACCTCGAATAACAGATGTATTTTTGTGTGTTTTGGACACTGCTGAACTGTTAAAGTGAGGGTACAATACTCAGAGCTGTGAAAGTGTGCATGGGGGTGGTGAGCATTACATATGTGCATGCTTTCTGTCTCTGGATTCTCTCATGTGGACGCACAATAAATAAACTATTGTGTCCCAGTGAATGTAAAGTAGAGAGCTCATACAGGCTGCCACTGTCTTTTGTTTGTGCAACTGGAATTGTCGCTTGTGAATGAGACGCTTTTTAAGACTTTCTCTTCTCTGGACTGCTTACATAATCGCTCACATCCCACTATAACCCACACTAACATAGGTTTTTCCTCTGCGTGTGTGCACGTGCATGTGTTTGCAGGGGGGTGTGCGCGTCACCACGCCCCCTACATTTCGTTCTCGGAGCTGCCATAGGTTGGACGCAAAGGTAACGGCGCGTACGTGGGCTTTATAAAGATCCACGGTCCCGCACGTTCCTCGCTCCTCTTTCTTGTTTTCAGCTTCACTTTCTGGTGCTCATCACAGATCCAAAGCAACATGCCCAGCAAGAGAAAGAAGAACAAGCGCCGCATGCGCAGGGTGGTAAGTAACGCGCTTTGAGCAACACTATTTATTTAGGTAATGTTTGTATTTGAATATTTGAAGTTTTGCTAATCAGTTACGATCATTTTTAAAACCAGCCTTTGCCATTTTGTAGTGCTCACCTGCCTTGGACGTGAGTGACGCGTCAACTGACACAAACAAAGCAAATAACGAGAAAAACATTAAACGAATATAACGGAAAAACGAGTAAAAACAAACAAACAAACAAACGTTAACAAAAGAAACGTTAATCTCGTCTATCATATCATCTGCCTTTCATGCGCTGATAGCAAAAAGAGCTAGAATGCATACATTATAGGCCTAAGTAAATCATAGGCATAAATTATAAGTTAATGGAGATGCTTATTATGAAAGTGTGCACATAACTGTTGAACCAACATGCAAAAAGGTCTAAAACGAGGTAACAAATTAACAATGATGTGCTACATTGACACGTGGTTCATTCTTAGCAGCACATAGAAGCTTGAAAAAAAACTGACTTCTGAACATTGAGTGCCAGAGCGAGGTGGGTGTGGCCAAATGGAGAGCGAGAGGTTGGATTGGTACAATGGCAAGTATAACACGGAGTCTCCATTTTCACTAACTTACATCATCGTCAAGCACTTTCACTGCAATCAATGGGCCGCCCGCGTCTAAAATGTGGATGATGCACTTTAATAATTCATTGTGCTGCTTGTAAAGTTCAGGGAGTTTCTTTGAGAACCCTCCCACCACAGTAGCAGCCCTGCCTCTCATCACCAGACAGCTGTATATGGCAATGAGTACACTGTGAGGAATGCCATGCAGAATGTTAGTTAAAAATGGCTCTAGTCCACTTGGATAGTCACTCACACATCATCACCACATGTTATCATCACTGCTATCAGCACCAGAGGTACCCCATGCAGGAGGACAGGAGTCTGCTTGTCGCGCGAGGAATAACACCCACCAGAGAAAATTATATTCCTTTTACTAAATGTTTTGACACTTAAAAACATAACCTAAAATTCAATGCCATGGATATAAGCTCTTGGCAAAGTGACAATACCCTGATTATAAGCTGGTAATGATACGATTAGGTACAGTGTTTGATTCATGGCATCTCCCTTGGGTGCTGCTGACTCCAACCATTTCTGTTCCCGCTTGGCCAGACCTGTCAGGAAAGCTCTGATCAGACTAATTAGAATCCTTTATCTAAACTAGCTTTTGGCTGGGCTTTTGGTATGGTCCCTGTGCTGAAGCCCCCTCTGCATCGCAGCCCGACGGTCCTAAAAGCTCATGTAAGCCCTAGGGGGTTTTGTTCAGAGTTGAAAAACATGTTGAACCTGACTGGGTTGGCATCCATGGTATTTCTACACACACAATTCTATGAGCAACATATTACCATCGTTTTCGCTGTTACTGACTACTGTATATTGTAATTCGTAAGCTACGTCCAAATAATTTCCCTTGTAGATCAATTAAATTTGTCCTAAGTCTAAAACATAAGGTATAGACTGAAATTAATAGTCCTACATTATGCATAATTTATAAATGGTTGGTTAAATAGCTTTCAACAAGAGTGAAAACGTTTGGAATGGGAGCAACATCCTTATTGCTCAAGATAATAGTAATAATTAGCAGAAAATGTTATGCCTTTTTGAGTAGCTCTATAAGAAAAAACATAAGAAGAAATGAAAACTTCAACAGATCTTACAGTATTGTTAATGTTTATTAGTTATTGATCTCATGTTAACTCTAATGTATGATTTTTTTTTCTCTCTTCTTTTTAGCAAGCCCAGAGGAGACTTCTGGAGGAGCAGCATGCGGCCTGTCCACCAGTCAAAGCAAGCCCTGCCTTAGTTGTAGGCGCACCTGGAACAGTTTCTAAAAAAACAGCTAAAAAGCCCAAGCCAGTTCCACCAAAAGTACCAGAAGTGGCTGCAAAAGTACCAGAAGTGGCTGCAAAAGTACCAGAAGTGGTTGCAAAAGTACCAGAAGTGGTTGCAAAAGTACCAGAAGCAGTTCCTATTGCAGTTCCTATTGTCGAGGCTCCTGAAGTCATACCAAAGGTTGAGCCACCAAAAGAGGAACCTGTCGCTGCCCCGGCCCCAGTTAAGATTGAGGTACCAGCAGAACCTGAACCGGAGCCAGAGGTAGTGGTGCTAGAGCAGACTCCAGTAGAAGTGGAGGTCCCTGAACTTCCTGCCCCAGTCGTCACAGAAGAACCAGTCATTGCAGAGGAACCAGTCATCACAGAGAAACCAGTCGTCATAGAGGAACCTATTGTAGAGGCTTTACCGGTAGAAGCAGCTAAGGTTGAAGTTGCAGTTGTTCAAGAAGAGGAGAAAGTTGAAGAGGAAAAAACAATTATCCTTGAAACAGAACCAGAAATTGAGGTAAGGGACCCTTTTTGGAAAATGGTCTTTCATTGATATGCACTAGACACATAACAGTGACATTAACGTTTTTTTAATCTTTCTTTACATTGTGAATCCACTGCAAAAAATCATCTGCAGTACTTCTCATATTTATTTGAGTTTTTTATATCAGATGTCCTTCCTTAATTATAGCTTGGGACCACGAGAGGACTACTATAGTGGCTTCTATGAGTACATTATGAACATTAAACAAAAATTATATTCTGTGTGCAAATAAATTACATTTAGTGGTTAGTTTAAAAGTTGGAATAGATCTGATAGGATCACTTACTGCAGTGGTTGTCAAATGTTTTACCCCAAGTACCACCAAAGAAAATATTTTGGCTTTCTGAGTACTACCAAATCTAAATTGGTTCTATAACAATATTTCAGGTTTAAATTACAGTTAAATCAGGTCTTATGTAGAAATAAAACATTGTGACAGCAGTTTTAACTATAAATTTTCTAAAGAAAAAGAAAAAAATGTGAATAAAATGTACTCTAAATGAAGTAAACTTACAATTGAAGAGGATCCCACGCACAAACAGAAGAAGTTAGCGTACCACAATTTGAAGGACACTGACCTACTGCATTAACCCTATACCTCTTTTACCTTGCTTTTGGCTACGGGGTAAGAGCCACGTGTACTTCTAATGATCCAGTAATAAGTAGCCATCTAGCTACTTCTAGGAAAAAACAAACAAACAACGTAATCAAATACTAAGAGAAACATTTGACTCCAATTCCAAACAGATTTATACAAAGAAGGGTATATTTTATTAGCACATACAATGTGAAAATTGTGTCATTGTGGCTTTAGTGAAGAATCGGGCTAAACGGAGTGAGTGTGGTTTCTCAGTGGCGGTGAGGTGGGCTTAGTGGGGGTGGGAGGCACAGGGAACAGCGTGTTCTATTTAGGAAAGAGGTGGAGAACGGGATAGGCTGCATCAATATGGACTGGCCAATGCACTGCTTACAGATTTCCATACACGTGTAGTCTACTTTTAATTTACAGACAGAATCATAAAGGATAGACAATAATTTATTTTACTATAAAGATTGTTCCACTCAGGGTAATTGCAACTGTAGATGTCACTGTGTTTTGATTAGGCTTATAACATCTAATTGTGTGCCCTTTTCTTTAATCATCATAAATTATTTGTGGATGTCAGTTAGATAATTGTCGTATTTGTTTCGTCAAAACCAAATGTGACTATCCCATAGAATTGAGTGCAAAGTCTTCTTGCATGGATTTGGGTACAGTATGTTCAAAGCTGCACAAACTTACATGTATTTCAGTTTGCGCAATCCTAGCTAGACCACAGTACAGCACATGCACACATGGTACACACCTAAATTGATGCTCTTTGTTCCCGAGAGCTGAGCCATGACCACACTGTGTGCACATGTGTATTTTGAGTGTCCTGACTTATTTTAAAGGAAGTCTTATCAGTATTGGATGTATGCCAGAACTCCACTCAAGGCTATACTGTCCAGTCCCTCTGCTTAGTGAACTTTTTAACCCCTTAGTGTTGCGCCCTACCCACTGAGCTTGCCCAGGCCAGTTAAGTTGTTCTTATATGAGATGGGCTGCCCTTCACTTTGTGGTGTCCCTCCTTCTCCTCCCCTTCCTCCCACCACACCTCCCTGTCGCTATACTCTTCCTATGTGCCAGTTTTTCCTCATTTTGTGCACACTTTTCCACATAGGAGTATAGAAGTACATTTATTTCCTCAACTGGGGACAAATTACAGGTAGATTCAAAGTAATAAGTATTCCATTGTATACAGCTTAGTAGAAATTCTTCTATTCTAATTTTTTTAATTATTACTCCATTTTTACTGATGCTGAGGTTAGATTATAGAAAATAAAATCAAGTTGAGTAGCAATGGGGCTAGTATTGAGTTGGCTCCGTCCCAAAGCAGAGGTGGTCAGCGCTCCTCTCGAACATGTTGCTACAGAGACGCAGGTGAGTACAAGGCCACCGTACCCATTCTGACATGGGATAGCAGTTTGGCCAGAAGGGATAAGGGAGGGGGTGTGGCTCTCACTGTACATTATGTACCAGCCAGCTTTTGGCCCCTCCACTTCTCTCCCTCCTTCTCTGTCAACCCCTTACCATGCACTTTCTGCACGTGCTCTGTTTGGACCACGTTGTGCTCTTTTATAACATGAACGATGGTTTGGTTTTGGGGTTAAATTTAGGTTGGTGTAGTTTTATCATTGGACTGGCTACAGTACAGGATAAGATTGTTTTCTTATGTTTATATCCTCATACATCACCCTTCTTTCTAACCTAAACTGCAGTGATTTGCTTATCGTCTCAAGCTTGATCTAGTTTTCCTCTTGCCAATTTCAACAAACTATTATTTACCTGTTACAAAGCTTTGTTATTTAGATCTATATATGGCATATGTATGGTTTGGCATCTGCTATTGCCAGAGAACAACTTTAAAAATGTTGCACGATAGACTTTATTTTCAAAGTTGTCTCAGCAGCTGCAGCTACTTGAAATATTCATACATGCATGCCTTTTCTTATGAGATTGGAAGACTCAACACGTGTCAACTGTTACGTTATCAGTTGGAATGAGAACAGGCGTTATATCATTCTGTTATTATTATATTGTACATATGACATCACAGCATTTTGCAACACCTAAAATTTAAAATAGTTCCTTTACCTTTTGACTGTCAGATAATTTATTTATAGTATTTTATTCATGGTTAATATATCTGTAACCACTTGCCCTATACACATGAAACAAAATGACTTTTGCTGCAAATGTGGTTCCATTATTCAACCCCAAAGATGGGATTGTCAGTTGAAAGCTATAAGATTAGTACAGCGTGTTTATGGAGCCAGTCTCTAACAAATAATGATATGGCTGAAACAGTGAATGGGACTTATATATCCATTTAGTTTTTTTCCTTAAAATGGCATTATTTGACCAGTTTTTCCTCCACGTGGTAAAATGTGTGGACTT
This sequence comes from Rhinogobius similis, assembly GCA_019453435.1. Taxonomy (NCBI): domain Eukaryota; kingdom Metazoa; phylum Chordata; class Actinopteri; order Gobiiformes; family Gobiidae; genus Rhinogobius; species Rhinogobius similis. Next base: position 26,068,313 of record CM033629.1, read on the forward strand.
ATGGAACACTCTGTTCTGCTGCTGGGACAGACTGAGGGGGTGTGTGCAAACTGTGCATAGGGGGAAACCTATAGAACTCTCCCCTACACACTGTGTGCAAGCCTATACTGTGACTGAAATGTATATTTACTCTTGTCCATAGACATGTGTGACACATGGCTTTTGTTGAAATGTTTACTAAATCCCCTTAGGATTGAATAGCGCCGATTTCTATTTCTAGTTGTGCTAGATCTGGGAGGTGGTGTTCTGCCTTAACTTGTTGGCTTGTAACATTTTTGGTAGAATACAAATGTTTAGTTTGTCCTACATTTAATATGGGCAGCTATGAGGGAAGTTAAATTATTTACTAAAACACCACCAAGTATTACAATATTTATGTAATGCTTGGTGCCATTCTAGCTGGGAGCACTTTGTCACTGTCTGCTGCCAGCCTGTAGTACCAGTGAGCTCAAGGCTGCGGAAACACACATAAGTAGAGAAAATACTTTAAATTAACTGCTCTATTTGTGTTCAAATATAAGAAATATAACCTTTTGTTATGTTAAAATGTGATATTTAGGTGTACAAGTATCCTACATTGAAATTGGCTGCCACATTCCTGGATGGAAATTATGCCTCCCACTTTCCCCAGGCAAAGTCAGAGAGCCATCTTTAAGATTCCCCAAGGAGATCTATGGCTTTTCATTGCACAAAACCCACATTACATTTTCTGATTTCTCTGTAAAATAATTCTTCTCTGTATAATTATTTAACTTTCACTGTCATTATATTTTATCAGAGCTTGTTTGGCACACAGTTGTCTGTCTTTAGGGACATTTTTAGAGTTCACCACACCTTAACTTTGACCTTTACTTGGACCAGTGAGCATTTTGACATATACTATATGGCACCTGCATTCATAAGTCATCCGTGTGCTCTTTGACAGGTCTTACAAGTAGAAGTACCAGTGGCTGCTCCTGCTGAGATACAGGTAATACACAAAACTATATGTCAGCATTTTTCAACAGCAAACACACAAACGCTCTACAGAGCCGGAGGGATCGTGTATAGGTGTCGTAAGAGTTTGACATAACTCAAGTCTTAAATGTCTTTTGGCCACAAATTGACAGCTTAAATATGAAATGCCAATCATATGAAATGAATTTGATTATTAGGCGATTTCTATTAATTTTGACGCACAGCCACTGTGAATGCATGAAAGTTATTATGTTTAATCTTGTAAAACAAGTGACAAATTTAACTACTCTGCTACTTCGAAGACTTTAAGAAAAGAGTAGCAATTGTCATAATTAGAGAATAAAACAATGCATATAGTATGTATATATAGTGCAAAGTAAATACATTAAAGCTGCACTATGTAACTTTTTGGTAGAGGGTATGCCACATGCGTATCTCCATGGAAATGACATTGCTCTCTACATATGTTTGTACAATGTATATTAATAAACATCTCATCTGCACACATCAGGATTTACAAGTTGTACATTTATAAGTAACAGTCAGTCAATACACAGTGAACCTACTCAGATGTGTTTCTGTGGCAACATTCCTGTTATGAGCACATTTTACGTCATCTTTTTTTCTTTTCTTTTTTAATTAAGGTTCTCCATGAAGAAACTCCAGTTATCACAGAGATCAAACAGGTAACATTAAAAAAAAAAAAAAAGAAAAGCTGGAATTGATGTCATGAACCCAATCATTACCATTGTCCATGAGTGCATTACTTACATCATTAGCACTAGTTGTAATTTGCCTAGATGCATGCTGCATGTTTTACTTGTTGTTCATGTTGCTTTTGCATACACAGACGCATGGTGTGTGTGAGCCAGAGCCCCAAGTGGAGGCCCAGGTCACTTTAACTGAAGAAGTCACTGTTACCGACGTGGAAGAACCAATCACAGAAGAAACCACAGAATCACTGGAGTGTAATGAGAAAACAGAAGTGGTGGAAGTGGTCACCGTAGACGCTACTGAAGCTGAAGCTGATATTGAAGAAGAGGGCTCTCAAAGTGATGTCATTGACCTGGACCAGGACAGCTGCTCTGTCGAAGTCGCAGTGGATGAGACAGAATCTATTGAGTCTGAATTAGTTGAAACAGAAGCGGTAGAGGTTATCAGCAACGATATCACTGAGCCAGATGTTGAGGCAGACATTGAAGATTTGTCCTCTCAAACTGAAGAATGCGACAAAAAGGAGGAGCCGGTTGAGGTATCTGTTGAGCCTGAGTTAGTTGAACCAGAAACAGCAGAAGAGGTGGCTGAAGCCGAGGTCGTCACACAAGTGGTGGAGTGTGTGGAGAATGAACCAGTGGCCGAGGAGGAAGAGGAAGAAGAGGAGGAGGAGAGCTATTCATCTGAAGAAGAGGAAGAGGACTGTGAGACGGAGGTGTTGTCTGACGAAACCCCTGCAGAGACTAACCAGATCACACAGGTGCCACTATCATACCAAACTAATCTTCATTATTCTTCTTTTTCTTCTTCTTCTTTTTTCCATCCTTTCTTGTGCGTGAGTCATGTTTATGTGGCCCAGATTTGTTGTAAGTTTCACTAACTGACAAGATATTGCCACAGAATTTTACAAGAATTTCACAAGAATTGCTTAGTATATTATTGTTAGAGCTGTGGCAAATATACAAGCCAATTATAGCCTGCGTCTTTCTAAAATATCTTAAAATAACTTAAGGACAGTAAAAAAAAAACACACAAACATTGTTAAGAAAAATAAATACAGCATTTTTGACAAATCAAATCTTGGCCATTTGTGTCTGTAGTAAAAAGCTCAAAATGTCTTCATCTATGTTCTCTGTTATCTAACACTTTATCTACGTAATGCATATAATAAGACAACAAAAATAATACATTTTTTCCTATCTAGGATGCTCCCATTTCAAATGGGGAACTCCCAGTGGTGAGTATAGAAGTGACTTCCATTATACTTAATGGTGTAAAGCGATATATTGACTCATGTTGTGATGGTTATACCAGGAACCCGATGCTCTTCCTCTGCCTCCACTAACAGCCGCTCCAGAGCCTGTTACTCAGGTAGAAGAGGTACAAATAATTCGGGCTAAATAAGAGTTTAAAAATAGGAGTGAAGGTCAGCACATCTTGTATAACTGTATCTCTGTTGTCAGGTTCCTGTGGACACAGCTGATGTTATGGTGGATGACTTTGTTGTCACAGACACTTCTGCTGAGGTTATTGAACCACAACCCATTGAACTGCTCCCCGTTTTTGAGAAGGTTTGAATTCTCCTGATAACATAACAAAATGTTGTAAAGCTACTAAAAGCCTGCCTCTTTGTACATTAGCCAACAGTGGCTGTGTGTGAGATCTTTGGCCTAGGACCAGCAAAGACGATCTCTGAGCCGGAACTGGTCCCATCTGCAGAGGACGTGCTCACTGTAAGTTGTTCAAAATGTACTGTGATAGTGTGTTTCCTCAGTGCTGATTTCTAAACCTCTTTAACCTTTAGGATGTCACTGATGATAGCTTAGAGACGTGTCCGATGGGGGAGGCATCACTAACGAATACTTCAGTTGTAAGTTGTAACAAATTATTGTGTCTGTATTATGCAAAACACTGCAGTTGACTTGACTGTTTCTGTTTTTAGAACATGCTTGTGGGCACAGAGTGGATGAAACAAACTCCAGAGGTCTCAAGCCTTGAAATTTAAACGTACATAAACACATTTTGTTTTTGTAAGTTCAAACTATATTTGCCCCTGACCTGGAGGTGAGCTGCTTACTAAACTAAATCCTGTCTTCCAGATTACCCTCAGTGATTTTGGAGGACTTAAGGTTTGGCAGAGATCAACCTACTGACTTTTTTGTTGGGATGGTCAGGATATTGCATGTTCCTCCACACTTTGAAGTGCCTTTCTCACCCTGGTTCCTGTTGAACTCCAGACCAGATGTCAGCGTGAGAAGAACTACATCAGAAACTTCCCCATAAATGTTTGTCATTCATATGAAAATCTGGAACACATTCATACATCACAACTAGTTTTCCTTTTTATCACCCATTTGAAAGAAAAAGAAAATATTATAAAAATAGATGGGATTTTATTCACCTTTCAAAGTTTAATACCATCACATTTCAAATTTTCATTAATGAAGGAAAATTCTCATGTCCTTTCCTATACCATTTTCACACAATGTTCTTCTCTTCATACTACAGAAAACAATATCCATCCCTTTTCAAACAAAACCATTGTGTAAAGCTAGAAGTCCTACAAGTTTAGGATTACTGCCACCGCTGCTGGAGAGTAATGTTTTTTAAGCATAAACTCACTTTTCTTACTCGATTTGTATGGACCAGAGGAGATGAAACGGTTCTGTGTTTAATGTTAATTGCTGAGCTTTAAACGTTTTTTTATTAATGAGTAAAAATTGTTTCCTTAAAAATACACATTGTTTACAGTGTATACAATTCAATTCTGCATTAAATTGATCAAAAATAAAACTGTTATTTTGGTTTTAAGTACACGTACACTTTTAAATGTTTTTATTTATTTTTCCATCTGTATGATCTTCCCCTAGAATGCAGTGATTTTATTAAAATATGGCACAGTCACATTAGGAAGACAATAGAAACATGAAGAATCGGGTCAAATATTTTAATTGTTTTCTTTTTGCATTGAAATTTACATTCATATTAGTACAATGTAATTTGGTACTGTTAACACTGCCAATGAGTCATTTTCAATTCTCATCCTTAATACGACAATCATACTGATAAAAGTGAGGCTTAAATTCACTGGCCCCTCGTGTTGGAATTTCAAATTATTGTTAAACCAAATCAAATAAGACAAATGCCTATAGACTATACAAATGATAAGGACACAGTTTACCAACAGAGGATATATTAAGAGTAAAAGCACATTCTTGTCAATAATAGATGCTTTGGAATGAAATAACGCAGTAGTTCAATGCGATTCCGTTCAGCCACCACATTCTATGTATATATTATCTGTTATCATCATGTTCATCAATACATCTCCATGACCCACTACCCCAGCCCAAAACATAATAAATAAGAAAGTGGATAAATTGATTGGTCCATGAGGTAAAATATGTAGAATAAAATATAGAATACCGATGGAAAGACAAAAAAAAAATGTACAAGTGTGTTTGAAAAATAAGGGTTGAAAGAGCACACAAAAGTTGGGATGCCTAAAAAGGTTTCATTATCATCCTCTGAAAGTCCACTCACACATTCAGCACATTTACACTGTCAGAAGGAGCTCTGGACCCAATCATCTGTCCAGGCTGGAATTCAAACAGAGCCACTTGATGTCTGGTGTTTTCTATTTACACTAGTTGGATGATTCAGATAGAAAATAGCCATAATAACTCAAATAATAACGATGACGATAATAAAAGCGTTAGAGAATTGTCCTTCATTTGATCACATAGAACTCTGCACTGCACAGTAAATAGGCAGGCCTCTCTAAAAAGATGGGCTGCAGTGATATACGCCAGTCAAGGCAGTAGCCTAACTGAGCTGGTAGACGTTTCTGCTACAAGGAAAGAGCACTTGAATGAGACCTGGTCCATGTGGGAATACCCTGGTATGGTTTGAACACACCTCTTCCTTGCTCAGAGGCTTTGGTGTGTAACAGCATGCAGTTCACAGGAAGGACAACATTTTCAACACAGAATAAAAAGAGCACTTCAAAACAATGGCCCACATAGGATTATACTGGGCTCAGAAAATAAGTGCAGCTCCCCATTCACAAGCCAGAAGCTGAGGATGCAGGTTTAGAGTGGAATTTGAGGTGTGAAGAGCTGAAACATCAGAAGCAGTAGTAGTGCTGTAGTGTTGGACCTTTATGAAAGAGAGGTTCAAAAATAAACCCCCACAGGAGTTACCTTCAAAAGGTGCAGCAGTGGCACTTTAAAATATTCATGGGACCTATCAGCACCTATCATTTCTTTCTTCAGCCTTTGAGGCGAGTGAAACGCTTTCGCTGTGACCACTCTCTTAAAGATTTAGTTTTCTTTGAGGATCACATTAAGGTATTGTTCAGTAATCAAATGTGTGATTGCATGCTGAAGATTGTACAGCCATTTAATTGGTGTTGCCAGACAAAAGCTATTGGACAATTTCACAATGAAGTGCATGACAAACCAGATTCAAATAGCATCTACCAGCAGTTTGGTTTGTAACAACCCTTGTATGCTTCAGTCACTGCTCAAATCATATTTTTCTTATTGTACCTCTGATTGTCCACTGGGTCTCGCCATTATTTTTGCAGCAACAACTGAAGCCTTTGTAAAAGGAGGCAGTGAGTTTACACTAACTGCCATGTCTGTGGGCAGAAACTAATGTCCATAATAATCTCCACGTTTAGGCAGAACACATTTCCCTTTTGTGTAGAAACTGCAGAGAAATGCAAGCAGGGAATTGAGGGTTACGGGAATGTAGAGAGGACACCTCTCAGAGGCTCACCCCTAAGGCCCAATGTGGGCACAGTCTAACCCTTTGTCAAATGTGGATAAGGCCCAAGACCAGTCCAATCTGATCTGGCATGGATCCTGGCCACTCTTAAAACAGGGCTTTTGATCCCTGGTTTTCAAATTCTGACCAGGCATCATTTAGTTCCATAAAGATCATTTTTGCATACTGCTCATATGTTTGACCAGTTGCCTGAAGAGAGACAAAACAGAAACTTTGTTAACACAAGTTATCAAATTTAGTCGAGTGAAAATTCAACATGGCTTGTACCTTATCTGGGTGGACGACCAGCACAGCCTTCCTGTAGTACTTCTTGACCTGATCTGGAGTCACCAGGTCAGCCATGCCCACCTGCTTCCAGCGCGTCTCTCCCTCCCACAGCACAGTGTGGAGGGTCGACAGCAGGGCGCGGATGTTGCGCTCCTTTCCCTCAATCCAGTCCAAAATCTACAGAATACAAAGCACTACATTGATCGAAAACAAATGATAGTGTGGTTTAGAGCTGTATGTAATGTGACGAGCCATTGCCTGTAATTTGAGAGGGTCTATTTCTTTTGTCATCTCCTGTCTTCGCATTTCGGCTATAGTCCTTGGTCCCTTTTTATCAAATTTAGAAGCAAAACCCTGAGTTGAGAGCAAGTCTTCAAAGTCATCCTCCTTGACTTTTGGCTTTGGACCTGAATCACATTAAAAAGGTTAAAATAAAGAGGTTACATTACAGCCAAAAATCCATCATACTAACTCTGACCAAAGCTGGGCCCACGCAGACCCCGGTCCTCTCTTCCACCGATGACGCTGGAGAAGTTGAGGTTGTAGTTGGGTTTGGAGGGCTGTGGTGCTGAGGAGGGTTTGGGAATGGATGTAGACCCTGATGTTGGCATCCAGGCTTTGTTCTGTGCTGGGGCAGGTCTTCCCGGATGCCACGGCTGGTTTTGGGGTTTAGCAGAGGATGAAGAGGATGCAGATTTCGTGTTGAAAGACGACCCAGAAAAAGTACTACTCGAAGAACCTTTAAGGTGTAAATGTATCAGTGAATTATTACATCAATGCATGGATAGACAGACAGTTAAAAATGGCAGAACTTTTCTTACCAGGTAAATTGGAGCCTAAATTTCCTAGGTCAGCAAAAGGATCAAATGTCTGAGACTTTGCCTTTGACATAGATGAAACACCAGATGCTGCAAAAAAACAAAAGCATTAAGATAAAGTGATTACGGGGCAGTTGAAAGAGCATCTGTTGTTGTTGTTAAGGACTGCAATAATTATTTTAGTTACCGACCTGTCAGCAATACAAATACATTTAACCAAATAAAAGGTTGAAGTATGCTTACTGAAGTTTTTCTAGACAGAGAAAATGTACAAATTAAGTGTATTATTGATTAAACTGTTCATCGTATTTTTGCAAATAATGCTGCTCTCTTTGTTATTAACATATTTTTGACATATTTTAGTCTGTATAATCTAGGTCTGAAACAAGTTAATAGATTAATCATTTATCATTAGTTGCAGCCCCAGGCGTAGTATTAATCCAAATAACAATAACAATTGTCAAAATATGATTCTGATTATTTCAATAGTCAATAGTCGACTAGTCATAATTATTATGATTAATCATTGCAGCCCTATTATTTTTGTTGATTAAAATATAATTTCTGTCTTCAGTAGGTTAGATCAGTGGTTCCCAAAGTGGGGGTCGGGACCCCGGGGGGGTCGCGAGGGGTGAGCTGGGGGGGTCGCGAGATGATTTCAAGATCTAATTTGAAGAAATATGAGACTATATTTGCTATATTTTTCTAATTAAATACAGTATAATTTAGTGAAATAGGGTCTAATAAGACAATAAACTATACAAATAACCAACATTAAACCTGATTAAACCTGATTTGATACTTAGAATTATTTTTCATTTCGCTTTGGGGGTCCCAAGTTGGTTGCATGGCTATATTGGGGGTCCTGGCCAGAAAAGTTTGGGAACCACTGGGTTAGATTACTGTAACGGCCGGCTCACATGCCGCTCCAGAAGAGCTGTAAAACAGCTGCAATACTGCAGACTGACAGACCTCTGACTCCACAATCATTCATCACATTTAATTTAATGGAACCTCCGACCACCTGGTATGTGGACGATTGCTCTAACCACTGAGCCACCGTGAAGTGTTTAAATCCAGGCTTAAAATGATTATATTTGGATGTGCAATGACGTGAAATGTATCTTCACTTTCTCTTGTAAAATATTTTTTTATTGTTTATTTTTATATGTTTTATTTGTTTGCATTGTAATTATATACTGTAATGTATTTGTATTGCTCTATAGCACTTTGAATTGCGTTTTGTACAAATTCTGCTCTCCAAATACATTTTTTGTTGATTTGGACCAGTGCCCATTAGTACCTGTGTTTGTGTAGTTTGGTTTGCTCGTTGAGGAGCCCATGCTGCCAGAACCACTTGTGGCCCAGCTCTCCCAGCCTCCCAGCAGGTCGGGCTGACTGGCTGAAGATGTCATTTTCGGGGTGTCATTTACAAGTTTGTCTGTTGGGACAAAAAAAGAGATTACAAATTGGATCCTGGAACTATTACTATCAGATTTTCAAAACAGATAATCCCACTTACTAAGGTTGAAAAGACTGGTGTTGGAAGTTGGGGTAGCATTACATGGAGTTGAACTAAATCCACTGGTCGCAGAATTCTCAGAACCCAGAAGGTTTTCAAACAGGTCAGGACCGGACTCCTGTCGAGAGGAGGCTGTGCTGGAGCCAGAGCCCATTCCAAAGGGATCAAACAAGTCGCCCATGGCTGTAGGACATAACCAGAAACGCAGAACAAATAATGGGCAGAATCCAGAAGTGATATTGTAACTGTAGAAAAAGAAAAAGTGAACTTACGTTTTGAGCCTTGGGAGGCTCCACTAAAAAACAAGTCTTCCTGCACTGTTCCTGAGTTTCCAGAAGGGGGCGCAAAAAAGTCATCAAGGAGGTCACTGTTGCTAGAGGCGGCTTTCATGCCACTTTGTGCGGCTGGGAGAGGACCAGAGGACGAGGAAACAGGATCAGCGTTTAACCCCAAGAGGTCGGCTGTATCTGAGGCAGGTTCCTGGGCAGTAGGAGCGGGTGTCTGGGAAAAAAACAAAAAAAAAACATGTAGCCTTTTTATGCCACATACAGTTTAAGATGATGAGATTAACAAACTTGACCCACCTGGAAGTCGGCATCAAAGAGTGGTTCACTTGTGTCTCGTGACAAGGGCTCTCCACTTGGAGCCGAGTAAGACACAGACTCTCCATCAGACTGATCACTCAGAGTGTCCTGGTCATTGAAAGATCCACCAGTTTGACTTTCATCTCGAGGACAGGAAGCATCTGAAACACACCAGAGACACAGCCAGATAGCAATGGTTCTAGAAATGGTCAATAGAGACAATGGGCAATGAGTACCATCCCAGTCAAGAGTCTGGAAGAAGTCATTTGCATTGGTGTCTGTGCTGGCAGGAGACTCAATCTCTGTAGTATTTGAGCTATCAGGGGTTTGTGCTTGCTGAGGTGATTCTGAATCATAAAATGCAGAGGATCCAGGCTGTCGAGGGAGCTCTGGTTTACCTGAAAAGATCATATTTAAGGATTTTTTTTAGAACATCAAGTAAACTACATAAAGTAAAATAAAAATAGACAGATGGGTTGAACAAATTCTAACTAGTACTGCTCTAGGGAGGAAAATTATCCTTTAAGTGCCAATTACCAAATTTGCTCAGAATCTCCTGCTGTTCATCTCGGGAGGAAAAAAGGATTTTAGGATTTAGGCCCTTGGTCTGGAAACCCTCCCATGGAGAAGTCTTTGTGGTTGGTCGATCTCTTGGTTCAACCTCAATGTTCAAGTTCACCTGGAACAAGTCTGGGTATTTCTCCTGAATGTCACATGCATCCAAGTCATACCTGTACAAATAAATTGCTCACATTACCAAATGCATAGAGTAAAGAAGGGCTATGTGTTTTTTTATTTTTTACTACAAACTTCAATACATACTTTGCAAATTTAACAGTGGTTGCATTTCTTGGGACAAATCCTGTGTGGAACTGAACTTGAAACATCTTCATGGATGCCATCTAATCAACACACAATTTACAATTAACACTATATTGTTTTAGTTTGTCTAATAGATTATACATAAAATATAATATAAGCGTTTGTGGACCTTGGCCTGTAGACGTCCTCCCAAAGTGGATCTTGCATGATAGATCACCACCAGCACATCTCCTTGAACTGTCACATTCAGAGGAATTTCAGCTTTTCCATCATCCATTTTAAAGTCCCTGTAAAATTAAAATTATATGAAACCACAAAATATAGCAGACCATCCAAAAGGCAGAGCATTCATCTTTAGTTTAGATCCTGGAAGAAGATATTTACTTCATTCTGTCGTACTCTTGAGATGTTGTGAGAACACGTTCGTCTCCAACGTAAACTTCACAAAACGGTCGGCACCCGTTGCGTTGTTTGTTGAACAGTGGCACAGGTGTCATAACAATGGAGTGGATGGTTATGGGTTTACTGTGGGGAATGATTGGCTCCTCTGCCATCATGTCACACATGTATTCAATATACCTAACAAAAACACAACAACAATTCATAGAAACCAAAATACAAGTTTCAAAGACAGTCGTTGTAAATTTATTAAAAAACCTCTTGTGTGAAGGGGAAATTCCAGGTGGGCAGCGTTTCATTGAAAACATATAGACAGCAGCTTCAGCAGTGGAGAAAAGGCGACAGAAACAAAGGAAGGAGCAGACTGCCACTGCAGATGCTGCTCGGCCATCCTACAGACAAAAAATGTAGGTGAATATACAACTTATACATTACTTGTCAGTTAAATAGAAAACATATACTGACCAAACAATGAACTATACAAATGTTTCTCTGGTCTTGTTTAAGCCACAGGTGCATGTTTTTGCACACACTGTAGAGACTTCGGAGGTTGGGGGCCCGACGCAACTGCCAGTTACATTCTGAAACCTAAACAAACAAACACAAAGTACAAATTGTACTCATAATAGAAACTAATTGGAACTTAAAATCCTCTTTATATAACAAAGTCTTAATACTCTTTGCATCTCTAAGTGGCTACAGCGCGTACCCTGTTGTGGAATCGTGAAGGTCTATAGGAGCGTTTAGAGAGGTTGTACACAGCGTAGTGGCCTGCGTGACGGGAGTCCAAGAACAGACGCACGTCCTCTATGTTATTCTTTATCGCCGACTCAACTCCCTCTGCTGGGAATGACATCACTGCACACACAACATTCAACAAATGTCTGCCCAACAAAGACAATTTAATATAGGTTTTTCTAAATGTTAAAGCTCTCACCTGCTATTCTGGAGGTAATGTATGAAATATCCAAATCCCCCTTGGCATAGCTACAACAGAAGAAAGGAGGAGTGACAAAACAGCACTATATTAATAATACGGTAGTGTACTCAAACTAAAAGTCACCCAAGTAATAAATTACACAGAAAAGGTGAGGTATTATTTTACTAATAGAAAGGTTGTTATTGTATATGGGCATGATTCATTATCTAACACACAGTAAAGACAATATTCTAAAAAGCAACAAATTAAAAACAGACAGTGTAGCATCCAAAGGGTTTATGACAAAGACTGAGACGCTGATGCCTAGAAGCTGATGACATTACAAAAAAATGACAGTTATTACAATGGAATTACATTTTATGGCTGGAAGATGGTTAGCGCAAAGGAGCTAAATGTTTGTTTAGTATGCCACATACTGACCACTCACTCAGCCACACCGTTGTGTAAAATGGCCGACACAACTTCACAAACTGCAATATATTTCAATTTTGTTGAATTGAGGAAAATTAAACAAGCAAAACTGTAACTTACATTTGACAAACAGTAGTTGAGTAAAAGAGCTAATAATTCTCTAAGATTATCTATGAACATTTGTGGCTTATGTGGCTGTTCAATTGGTACGGACAGTGAGCTAAGTTCCGGCTTCTTTATAATTTAATAAAGAACACAACATTCATCACATGCTTCATTCAATCTCGGTTTTTAATGGGTGAATTTACAGGAGCAAGCTAAGAGCAGATATACAGGTTTTCTTCTGAATTATACACTGCTAGAACACAGAGCTGGACAAGGCACACGTCAGGGACCTGTATTTACCTTGGGTTGCTAGGTTGATGGACACATAGTGGGCCATGAGGGATTGGGACAGAGAATAGAAACAAAATAGGAACAAACAATGGGAAAGTGTGATATTTTTAAGTGAGGCAGCAAATGAAATAAAATATTTTTTGACAATGGGGTGTTGAAATGATTAAATCACAGCATAAAAGCATTGAGTCTTACCTTGCGACAGATTGGATGACCTTAGATGAAGTGTCCTTTATGTTGGTGAGGAAGCGCTCAGTCCCTCCCCTCAAAATATCCAGAAGACCACTCCCAGCCTGGTCGGGATCATATACGCCTACAATATAGATGTAAAAAGCAAATAAGTTAATACTATTTTCAAATTGTTAAAATATGAAAATATTTTTGTTCGTCTATTTCTTTACTTGATTAATATGATAGGAACTTGACAATAAATGTACTAACATTATAAAGTATACACAGCAATTTTGATGCAGAAAATGTATAAATAAAAACACAGAAGCTTGTGATTTTAAATTTGCAAATAACACGCAAAATATTAAATTCCATGTCAAACTCCTCAGTTAGTAATTTACTTTAATTAACCAAGTATTACTCAAATATATACATTTTAAAGACACAGTACATGGATAATCAAACCCTTTAAGGAAGTGAAAAACAGCATAGCAACTAATTGTGGGGACTCTTGAAGGAAAGATCAAACACATTTGTCCATTGGACAGATGGTGCACTAGAGTTCACGGCAATCCTCTTAATATGGAGTCCACAGCCGGCATCAGGCGTTTTCTTCAAAATCTAACCTCAATTTATATGCTCAACAAAAGATGACAATAAAATGCCTTAAGTCAATATTCGCACTATTACCTACTTATTGATTTGTCAATATTGTTTGTCTAGTTCTTACAATATTGATAAAGATGAATCAATACATCGTTGGATATTCAAGTGTTGATTTGTCTTTTTTCAAATCCAAACACAATAAAGTGTTTAATGACTGCTACAATACGACAATAATTTAATATAATTAAGAAAGCAAATTTAAATAATAATAATAATGATAATTATAATCCTGGTAATACTAATAATAATAATATTAATAATAATAATAATGAAAAACTCTTTTTGGCATAAAAAGATCGAACAGACACTTACTTTGGTCAAATAGCTACCATACATTTAAGGATACTGACCTGTGACCTAATGACAGGTGAGTCATGACCTTTATTCTTTCAGAAGTAGACAAGCGACTTCAGGGCAAGTAAGTACATTCTGCTTGCCATTTCAATCAAACCAATATAATGCGCAGCTAAGTATAAAGAACAGCATATGCATGAGGCCTCCACCGTTTTCTAATCATGTCCCAATCAAAAGCAACAGAATGGAAGGGTCTGGTACCTGCGTTGTGGACGTTTTGGATCTGTGCGGGCGGCTGTGCTCCATTGTTGCCGAAGCCTCCATTCTGTTCCAGCAGCTGCAGACATTCATAGCCATCATACACTGGACGCCAACAATAATACGTACTTAACATTGTAGCTAATCACTAAAAACCCTATTATATAAACACATCATTTAGGCACTAAAGAAAGAAGACAAAAATAAATCCAGGCAGAAAAATATTATATCCATTGAATAGAGGGATGAATGATAATCATATTTTTAGTCATGTAGAAGTTGTTTGTTTACAGAACTCCTAACACACTGCCTTGGGAGAATGTCTGTCTACCGCCGTCTGCCTCTCCATATGCCGGAGTAGAGAAGAGGAGGAAAGCAAGTGGGAGGAATATAATCTCCTTAGGTCCAGGAGGGAAACCCCTGCTTAACCCTAATCAGATCGCCAATGAGCAAATGTGGATTTACCCTGTTGATATAAACCAATTACATTTAAACATGATGTTGTTTTCAGTTGTCACGGCCCCATGTTGTCACCGTGTGGTATTATTATGCGACGCCCCTTTACAAAGCATCATACAACACTGGTCATACATATTCACACACATACACCGCTGAGTGCAGACGTTCATGCCTCGCCCTCGTCGTCAAGATTTTGTTTAGGTTTTCATATAGGTTTTAGTAGAAGTTTTAACTTTGTATTTGTTGTTTGGTGTATTTCTTGTCATGGCCCGGAGCAGGGTTATTGAAGATCGGCTCATCGAAGCTTTTGGCATTTTGGGACAATTTGGTAATTTGTGAGTGCCACAGTTTGTAGCATTCTTTGGGTTTTGGTAACGAAGATGTTTTGTAAGCCTAGTTTATTTGTTCGGTGTGTATGCACGCACGGCGGCCTAGTATTTAAGCCATTATGGTAGGTTCTCTCTCTCTCTCTCTCTCAAGAGAATCCTTTGGTTCCTGTGAGTGAATCTTTGTTTGGTTTGGCAACGTAGGGATGAGCATTTGACCCGTTTTCAGTAAATAAAGGAGACTGAAGTGATTTACTTTGGAGCACCTAATTTCTCATCTCTGGACTGGTGTCCATGTTATGTTTAGAGGTGTCTCTCTTTTGGCGTCGCCTACCTGTATGTTTTAAGTCGTGGGCAGCGGTTAGTGTTTACCTCACACTGCGTGGTGTTCTCAGGTGCACGTGGGGTCTCAAGAGGCTGTCTGGTTCAGATTGCCTTGCGAGGCAACTGGTTTCCTTTGGAGTGCTAAAAACTTCACCATAGAACTGTATGAAGATTGAGGGTTGAGTTTATAGTTTGTGGGCAATCAGTCCACAGTCTTTCCGGTGTGCATTTGTCAGCACTTTGCCTCGCATTGATTTCTGACTTGGGTGTGGGTTTGATTGAAAAAGACTGATGAACATCTCCAATTTTTTGGGGGTCTCCATCTGGGGAGTTTTAGACTGGCTGGAAATTGGCAAAGCAGGGCAATGGAAATCTAAACTGTTATAAATTGTATATAAATATAAAATATAAATAATAATATTTATATAAATAACTAAATATAATTGCAAATATAAAAGTACAATTATATTTTGTTGCATTTAAGTAATATGCAAATTATTGATTTGATTTGCCAGTGCTCGTTTTAGGCCATATTCATTTCCTCAGAGTCTGGTTTGAGCCTAATGGCACGACACCAGCTGGGCAGAGACAAGCTCACGAAACTCAATAGAGAATGCTTTGTGCGTCTGTGCGTTCACATCAGTAATGCCCATAGACATTGTAGACGAAGAATAGCATTGTCATAGACTGTGCACTCAAGACATCAACACTCAACTACATATCACAAAAGAAAACCAGAATACTGGATTGAAACTATAATAATTAACATTATCCCCAGGTTTCTATCCCCTCCCATTTGTATCCCTGGGGATAAAGTACTATATCATTCGAATGCATTGTTATAATTATTAATATTATATATATTGGACAAAGATGAATAAAGTACTGCAAAATATTAAATTCCAGTTAGCTTTAGCACTAGTGGGACAAATATGGTGAACAATACATGCTAAGCAGAGTCTAGATACTTTTTGCTACACTACTGTTGCCTCTTGATTCACTGATCTTTATTGTTAATAGTAATAAAAAAAAAAAAAAAAAGACAAAATACCAACCTCTGTAATGGGAGACTTGGGGTTGACGTTACGTGCGGCTGCTATTTCCTGAAGCTGGTTTACCAACTCTGTAATTGATAGACGTTCCTCTGGATTCACCTTCAACATGGAACCTATAAAAAGATGGAAAGAAAAGAGAAAATGTTTTTATACAGCAATATAAGGTGTTCATGGTCTCACACTTGGTTCGGTCCTGGTTGAGCTTGTTTGAGCTTGGTTTAGTATTGATACAGACTTTATTTGGTTATGTTCTAGTCCTGGTTTAGTTGCAGATTTTGGTGCAGTGTGATATAATGCAGTGTTTTATAAATAAAAATATAAATAAAATATTTACATACGTATGAGTTCATGATAAACAGTGTATTTGACGTCATTCTGTGGGATGGTGTATTTCCCATTAACAATTTGAAGTTTGGCTCCATCTTCAAATGGATGTTGCTTGAAACACAACAGGTAAAGAATGCACCCAAGAGCCTGAAATAACAGAAGTACAACAAAAGGCAATGGTCACTTATGCTCTTAGAGTCACGGAAAGTGGCATGACTTTATGTAAAAGTTGAGGTAGAAGTAAATACCCAGATGTCTTGTTTTTCATTGATGGGGAAGTTGGAATAGAGGTCAATCATTTCTGGCGTTCGGTATGCTGGAGTTGTATTTCTTGTGATCTAGCAGGGAAAGAAGCACAATTTGATAACATTTAACACTAAGAATATAAAATAGCACAAAAAAACATTCTATAACCTGGCCTGAGATGAAATTTCTGAAATCATATTACAATATCATCAAGTATCCCCGGGGTCCTATGCTCAAAGACCATGTGTATCTAGGAAGTATGTGTCTTGTCATCATGAAAATGACAGTAATCAGTACCAGGAGATTTAAATTTAATCAGAGGTTTCTGTTTTGACAACATGACGTCAATACCGCTCCATGCCAAATAGTTAATTTAAAGCATTTTGTACATTAGCAAAAAATAATTTTGCATTGTTTGAATGAAAGGCTATCACATATGGAGCAAAATGTAAAATTAAGTTTAGTGTGAGGTATCTGAACATTAAGACATTTCTAAGAAGACGTGAAAGTTCCAAAAAAGCACAGCTGTGATTTGTGTACCTCATCCTCAACCATGGACCTCTTCTGTGCAGACCAGCTGTAGTCAGGGTAATGTGACACAGTGGTGGCACTGCCAAAGTCACACAGTTTGATAGTGCCTTGGTTACTAATCAAGAGGTTCTCAATCTACAAAACATCAACACATAGCAGTTAGTCGGGAGGAAAACCAAGAGCTACAAAAAGACTAGATCATGCTAAAGAGTTTAAACATGATCTATGAGTTGGTGAATTCAAAGAACAAATGAACCTTGAGATCTCTGTGTATGATTGGAGGTTTCTGTTTGTGCATGTGCTGCACAGCGCGGCATGTCTGGTAGAAAGTTTTCAGCACAGTGTCACATGACATGGGAGCACGTAGCTCCACTCGCTTTATAAAGTCCACCAGCTGACCTGAGGGAAAAGAACACACCAAGACACCGTTAAAAGACAATGACACATAAGCGGCTTTGCAGAACTAACGTTAGCGTAAATTAAAAACACAAAGAAAAGACTTTAGTACGAAACAGTCAGTCATAGCAAGAAAGGAAGCAGAGCAGGAAACAGGGCAGTTGACGTAGGCTGGTTCTCTAGAAGAGGAGACAAGCAAGTGGTGCTGACGACTCACATTTCTAGTACAATCTTACTGTGTAATAAGTGACTAAGTATCAATTGGTTTGTAGTAAGAAGAAGGAAGTGTAAGTAATGTTTACCTTTACACAACTCTGTGAGGATCAGGAACTCTGCCTGTCCAGTGTCTGACTCCTCTTTGCTGATTGAAGCGGCAGAGCAAAACTGCACCATATTTGGATGACCAGACAGCTTTTTCTATAAACCAAACATACAGGGTCAAACACAAACATTCAAACACCAACGACATAATAGTGTAACCATTATAGAGACTGTTATGATGTGTAAACACAACTGTAAAGGAATGTTTGTATACTAAATGCTCTTAAGTGATGTTTAGCTCTGAATCTCTATTGTATGGCTTTGTCGGCAAACTACCGTATATCTCTGTAAATAATTGGTCTCATAACTTCACATCTTGAAAGTTTAGTTGGCTGTCTCCAAATCAACATTTGGCTAATAACTACAAATACTACAATCATACTATAAAGTAGGGCTGCTTGATTATGTCAAAAATCATAATCATGATTACATGGCTCATAATTGAAATCACAATTACTTTGAGCAGTTACTTCTATATTAACAGAATTTTTCTGTAGAGAAAGTATTGACCCTTTGCACCTACGTCGCTTGTCGGATGTCAGAAAAAGCGTGAACACAACATTGCAGGGAGCAGAAAACAAAAACTGACAGTGATTGCCATTTTTTGTCAATTAGGTGATGGCTACATCTAAGACCAGAGGGCGGGACCACATTACACCGGTTTTTAGATCCTTGCATTGGCTCCCTGTGTGTTTCAGGATGTTTAAGGTTAATTTACTGTTTTTTAAATGTCTTAATGGTCTTGGGCCTTCTTATCGTTCAGAACTGCTTTTAGCATATGAACCCTCGCGGCCCCTGCGCTCCTCCTCGGGCCCCTGCGCTCCTCCGGCAGCCGGCTCCTAGTCATTCACACTCAGGGCGAGGCGTCTTTCCAGCACTATGGCCCTCGTCTGTGCAACGGCCTGAGGAGGAGCTCAGGCCCACAGAGAACGTTGAGGTTTTTAAGAGTAGGCTCAAGACCCACCTTTTTAGCTTAGCTTTTGATTCATGTTCATTATTTACATTGGTATTTAATATAATTTATTATTTTATTTATAATTGAGGCTAGTTTTTATGTTTTTACATTCAACCTTAGGTCTTAGTTTTTACCTTACTATATATTTTATCTTTATCCTCCTTTATCTGAATCCCTGTATTCAGATAAATACAGGGATTCAGATACACCCTGCCTGTTAGTGCAGTCAACCGTCCAACAGGAGATCATCATTTTACTTTTAAGATAAAAAAATTAGCTGACAAATGGGTAGATTTTCAACAGAGTTTCCATAATTTTTACCATGCAAAGACGCCCTTCTGCCGTGGCAAAATAGGCGTTCCTCTGAAGACACGTGCAAAGGGTCAATAGACTGAATATATATTATTAGTAATGTTTTAGAAAAGTACAGCTACAGATTTGGAGTGGAAACCAACAGAAACCAGTTAATTGTATTTTCATTTACAATGTTTTTGTAACTGTAATTGCACAGCCCTACCATAAAGCAGACTTCTTGAATGATTTCTTTGTTCTTCTCCTCTTCATTCGACAACAACCTCTGAAAAATATGATGATAAAATAAGCAAAAGGAGTGGATATTTGATACAAAATTTAAGAATAAAAAACAAGAGAAAGGCATATTGGCAAAGTATGTAGTGCAGAGTTATTTTTTTTTTTCTTAGTTCATTTACCTTAAGAGCATAGTCTTTTCCACTGGCCATGTCTTGAGCTTCGTACACGAAGGCAAAGCCCCCTGGTCAAACAGAAATGACGTGTTCTTTATATCAAATCAAACTTTTCATACAAAGATTGTACCACAAAGTGCTTTACAATTTACATATAAAACAATCCCCAACACCAACTCTCTACCCTGTCCCCACATTAAACTTCACACATATACACACGCAAGCGCACACACGTACATTGAAATAATGGGCATAAGACAGGAGAGTACAGGAGCACCAGCTAGGAAAACATCATGAGAGGAGCCAATGTTGCATTGAGAACCTGGAGCAGAGAGTGGTCTGCAGCCACAGGACACTGACACAGGGCCCAGAGGAGAGATGAAGCAGACACCAAACCTCCATCAGGGGCCCATGAGCCAGACCCCAGCAGCCACAGCAGACCAGGGCTCCACTAGCACAGCAACTTTCTGTTCTGTTCTTTCTTTCTGTCTAATCAGCTCCTTTTGCAGCCACTTTTAATAGTTTTTATTGTGAACAATATATTCATATTCAGTATTTGTACATTTCTAAACAACAATTATAATGAATAACATTCACTTTCATTATCTCATTACTTTATCTCCCACCTTTAATTAGTGTCTTACTTTGTCTAAGAAAACAAAATATGTGAAAAATACTTCTCCATGAGAAAAATGTTTCAAATTAGGGCTGCACGATATTGGAAATTTGTGCGATATGCGATATGGGTGTGAAGTATATTATCACGAAAATATCACGATATTATCGTGATATTTTCTCCTCATTTCGACTTTTTCTTTCTTTTCCAGGTATAAGTCAACTCCCACCAATATAGTAGCAAATATATACCGGACTGGAAACTTTTGGAGTGTTATGTGTGTATGACATAGTGAAAAAATGGATGGGGATTTTGAAGCAAGATCACTAACAAACCACTTAAACATTCACTTGTGGGTGTGTCTGATTGGTCAAAAGTAAAAAGAGTCTACGGCGCACAAGAAACGCAAGATTAATGCATTTAACCGTCAGTAATGGTTGCGCATCTTTGCGATATGCATATTACTATATTTTATATATATATATATATATATATAAACTATATTTTTCGATATATTGTGCAGCCCTATTTCAAATGGATCATTGTAAGTCTACTTAATGACACAGTGACACCACAGCAGTGGTCAGCAGTGATCAGCCACACAAGAGAAACCGGAGGTTAGGTGTCTTGCTCAAGGACGCCACAACAAAAGAAGCGCCTGTCACAATTGTTTTTCTCTCCTATTTGACCAAGCAATGTCTGCACCTTTTTGACTGATGGCCATGAATAGTTTCGAGTAATTGCAAACCACGCTTACAACTCAAGTGTAGATAGGTAACAGTTTGGCTGACAGTCCTTGAAGGGTCTTTAAGCACCCTCACAAGACCAAACAACCAGGTAAAGGTTGCCATAGTGATCAGTAAATCAACTATTAGCCTGGCTTCAGTGAATATGTGAACGGTCACACTCAAGATACTGATCTGTAAAGCTGCTCAATGTGCAATGTCAAAATCTATCCATACAGCAAGAACTATTTTACAATCTTATTATTATGTCATTACTTTTTTGTTTAACCAAGGACAAAAGCATATTCTGTAAAAGGAAGGGGAGCAGGGCTATACCCTTTGCAATTAGCTTTCTTCCTTTGTTATGGTTGACAAGGTCTAAAGTTGGGCATAATTTCCTTTAAGCAAACAATCCTGTCAAAGCACTTGTCAGTGTAGATCTATCATGCAATCAGAAAACAGACAAACAAGCAAAGACTTTCAGACATAATCTCACCAGTTTAACTCTGATATATTCTAAAATCAATAGTTTTGTACAGTGTGTCTGTACACACTGTAAGACCACATTTATATTCTAGATTAGTGCAGATTCGTCACCATCATTCACCATTTATTTACCATACATTTAGCAGCAATAAAAAGGAGTCGGTAACTACTTTTACACAAACAGAAATCTCATTATCTGATTTCTGGAGTTAACAAACGACTAACTAATGAGGAAAAGACAACTATGTAAAAGAAAATGTAGAGACTATTTTTTTTTCTTCTTTAAAAGGCACCGTGGGTAACTTTCTGTAGGTGGAAAGTCTCTTGCAGAATTCAATCGAAATTTCATGTAGGGAAATTGCATAAGATGTGCATAAAGCAAGAAGATAGCCGATAATACTGTAATGAAGATTGGATAGTGAGTCATATCATGTGTACTCCTCGTATCAGTGTTTCTACAGAACGTTAGCGTGTTAGCAGCAAACTAGCACACAGCCTCCCACAACTGTGCACACTCTATCCGTATAAACGCGATCTCACCTTCTGCGATAACCCGTTTGATTCTCAGTTTCATGTCACCGAGCTCAACGATTTGTCCAACGAAGTCATTTTGGTCCCGGCTGGCACCTCCGGCTGAACCGGGCCCGGCTAGAAAATCCAGAGCGGACTGAAACAGGGACATGTTGTCGTCTTCTGCTCCACTTCAGAGCGACACAAGCGGCGCCGCCGACTCAGACACACGGCTTAGATCAGAGACAGTCCGCACAAGCTCTCTACGGAGGTTAGGTCGGCTACAGGGGATTGTATTTGAAAGAAATGATGGTGCTACAGAAAGCCAACATCTCTCTGCAGCTAGGTTTACGAGGCCGCCACCATCACGAAAAACTCACTTCCGCAAAGAGCAACGGCGTCACGACCCAGTCACGTGACATGAATGTACAACAAGAGGGTTTACAGAAAGGGAACGTCCAACAGGAGGTACCGGTGTTCTGCACACCACACCTATTTAACTACAAGTATGTGATTGTTCGTGTTTTATAAATAACCAATTAGACTCCTCATTAAAGACAATGTATTATATATAGACTGATGGCCGAAAATCAAAACCGCCTATCTGCACATTTTTCAATTTGTCAGTTGAACTCCTGACTGGATGTGCTCCAGAAAAAGCTCACGCTTTGGACCTTTGGGTTACGAGGACCTGTTGTTTTTCTCATGGTGCAACCCCCCAGATTTGTTTGTTTATTAGGATTTGCATTAAGTGACTGGGAACCATAGAGCGTCCTTAGGTTGTTGCAGCTACCTATAGGTTGTGTTCACGTGACATCACAACATCAGTTGGAGGGCAGCTAAAATGAATACTGTTAAAATGCAGATTTACGTTGTAGTACAATGAGTTCTTCGGTCTTGTCACTGAGAGAAATCATCTTTGAGGTATTTCATGGCAAAGTACAATGAAAAAGTGTCTCCTGCCCTCTATATGGATATGACAATATCACATTCTAGAATGTGAACGGAATGGTCAAGTTTATTTATATAGCACATTTACAACAACAAAGTGGGGCCCAAAGTGCTTCACAACTGAGGTAAAAACAAGGATGAAATAATACAAACAATAATAAAAAGAAAAACAAGAACATTATTTCACAGAGTGCTCAGTGATCATTAAGTGTGACGTCACACTTACTTCCGGGTCCTATCCGTATGTCAGCTGATTGTAAACTTCTTTGTCACGTTATAAAGTAAAATCCCTGTTGTCCCAGTACAGATATCCATTTTTTCCCCTTTTATGACAGTATACAGTTATACAGTCTCGGAGAGTATTCACGCCATCTAGTGTCCTGCTGCTGGAAGTGACGTTTAGGCATACAATCTGCACTTAAACATGATACATTTTTGTTTTTGTTTTGATCTAATTTTAAGACACACAATGTTGCCATACAGAATGTTAGCCATAGCTGGTCACACTGTGTGATGGACCATCTGATGAAATTAATTAATGTACTACTATTTAGGGATCCAGCCCCCTCCATAATTATTTTGCTACCTTTTTCTTACTATTATTTTTCATGTGTGTATGGAAAAGATTTATGTGGAATGAAAATACAGAGAAACTAGTGTACATTTCCTTAAGTAACGCATGATTATGTCTCAATAAATAACAAGAAATTGAAATGAAATAAAAGGCGACTGAACACGTCTCACAGTTACATTAATGAGACTTTTTTCATTACACTGACCAGATCTTACAAATCAAGTCATACTGAATTAAAAGACTTGATACTGTATAAAAAGTATAAATAGTTAGAATAAAAGATTTGCCACAAACAGTTCAAAGTCTGTGTCTAAAGGACCTTGAAATTTTCTGCTAGATCTGATTTTGACCTCACTCCCATTTTAAACCCCCCTGATCTCAGACATTTAAGAAGGTATAAGACTAATAATGCCATGTTGTAGAGTCACAATGCAACTGTTTGTAAAGAGGACTCATCCATGAGAATGCCTTTTTAAAAATATATTTTCTTCAATACTGTTTGATCAACAACCAATATGTTTGGAAACTGATATGCATCGATATCCATTCCACTGTTCGTGTTCCAAATTACATGACTGTGTGACACTATATGTGATTATAGCATCACTTTTTACTAATTCACAAAAGTCTTTCACATGCTTGGTTCATTAGAGGGTTTTGGTGGTACTGCGACTAAACAGGACCGAGTTGAAACAAAAGACTTGAACTTATAATGGCTCAAGGTATACACTAATGAAAAATGATAGGAAGAAAAAGGAAGAAAAATAAGGAGGAGGCTGGCTCCTGGACTAATACCATTATTCCTTTTTTAGCCCTAATGTTAATTGAGTTTTATCAGTAATGTATAAAATGGATCAGCTGTGATGCAGCCTCTTTGTCATCGCTTGCTGGCAAAGAGCCAAAGCAATGCATCTTAAACCTTAAGGACAAGAATTATGTAGCCTTCATTGTCTCTTTACTCCAATCAAACTCATGCATATTAGCGGCTTCAGTAATTGCATGGTGCCAGCCCAGTGCTCACCATTTTATATACTGTCAGGCACAGCAAGGTCTTACTCCTCTGGTTGAATTTGTGCAGGATGCAGGAATGCGGTTGATCTGCATTGTGAAGACATTTCTCAACTGCAAAAGCCCTGAACATCCATTGGGTGAATACAGTGGCAAGAGAAGTGTCTTCCTGTCCAATAAGTTGTGTCACTGCTAGTGAACTAGTGACATATTATCCCTTTGCATTTATGTGTGTTTTATTTATTATTAACCAGGATAGTCTCACTTCCTCTCTTATTTTCACGGATCCTGACCCAGATTGTACTTGTTTTTAGTGCCAGGAGAAACCAGAATATTAAGAGTAATCCAGACACAAGGACAACATGCTAACTCCACACAGAAATGCTACCAGCTCCACCAGCCCCAGTATGATAGTGCTACCATATTAATATTCTTTATTCAAGTAATTTTAAATAAGCCTGATTGTAGATTTTGTTTTTCCCATGTGGCTCAAACCCAAAATGTGGCTTTCAAATATATAGCAAATATATATACACTGCTGTGGTAAAAAAAACATTGTTAGAAAATCAAGCATGATAAGAGGTAGTCTCTGTGACTTTGTCATCTAAACTAAGAGGACCCATTTGTATCACACTGGGGAAATTCTTGTGTTGGGATGCAAAGTTCAAGAACAGTACAATACAACATGCAGTCAAAAATCAAGATAAGCAATTATTTAACATGACTATGCAAGAGGGGTAAAAATATAAGCCTAGAACACTAATGCTGGGTTTCAGATGACATCACAGCATTCTATGGGCCAATAATATTTACTACAAACTGGGGCAGCTAAAAAAAAAAAAAAAAAAAAAAAGCTCATTTTGATAAGGCAAGTTCTTGGGTCTAGTCACTAACAGAAATATTCAAGTTGAAATTTTGTGAATTTGAATTTTGATTATTTCATGACAAAATTCAATGTAATCAATAGGAAAACTGGCTCTTGCTCCCCATCTGGGAGTATCACATCATCGCATTCTAGAATCTAAAACCCAGTAATTGTACAGTACAATAAAGTTACTATGACTAAAGAGCAGCAGAATGAATAGAGAGTGTGACTACAGTGTATTGCAGAGTGATTGTATGTGCTGGTCCGATTAACTTGTTTATAAGAGCTGGTTACAGGCGGAATCAGGATGAACTTCCCTCTTCACCGGCATGTCATGAGGTGGGTAGTTCTTTCTGTTCGGTGATTGGGCACACCTCTAACGCTTCCTTCCTTTTCTCTGTCGTGATTGGTCCCTTGACCCCTCTTGAGTAACCACGGTTCGTGCTCATTGCCAGATTCAGATGTCTGTACAGGGAAGCTGACACGCCCCCGTATAGAGCCATCGGTCGGCTGATGTGAGACCAGCCTGATGAAAACCAATCAGAGATCTTCATTTGACAGGCACGCTCCGGACGTGCTCATGCGTATACACCAATGGGAATCTGCAGCGCGTGCGTTCCAGTGAGACGTTCAAAGCGCTACAGGCGTCGCTCTCTTTTTTTTTAATCATTTGGAAAGAAAAAGAAAAATGATGATGATGACACTGTTTATTATTTTAGATTTTTATTTTAGATCTACTAACACGTCGCCTGCACACTTTACAATTATGTAGTTTGTATGCGCGAGGCTAATCTTATAGGCCTAACACACACACACACACACACACACACACACACACACACACACACACACACACACACACACACACACACACACACACACACACACACACACACACACACACACACACACACACACACACACACACACACACACACACACACACACACACACATCTATCTATCTATCTATCTATCTATTCCTCCCAGGTAAATGTTGCTAATGTTTCCTCTCAGCTGATGCTTCTTGTTCATGGTGGTTGTAATTTACTCATACTTTAATTAGAGCCTTTGAGTTTAAAATTAAGACTAACGAAGGCTCGTGAACTACGCTGCTACGTCATGACGCAGGCGGGGCATGTCCTGTCAGTTTTCCTGGCTGCCCCATGCTTGCCTTTGACAGTCGGCTTTGCTAGCTGTCGCACTCTGCTACCCTCCATCTCGTCAAACTTATGCTGTGATTTTCAGCTCGGGGACAGCTTGCAGACTTTGAGACCTTGCAGACAAACCAAGTGCAACAAAATGTCCAAAGATACGGTACAGAAGAGCGAAAAGATCATGGATGTGGAGTGTAAGGCTCTATGGTATCCTGACTCGAAGAGGGACACACAGATGGATACATTCAGGAGACAGGTCAACAAGGACTACGGGCTTAATCTGGGTGAGTTGGGAGGAGACACCAAGGCTTGACAGAGCGAGGCAGAGAGACAAGAAGGGTTTAACCGGAGGTAGCTTGATTAACTAGTTAAGCCACGCGCCGAGGCACTCCTACTTGTAACACAACTGCTCTAGGCTACTCCCCGTTTAGTTAACACGTTTATTATACACATGTCATATAGATCATGAATGCCTTCTATTAGAAAAATGACAAGGCCATGCCATGCAACTCATTGGGATGAACTAGTGAAAGAGCCAAGTTACGAATGCAGAAAAATCTGGTCTACTGTTTTACAAGAGTTAGAGAGGGATTATATATATATATATATATATACACACACAACTCTGTAAACTGTTGCTTCTGATAGTAATGTCATGTTTAAGAAAATATTCCAGGAGTACAGACCTATTTGGCAGGTAGTGATGATACTGATGGTGGTTACTTTAGGTTGGTTACTTGAACATCTGTTTCAGTAAAACAGGAGTGAATTGTGAGTTTATTCAGCCTTGTTGACATGTAATTACTTATCTATCTATCTATCTATCTATCTATCTATCTATCTATCTATCTATCTATCTATCTATCTATCTATCTATCTATCTATCTATCTATCTATCTATCTATCTATCTATCTATCTATCTATCTATCTATCTATCTATCTAAATGGAATCCTATGAGCTTCAGGGCTTGTGAGCGTGGTTTGTTATTTAATCTAAAACATTATTGAACCAGAACAGATCACAAATTAAATAAATTGCCAAGCATTTACTTTACTGTTGAGATGCAGTTCTGAATGATGCGATTCAAGGATCTTTAGAATATAGATTTCTTGCTTTGACATTCTCCTCTGTCTGCAGAAAACTATTATGATTTATATCAGTGGTCAGTGGACAATTATCCAGAATTCTGGTCACAAGTGTGGAACAGTTGTGGAGTGGTGTGCTCCAAACCCTACGATGAGGTAAGATATACAGCCTCTTTCATCAGATTATATGTCCTAACCAATCTTAACCAACAGCACACATTACAATGTCTGTTCATGCAAATATTGTTGGATAAACATTTAAACAAGCAGATTGTGTATTTAATCCAAATATTTGCTGGACTTTTCTTTCACATAAATCTACTCTATAACATGATATGTTCGATATATAAAATTCAACATGATATGTTAAATATGAACTAGTGCTAGGATGAGATACATTTCCTATGAAAGAAGACAAGACACAAGTTTGGGTCCACTAGAATGAGACAAAACGAGATTTTGATATAATTTGCAAGAGGTGTTACTCACCAGCTTTAACCCTTTTTGTCCAAGCCAAATCTAAACAGGGAGAAAATCTCATGGAATATTTTTTCTTATGTGTACACAATCTTTTGTCAATTTTATCTTGCAAGATCTCGATGTGGCACAAAATCTTGTTCCATTCCTAATATGAACTTGTAATGTCTCAGCTAATATGTATCTTTCTGTTGCACCCATAATGTAAACAGTGCTTAGAAAACGTATTGTCTTTTTTTTTTTTTTTTTTTTTACATTAGTACAGTTGTAACACAGTGTAGGCTTTACTCTGTAGTATATAAATTAAAAAGCAACATAAATGTGTGTAATATGTTAACCATATTCAACATTTAGGTCTCTAAACACAATTTTGAAAGCATTGGAATGATGAGTACCGTCTTAACATGGCCACATGTGTTTCTTGCTGGTTGTGTGCCAGGTGGTGGACACCTCTAAGCGGATCTCAGATGTTCCTGAGTGGTTCAGGGGTGCACGACTAAACTTCGCTGAAAATCTTCTCAAACATGCAGACCAGGATAAAGTGGCTCTGTATGCTGCTAGTAAGTAAACAGATGACTTATTGTAAGGCTTTTGTACTTGCACGTAACTATTTAGTTGAATGGTACTCTTATGTTTGCCCCCCCCCCCCCCCAAAAATTAAATCATAGAATTGACTTTAGAGATTATTGCGTAGCATGTAGAGCCCAAGCTACAGGCATATTATATTAAGCCCTTGCTCTATCAGACTGTCACACTGTAATGAAGCCCATACTTTATTGCTGTGTGTGAGAGAGCGAGATGGAGACTGGGCTTGGGAACACACACCTTTGTTTAGGACTGTAATGTAATTATATATGCTGGCTCATTGGTCACAATATGCTGGAGCCTTCCTCAATGTCAGTAACCTATTACTTTAGTCAGATAAGGGTTTGGCGCATATCAGAAACTCCTTTCTCCTTCACTGCAACAGCAGCCTCCAAATTATTTTTTAGAAACAAAATCAATACATCAGTATTGGTTTTGTTTCCAAAAAATAATTTCAACATTTTGTTTGAGTTGCCTACATGTTCTGTGAAAAGGCTTTTGTGGTCAGGCTTTAAACCCAGAGATGCTTCTGTCAGGTGTCAATTTCATAATATTTGTTCTATTACATCCTATTCATAGTTTTGCTTTTGTCTTTGTAATTGTAAATGAACAGGTTTCAGTTAGTATGACTAAATACCTTTTGTGTCGAATCTGATTCCTAATTATTATTTTGTGTTTCTTTCAGCGGAGAAAAACGAAGAAATAGTGAAGGTGACATTTGGGGAACTGAGACGTGACGTGGCAGTGTTTGCAGCAGCGATGAGGAAGATGGGCATCCAGACTGGAGACAGGGTCGTAGGTGAGTCTCTACTTCACAGTTCAGTGTGGAGCACTGGGCCTTCGTGTTGCAGGATGATATGTTTAAACTGACCTGAGTCTGTGGATGGGACGACGAGAGGGTGGGTCCTTTTGGCACCAGGCACAGCTCCTAGTGAATGTAGCCTTTTATTTATTCCAACTCATATTTGAACAGCGAGGAATGCCTGAACATACATTTTAACACAGATGTAAACATAGAGAACGGTTTCATTTTAGGATTAGTAATCGTGTTTTATCTATCAAACTGGCAATCATGTTTTCCTTTTCCACTTGTTTTCCTTTCCCTTGCCTTGAAAAGCAAATCCATTCAGAACAGTTAGCTACAATGCTGGTTAGAGGCAAAAAAGTCACTGCGAGGTCAAATTGCCAAACACAAAAAAAGAAATGGCATCTTTTTTCAAAACAAAGTCTTTATAGGGTTCAGTAAGACATTTCTAGTGTTTCAGCTGTTTGTGCACTTGTGTTTGTTGTTATGAAAGGATTCTATTACACTGTATATTACACTGCTACAGCAAATAAAGGTCACACATTCTAATATTTCATTGGACCGCCTTTAGCTTTGATTACAGCACAAATTCACTGTGCCAGTGTTTCAATAATAATAAATAATTTTTCACCAAGATGTTTGTATTGATGACGGGAGAGTGTGGCCACTGGCGCAAAGCCTTCCCCAGCACATCCCAAAGATTCTTGTGGGCAAGAGCTGTAGTAAATTAGTTTCTTAAGGGTTTTCCCTGCTTGATGTATGCCAGTGATTTGAAATGAGAAGCCACTCACTGCATCAGTTGGGTGTATGTACTGTGTCACAGCTGAAAGACAATCACCCATACAGCAATTTAATCCAATAGAAGGCTTGTACCTGTAGGTTCTGTTCGCGTTCTAGAATGCGATGATGCCGTAACCTCAGATGGAGCAAGAGCCACTTTTCCTGATGGATTGCATTGGACTTTGTCATGAAATGGCTCAAAGGTAAATTCACAAATGTTGAACCTGAGAATTTCTCACAGTGACTAGACTGAAGAACTCATTATATTACAACATGAATCTGCATTTTAAAGATATTAATTTTAGCTGCCCTCCAAGTATTATTGGCTGATTGAATGTTGTGATGTCACGTGAACACAACCTATTTGCTTAGTTGAATCCTGGTGGCAACTTTTTTTTTTGGCAGTATACTGTAATGCAATCTCAAAATATCTATCAGAAATGTTTATACTCTCTTTCTTACCATGGAATGTAGACAATTCTGATATAAATTCTCACATTACCGTGTAGCGTACAATGGAAGTTTATCTAATACATCTCTTACCCTAAACACCGTTGTGTTACAACAATAGTAAACACCTTATGGGTGGAGCTCGAATGACCCTTATTCCTTTACACTCCACTAAAGACAAATTGTGGTCCATTTTGTCCCACAAAATCTTTTGTTTGAATTCGTAGTATTGTCATACATTGCTTAAGAAGAATAACCATAGAACTTGCATGGTCTGCGTTTGCTGGATCAGAGATGGATATTGAGGCAGTAAAATCCATTAGCTAAATTACTTAAAGCTTTGTGGGAATCTCATTAGAAAGATGCAAAAGGGTCAGGATGGAATCAAGAGGGAAAGAGGAGAGAGGAGGAGAGATTGGACCCCCATCTCTCCTGCTATTTCAGCTTCCTTACGTGTACCAGTGCGTCATCCTATTGGTGCATTACAGGCTGAGATGTCCTTGTCCTCTTGTTGGAAGTGAAATGGCTTGTCACTATCTTGAAGATATATAAGCACTTAGCTAATGAAGGCTCTGATGTTTTATAGCAAAGAGCCACCAACTCCCCCTCCACTTTGCACTCTCTCTCTATAATTAGAACTGTAGATTTATTGATTTTACCTCTCAAATGTATTAATATTTTTGAATAGCTTGTAGAAGAAATGTACAAGGCATTACATGAGACTAAAAAGGTGTGTTGTTTAGCAGCATCACCTTACCACCTATTCTTTTCCTGTGAACTCATGCATGATTTAGATGTCATACTGTGGCAATAACATGTCCATTTGGACAAATACATAAAAATAAAGACTCTACGACTCTATGTGAAGTGAACTCTGGAATCTATCTCAGTCTGTGTTTACAAAGATGTATTGATAGTCATTCACAGTGTCCTTTTTCCCTTCTTCTGTATGGGCAGTAAACCCTAAACAGTTTTGCGGGTCTCTTTTTTTATCTGCTGCTCTGTTGTCAGAGTGATTCATAAGTATAGTGGCTGGAGCAGTCAGGCAAGGCGCTGTAGTAACAACATGATCCATGACACTGTTGGTCCTGCTCTGATGTAAGAGGAGGGTAATACACGTAGTGTCTGGTAGCTAGCATAGCCGGGTGGGGATCTGTCATATAAATGTGTTTCTGATTCCTGGTTACGACCAGACTCAGCATAGCAACCATTCTGGCAGATTAGTCATGATTCATCAGCAGTGTGACCGTACACCTGGCCATTGCCTTTGACCAGTCAGACCATTTGGCTGGAACTACCGTCTGTGTAATAGTTTTATGAAATCAGATAAGAGGTACTTTATCAATAGAACAGCCCTCTGTTTAAATACAGCGCTGGAGAGCGTCTGTCTCAGTCTTGGCCAAGTGCCTACTGCCTTTTTTTTTTTTATCAGTATCTGTCCACGTCTCCATAGAGAAGACCGGTTGTGTCCTTGATCTCTGTTTTTTTCCCATTTGCTACCATGTAAAGTCATAGTTGGATCATGTTTAATTTAGATCTTGTAATATTCTGTTTTGGTATTTACATTGGTATTTACACTATGCTATTTGTCAGTCTGTAAGAATAGAGTTGTCAGAAATATCCATACTGAAACTACAATTGTTGAAATATGCAAATAAAACAAGAAATAATAAAAACAAGGATATTTCCTGAATAGTTTTAGAATGGCCTTGATCTCGATCAGACTACATGTAAATATTAAATAAATGGCTCTTTTTGACAGTTATTCCATTGTCTCCAAGAGTGATTTTATACTACCATTGAAATTGATATTGAGTATTGAATAATTTCTTGAAATGTTAGTATTTTGAGAGCACAATAATGCATATCACATATAACATATAATCTCTCACCAGTCAATGAATTATTCAATTGGTTATCCATATTAGCACAAAAATAGTAAAACAAAAATTGAACTAACTGTATTTTTTATTCAGGAGTTGTTTGACATACCATAAAATATACTGAAAACTTTAGTATGTTCTTCGCATTCTTCATCTAAACCAGGGATTCCCAAACTTTTCTGGCCGGGAACCTCAAAATAGCCATCCAGCCAACCCGGGATCCCAAAGCAAAATTAAAATGACAGTAGCAATAATTTTAAGTGCCAAAGCGTGTTAAATCCAGTTTAATATTGGTTAATTGAGTAGTTTATTGTCTTATTGGACCCTATTTACTGAAATATACTGTTTTTAATTAAAAATAGACCAAATACAGTGTAATATTTATTCAAATTAGCTCCAGCTCACCGCTCACGACCCCCCAGGGGGTCCCGACCCCCATTTTGGGAACCACTGATCTAAACTAAAGCCTTTAACGACATTCTAAGTATTCACTCTTACATTAGTCTGCTTAAAAACTGCATCACTGTATACATTCTTTCACGTTTCTCCTCTAATGTAGTATTGAGTGATTCCTTGTCTGCTTCTCTGTTCAGGCTACCTTCCCAACGGTATTCATGCAGTAGAGGCCATGTTAGCAGCGGCCTGCATTGGGGCCATTTGGAGCTCAACATCAGTCGATTTTGGTGTCAATGTATGTTTGTTTCTTTTTAACATTTAACATTTTAGCTTTTAGAGAAGACATTATCAAATTAAAGTCTTATATTTTGATAATTATAATTTTGATTTCTGGTACAACTGATATTTATAAGAAGTGAGGAAAAGATGAATGTTTTTTGTTTTGTGGGTGTAAATTAACGTCCTCCTCAATGGTTGCTTTGTAATAGTCTGGTCAGTGCCTCTGATTCTTGTTTGTTACTGCCCTCTTGTGGCTACAAAAAGATATTTCATATTTGGTTTAACAAATGGAATTGTTGTATACCTAACATTCTGGGGAAAAATATTGTATTATTAACTGTGCAAATTAAAGGTGCAATATATTTAACTTTTTGGTGAGGGGTCCGCCACCTGCTTGTCTCCAAGGAGAAGTTATTGTTCTGCCTGGAAATGTTCCACTGTATGGCATTAAACTTACCTGAAAGGGAGACATATTATGCTTTTTAAAGATAGTTAGTTCTGAACTATAACATAAGCAGGTAATTATTTTACATTTTGTTTATTGTAAACTGCAATATTGCTCTAAAACAGCTTAATAACAGAAACAGGTCCACTAACCTCCCGTTCGCAACTGCAGAACTGATTAAGCGCCGCCTCTTCCTAGTGACATTTCACTGTAACAAGCAGCGGATTGTCATTTACTTGTTTTTATTTCTGGAAAGTGGCTACATGACATTTTAGAACTCTACATGTGTCTTAACCTTTTAAATAATTGCATTTAAGTACAGTGATATGGGGCGGGGATAGGGGGTGTGAAAACAAGAATTTTCACAGCACTGGAGCCTTGGTTTCAGGACAATACAACAAACATGCATCATCGATCAGGAGATGACTTTTGATTGAAACGTTGATGAAAAAACGTAGTAACGTTGTCCTCTTAAATAAACAAAAATGCATAAATATATTTCAGATTCTGCTAAAGTCTTTAAAAAATGTTCACCCCAGTTTAGCCTTTTTTTTTTTTTTTTTGGTTTTCAAATTTTACTTCCTGGTTGTAAATGATGACATCACACTAGAAAATTACCATGTAAATTATGCATAACCTTTGTCTCCTTAGTGTGATGTCATCGATTTGTTTACTTCCTGTAATTTTCAACATATTTTTCAACTTTTCTCCACAAATGGTCTGCATGGTGTAAAACTATAATTCGGATTTATAATACACTAAATAAAGTCCATATTAGAAAATCATAAAAACCTGCCATATGCACTTTAATACCATACGGTGAAACAATCCCCATGCAGACAATCAGATGGCCAACCCTTAACCCGAAATTGCACCTTTTAGGTATGCAATTGTTTCAGTGCTTCTTATATGTTCCAAGATTTTTTGTTTTGCTAATTGCTAATTTGCTAATAATAATAATTTGCTAATTTGTTTTTGATATTTTTCAGGGTGTCCTTGATAGGTTTTCACAAATCCAACCTAAACTAATCTTCTCCGTCGCAGCTGTGGTTTATAATGGAAAAACACATGATCACATGGAAAAGTTGACCAGTGTAGTTAAAGGTTGGTAACTGAATTAATGAACACTGTTTCGCATACATGTACTTATATTTGATTAAATTATGGTATAGTATATAACATCTGATTCAGAGCTCTTTTGGTCTTTCTCTAGGCTTACCTGACCTGAAAAAAGTTGTTGTAATTCCTTATGCACGATCAAAGCAGGAAACAGACCTTTCCAAGATTCCCAACAGGTAAGATACTTTCAGGAATCAGATCATCTTCATCACATCTTTACTTGTACAAATACTGTTCTTTTTCTACAGTGTATTTATAGACGACTTCTTGGCAACCGGGCACGGAGAAGCTGGCCAATTTCCACAGTTAGAGTTTGAACAACTTCCTTTCAGTCACCCACTCTTCATTATGTATTCCTCTGGCACTACAGGCGCACCCAAATGTATGGTCCACTCTGCGGGGGTAAGATGCTGTGGCAATAACAAAGAATACAACTGAATTGAAAAGAAATGAAAAGCAGATGATCACTGCAATAACAGAATTTGTATTTGTGTTTGTAATTATTATACTGTATTTTAAGTCAAGACCACTGATATTTTATCTTGGTTCAGGCCAGATTGATATGCGTTGCACTATGAATTGAAGGAAAAATATTCTGCATTTTTCATATTGCTGTTACCCTTTAAACATGCTCTTGGGTGCCTTAAATTTTCCATATCATGTTTAAAAAAAAAAAAAAGATCTTATTCCCTCTATGACTTGTGTTATCAGTCACAATGAAATTACACTTACTGAGTGCATCCAGCCAGCAGATGGCGCCAGTGCAATATGCAGTCTAGTCAGGTTAAGTGCTAAAAAGAACTTAAGATGCGGATTTGCTACAGAAGTTATCGTGTTTAGATGGCAGAAATGCTCAGAACGGGTTTAGCGATAATTTAAGGACGGATAAACAGCGGAATATTCTCAGATAAGTGGCGTAGATGATACGAAAATATGTCCTAGATGGAAGGAGTTCGCAAGAAGTGTGTTTGACACTCAGAGGGGGGAGGATTTACTGATAAACTTTCCTCAAAACAGCGTGAATGCAACTGATTGCTACTTTAGGTATGTCAGGTATGGTAAGGCAAGCCGCTGCTTTCCAAATAGGAAGTAGCCATGGAGGCTGTTCCAGCTCCATCAAGCTGAGCTGTCATTCACTTTTCAATTGGTGCCCTTTACTCTGAAACTGCTTCTATCAAGCTCAACATCTGGAACTAAAATGTCCGTTTTGACACACTCTACATGATCCTGGTGTTTTATTCCCATTATGTTCTTCATAAATCAAGTTATTAGCAATAATAACTGACCAGTCAGGTCAGAGGTCGTTTTTCGCTCTCATTTGCAACCGGTTCGATTGACAGCCAAGGGGCGGAAACCGTTAGCAACCTCGCTCCTGATTAGTCCGTGTGGTTGCCACAGGGCACTCGGATTTCCAAATATGGAGTCTGGCTCCAGTTTAGCTGCTATAACTGCTAGCTGCTTGGCTGCATTTTGCTATGGGTGATGATACACTCCAATAGTCCACTGTTTTTAGGGTCTATGGTTAGAACCTTCTAACATTGTTCTGTCATCAAAAACATACGTGGAGTTGCATTTAGCTTCATTCACTGTATTTTTAGGAATGCTGTTTAGAAAATCCTCTCCCCTCCAACTACACTTCCTGCTGAATTACCTCGATTGAGGATGTTATTTCCAATTTTAGACGTCACTTATACGAGAATCTTCTGCTGTTTTAAGTCCTTAAATCATCGCCAGACTCGTTCTGAGCATTTCTGCCGTCTAAACACGTTCACTACTACTAGCTTGATCATCACCTGTCACGCAGTCCCTTAAAGTGATAACATAACTAAATTGTGTAAGCACTTGGCACCATCTACTGTCTGCATACACTCAGTAAGTGCCAGGGCAAACTGCAGAGAAACATATTTATTTAGTCCATTAAAAAAAAAAAAAAAAAAATTCTCTCAAAACATGAGATGGTACATTCAAGGTACTTTTTAAAGCATTACATTCTACACATTTATCAGTCTGGAAAGGCCCTCGCTAAAAGTGATCAGGAAAAGGCAGAATGTCGTAATGACTACTGCATGCTGACTGGGACAAGCAGAAAAAGCCAAGAAATCAAACTTTTGCTAAGTCTTGTTGAAAGAAAAGTGTAGACATCTTTGTGCACAAAGTACTTCTCTCTGCTCATTTTTCAAAAACAAAATATCATTTGGACCCCTTACATTTGGCTTACGCCCAAACCAGAATGCTGCCCTATGATTGTTCCAGTCGCCGCTCTACTGGTGGTTCAGGCCTAATCGCAACCGTGGGAGTCAGGCCAGATGGATTATCAAGAGCCCATGAATCTACAAATATAGTGAGATTTCCTCTTGCTTGCCAGGTTACTGATATTTGATGTGAAGGTTTAATTCACTAAGACTAAGGCCAGATCTAAAAAGCAAATGTTACATGACCAACATTTTGTATACGTATGTTATGGATTCATAATTATCATATTAAACATGTTAAATTTTCATGATTACGTTTAATTCAAATTTCAAATGTCTGGGCTGCTAGTGTCGCTGAATATTTGTGAGATGCCACGAAATATTCTAACCATCCACAGTCAATAAGTCAATCCACAAACCAGTCACAAGATGGCAGCATATCTACACCTTCATGAATGAAGGCATTTGGGAAACGTGGACATAGGCCACTTTTCCAAGGTTAAAACAATCAACATCCTGAATAAGTTTTCAGACAAAATATGATTTAACACTCAAATGAGTTATTCAGCCTCATTGACCTTTTCCTGATCCCTTTTGCGCTTTTCTGTTTATTCTGGTTGTACCTATTCTTCAATCGCACAATGTCCTTCCAAACATGTTTTTACTGCTTATCCTTAGTGCTTTTGTGGTCCATCCTCTCCCCTTGAAGCCAGCTATAATTGGAGAGTAATGTATTGAGAAAACATTTCATAGCAAGGTACTGGCAGTCTTTCTGGCTCTCCCAATTAGCCCCGGCACTGTTGTGCTTTCTGCTTTGTTACGGCTCTGTTAACATGCTGTCAGCAGCAAGAAGCCATGCACCAAAGGGCGACAGTGGCAGCACGTACTGCCAACACTACACTGCACAGACACAGATCTGTACACACACACACAGGCTAGACTAAATACACACTGAACCGGCCAGAGCCATCGCCAGTGATAATGACCCATCTAGTTGTAAACAGCAGGAGACTGGAGGAGAAAAGCTTACTTAATACTCTCTTTATCAAGAAAGCCTTAGTTTGCATTTAAGAGAAAAGGTCTGAAAGAATTTACACATGAGAAGCTCATCTTTGTGTATAATTAATTATTCATTACTATACATCTGTTGTAAACCTTTTTCGTCCTGCAACTTAGTGAGGGGATGGGCTCTGTTTGTGTGAGACAAAAACTGTGTGTGTGACAAAACAGCAGAGATTTTCCTTGTGCAGGTTAGATGAGGGTCCACAATAAAATGCACTCTAGGTTACTTTCCTCCTGCTACGTACTCCTGATAAGTGCAGCCCAGAGTTGCAATGAAATTGCTTGCACAAATTTTAAAAATAAAGAAAAAAATTAATTCATGTTTCTGCCATTTTAGGGTACACTCATTCAGCACTTGAAGGAGCATGTTCTCCATGGTAACATGACCAGCAGTGACGTCATCATCTACTACACCACGGTAGGTCCATAAATCTCACATGCAACGACTTCCTTACCTCCCAACATTTGCAACAGCCTGCTGGAGTTGATGCTGTGGTGTCCCGGTGACCAGTGGGGAGCGGGAAATGGGCAAGAGGTGCAGGGGGCTTTTAATCACAAGTCTGTGCACATTCACAATAGGCACACTCAGCTCTTCTGATGAGCGGCATTGTGTGTTGAAGGTCAGGCCTGTGTATATTTTCTACAATTGTCTTTCAAACTTTGAGGAAAATCATAGAGGAAGTTACTTGTTTTATGTACCAAAAAAAGTGTTTTAATCAAGACTGTTAATTGAAGACCTAAAATGCGCAAATTTTCCACTTTGTAGATGCAGACTGTTGAGCGGTTATGTGTCAAACTGGGGAAAAAAATGTGTCAACTCAGTGAACTGATTCCATACTCACAAACCGACTTTATATGCATTTTGCTGCCATTTGTGCAAGTGTTGGTAGCAGATAAAGTGACGTTGTAAGCTTGTTGTGTCCAGACTGGCTGGATGATGTGGAACTGGCTGGTGTCGGCGCTGGCAGTGGGAGCCTCTGTGGTTTTATATGACGGTTCACCTCTCATGCCCACTCCCAACATTTTGTGGGACCTCACCGACCAGCTGGGGTGAGTTGACTACACACAAACACACACAAGAAAACAACTTGATTTCCACTTTTAAAAAACACTCAAACACACACCATTTGAAGTAGAGGTTGACAAAATCTGGCAATAGTTGTTGCTGAATTAAGATATTGATAATTCTGTGTGTAATAAAAATACTTTAAAGACTTTGAAAAGAGCTGATTGAAATGATCTTTTTGTATAGCGGCATGGTTTGGTCCCTTCCAAACCAAACTACCCTTTGTAGTCTGGTCAAAATGGCCAGCAAGATCTCAGGGATACACTGCAGGTTGTCTTTTGTATATTATTTGTTTCAATTGGTTTTAATATGCTGTGAAAACATGCTGCAAAACAAATTAGTGTGTGTATAGTAGGCAGCAGAGTGCAGCCGAAACTGTAAAGGTATGACAAAAACAAAATTAAATGTAACCGAAATAAACACTTATCCATAAATCTGTTTTTAAAGATATAAGTAAATATAAATTCATCTAGAACCTTGTTTGAGTGTTGGAGTGTATTAAGAAACTTCTCAGGGTTATTGACGACTAGAAAAGAGCAGCTTGGACATCGGTGACAAAGTGCAGTGATGTTGGACTCCGCTGAACAGGCGCTTTGCTCTGAGCTGGGTCAGCTGTCTTCAGGTCTATTGTTACTACGATTAATGGTAACACTACACACTTAAAAAAGGTCAGACCTCTAACCATGTTAAGGGAACTTAAGTGCTACTTGGATTTTTTAATACCATGACACTGCAAATCATACCAAATCACTCTTAAACTCTGTTGCTCATAGTTGAGCTCCAGTTCAGACTACCTTCACTCACTTTACCTGGAATTTGAAAAAACGCTTAAGAAAACTGTGGTCAGCAGAAGTACAGACTATAGACATAGCTTCAACATTGGCAGATTGCCCTTAGCAAGGAGCAAAATTGGTAACAGCGGAAAAGTCTGACATAAAATAGAAAGAAGTTCCAAATCAATGTAGAGTTGAAGTGTCAGGATGGGCTGTTTGACTGCTGCAGCTCAGGACGAGAGCAATTTGTGTAGAGACTCCAACTAATGAGCTGCTGAAGAATCAGCTTTGCTTTTTTTGTACCAATTTAGATAGTGGAGCATGACCACAAATGATGATTGGTTGCTTAGTAACTGATCTTGTAAAGTAGATGCCATCCCCTTACTTTAAATAGCCACTTAAATTACATTATGACATTGTTGTACTGAAACACCTGTATTTGTAAATGTAATGGTCACATGGAACAGATTCAGAAATACCAGTGTAGCAGTAAGAGCCTTTAACATGGAGTACATTTTGGAACCAATTAAGTGCTGATGTACCCCCTTTAGACACATTTCCCACAATCCATTTCTTTGTGGAAAACCCTCTGGGAAGGGCTGACATGAAACTTCTCTGCCCTCATCTTGTGAGTGCAGCCCGGACATTTTAATTGGGGCTAAATCTGTCAGGGCCTCTGCGAGACTTAAACTCACATTGAGAGCTGAATGTTAGATTTTGTGAGGTTTAGTTGCTGTCGATTTCTACATTTCTGGAGCAGATGACATTTACAGTTTTAAAGGATTAGGAGGTCAGCGACATTATTACAAGATGACATTTTCACTGATAGAATGGCAATTTACTGAAACGTTTTCAAAATGTTTAATTGGAGTAATTGTTGCATTAAAAAGCTGAGATGGAAAAGATCACTTGCGTTTTGAAATGGTTCAGTGGTTTTATGGATACATTTCAGTTAGCTTGAGCAGTACAGTAAATAAAAGGTATTGTATTTTTCTTTTATATATTTCATAATCATTACATATTTCAGTCAACAATTCACTTGAGAATTATGTTCTCAATGTTTTATCTAAAGTAGATGTTGTTGTGTAATGTGTTTTGACCAGATTGCCCTAATTCCGAAAGAGCCCTTTATGTATCCTCGATTGTAAGTATTTGGCAGCTAATGACTTCCCAGACCAGTCATTTTCAGTATCAGAAGTATTCATATTAGCTATTTACAAAACCTATTCAATTAACCTTTATAATAGCCAACAAGGCATTAAATTTAGGAAAAGCTATAAGGCAATAGCATTTATTGCATTATTTTGTAAGGAATTTGTGATTTGTAGGGAAAGTAATTCAAAATGCTTTACACAACCAAAACACAGTGAATCATTATAAAATTAGCAGAAGAGTGAAGATAGAATCCTTTCAGTCGTAAGTACAGCTAAACAACTCTTCCAAATTTTAGTTACATAAAACTGAAACTCTGGTTCCCCAGATTTAGTCCTGATTCTTGGGACCTCAGGGACTGGGAGATGGTTCATATGGCACTAACTTGTCAGAGATGTACTTTGGTGCTTGGCCGTGGAGAGACTTGAACACAAGCAGAGCTGCTTTAAAGTCTATTCTCTGAGCCACAGGAAGCCAGTGCAGAGACCTGAACACAGACTAATGTGCTCGTACTTCCTGGTTCTAGTCAGGACCCGAGCAGCAGCGTTCTGGATGTACTGTAGCTGTTTTACAGCTCGTTTGGAGAGGCCGGTGAGCAGGCCGTTACAGTAATCTAAACTACTGGAGACAAATGCATGGATAAGTCTCTCCAAGTATTTTTCTTTGGTACTAACTTGATTTGCAAGTTTTGGAGTGAGTGATTAGAGGTGACTGCTGGCACTTTCTCTTTGTTTCTGCGGGCCAAATACAATGAGTTTAGCTGGAGAAAGTTGTTTTGCATTCAAACACAGATCTGATGGATGTGGTGACAACCAGTAGAACTTTTCTTGTTTAGACTGAATGTCTGCATGCATGTAAGTCATTTAGTCAATTAGTCGATCAGTGGTGTCTTAGTCGACCAAGATTTTTATTAGTCGACTAATTATTTTATTTATATTAAATTATTATAAAATTATTTCTATTTTATGATTTTATAAAAGATATGAGGTCAGTTACCTGAAGAGTTTGGAGTATTAATGTATAAATACACTATCTCCTAGT
The DNA here is from genome assembly GCA_019453435.1 of Rhinogobius similis. Lineage (NCBI taxonomy): Eukaryota > Metazoa > Chordata > Actinopteri > Gobiiformes > Gobiidae > Rhinogobius > Rhinogobius similis. Next base: position 26,110,450 of record CM033629.1, read on the forward strand.
ACCTTTCTGTATTAATAGTTTTTCATGAACTCTACAGTTGTGTTCTTTTGAGTGCAGTTTGGTTTAGCTCAGGGGTGTCCAAACTTTTTCCATTGAGGGCCACATATTGAAATATAGACCAAGCGGAGGGCCACATATCAATCGCGAAACGTTAAAAAAAGCTGCATTTATCTGATGTTTTAAGTACCACCACATCTACATTCAGTCTCATTGCCTTAATATCAGGTCTGTATTGCACCAAAATGTTATTTAGGTTGGAATTATAGAAAATCTGAAATGTGCTGTAAATAGTACTTATCAGGAAAATGTGGGCCAGTTCACCAGGAAGCCTAAGGGCCAAGAAAAATTGGTCTGAGGGCCGCATTTGGCCCCCGGGCCTGAGTTTGGACATGCCTGATTTAGATACATGGAAATACTTTACAATTCAATTTTGACCACACCCCCTTTTAGTCAACTAATCGGTTGATGCGGCTTGTCTTTAGTTGATCAAGAATTTCTTTAGTAGACTACAACCCTAGTGCAGTGGCTATAATGTATATTATTTTATTGAATTATATTTGGAAAATTCATAGTTTCTTCTTGTTAATATAAACTTGGGGTTTTCTTCTAATAAAAAGCTAAAGGCTTATTTATTACCTTACTTGTTTTTGCGGTCAAACTTTCCTCTCTGTCACAGGTGTCATCTGATATGTGTAACTTTTCTCATCTGCTGTTCCCAGCTTTTTGCATCTTATTAGAAGAAAAACACAACTTGATAAGCTAATATTTTTATTGTTTGTTTGAATATGGGTTGTTGTTGCTTTTTCTGTCTTTTCTTTACTTTTCTTTTTTTTTTTTACACTCCATGATATCTGATTAAGTGTCTATTTTTATTACAAATCGGAGTGCAGGGGGTCAGTAAACATTTGTTGACAAGTGGCTTTTCAATTGCTGCCTCACGAGATGCACAAAGCACCGTTTAATGTAGTAACTGCTCAGCCGTTGTGTTCGATTGGCTTCAAGTGTCTTGTATTTGGTAATTTTCATGTACTGTACGGGCGCACAGTGTCGGGCAGACTGCTGAATAGCCCATTAGTTGCCACACCTGGCCACCTGCCTCCAATCAGGACAGAGCCAGCGTTGCTATGGCAGCAAGCATCCAACAAATGCGTTCTTGGATGGGGGGTCGCACATGATTGATGGGCTCATAAATAGTGCTCAGGAGACAGCCCTTGAGTTTGTGAGAGCGCCTCTTGGGTTGACAGCACATAAATTAGCTATTTCACATTTTTTGTAGCTGCATCGTCAAAACAGAGGAGTTTAGACAGTGCTTTTTGACGTTTAATTTGAAAGACCCATATTATGCAAAATTTACTTTTTTCACTTTTAATCACGTTTTAACATTGTTGCGTCATCCATATATACCTGGAGTTGTATTTAGCTTCATACACACTTGTTTGATGAAACCTGTTTAGTAAGTCCTCTCTTTCTGAACCTCACAAAACACTCCAAAATAACACTTCCTAATTTCCCAGTTTTGTGAAGTTATATGGTCATTTTTTAAGTCCCATTAATTCAAATTCTGTTCATTACAACTGCGTGCCTGCTTTACCATGTTTGAGGAAAGGTCGCTTTGTTTATTTCCAATTTGTAATTCCCTCTGCAACCAGTAGATTAATGTCTAACTCAATTCCTGATGTGGGCAGTGGTGGAAAGTACCAAAGTAATAGTATTGTACTTAAGTACATTTTAAGTATCTGTACTTTACTTAAGTTGTTTTTACTGTGGATACTTTTTACTTTTACCCCACTACATTTCTTTAACTGGACTGAAAAGTAGAAAGTACTTTTCATTTTGTTTGAGGGGTTATTTTTAGCATGTCGATGGTGACATTCTGCCTGAAAGTTTAGAGTTCAAGCTCAACAACAAGCAAACAAATATATACACATAAAAAGCTCTACAAAATTTAGAGCTTTGCTAATCAAAATTAAGCAAAATTCTTTACCAAAATTATCACATTTAATGCGTAAAACTGGTCTCTGAAATACTTTTACTTTTTACTCTTGAAGTACATTTTCAAATGGTAAATTAAGTAAAATTTTTATTTATCTGTACTTTTACTTCTTCCACCACGGGATGTGGGAAATACCTCACTATAAGCCCACATTGTCTAATTTTATTTATTTTATTTTGATTATTTTAAGCTCTAAAAGAAAATGAATTTAATCTACAGAAGGTTACGTGGAAACTCTTCTGAACACCTTAACAATTTCATGTTGACTTTATGTCATGTTTATGTAAGGTAAGCTACTACTTTAGTCACAGCTGCCCTTTGGTGTAGGTAGGAATGAATACTTTATTGTTCCCGTAGGAAAGTTTGTCCTCTGCATTTTACCCATCCTTCAATGCCCGGTGGGGCGGCCTGTCAGGAGCAGTGGGTGACCGCAGTACAGTGCCTGGGGACCTGTCTCCAGATCTTGAGTTAGGCTTGGTCAGGACTACCTTAGCTGGAAGGGTGGATAGATGGAAGTAAGGCTGCCTCTCTTCACTGATTGCCACCATTCATTCTCACTCCATTTGTGCTAGGAAAGGTAGGTTAAGTAAAGTTCAGTAAAACCTTTTGTCCCATGTAGAGACAAATTTGTCTTGGGCATGTAGTGCTTGGCTGCAGAGACAGTATCTTGCCTAAGCAAACTTTCATATACTCAATATTTTTTTTTTTTCTTTTTCATAAAGTCTAAAGGGAAAATTAATTGAAATTTTACTTCCGGGGATGGGACGGCTGCTCCATTTCAGAATGAGAGAATTAGAATGAGAATCAAAATGAACTTTATTGTCCCTGAAGGTCCTTTGTCTTGGGCTAGAGTAGAAGTAGCTGCATTTCTGTGCAGAATACCTTTGTTACCTGCAGAGGACGCATGACTTGTCATGCTGTAAGGTTTGACTAAATTGACCACAAACTACTCTACCCTTCTGTAAACATGATTCACACATTTAAGATAACTAATGAGAGGTTCAAGATTTATTGACAAAAACTAAAAAGTGATTTCTGTATAATACTGTAGTTGTGCAATGTCTAAATTATTATTATTGTTATTACTTCATGGCTATACTGAAAGCATGTTGCAGCTTCACAATTCCATCCATTAATGGAAACCAAAAAACATTTTTAAAATTCTAATTAAATGCTTTCTTTAATATCATTGGCAGCGATGTGTAGAGATCAGATTAACCAGTCAAAGTATTTTATTTAACATGCTACAGAACTCAATCTCCTTCCAAGGTCTTGTGAAGGATGTCAACAGCACACTTATTACAGATAAAAGCTTGTGATAAAAAGTTGCTTTGGCAATGATTGGAGAAACCACACTGCATGTCGCCTTATTGTCGAACTTATCTGACAATAACAGAAGCCTTACAGAGCAATGCAATCTCTGAATATCTTTTACAATGCTGAAGGAGGCTGCGCGGTGAAGTGATCTGCACCAGCAAGCAGCTTCTGCATTAGAAGAATCAAAGTTGAGAGAGACGGAGACTTTGTAAATGACGAAGGGATGCTGCCTCACGTACGATGCTAGAGTTCACAGTGGTTCATTTGCGGCCTTCTACCTATGCATGACGAGGCATAATTTCAACATTTTTATGCGCTACCAAAAACAGACTTGTCCCAAATGTCTGCGGTTGCACTGGGGCAGGCCAGTTTTTAGAACCGCAAGCAGAATCTTCCCATGGAGGAGCAAGTAAGAAATGTAGAAACTGTGTGGGTGATATTATCTACGCAACAAAACAAAAATGCAAAAAGAGAATATGATACAACAAAACTAGCAAATCAATTACAAATAGGGTTGTTCACTTACTTTCTTCCTTAATCTAAACAGTTACACATTTTAACATTTTTTTGATTGCAAATATAATCTGATCTTTGTCATCTCGAGAATCCCCCAACAAACATCAAGGCATTATTTTTTGTCCATGTTATCTACCACCCTGAGTTGAAACAGAAAAAAGTAGGTTCAGACTAGTGGAAAATGACCATCCAAAGTACTTCTATTGCTGAAGTGTATTGATTGAAAGTACTAATAGAATTCTCCTAGTAAGTTACGTTGAATCATGTCTTTCTTCAGCTGTACTCCTGCGCTGGAAGCTGACAGCACTCAAGCAACACATGGAAAAATGTCAACACCTCACCGCTGCACTTTGCATCTAAAAGCTATTAAAAGCTTTGCCTTGGTGAATGTGTGTCGGACAGTGTTTCTGCCTGTCCTTTTCTTCCATCAATCAATGCCACAGCAGTATATCGCTATAGTAACCATATTTATGAGTTTATGAGTGACACCGAACAACTTAAAGGTCAATATATAGATTAGCGAAGAGAGGCTCGATAGAAAGTTGACAGGACTACAGGGGGTCAACATACAACATACAACGCTAGAAGATGGATTTCAGATGGTTTCAATTCAGTTTCCATTATCAGGAGGCTTGTTTTAAAAATTTAAAGTTATTAAATTTGCGTTTGAAAATGACACACAATTCTTTAAAAAAAAATAATTTATATCAGATCTGCATCCCCAAAAACAAGGTAAACATGTTGAAATCAAATATGGAATTTACAGAGAACATTATAACATGAATGTGTTCTTAATTACAAAGACAAGATGGAACAATTGTAGCTGTTATCATTTCATGTTGTGGTTCTAAACACGATTATCACATCAGAAATTAGAATGAGCCTTGCTTGAATCTCTCATTTAGATTGTCAGCTCCAATCCTTAATCCAATTGGTCAAAACCCAAAACGACTGGATTGGAAGTTTTCAGATGAACATGAGGTATGGCTTGTCCATGTACAGGTTAAAGCACTGGCAACACAGGTTACAGTGTGGTGCTACTGTCCCAGTGTGAACGTGGCAGCCACTGCCTGGAGCGCAGTCAACAGCTGCTCCGAGAGCGCTTAAAACAGGCCTCTCACGTGGCTCATGGTGAGAGTTTGTGGGAAATGAGAAGTGAGATGTGCCCAGGACGGACCCAAAAAAGAAATAAACCGACCTAAATCTACTAATATATTTGAAAACGTGTGCAAGCTGTAAGGTTCTTGCTGTTTTTTACCAACTACAACTTCAGCCGTTTGTTTAGCCAATCAGTGTCATGACAAAAATTTTGATAGTAAGTTGGGCTCAGTTATTTCAGAAAAATAACAAAAGATACTGTAAATCCAATTTGATTATAGTCATGTTTTGTTTTGTTTTTAATTAAGACTTTGTTCACAGTGTAGCCAGAGACTACTATCCGGTAATTACCATTCAAATTTTGATAGGAATAATCGTTTAAGTTCTAGAGTAAGTTCCATGCCCTAACCTGACCCCTGAATCAATCATCTATAATCCGATTTTACATTAAACTATGCAGCGAAAACTAGAACTCATAGCCGAGGCTATTCTCTGCATCACTTGTCTTTCGATTTATTGATGAAACAATCGGTCCAGCCACTCTTCTGTCTGATTGAGCAAAGATGTCATGTCAGTTAAAAAACAGACCGTCATAAAGAAAAGCCGCCACGGAGGATGACTCATAGTCTTAATTCTCTTCTGTTAATTGCGTCTTGTGACAAGATGTAGGAGGGGGTTCGCCAGTTGCTTTTAATTGACAATATTGTGGCTATTGTTTATCTTCCCCACATTGATACTTGCTGCCTGGTAAATGTCTGAAATTTAAATAATGGTAAAATATTTCTCTTTTTTTTCAGCATCACTATTTTTGGGACCGGGGCTAAGTGGCTGTCAGTGCTGCAGGAGAGGAACTTGAAACCCAGTAAGTCCAGATATGTGCTTGGAGAGACACACATGAATACACAGTGATAACAAACTGATTCATTAAAAAAAAAATTCTAGCGATAAAATGCAACAGAAAATGAAAAAAAAAAAGATAGACAGTAATAATGACTATAATATACGTAGTTTGACTGTTCGCCCTTTAGACAATTTTCTGTTTGATTCAACAGTTTGGTCTGTGCCGAGGCGTTTGACAGTGAGTCGGCTAGATAAATGTGGCGTAAGGATAATTCTCACCGGTCTTGGATGGGAGCAGCTAATTGCTTTTAGTGTCTGCGCTCTCTGGGGACACGGCCTGCTCCCTGCGCATAATCAGAACCGTGTAGCTACTTATTAGCTCTCCATCTAACCTTCATGTGTGTTTTGTGGATGCTGTTACTTTTTGTTTTACCCAATGAAAAGCTTTTTGGATGGTCATGCTGAAACGTTGGAGTATTTTTAGCAATGCAAAAAGCCCTTAGAAGTTGTTTGACAGTATGCATAAAAAAGAGTTACAAAGTGCAGACAACAAAATTACAGAACACAATTACATTCAGAAGCCTACACCAAATTGTTGTTTTTCTATTTCATACCAAAACATGGACTACAAAGCTTTCATCATTATTTCACCAATGGCAATTTGTTATTTGCTCATAAACAAGGTGTTAAGTTCTGCATACTCTTCTTTGAACCACGCATTTGTCGGGCCTTTTGGATGCCTGTTAAAGCCACTGTGTGCTATATGCCTCCAGTGTGCTGGGGAGGGCAGGGGCCTTCATCTCCGACTGTCCCAGCAGAGGAGCCCTTTCCCTGGGCTGACATTTGGACCAGGCACCTGGAGGCATTCTGGGGGTTAGCGACTGTTTATAAGGGATTTGTGCTAATCCGCTTCAAATGAATGTCTCTCTGATTTATTTTATGTTAATGAAATTCTGATAATATGCATGGAAAGGTATGTTGCACCTTAGAGAGGCTAGATTTAAGATTTATCACAGTTTATCTAAAGATACATCACAGTTTTGCATATTAGTCATGTGGTTGTTCTCAGGCCTAGGATGGCGTTAAAGTAATAAGTGAACATTATACACACTGTTTGTTTCTTTTGCAGTGGAGACGCACAGCCTCCAGTCCTTGCACACTATCCTTTCAACTGGTTCTCCTCTCAAGCCTCAGAGTTACGACTACGTGTTTGAATGCATCAAGCGCAATGTGTTGCTGGGTTCAATCTCAGGTATTTCAGTAATTCACAATTACTTCTCTATTTGCAATGAAAGTGGCTTACATCGATTGCTGTGTCACAACACTGCTGTTATTTGACAGCTAATGACAGCTAATTTCAAGAGACTGACTCATACAGAATACAAGTAAAAATAAGTGTATAGAAAAGTACATGACCACCTACATACATATATTGTCCCTTTAGAGGCTATTGTTGTGTTGACAGGCCAATAGAAATCTATTTGTCCGTTTCTGCGAGTACTAAAGCGTTTAGCATTTAGCCACTGGAGTGACTGATGTGTAACAGACAGATGCACATAAACAGTGGGCCCACACTGAACACAGACAACTCTGTGAATGACAGGCTTCATGTCACAAGTATAAAAGATGACACATGTCCAGCTCGGGCTCAGACAGAAATGTCATCAGCAGTTACATACAAACTATAAAGAGAAGGGAAACTACTACAGTAATCTAGATACTCAACTTTCAGTTGATTTAATTTTTTCCCTTATTTTCCATCCCTGTGCTCCTGTGCTGCTTGTGTATAGTAGTATAGTAGTCATGATAACAGTATAAAGTAGTAGTTTGTTGGACAAAGGACATGTGGGTTCAGATCCCGCAGACCTTGTGGATGTGGCAGTTTGAGTGCTCTCCACACTGTCACTGGGATTGTGAGCAGACAAGGACACTTGATCCTCCGCTCTAACAGACCAGTATTCTGTGTGGAGTTCACCTTAGATACAGCAGAGATGTGTGTCCTCAGCAATTATCAAAGGCTACACTGGACATTTTATAGTAGTTTTCAATTGTAGCCATCTGTTTTATCATATCAATCTTGTTAAATATTGATTATTTTGTGTAATGTCTCATGTAAAAAAAAAAGATACACATACAAAATTACACACCCGTGATTTAGGTCCTTGCTGTGCCTGTCATTCTCCATTGTGTTACCAAGGGCAACAGTGGGCAGGTCCTGGTGGGTTGCTGGCTGGCCTGACCTTGACCCCTGAGGTCATCACACTGCGCAGCATATGTGAGGGGCTGCTGGTCCAGTGACACATGAGGATGTGCTCTTGTGCAAATGGGTTTTCATAGCATTTGGGGAAGCAGAGGAGCACTTACTTTACAACTAAACTGGTACTATTTGTTTGTCTCATTGTTTTTGTTATAATTTTATTGTAAACATGCTGTTGTGTTTGTGCATATTATACCGTCAGCAGGAACGGCAGGCTCCCGTGGCTCATCTTTTGAGATTTTAACACTTTCCCTGCTGGATCTCTTCCACCCTAATGTACCTCCATCTGACCATGCATATGTTCCAAATTACTGAACTCACACCTACATTCAAAATGAGATAAATATAAATTCCCTTCTGATAAGGTCCAATCTTATCATTATCATGCATTTTACCAGAAAATCCTTGTTGAAACTAAAAATGAAAAATGCAAAGGCAGACATTTTTAGTTGTTAAATCATGGAGAAATCTGAAATTGGGTCTGAAATCAGTCACAGTTGCACTCATGATATGCAGAGAGAGTGAAATGCAGGTTGTTATTGTTAATACTGCATACATATACCTTTGCTTTAAAAAAAAAAAAAAATTATTGTCCTAAATGCCATGTGCAATTTTGCTATAACACTGACTATATCTGGTTTGTCCAATGTAATTGCTATATCCATATCAAATACATTTATACATTTACACATTTATAGAATAAATACAATAAAACGGCTGTATCCTGAAATTGCAATTGAGCGGGTAGAGACTTTTAACAAATGGTCGAGACCAGGAAGTGAACCTACAACGTGGTAGTATCAACCACACATGTGCAACACCTCAAAGCACTGCACCACAAACACATGAAGGTTGAAGTAAAAAAACACACACACATTTTTCTAAAATATCTTCCCTTCACAGTTTCTGGATTTCATCAGTGAGAACATACCGCACACAGCACTCATCATAGACAGGAGTCTGGTCTATATTCAGAGCTCATGCAGCATTGAAGTAAAGATGTCATTTCGTCTTCTTGGAGTCAAAAACAAACAGATCTTTCAAGATGGCCATTTATACAAAACACAGAAACACGGACGTGGTGAGAAATCCAAGATGGCACTCCATATCTGCTTGTGTGCGAGACTTTATGTGGCCAGTCATTAGAGTGTGGTAATAGCATAATTGCTTGTCTTCGCAGTAAAACTTTGTGTGTCTAATCACAAGACAAACTTTCCCTTTCTCCTGGGACCCAATTAAAGCTCAACAAAGAACCTGGCAGAGAGAGACTTTTTTTTTTTTTTTTTAAAGAGGACAGAAAAAGTGTGGAGGGAAGGATGCAGCAGTGGGAAGAGGGGAAGATAGATGGATGAAGTCTGATAAAAGGAAGGAGAAACATGGAGGGAAAGACGCAACAATGGGAACGTGACAGAAATAGATTCTTATTGAAAGGTGCAAAAACAGAAGAAAGGTGCTGCAAAAGAAAAGAAGGTTTGTTCTGTTTAAGAAAAGAGTTGGAGCTGAAGTCTATATAGGCCAATGGAGGTCAAGCAGCCAGAGTGTACACACTTTTCACGTGTTTTCGAGGAATTTTATAAAGCACCTAATTACAATATTGCAGAACTAACAAGGTGTATGTGTGAAAAATGTGAGATATTTCAATCACTTCAAGAGTCGACCAAATACAGCAAAAATCACTAAAGGGGCAAACAATTATGTAAATTAGAATGGTTAAGACATACTGTGTGATCTTAAATGTGCATTGTGTAACTCTTATAGTGTTTGCATGGAGATGTTATTGCTTTTTCCCAGAATGCTCCACAGTATAACCTTAAAATAATCTATCTATAAGGGCACATCAGGTGACGCCACCAAGTCTAATTATAGGTCAGATCCAGAGAACGATTCAGTTCAATTGCAATCATTTTTTGCTGCCACAGGTGGAAAGCATTTTAAATAAACAGTGTTGAAGAGAATTTAGCAAATGGATAACTGTCCTAGAGCATCCCCAGATCATGACCCTCCTTCTCGGCAAAGAAAAACCACAGTGAAGGACAGATCCTACTCCCACGGAAGGACAGGCTGCAGATGGTCCAGGACTGACGCATTCACTTGGACTGTGGAGCCATAACACAGGAGGAAGAAAGGTAGCTCATCTAGTGCAGAGAGAGAGTTCCTCCAGATAGATGAGGAATAGTGGGCCCACACTGAACACAGACACAGAGATGACCTAACTAACAGTATGAAAGTGTCTATTTCAATGTATTTTAACAAAACACAGGTAGGTTTAATACCATAGTGTGGAACAAAGCAATACTATCTCCTTAAAGACAAGAAGGTGGCTTGTGGACCCTTCAGAACAGTTACACAGTGCACCTTTAAAACTACTTTTACCAATGAGTAATTAGGCCTTCCAAGTTCTTGTTATTTGTATAATCAGTCACAAATCAAAGGTATACAAATAAACTTAGATTAGTAAAAGGCTTGCTGTATTAATGTGTATTGTGTCTTGTCCTCTCCTTGTCTCCAGGTGGTACTGACATAGTGTCCTGTTTCATGGGGCAGAACCCGACAGTTCCTGTGTACCGCGGAGAAATTCAAACCAGAAACCTGGGCATGGCTGTGGAGGCCTGGGGCTTTGATGGTGAGATTTGCAAAACCAGGATCACTTGGGTCTTGGGGTGTCGTTCTAAATATGTTTCAATGGAATTAGACACTATAGCTAGAGTTAATATGTTAAGTACAATTAAAAGGTGAGGTGTGCTGCCCTCTGGCTGAGTGGTCTAAGCAGCAGTATATATGACAGTTTTGGACAATTTGCTTAATGTCCTCCCTGCTCTTTTCCATATTTACACTGTACTGTCCTAAAAACCTACAGGCAAAAAAGGGGTTAAAACAGGTGAGGTGGTTTTAGTTATTCTTTGCATGGTAATGTTTGTTTGTTTCTCAGTATTTCTTTATTTATTAATTCCTTAAAGGTGATTAGTATTTTTTTTTTCCTTTTACAACCTAAAAAGGTTTAAAAACAGAACATTTTAAACTCTTGGCAGCAGTCCGCAGGTATTGTTCACTTAGCTAATGGCTTCTGAACATCCTAAATATAATAGAATTGTACAATCAGTTTGCTTTTCACAACTTTCAAGAGAACACAGGAGCGTTTTGTCATCACTGTAAAGCCAACAAACAACTCACATGCTAACAGCAGACTTCATGCTTCGCGGAGAACAAAACACTCTATAATTAGATGCAAAGAGCACACAATAGACTCATTTTCACCCAAACAGATGCTTTTACAGTATATCTGTACAGTGGCAAAACAGATGTTACTTATTATTACATGAAAAAAATCAGGTAATGCCCTTTTTAATACAATCCTCTCAAAATTGGCTTCACAGATTATTACCAGTAGAATGTAGTTACAAAAAGAGAACATGTTAATGCAATAGAACAGGTACTGAAACAATAATTTATGCCCACATTATCCCAGTATGCCTTTAAAATTGTCTTTTAATTCTCATAATAATAATAATAATAAGCCCTTTTTTGTTGATTATTTTTACTCACATTTGACAGTAAGTCGTAAGTTTGACCTAACAGATCTGAACCTTTCACCAGATTTTGCCCAGGAGTTAGACTGAGCCAGTCTTTATTTATTAAAAGACAAATTCTCTGCTTCATCTGTCAGTAATGGACTAGGGATATTCGTTTTCCAGTCTATAATTCACAACACTTATTCTGCTTTAACTAACTACACAAAAGGACCTTTTCTCATCTTGCTGGAAGCCTTCAAAGCGCTTTATGTTTTTCTCATTGATTGTAGTCCCTTATTCCCCAGCTCCGATCCCTGCTGCAGGCCAAACTGGCAGATCTCCACCACCTCAAAGCAAATCTATTGAGCAATAATTTAAAAACAGTTTTGTAGGAAGAGGTCCGGATTATTTCAGCCCCTTTCTAAGCCTTTAATGCCATCCTGAGGGACATAGTGAGCGTGTGTGAGACCATAGTATTAGCTTTAATGCCTGGGTGTTTTTTGCCTGTGATTTGAACATCGATAAATATCTGTATGACTTTGTATGTTTCTATTGATTACTTTACTCTGGATGTATATTTCTATAATGTTTGTTGTTTTTGTTGGGTTTTTTGTACAGGTAAGGCGGTGTGGGGGGAGAGTGGTGAGCTCGTCTGCCTAAAGCCAATCCCTTGTCAACCAACACACTTTTGGAACGATGAGAATGGAAGCAAATACCACAAGGCTTACTTTTCCACATTTCCAGGTAATCACAAAATATATCTTTTGTTTTAATTAAACAAATACTAATTTATTGATTTTATTGGTAACTCCCACAGGGGTTTGGGCCCATGGCGACTACTGTAAGATCAACCCAAAAACAGCAGGAATTGTCATGTTAGGAAGAAGGTATGCAATAAATAATTGTGTATTTTGATCAATAATTCAACAGCTTTCTTATAATGAAAAAAACCTTGACTCTTTCTAGCGATGGGACACTGAATCCCAATGGAGTCCGTTTTGGCAGCTCAGAAATCTACAATATTGGTAACATTTTATTACAATTCCTTACCCCAAAACCTGTTGTTTTATATTTGTTTTGTTTGTCTGGGTGATATGTCAAAAAATTATTTCCCCAATTTTCTTGGGGCCAGATCATGTTTTCGATTTTATCACGATTCATTTTCACTTTTTTTTTTCTATTGCCTATATTAAAGCTAAAAAAATATCTTGAAATTGTGAGCGCATTTTTGTCACGTTTGGTCGCGCTTTTGTTGCTTGTTTCAGAACATGTTTGTACATAACCAAATTGTAGTGTTAGCAATTTTTATTCAAATCAAAGCAAGACTTTTTGTTTGTGGAAGAAATTATTTCACTTCAAAAATTGACCGAAATAGTGAATCACGATACGACTATTCCATAAAAATAGCAGATTGTCACTGGGATGAGATCAAGATTCGATTTTTATCACCATTATCGCCCTGCACTACCCCCAGTGAATGTACAACAGCTCATCTATACATCGCATATACATACATAAGATTTACTCAGTCAATTGTTAATTGTAATTATTCAGGTCACAATATAATCATATGAACTAAAAAAAAACATATGAAATTATTTTAAAATCAAAAATACGTTATGTCAATACTCAAAAAAGTAATCTTAAAGGTAAAGTGCCTTTTTACCTGGCCTTTTGTCTTATTAACAATAAGACACTCATTCAGAGTTTGATTTTATAAAGCTGGTCACATACTAGGAAGTACCGATCTATTAGATAATATGAATAAAAGTAAATAAACTGTTGTCTCGTCATGGTGTCAAGAATTGTGAATAATTGTCAAACCATGATGTTTCTTCTGACTGTAATCATAAATTTGATATTGTGACACCCAACCCATAGCTGTCATTTGGAAACTCCCCGACCTTGTTTAGTCTTTGTCATAAGGTCTACCTAGTCAAACTTACAAAATATGCCTTGCACCCATCTTATCATTTTAACTTGATAAACAACCGTGTATCTATGTTTATCCCTGTTATGTCAGTAGTGGTAATGATAAATCTAATGGTGTACATTTTTGTCTCCACCTCTTTTGTTCAGTGGAGGCATTTGAGGACGTATCCGACAGCCTGTGTGTGCCCCAGTATAACGCAGACGGAGAGGAGAGGGTGATTTTGTTCTTAAAGATGGCACCTGGGAAACCCTTCAGTTCAGATCTGGTGTCAAAGATTAGAGGAGCCATTAGGAAGGCTCTGTCTGCCCGGCACGTCCCCGCCCTGCTACTGGAGACCAAAGACATTCCTGTAAGTAAGAGAGCAAGAGTAAACCTGACTACAAAGAGAAATGTTTCCTTGTCATAAGGCTAGTCTATGTGTGAGCTGTGTTTATTATTAAAATCAGACATTATGGGTTTTTTGGTATTTAGTGATAATCTATGACACATCTACATCATACTGTTATATTTTAGGGTTATCATTGTCAACTGCAAGATTGATCTAAAAAGACTTAAAGGCTCCGAAATTCTTCACCGCAATGAGTTTATAAATGCATTTCACAACTTCCGGAGGCGCCATATGAGCGTTATTTCCGCATATGCAATACATAAAATTGCTTTATGTATTAATGATTGTGACCCTATGAGCTGCTTCTACAATATATCTGCACTGGGGCAAAACAGAGTTTACTCTACTCGATTAAAAAAAAATGGGGCAGTGCCTTTTAATAATAGAAACGGGTCCACTGACAGATAATTTTAAAAGTTATGCAACACCACTGAGCGTCATCCCAACAAACGGCCACATTCCAGGACCGTACCAACCATTTACTTGTTTCTGATACAACAACGTTGGCAAAGAATGTTATTGCTTTGCATGAAATATGCAAGGTATAAACGTCACAATCTTGCAAATATTCAATTAAAGGTGATTTTATACTATTACTACTACTACTTTTATACTTGTGGTGTGTGGTATAAAAATTGCTGGTTTGAAAATATTAAAACATTTTGAATATTGAGCCTATATAATAAGAAATTATTATATAAAACACTGCAGTAAAAGATGTTAAAAAAGATGTTAGAAACAATATTTCAAACATAGGTACCGTACAAGGTATTTTTGCAAGTGTAATTACTGTACATTAGAGGTTATTACTGGATTGCTTCTCCAATGTGTGCACTGATAACGCCTCTTCTCCTGTGTTCTGCAGTACACCATCAGCGGGAAGAAGGTGGAGGTGGCAGTAAAACAGGTGATCGCTGGACGAGAGGTGTCCCAAAGAGGAGCTTTCTCCAACCCGGATTCACTGGACCTATACAAGAACATTCCTGAGTTGCAGAACTTCTAAAGCTCAGATAGTGTCTACTGATTTTAGATTAGGTAACTATTTACATGAATTATGGATGTGTCAGTAAAAAAAAAAAAATAATAATATTGGCAGGCTCCATTGTGTTTGAATAGAGCCATGCTTACCGGGAGTATTTTAATATTGTGTTATAACTAAAACGTAAGCTTATAACCGTTTAATATAATGTCCCATAAACACAAAAATAATGAGTTTATGAAAGGAAAACACATTTATAAATGGATGCTAGAACAAAAGTTGACTATGTAAATAAAGTGAATTGCTGTGACCCTTCCCTTTGTACAGGTCAAGAATGGTAATTTATTTCAAATGAAAGATATTTAAAAACACCAGTAACAGGGTTAAGACCGTTGTTGCTTTAGTTCTCCCTGTGATTGAGTACATAACTGGTACGTTCTCTGCTCTGAAGCGGCACACAATAGAGGGGACTTTCCCATCATGCTTTGCTTTGTCCTCTCAGTGTGGATCTCTGTGTCTCTGGTACTGTAGCCATCATAATTGAAAACCAAGAACTGTGTACTGATCATCTCATGTCTCATATTGCCATATCATTTTCTGTGTGATGTGTGCTGCTTTTTCAATGTACGTGTAACAGACGTAAATATATTGTTTATTTTTGAACTGTGAATGGCATTAATGTTATATATGCAACTGCAGATAGTGGCCTGTAACTGTACGCTAAATGCACAGATGCTTTGTGATGTTGGGATTTCCAGTTTGGTTAAATTAACCACAGCTTAATGAAATTGCATCTTAATTTTAAATGTTACGTATTAAGATTTATATTTGTAACACTAGCTTCACTTACTGTTTTATGAGGTATCTTTTGTAAACTATTTGTTGACTTTCCTTAGTAAACCGATAAATAGGCCAAAACTGACTGAAAAAGTACATTGTTTTTTTTCCTGGATAATTTTTTCTTAGATTAGATTTAGATGCTCTAAAACAAAACATTCCCTTCTAAACTGACTGGCAACTTGTTGGAAAGGGATCATAATAATGAACTTGCACTTTAATGTGTTACATGGTATAGTTTTTTGTTGTGGCTAATAGAGCTGAGTTGCAGATTTTACGAATAAATAATTTTATTATTCAAATGATCAGTGTCATTACATTATTTCTACTGTAAACTCAATAATGTAGTATCTATTCTCAAACTGACTAGTTTTTTTTTTTTTTTCCTATTGCCAGTAAGGAAAATAAATGGAGGAATTTTACTTATTTCTCTATTCACTGTAAGAAATAGTAAATTAATTCTTGATAAAACCCACTCAACTTTTCACTATTTATAAACTTTTTAATAAGTGTTAACAATTAAACTCCAAGCTGTTCAGAAATCTTCCCGTGTTGAACTAGCGCATATGTGTGCAGGAGTCAATCATTCTGACAGACATCTAATTCAAAAATAAACCTGCAACCTTTGGACGTGCAAATTCTGTTTACAGTCCTTCCTCCGAATTTCAAAACACAACAACTTAAAAATAGAGATCTGGTTTGCTTCCAGTTTGTCACAACACAGACTGTGAATATAGAAGTGCAGAAAAGCTGAAATATCTATTTTATTTCCAGATAACAAGCGCTTGATGAACACCATGTAAAACAGTGAGGTCCCAAGAGAAGGAGAAGTTGATCTAACCCACTAGGCATAAAACAGAGCACATTAGCACTGTCTAAATGACTTTGTTTACTGTGATGTGTGCTCTGCGTTTGTGTATTTAGGGGTAATTTGTTGTCTGTGTGATCAATTTAAAATGTAAATTCATCTTCACTCACTAATGATGCACTCGTTATTCTCTTCTGTGTGGAGGCGGAAAATGTGCTGCTTTTGTTCAGATCAAAATCAAGCTTGGGTAAGATTAGAGGTGCATATATTGACCCTTTGCATGTGACGTCATGGAACGCCCACTTTGCCATGACGGACGGCGGAAGCGCTGTTTGTGCGAGGTAAAATGATCGAAATTTGCCCTAAACCTAACTATTAGTAAGCTAACATTGATCAATTTTACACGTAAAATGGTGATATCCTGTTGTGCGGTTGGCTGCACTAACAGGCAAAGCCGTAAGTCCAATGTAGCCTTTTATCGTTTACCTGTTTATGAAGACAGAAGATGGCGATGGGTAGCAGCAATAAATCCAAAGAACTGGAAGCCCTCCAAGTACTCACGGATTTGCAGTGAGCACTTTTTACAAGTTAAGTCAATGCCAATGTTACAAGTGTATGACATTTTACACGAAAACATATCTGAATATGTGAAACAGTCAAAGTTATGCGGGGCACGGCGTTAGTTATCCAGCCAAGAAATTAACTTGTATGTATGCATGTATGTATATAGACTCAAGCCTGCAAAATGGATAATACATATTACATCCACAAAATTATTATTTGTGAATAAAATATATTGATTATGATGATATTGACACAGAGAGACAGAGACATTGACAGACAACCATTCACTCTCACATTCATTCACTAGGGACAATTTAGAGTTCTCAGTTACCCTACACAGTCATGTCTTTGGACGGTGGGAGAACCCGGAGAACCCACGGTGTACCCCGCCTAAGGCCAAAAGTCACTGGGATAGGCTCCAGTCACCCGCGACCCCTAACGGGAACAAGCGGTAGAAAATGAATGATATTGACGTTTTGATTAAATCGGTGAGCATGGCAGGAGGAAACAGGTAAGGGTCCGTTTCTAAGCTAGCGATCTTCACTTTCTCAAAATACCGCGCTTTGTGAGCGCGTAAAAGTTGTCCTGCTTCCACTGACAACTGAACTGAACATGAGTTAGAAGTAGCCATCGCTTAAGTGACAAAAATAATTGCAATCACTGTGAGTTTGTTACTTTTGCGCTCCCCGTAATTCTGCGCTCGCATACTCTTGCCGTCCATTATGGTGCACCCACGTGATCGTGTGACGTAGGTGCAAAGGGTCAATAGAGGTGCAATATATTGAAATTTAGATCATATCGTCAATGTTGTTTTTAAATATATGCAAAATTAAAGCTTGTAAAAATGCTAGAAAAAGAGCTGATTAAAAATAGAAAAAGTTATGTTTAAGGGTATAAGGTGATATTTCTGCACTTTTGTGCCATTTCCTGTTTTTGTGAGCGAAGTCCTCCGCCGACTGGCCATCCCACTTCTGATACCAAATGTCACAGGTTAGTTTAACAGGAAATCTACTGCTGCCAGGTACCCACGTTGCATCTGGGCCATAGAACTATAATAAAACCTGGAAGATGAATCCAAAATGGCCGCCCTGTTTATCCCTATGGAGTGTGCTCATTGGCGCATGACCCCAAAAAAATTTCTTACTTACGCATTTACTATCTGTGGATTATAAAACATAATAACATACCGGCTCTAAATTATGAAAGTATTAAAGTTGGAATATTTATTGAAGATAAAAAAGTTGAATACATGTGTAATAATTTGATTATATTTGGCAAATTTTACATACACAAATGTAGATTCTTAAAGGTAAAGCCGAACTTTATTGCTTTTAGAAATGAACTTATGTCCCTATACAAGTCTCTAAAATTATTAAAATGTAACGGTGCTTTAAAACTGACAGAAAAAATTGCCATATATCTAAATGAATGTCCTCTTGTATGAAAATGTATATTCAGTTTATTTTATTTTTATTGTATGGTGCTGCTTAGTTGTTGTTTTTTGCACCTGTCATTTTGCAAAAATGTTGTATTGCCAATTTTGATTATTGAAATAAAAAAAAAAAAAAAAAAACTTACGCATTTACTTCCTGATACGGAGGCTGACATCTTTGCTTTACTTCCTGATACGGAGGCTGCCATCTTTGCTTTAGGGCGCCACGTGACGACAATCCCCCATGACGCTTTGAGCGACGTGAACGACCACGCAGCTGCAAGTTTTTGTGTTAACGTTAGCTTGTGTGATTGTAATTGTATTCTTCATGTTAGAGCACACGTGAAAGCGTCTGAAATGAAATAAAATACAACTTACAGGTATCGCTAGTCGAGCCTTGTCCACGTGCTTCTGTTTGTATCGTCCAATGTGTTCGTTCACGTGACTCGCACATGTTTGCGGTGACGTCACTTCATATAAAAACGATAATTTCTGTGATTTTAGAAACGGTAGAAAAGAACACTTCTTTCTATTTTATTTAAATGCCGATAATAATTCAGTACTGTCTGCAATTATAGTGTGCAATTTTAGAAAAAGGCTGGTTCCAAGAGGCTGCAGTACCTCGCACGGCCACTAATCAATCTGGGACCACAGACAGAGGGGGCGTACCTTATCCAGTTCATTTAATACATCCATGGCGTCACCTCGCACTATTTTCGGCTTGTCCAGGAAGTGGCTGGATTTGACCCCATAGAACTATAATAAAACCTGGAAGATGAATCAAAGATGGCCGTCCTGTTTATCCCTATGGAGAGTGCTCATTGGCGCATGACCCCAAAAAAGTTTCTTACTTCCGCATTTACTTCCTGATACGAAGGCTGACATCTTTGCTTTCCCCCATGATGCTTTGAGCGACGTGAACGACCACGCAGCTTGCAAGTTTTTGTGTTAACGTTAGCTTGTGTGATTGTAATTGTGTTCTTCATGTTAGAGCACACCTGAAAGCGTCTGAAATGAAATAAAATACAACTTACAGGTATCGCTAGTCGAGCCTTTTCCACGTGCTTCTGTTTATATCGTCCGACGTGCTCGTTCACGTGACTCGCACATGTTTGCGGTGACGTCACTTAATATAAAAACGGTAATTTCGGTGATTTTAGAAACGGTAGAAAAGAACATTTCCTTCTATTTTATTTAAATACCGATAATAATTCAGTACTGTCTGCAATTATAATGTGCAATTTTAGAAAAAGGCTGGTTCCAAGAGGCTGCAGTACCTCGCACGGCCACAAATCAATCTGGGACCACAGACAGAGGGGGCGTACCTTATCCAGTTCATTTAATACATCCATGTTTGACCCACTGAGCCGGAGGGCGGGGTGAACGATGACGGCAGCAGGTGAGTGTGCAGCCTCCAACCTCTGCAGCGGGAACACAGTGGGGAGTGCAGGACAGATACGGCCAAGAGAGCACGCTGGTCGGGGAATGACGGGACAGTCAGGGCCTCTCCGTCACATACAAATGATTGTCTGATAATTAACCCTATTCACCTTATTCCGCCCTGCGCTTTACTTCCTTTTTCCACAGATCCGCACTCCCGTTGTAAACGTACTTCCGGTTGACAAGAACCCCGTTTGCGCAAATGAGAATGAAAGAAAAGTATCGTCGCTAAAAACATTATATAAAGTAGATTGATTTGAGTAAAATGTTTAAGGTACACAAGCCACAACAAGTTAGCAATGCACCGATTCCCTGGGCGGCCTGAAAACGCTTTTTAGACATGTAGGACTTCTTTTCTTTTTCTGTTGAGGTCGTCTGCCCCATGTAAACTAACACTATGGAAAAAAGATAGCGGCGCCCACAGCAACTTACGGAACAAGGTCAGTAATAATATGTTTAAAGACATGTTTAACACGTTGGATAGACATACTTGACTCTGTGCACAAGGTGACAGTGGGTCTGTTTATTTATTTATTTTTTAAATAAGCCAGAAAATGTGGATTAAATTAAGTATGTAAAAACTTGAACAGTACTACTTTTGTAACAAATTTCTGCTTTTGTTGTCATTAGCTCTGTGTAGAAGTTAGATATGCTGCATTGTATAACTCTGATAAACTCGGGGTTCTGTAATGGACACAATGAATGGATACCTTTGGAACATCCTTGCTACCGGGAAAATCATGAAAAAATCTGAATTAACAATCAAGGACCAGACTGACATAACAGGTGAACTTTTGGGCTTGCCTTGTGCCATAACTTCATTAGATGTATTTTGTCACCTTTGTTTCTTTTGTGCTCTGTCTGTGTCTTTGTTTTGTTTTATACATTTAAAAACTGAGATAAAAATGAGAGAAGCATGGCCAAGACAGATGTTGTTGAGGTTCTTTGAGCAGCGTGCTGAAGTTGCTTAGGTCTTGCCTCCAAAACTATTCACCTTATTTCGCCCCGCCCTCTTTTGCCTCATTTTATGTCTATAACCCGCACTCTTGTAGTAAAGGGACTTCCGGTTTGACGCGAACAGTATTTGCGCAAGTGCCGAACGAGGGAAAAGTCTCTTGCTAAAACATTATATAAAGTAGATTGATTTGTGTAAAATGTTTAATGAACACGAGCAAAAACAAGTCAGCAACGCACCAATTTCCTGGGCGGTCTGAAAACGGCTTTTTAGTCCGTGTAGAACTTATTTTCTGTTGAGCTGGTCTGCCCCGTGTAAATTACAACAGAAAAAGATGGTAGTGCCCGCGGCAGCCTCTGAAGTAAGGTGAATAAAGACATATTAAATTAATTATTGATCCTTGCTTATATCTTGAACTACTGATATAATGTATTTTCAAATAATATAATTTGCGTGAAAACCATAGATAATCCAGTTTACATAAGCCATGTTTTGTTTAAAACCAAGAATATTTTGCACACAATGATTTATTTACAGTGTATTTTAGCTGTGTGTTTTTTCAAATCACTTTCTGTGGCGTAGCTCTGTTTTCCTCCTCACTCACAGTCACAACACAACGGTATGATATGATAACAGAACTTAATATGCCTTTCGTGCAATTTAATTTGAGTTTGTTTGGTGCTGTTGTTGTGATGAGTGCGACAGGAGAAGCAGCTAAATGGAAAAGGATCTCTGTAGAGACTTCTGTTTGTATAACCGCCCAAATTGTGTTTAGCAGATGTGCAAATTGGTATCACACATTTCCGATCCCACTGGAGAGTAAACAGTTTGTGTCCTCTGGAATGACAATTGTGACTTTATGAAATTGTCACAGCTTCTAATTGTAAGTTAACCAGATAGTTTTGAGTGAAAAGCTCTTTATCATGATTTGTTTAAAGGTGCACTATATAACCTTTCTAATGTGGTGGATATTAATATGGCATTAAACATGACTATCTGGTGGTTATTAAATTAGGTATTTCTCAAAAATACCTTAATAAACATTCATTCATACATAAAGTTTGCCTCTCCTAAGATCTGACCTTTGACCTGTAACTTTATCTGTTTATTTCTATGGAAATAGAGAAGTTTAATGCCAAATCCTATGGACTATGCACTAAGATAATCTTTATTTGTCTCACAATGGGGAAATTACATGTTTCAACGCTCAATATCAGAACTATCTTGGTTCAAAACTCGTCATGGACACAATACATGGAAACCTTTGGAGCATACTTTTGGCAGCAGGGAAGAAGGCCTTCATCACAAAAAACAAAAAAAAAAGTCAAAATTTGAACTAGGACATTACGCCAACATCTCTACGGAGACAAGCATGAACCTTCCACTAGAATAATTACTTAATTTAGTGCACCTTATTTGACTAGTGGCTCTAGTTAAGTTATATAATATAAAAATGTGTATTTCAACCTGAACAGACTCAGAGAGAAGGATGTAACTAATGAATCATTTACTTATACAACTTGTTGGTGGTGTTGAAGGAAGAGAAGGTCTAGAGATGGGAAGATTACTCTGCATCGGTGGTGATAAGGTGGAGGAGGGTTGCGCGAGCTGAAAGGAGTCGGAGCCGACAACCCCACAGGCCGAGGAAGGCGAGAAGGTTGGGCTTGGTGAGTGATGATTGGCCTGCAAATCAGGACTGGGCTATGACAGTTGAATTTCTGCATAAGAATGATTGACAGGACCCTCTGCGATTGAATCTCCGCTATATCTCCATTAGTATTATCTGCTGCAACAACGTATCCGTAACTAGCACGTGCAAACAGTAATAGATTGAAAGAATTCCAAAATAATTGAAAGAAATTGTAGCTTCTATTGTAAGATGGGAACTAAAGTTTGTATATCTGATTAAAACCGAGGAGGGTAAGCGTGATAACCTAAAGGGTAATTGATTCTTGTGGGAACCTAAGCAAAAGGACAATAAGCCGCAGTTCAAACAGCACACATAGAATACCAATCTCAAAGTGGTGTGGGTGTGTGCGCGTCATGTACCAAGCATTCACATTTCTCATGTTTGCTTTGTGTCTCATAAGATTATTGGAAAAATGAACTTCCTGACCTTTGAAGTGTAACTCAAGTAGTGTGTGTAATCCCTCATTCATCCAGGAGTGATCCATCGTAGACCAGGTTTGAGAGGGAGCACTCAATCTGGACACCGTTTTCAAACTCAAAATCCATCTGAAAGTCATTGTCAATCTGCAGAACTGGTCAGAAAAACTTGAATTTGAACTGCTCGAGTATGGGCCCTAATCAACATGCAAGTAAACAACTGGAAGAATACATCAAAAATAAAACTTCTTAAACAACACATCTATTTAAAGTATGGTCATATGCAGTCCCTTTTCTGCAAGCTTGCCCCGTTTTCTCAGGCTTTTGGTCCTTACCACAAGTGCGTAAGGACCTAAGAATTTAATGCGCTGGTTGAAGTTCATTGCAAGTTTATGTTGAATTCACCAAACGTGTGCCCGACCACAAATCCCACTGGGCATGTTCTCTAAAATTGCTCATGCAAACATATTCAGCATGGTACAGCTGGCCTGTGGAAGATGCTGTTCGAAAAGTTTCATTCGATCTTCATCTAGTGCCAGAGGTATATAGTGCAGAGAAGTAAAGTTCAAAACCTCACTCCTGGTCGAGGGTTTGGAGAACCTGAAGAGTCTTGATAGAAGTTTTACCATCTTTTTTCGACAGCTTCGGCAAAGTAATACAAATTTGAAGCCCAGCAAAGAGTCAATTGTAAATGGATAGAATTCTATAGTGCATAGTCAAACGCGAGTTATGGTTCATTTCTTTCTTTGTAGCTCAGCTCAAATAGACTGTTAGTTTTCCAGATAAATCATTTTCTATTTCACCTGTAGTTTAAATATAACTTAACGTACGTAATATAACTTTTTCTTTTCCTTCTTTAAAACAAGACCGACTGATGAACTCCCTTCTGCTTTTATCATGCTCTCTCAAAAGCGAGTGATAGAGGTGGGTAATGGGAAAACCTGAAGGATGTTGAAATTGCAGAGTATAAAAAAGGCATAACAGGTAAAGCAAAAGAGCATGGCAGTCATTGAAAAAAAATACAGCTATATAACCCACGTTGGATTGAATGACTACGTGTTATGATCGGTTGAATTTGCTCCATCTCAATCTGTCAATCTCGCGCTCTTTTTGTTGATTCAGATGTAGGTGGCAGCCATCTTTGTGAAGACGTGTGTCACTCCGCTTTCTGTCGCACACCGAGTTCTTTTCGTGAGTAAAAGCATTTCTTAGATAAATACATCATTCAGTTCATTTGCAGTTTGTTTTATTTGTCTTAAAGGCTGCAGGGTTGGTGTTCAGTGCAGGTGGAAGACTGTGTTGGAGCGTTCTACATGGAGTGTGCTCCCAATCAAGGGTTAGTGCAGAAAAGTGGAGAGAATCTGTCATCAACTGGTATTTTTCCTGTCTGTCAAGGTCAAAAGAGAAACTTAGAAAACAACATTGAACTGTTAAAAAAGATTTCCTAGTTTCCCAATCACACACAAAACACGACAACACTCACGAGGACGTAGTATTTTAGCGTTACTACAGAGCCATTTCAGCCACTTCAATCAATAGAATTTCACTAGAAAGAACCATACCACAAGAAACCCCACGTCTTTTAGTTCTTATCAACAGGGAAGAAAAAGGGAGGAAACGTGAATATTGGTGTTAAATGTTTAGGTGTGTAAGGTCTGCATGGTTTGAAGAGAAGTAGAGAGGGGTTTATTAACACCATTTTATTTGGATTTCTAACTGCATCAACCAACGATTTAAGGTCTGGATAACGTAGAGAATCAAGGTATTGTACTAGACTGTAAAAGAAAATCAAATAAAACTGTTGAAGAATCCTTTGCCAGGTACAAGTAAGGTGTTACAACCAAGAAATTAAACAAAGCAATGTTCAGTTGTTCTCAAACTCAATAGTTCAACTTTTTAC
Source organism: Rhinogobius similis (assembly GCA_019453435.1). Lineage (NCBI taxonomy): Eukaryota > Metazoa > Chordata > Actinopteri > Gobiiformes > Gobiidae > Rhinogobius > Rhinogobius similis. The sequence goes on from CM033629.1 coordinate 26,135,322, forward strand.
ACCATGTAGTAACATATTTTGGTTTGCAGAGTACCACTAGATCTAAACTTGAACTTTATCAGGCCTACATTAGGGCAAAACATGGTCTAAAACCACAAAGTGTAGAGTGTATGTTTAATGCACTGTAACATGCTTTGGGTGTCATGAAAAACACTGTATAATTCTAATGATTGGTTAAATGAGAGTAAACCAAAGATAGTTCTAAATAACACCAAAATTGGACACAAACATGAACAAACTTTATCACCAGAGGGAGCCCGTGTAGTCTACTGTATAAAGTCTATGGAATGTTGCTTATTGTTTACTGATATTTGTGATAGTTTATCAAAACCGAACAGCAGAGAATATGTTGTGTCTTGATCAAAAAAAGATACTTATTACAGCTTCAGAACGCATTGAAATTAAATTAATGTATACAACGCTAAAATGTGCCTCCCTATTCCTCTTTCTCATTCTAAAGTGATGGAATCTAAAAATAGTCTGGTCGAGATGGGAAAGGCTAAAGTGAGATAAATTTGATTGGCAGATGATGCTGAGAGATTTCCACAGAAGATGGCATGGAGAAAACAGGAAAAATATGGAAGTTGAAAGATGAAAAAGTGATGTATTTCAGTACATGGTCATTTTTCTTATGTTTTCCTTTATTCAAACGAATGTTCTCATCTATCAGGTGATGTTTTGGATCCATTTCTCTAAATCATGTTTTAACTACATTGTGAACACTGCATCACATCATCCACATTGACTTCACTCTTTTATCCACAGTTAAAAATAACCCGAGCAACAATTATTCATTTGTTAAACCTTCTCCACCTAGAAATGATGAGAACCTTTTTTCCCACGATTTGAGTCAATTACATCACATCAGCATTGATCTGTGTCCTTGAGCATGCGATGGGATTCACAGTGCGATGCAGGTAGAAAGTAAGAAAATAAATATTTGCTAGGCCTTGTGCTTGATTGGATCAGGGTCAGTGGATTAGTGTAGACTGGTGGAAAAAGGCTTTACCAGAATATTGTTGGATTACAGGGATAACACTCAACTGGATTATGTTATTCATTTATTTCATTATTACCCATTTAACCAGGAAAGTCCCACTGAAATTCGGAAAATCTTATGAGGGAATCCTGGTCCTACAAGGGTTCGTACTTGAGGGATAAAATGCAAACTGTTTCCACACAATTTGGCCACTTTCAGTAAAATGAAATTAATTAAACGTTTTGCTGAATTACTTTTATTGCTTTGGGTGAAATAATTAATCTTCATATAAGTAAGCTATGTGTATTCATGCCAAGAAAGTCTAATGTAAAATCCAGAGCTGTATTCATTTAGCATTTATCATAATTAAAATGATAGAACAATTTGAATTAACTTTCAAATCCTTAATTTTAATGTTTTCCCCATTTTACAGAATTGTACATGTATCTTTCAAAAAATACTACCACATGAAGTTTATTAGTATATGTTTTACAGCGGTTTTGTCTGTTTTTATACATTATAACTTCTGACCAATTTTCTGCAGAATATTCTGCTTTTATACAATATATTGTATGAAAGCACAAAACCCAAAGAGTCAGCACCTACTACCTTTGCTGTGAGGAGAAACACAATGTGGCCCATATATACTGACTCATGAAGTTACTCCAACTCCATGGATTTACTGATTTGTCAGTGGTTTATCTGGAAGCCTACACCTTGTCACACTTTGGAATGCAGAGAAGGTATTAGATGCTAGCATAAATTTAATAAAAACAACCAAACAAATGCATTTCTTACAAGCTGCACAGCCATTATTTAGTCATGCAATTACATAAAATGTCTCATGTCGGTGTATGTCTCGAGTTTTGTCAGCGCATACAGCCCATCCATCTGACAGCCCGCCTCTATCTCTGATCACACACTGAGCAGAGCAGGATGTGCACATTTGCATGAAATTGAAGCGGTGTCCACCAGTGAGCGCTCTGATTTCATCTAAATGACACAGATCGCAGAAAGATTACTAAGTCAAGCATGGAATACTTATCAGCATAGACCTGCATGGTGTTCACTGTTAAATCACTGCGTTATTCAGAGATACAATAGTTTACATTGTACAAACAGGAATGAAAAAACTCATAAAATTAGCTTACTGTGCACATAAGCATTAGATAAGCAAAACTAAATCAAACATGTAAGATACGGTACAAGGGTCTTGCCTTGTCTTGCTAATTAACAAACCATGGCAGTTTTGTTTTGAGTATCATTTTTAGGGCTAAAATAAACACTTCTGACTTCAAGGTGTAAAGTTGTGTTAAATCAATGCTATGTCTGGAAAACAATATGTCTTACTTTATGAAAATAAGTCTCCTAACTATATATGTATAAAAATCAACAGGCAGAAGTGTCAGTCTGAATGTGTTAATAACCAAAGTGTGAATCCACCAGTATTGTGTGCTGTCTATTGTTGAACTCTGTTTAAAGCCGTGGGACCTGATTTTAACCCAGCGAAACCGGAAATGGGTTTTTACATGTAACACGTACCTATCTCTCATAAACCCATTGTCACATCGTTAATTGTCACAAGCATATTTTCGTACATTTACTTGCGTACAGTTTTAAAATAACTATTTTATAATGAAGTGAAGTGAAGTGAAACTGGGGCGTACCACCAAAGCCCAACCTTATTCGGGTTGATGAGATACAAAATACTTTATTAGAAACAGACAGCATGCTGTTGTCTCATTTTTGTTACAAAGTGCTGCTTTTACAAGAGCCTCTTTGGGGGAAAACTTACTTAACCCTCTGGTCACCTAAAAAAAAAAGTCACGTTTGTCACCTTGGGACCCTTGAGGGTCCCCACATCAAATGCCCATAAAATCCACATGAATTAATATTTTTTCTACTTTCCCAAAACTCAAATCTCTTCTTCTACTTCTGCTCTACTCATAGAAGTGCAGACTTTATATATTTGATGCGTATTTCGTTTCTATTTTAAGACTGTTTTGCCACAAAAGTACATTCCGAGTAAATTATAAAAAATTGAAAAATGGCATATTGCCAAATTTAAAAGTCTGAAGTGGAAAACTTGTGCTACATTTATTAGAGCCTAGTTTATGTCAGTAATTCATGATTTTTATTTATTTATTTTGGTGCATTACTGTGGTTTGAATGGAAGGGGTTTATTCAAAAAAGTCACGTTTGTCACCTTCAGGACCCTCGAGAGTCCCCATTTATAAATAGCCATTTTTTGTTCTTTCAAAACTCCAATTTCGTCATCTACTTCTACTCTACTCATACATGGGCAGATTTTATATATCTAATGTATATAGCCTTAAAAGTACACCACGAGTGAACAATAAAAAGTAGTAAAAACACATGTTTCCAAAATTAAAAATGTGAAGTGGAAAACTTGAACAAAATTTATAAGAGCCTTGTAAATGTCAATAATTCACTCTGGATTTTTTTTTTTTTTTTTTTTTTTTTTTTGGTGCATTACTGTGTTTTGAATGGGAGAGAACTGCATATCCCCATTAATTTCCATTATAAATCCATGTTGACTAAAACATTATAATAAGATGGATTCCGAGAGAAATATGAACAAAAATTATTTAGTTTTGTTGGTCTGAAGGTAAAGACTGTCTGTGAGTCCAACAAAGACACTGTCACCCTGTGACTGCCCCCCTGTGGCCCCTGTGTGAACACATAACTCTGCCCAGAGATGAGTCATCAAAACAAGTCGACCTCAATCTCCCCCTTATCAGCTGTCACAGCAGTTTTTTTGATGTGCCAAAGTGCAAATAAAGTCAAAGAACTGCATGTCATTTTCACAGCTGATGTTTTGTTTGTTAGAAAATGAGTAGAGGCTGCAGTAAAGAGGAGGCTGTTATGCAGCTGATCAAAGAAGAACATCCCAGCAGCCGAGATCAAGACGTGGATGAGAGCTCCAGTTGTGGAGAAACCAAACAAGAGCGCAGCATGTGGAGAAGTTGGAGGCTGAGAAGGAGGAGGAGAGTGGAGAGTAAGAGAATGAAGAGGAGGACAAACAGGACAAAGTGTAGAAGAGCAAAAAGGTGGACTCTTTATAGAAAGAGTTCAATGATGAGGAGGACAGAGAGGAGGACAAAGGGACACATAGAGAAGTATAGGACGATGGAGAAAAGGAGAGTGCAGAGTTTGATGATGAGAGATGGAGAGTGAGGAGGAAAAACATTGAAGAGGAGGATCTTACAGTGGACTCATAGAAAGCAAGAAACATGCGCAATTACGGTGCCAAACGCACAAAAACCAAGCATCCATGCCCCACCTGTTCCACTCTAAGGCATTATGCTTCACCAGAGTTAGGTCACCTCGGATGGTGTGGAAGAGTTTGGATGAAATATCATGCTTGTTCCACCTTTTTGTTTCCAAAAGTTTCTGCATCTTTCTGAGGACTTCCTCTGGCTGTGGAGGTAAAGGACGTGTGGCTGTGACTGTAACTTGAACTCTCATCCTCCTCATCTCAGCTACTGAAATCTCCCATCTTCTCTGTGCCAGCCAAGAGCCCCATCTTTTTATTATAATGTTTTAGTCAACATATAATGGAAATCAATGGAGATATGCAGTTTTTCTGTGCAAACCTCTCCTATTCAAAACACAGTAATGCACCAAAAAAAAAGAAAAGAAAAAGAATTATTGACATACTAGGCTCTAATAAACTTAATTCAAGTTTTCTACTTCACACTTTTTCATTTTGGAAACATGTCAATTTTCTTCTTTTAGTTGTTGTACTTTTGAGGCTGAATGGCCTTATAAAGTAGAAATTATGTATCATATATATAAAGTTTGCACATATATGAGTAGAGTAGAAATAGATGAAGAGATTTGAGTTTTGAAAGTACAAAAAAATGTTGAATCTATGTGGATTTTATGGCCATTTAAAAATTGGGACCCTCGAGGGTCCTGGAGGTGATGAACGTACCCTTTTGTTCAAACTCTTGAACTGAACATGTGAAATTAAAAAATCATGGCAAGGGCAAGTGCACAAAATGGTCAAAATTATTACTTAAATTGGGACCAAGGTTGGAAATTTGTTTTGGCTATAATCCCTCATGTTTACAGGTAGCATATGTTGTTATTGTTTTTATGCATTTTTGGTTTTTAAAATGTATTGTCTCTTTATGAAATATAAATGATAAAAATACCAAACTGTATGGTATAAACATCCAGTCCACCTTTTGACCATCATTGCTCTTCCCATTTCTATTGGAAATAGACAAAATCTGTTGGAAAGATATGGGCCTGATGGAAATGTCAAATATCACCACTACCAATATTAGTACTAATATATGGTCCATCACTAACTATGTTAATACCACTTATTCCACAATAACTACTACTGTTTTATCATATTTTGCCCACACTGAACAAAATATTTACTTCAAATTCTAACAAAAACAAAAAAGGAGTCTAGGCTAGTGTTAATCCATGCATATTTATCCATCTGGGACAACTCACTAAAACGTGTCTAAATTAGGTGGAGAAATCATTACAGGAAGTCTGAATATGCCGGCAATATTAATCTGCCTTAGACGTAAGACACTGTGGGAAAATCCTCACCTTGCTCTCCAGATGGGCTCATGGATCGATCGCATTTCCATCTCTGATATTAAAAAGGGCTAAAGCGGCCTCACCTGAGAGTGTTTTCCGTCTTAATCAGTTCCTCTGTAGAAAGTAGAAGGAACTCTTGATGGACCCCGGATATTTTGGCGCAGGCTAATAAGTGCGCTGCTGACAGAAACTTATTAAAGGTGTCGCAAATGGCCGCCCTGGTATCGATTATGGATTTGCCAGTGTGAGATGGCACCACTGTTGCGACTAATCCTGCAACACAAGTGCCAGAATTCACTTCAGGAGAATAGCAGCGACGAAGTGTGATGGTTGTTTTGAACGGGTTCCAAGCGACAGTTCAGAGAAGCAAGTCCGAAACTCAGTTCAAGCCTTTCGACTAGAGAGAGGCTGAAAAACACAAAAAAGGAAAACTTTACTTTTCTGCCCAAGGCTATAACCAGTGAATAAGGCAATACAAGAGAAGTGTCTTGCTCAAGAAAACATCGTCATCCAATTTAGCTTTGAATATAAATGATACACTTTTTAAATAGACACAAATGGAAAGTATTTCAATATGTTTAGCTTAGTTGAGTTAGATAAAGAATTCAAAGTTATTCATAATGCCTAAAATATCAATGAGAGTCATTTTAGTTGTCCAAGCCTTATGTAACTCCACATTCTTTGTAGGTGAGAATACAATTTTGTGTGGTTCACCTCACACATCCTGCCTGACCTGCTGTGAATTGATCCTTATAGCCTCCTCTCCCCAGGATTATCCTAAAGGCCGACCGCTCTGCCGGGCTGTCCAAAAAGCGGCCAGAGTAACAGCTTTAATTGGCCTGGAAATAGCCAAGGGGACTAGGCAGGATCCTGGGGTGAGAGTGTTGAAGAGGAGGGCTACAGGAGCGGGAAGCCAGGTTTTAGAGACGGCAGGAATCTGATGTGGCTCCGAGAAGATAAGATCAGTCTCAGTCCAGCGCCAGTAATTTGGGCTGTCCACATGGGCAGTGGCACAGACTCTGTGTGTCCTCCGCAATTATGGCACAACAATTTCCATTTCCCAAAGCTTTGCCGCACACTCAGAGAATCACTTAAGCCGTGTAATGGCAATGCATTAGTAGTATTCATGGATTTCAATTTTCTGTGTATGAGGACTTTTGACCATTACTGTTCAGAAATATTAGACAGAGATTGAGAGCACTGTGGACTGTTTTTGACATTGCCACTTGATTTCAGAGCAATGTATTTGGGCCTCAAAACCCCTGCCATGGACACAATAAATGGATACCTTTGGAGTATACTCTTGAGAGCAGGGAAGAAGGCCATCACGAAGAAATGGGTGACACAAACTGAACTGATTTGACTTTGAATTCAATGGGACTTCTATCGGGTTTTCTTTCGGGTTTTGTTTGTTTAATGTTTGAAAACTGGAAAAAAAGATAACTACATGTATTCCTGCCTTAATATAGCATTGAAGTAAAACTTAATTCATAATAAACAAATTGTTTAATAATGATTTGAGCTTGTACTTAACTAATGCCCTAACCCTAATTCCTAACCTTAACCCTAACCTTAATTAAGCAGTTGCTATAAGACAGAATAATGCTTAATAAACTATATGTTCATTTTGAATGGATTCCTTTGTTCATGCTTTCTAAAGGCAAATGAAGATGTAGTTATAAAATGTAGGAAGAAGATATGGCCATGGTGCTAGTTTTTCATGACTTTGAAACCCGTGGATAAATCTAGCATATTATGAATGATTTTTTAATGAGATTGAAGTCCAAAATCATATCTGCCTTCTTTTAAAATCTAAAATTGTTCCAAGTACCTTGTGATAAGTGCATACCGCTGGTTTTTGAATCACTACAGAAACAGAATGGCCATGTTAACTATCCAACTGTGTCCCTCCTTAATAACGGAGACACCCTGAATGAACGAGGAGTGTCTGACAGGATGAAGGATTGTGCGACTACAGGTGTAGTCCAGAATCTTGTATCGTGGACTAAATGATGTCTGAATTAATCATTGACTAACCCAACCATTCACTAACTATCTGAATTATATGAAAATCACACGTCACTTTAGCCAATCATGACCCATCAGCGCATTAATCAACCAATTTGTTCCACGTCACCAACATGCTCTGAACTTGCACACGTGTAATTAGCGACTTAAACGCTACCTGAAGTCTCCAAAGTAAGACGGATGAGCACATCTGCCCCAGCAGCAAAGTCACTAATATAAGTCTGTTCATTTATCAATGTAATGCAATGCAATGTTTTCAGCAAATACTCAAAATGTTACCCAAAAGTGGTGGTTAAATATTTTAAAGCGAGACACTACAGGCAAAACTCTTTTTTTTTCAGTTTTTTGCTTTTTGGTCAGTTTGCTCCCTCAACATATCTGCTTTCATGTGGAAACAAAAAACTTGTCCAATCTGCTCTTTGTAACTTCAAAGGCCGTTTTCTTAAAATGCATTTTTCTCTCCTACAGACATAATGACCCCGCCTAAAGCCCAAAGTCACTGGGATAGGCTCCAGTCACCCGTGACCCCGGGAACGAGAATAAGTGGTAGAAAATGAATGAATGAATGATTAGTTTTTATTGTTTGTCAAAAATATCAGTACCTTTAGTCGACAAAAATATCTACTTTTAGTTTTAGCCAGCAAAAAATGTATGTAATTTCAGTCATATTTTTTGTTATTATGGTTCATTTTTACTTAGTTTTACCCATACAAATATGACATTGACGAAACCTATGACAAAATATGCATCTATGACCCACTATGTAACTATGCATTTCAGACCAACTATTCCTGAGCATTTCTCTTCAGTCATTTTAACCTTATCTATTGCAAAGGACAGACTCTGTGACAGACCTCTGTGGCCTCGACATCTGGTGTATCTGTGTATAATATTCCAATACAAGCAGGGCTAACTGTTGTTTATTTTTCCCTTGGCATGTTTGAGTTCCATTACAATTCTTTTCTAGCAGAGTTGCTTTGTAATTAGAAAACAAACTAGAGTGCCCTTTGTCTGAACTGTTTCTCCCCCTCACATACAAAAAAGAAAATGTCCCATGATAGCAGGAGCATGTTTCCTGAGTGAGTTTACATCCTGAGTGAGATTACATTGAGTGAGACCATCTTTACATATGACGCTCTCTAACACACACAAACACAATCACTGCTGAATATTCATAACAAGCTGTTGCTCTCCTGGTTTACATCCAGGTCCTTGTACATGTGGTGTTTGGATTACATTATTTTATATAATGTAAATGAAGAAAAGACTTGCGTAATGTCTTCTTTGTCCTATTTAAAGTTAAAGAAGGGCATAGATTGAGTTTAGTAAAAGGAGCTCAGTGTGCATGGGCTGGAATTGCTCACATTGTGGGGACTGAAGCCTGCACATTCACTTCATGGGGCCTTATGCCTGGAATATTCCACACTATGACATAAAACTTCTCTATCTCCAAGCAAGTGGCACCAGAAAACTATCCAACAGAAAAGTTATACAGTCTGCCTTTAATATGGTTTGATATAGGTCAAGGTTTAGGTTAAGATAGGCAAGGTGTAATTAAGGTTAAGGTAATGTCTCCACAAAGCAAGGAAACAGAACGTGTGTGTGTGTGTGTGTGTGTACGGCAGTGTGTGGTGGAGGAAAGCGGATTCGGTCCAGTCGGCTCCAGGTGGCAGCAGGCCTCCACAAATGTAGCGCTTTAGCAGCTTTTACAGCAGGATTACAGGCTCCGTCTGATCCAGGCCGAGGCCTTCACCCACCGCTGAGCTCTGACTGCAGACACAGGCCACTGGGAGCTGCTCTCAAACTTACTGCTCATCTAACAAAAAACAACTTACTCACGTGGTTAAGGTTGAGTCTTGTGGAAAAAAAATTTCTGTAATTCAGTAACAATAAGGGAGGGAAATTTGTCCTCTGCATTTGACCCACTTTTCAATGCAGGGATGAAACAAGTTAATAAGTTAATCACAACTAATCGATTATTGAACTAACCGGCAACAAATTTCGTAATCAAATAATTGTCAACTGGTCTATACAGGTTTCAAAACATGCCATGAGTTGAAAACATAAGTTTTATGCAATTGCATAAAAATGACAAGGGAAATGCAACAATTCTGTGGATTTGATGAGAACACTATTTTGTCCATGTGTTCCACACAATGGCATCACTTCAATGGCATCACTTCAGCTTCATCAGGGTCAAATTTTGTCAAAATCTATTCATCACATGACTTTTGTGTTCTAAAACAGTGATTCTCACATTTTTTCAGTTGCGACCCCCAAAATAATAATAGTTCACATTTGCAACCCCCAAACACAAAAAATAGACGACACGCAAAGTGATAAATTAGCCTTATATCTAATGTTTGGCTTTATTTTGAGAATACAGACCTAGAAAAATGTAATCTACATTTACCACTGCATTTGAAGGGTATCAAGCCTTGTTTAACACTATTGTATTAATTTTTCCCCATCATCTGGGGACCCCCAGAAATCATTTTGTGACCCCCATTGGGGTCCCAACTCCTAGTTTGAGAACCACTGTTCTAAACAACTAATTTATTTATCAAACAAATAATTGCTAAAATAATTGATTAGCAAAATGATTGTTAGCTGTAGCCCTACTTCAATGGTGACAATTGTTGCTAGAGTTGAATGAATAGAATTATTCCTCCCTGGACTTTCACATAAATTCATCCCCCAAACCAGCATGCTGCTATTTTCATATTCAAACAACTGTCTATAACTGTCTGTGCTTTGAAGGCAAAATGACTGAACTATTGAAATCAAATGACTCAACCGATGTGTTTCGTGGATGATAAACAAATGCTGTGAGCGATCAACAGGAGAGACTGTTCTTAGAAATAATAATTCAATAATATCTCAGACTGTGCTTTTACATGTGTGTCATAGAGCATATGGGCTGTGTGTTGGCACGCTCACAGATGAAACAGTGTCATTATCAGAGTCTTCTACAGTGTTGTTCGTTTTTCTTAAAGACTTCTTCCTTTTGAGTTTTTCAGTGATCGCTGCGTTTGGTCATTGATTCTACAGCTGATGCAATCATGTATGAACTTGGGACCATCACAAAGAGTACACCAGTTTGCAATGTTATGTTGGATTGATGATTATTATGAACTTGATTTTAGTAGAATTTAAATTATTAAAAATGTTTTGCATAATAACCCACGTTTTGACTCACCTCCACAAATGAGAGTGGCAGTGCAGTGAAACAGTGGAGGGGCCAGGCTAACATCTGGAGCTGACACTTTGCTGTATTGGGCTGCCTGACGAGCCGCAAACACACGCCACACGCCGACAGACACCGACACGTCGTTAGGCCCTCGTTAAGCTTGTTAGGCCTCTGCGTTATGTTGTCTGCTAATGAGCCTGCTACAAGGTGACTGAGCCACGGAGCACTGTGAGGATGTGCTGCTATGTGCATCCAGGTATTGTTCCTGGAAGGGAAACACTGAAAGACACTTTGTGATATAATAATAATAATACCTTACACTTGTAGTGCGCGTTACAGACTTATCGAAGTCTATCAAAGTTATGTTATCAGTATTCTTCACTCCACACTCACTGGTGGTAAACCATTTATGTTGCCGCAGCTGTCCTGGGGCAAACTGACGGAATAATATGGATGCATGTTCAAAAAGATGACTTCCAGAAAAAACTACATTTAGATTAAGTTCATTTTTACATTCTCTATATTTTTAGTGGCAGAAATTATTAAATGCATTGAAGTCCAAACTAAATCATAAAGCCATGTGTCCACCCATAATAGACAGATACAGCGATAGGGATTTAAAGCAGCATTACTGTTTAATAAAACTGCTCCACTAGAAACAATAATGAGAGCACAGTGGTGAAATAGATATGTCATTTGTGTCCTTTGGAAAAAAAATATCTCACCTGCCTTGCTCTAGCATCTGCAAAGAGGTACTTTCTGGACAAATTCAAATGTAATTTTCTTGCTGTTTGAAATATCTGAAAGGGACCGGGATGGATGGGTGACTTTTTCAATAAACCCACTCAGAATGACTGCACCTGTCTCCCTCCTCCTCCATTAGTTGCTGTCTCATTTAAATATCCAGCCTGGCCCTGCCCCTCTGAGTGCAAACACCTGTGTGGGGGCGTGGCCTCCAGCACCTCTCAGGAACTCACAGGTGCCATGTTCTCAGGTACGTGTTTAAACTGCAAGACACCTGTACCACATTCCACACTGAAATCGCACAAATGTTGAGAAGAACTTTTGAAGGCTCCATCTGCATGTGTTTAGTAAGAAATGCTGGACAGGTTTATATTAATAATTTCCCTGTGAGTGCCAGGATCCTTGTATTGTTTATGCAAGCGTTCTGGCTTCTACCATTGGCACAGTCGATGGAAATGGCTCATGTCATTTTTGGCTGTATGTGAGTCTGTGGCTGTGCAAACCGTTTGGGCATTTGAGCTGTTTGTGGGAAGTGTTATGAAGAGATGAATGTAAATCTGGTTATTTTTCCCTTCAAGCTTTTGGTATTAGTCAAATGAAACTAATGATAGCTAAATTAAAGTGACTGTTTTGCCTGATAATGGCTGCACCAGCCGTGACGTCCAAAAGTAAGCATTTCATTTGGTCACAAGCTTACAGTACGTGTAAGTGTGCAGCCAAACCAGCTTCCTTTAAAGTCCAGTCATTATTCATTCATTCCACACTTCCATGGCCACATCTGCCCTGGTGTGGACTGATGGAAGCCAGGCTACAACGACACAACGACAGTATGTGTGAGCTACCACACATACCACTACTAGCTACCACTACATTAAATCTCCAGAAAATATAAATATTACATAAATATAATGTACATGTTCTGAGCAGGCTCAACATGAGCGTGTTCACACTTACTTGAGCTCAAGTTAGTTCTAATGTAGACTTTTTTTTTTGTCGTGTACTCTTGATCCTGTTAGTCCTAGTTTAGTCCTTGTCTACTCCAGCTTTAATTCAAGGCTTAATCCCAGTTCAGCCCAAATTTTGATGTATAAATGTAATCTCACGCTTTTCTAGTTGGATTTGGGTTCCATAATGAGAACAGTTTGCAGTTTGATTGTTGCCCATTGTTTGTGCCAGGGTTGTGCATTTTGATGACCGCGTGCACACACAGGTCTGTGTGAAATCAGTCTGTTTGACTGGGCTCATTGTGGCGTGGTTTGTCATTGTTTTATATCTGTGAGTGGTGTTGTGCGTGTGCACCTATAGTGTGGATGAAGCTGAACAAATAGAGTGAGTTTCCTCTGTGACTGTGTTGACAATGTCGAGCTCTCAGCCTGTAATTAGCACACAGACTGCCATCTGTCCAAACAGCACTGGGCCCTGCTCAGATCCAGCGCTGCACACAGCCCATGTTTACAGACTCCTCTGTCCTCCATGTGCATACCTCCACTCATGCTCTACTCTCACTCTTGTCTGTTTGCTCTCTTTGGAGCTCCATCTGTGGGTATGGTCTCTTTGATCTGCTTTTTCTAAATATGATTCAGGTTTTATTGACAATTACTGTACAATGAGGAGAAAATCTGTCTAGTGCTGATATGAGAACTGAGAAAGCCTCTTAGAGAGAGGTGAAAAGTCTTTTAAATGAAAACCAAATTCAGACATAAATGTTATTACTATGCTTTTAAGGTGGTTATCTGAGCTTTTTTGAGATTTTTATCTTATACTCAAAACCATAAATGTTAAACCATATTAAAATTAGGTTTTGGCAAATCATCTTGCTGTGTGTATTACAGCAATTCTGGGCATGGGGTCTCATTATCAGCTGCTAATATCTGCTAATTGTTACTGATTTGTGGATAATGTCTTTTGACTTTTCAAGTCAAGATTTTTGTCATCTTGTAATACTGAAAACCTCTTTGAGTGGAGTCTTTGTACAGTTATTACTTTGTTCTAACAATTTCTTTGATTGTCAATTGTTTTGTTTGAAAGTGCAGTGTGGAATATAACGCTTTGTTAGATGCAGCTAATAATTGCAAATTTTGAGCCACGCACACTAAGCATATGTACACACACACACACACACACACACGCACACACACACACACACACACACACACACACTTGGTTCTCTGGAGAAATGATCCAATATGACAGTGGTTAATTCCAAGTGTTAGGGGCCAGACTGTGTTCCACTGGGGACACTCAACAGTGATGAGTGTAATGAAGATGCCAGCTATGGAGAAGTCTGCATCAATATTCAGACACTGTTTAATATGTGGGCTTCTTAACAGCGTCTTCCTGAGCCACCTTCAGCCCCTGTTAAGTGACAACAGCAGGGCCTTGGGTAAACTTAACAGTAATGTGTTGAGTGATTAGGATGAGTGAGTGATCAAGGGTTTCAGTATCAATATCAAAATGGAAAAACAAATCAGCCCCATGAATGTATAAAACAAAATGGACATACAAAGAGGTGTGTGGACTTTGTTAGGAGTTGGATCTTTGGATTCCGTTCATTTAAAATAGCCATTCAAAATACCTGCATGGCTTTCATCAATATTTTTGACCTGTATTTAAAAAGCCAGATAACTAATTGTATCAAATAAAGATAAGGAATCTAAAGTTGCTGTAGCGCAGTTGGTAATGTGGTTGTCTTCTGATCCAAAGGTCAGCGGTTCCGTGTTGTCAGCTCCAGCCAGTGTATGCAGACACTGTATGAATGTGGGTGTGAATGGATGACTGGCTCCTTGATGTAATGTGCTCTTGAAAGAGTCTCTTGAACGTAGAAAAAAGCTAAAATTTACCATAAAATTAGATTCAAAATGTCCACATTTTGGCTTGGTGTCACACTTTCTCTGATATTTTTTTTATCAAGAGACCACCTAAGTTGTTCTGTCTTGGGTCCTATATTTCTAAATGTAGAATGTATGTGTGTGTCTTTTTAAAATATGGATAAGTTTAATGCCAGACTATAAATCGATAACATCTCTATGGTTACAAAGTTACATAATGACAAAAACTAAATCTAGCTTTGTTCATCAACTAAGCAGCATACACAGAAGGATTAAAAAAGCTCTTAATGTGTGTATGAATGATGTGCCAAGTTTGTGAGAAGGATCTACGCTGAGTTAAATACATACTTCCTCCTCTTGTGGTTTGAAAAACAGGTGCCCCAGTTTACAACATTTGTGTTCCATTGCTTTACTGAAAAATCTTGGTACCTTAAGAACAGACAGACACAGAATCAAAACCATTTCCACTTCACTGTGAATATGTCTAGATTCATGGCACAAGAGAGAGAGAAGGAGAATGTACGGTCTGAAGTCTGCATGCCTCAGTGACACAGTGCACAGGGCTGGAGTTGAAAAGGTCAATGGTTGTGTCTTGTCCTCAAAGCATAGCTGCACAATGTGTGTTCAAATGGCACATGATTAATGGCATTTTGTTTTACTTTACTTCCCTATTGCCATACCCCAAATCAACCAACCAACCATGAAAAGTCAAATAAGGAAAACAATTTATAGGTAAGTGGGAAGTTAAAGAAGGCTTTTTTTTCTGATACTAAGTAAAAACTCTAACTGGTAATTGTTCTTACATTGTGTTCTTACAATTGTGAACCCAAATTGATTCTATAGGTCCATTATGTTGTGTCGAAAATGGCAAAACTGACAGGCCCCTCCCCCTCAGAGGCAATCTGCAGTTTGCTCACTAAACATATCTGCTTTCGTGTTGAAACAACAAACTTGTCCAATCTGTTCTTAAAGATGTTTTATTCTTCCATTTAATCCACTTCATTCATAGATTTCACTGGGACTTTGTAACTTCAAAGGCCGTTTTCTTAAAATGCATTTTTCTCCCCTTGTGACATAAGGATCGTCACTTAAAGTAGATCCCACACAAACCAAACTTTACAATCTTGGACTCAATATTTTGACAAAATGTACAGAAGGATTTTTTATATTTAATTCTAAAACTGATTTACTGAAGTGAGATGAGGTGAAATTTGAATTTTTAGGACAATATTCAGTCCAATCTAGTTTAAATCCAAAATCCCCTCTGTACATTTTATAACTAATATGTGCACACAATGAACTAAGAGATTTAAACCTGGTTCTGTCCGTTTTTTTTTTGTTTAAATGTCCCAAATATGTGTATTTTTTGCCGTTTTTACTTAAAGTGCATTATTTCTACGTGAAAACATGACATGATGTAAAACTTGTAATATATTTTTTCTTAAATTTATGTGAGTAAACTACAGGGGAAGTTTACAATTGATGTCTTTTAAAATAAAAAACGATTTTTTCCTATTCACCTGTAGTGTCTCACCTTAAACTATCAACGCAGATGGCACGTCCACTTTACCTCCTCCCCATGTCCCCCTCAGCATCTTATCCTCTCACTGTCCCCTCTGCTCTCCTCGGCATCATCCCCCTCCACCACCACCAGTGTCCAGGGTCCAGAGGGAAGACATTTCCTAAATGACATCTTATTGGTCACACCCATCATCGCAATGTCTTCTGCCAGGGTCTGAGCGCCAAACAAACTCATTCAATACAGTAAAGCTTTCTCTCTGACTCTCTCCAGGTTGAAATTGTGCTTCACAAAATGTAATTACCTATGTTTATGACCTGGAGTCATTTTCCAAATAATCGCAAGTAGGGGATATCGCGCCAGATGTGTATCACTCTGTTCTATACATTATCAGTCTGGATTGGCTCTCGCCGTAAGCCGTCAGAAAAATGTGTAACGTTATGACGAACATTTCAACTAATTAGTCACAAGAGGGAAACAAGCTGAGAAATCAAGAAATCCAGTTGACAAAAAAGCACAGACTTCTTCCCCGTCCTCAAATGCACAAAACACTTCTACGTGCATATTTTCAAAAGCAAAATAGTCTGTAAATGTGTTGAAATAGGCCAATGTACGTCCATCAGTGCCCCTACTGGGCGTAGGGCCTATTGCTTTTTTAGGTTTGTCCTTTTAACTTCCACCTAAACCACAATGCAGTGCTTTGATTGGTCCAGCACACAGAGGCTCAAACCCAACAGCGGCAGACCATCCAGACGGATTCTTAAGAGTTTGTGAACTCACAAATATATCGAGAATTCATATTCGAATTTGTATTCAGGGCCAGGTTAGATGAGGGATGTGGGTGAGAATAAGGCAATAAGGTTTAAACTTTTTGGGAGCACTCAAGCCATAAATGCAGGCCAGTAGAGGAGTACTCAAACATTCATCTTCAAGCATTTGTTCCCGTTAGGGATCACGGGGCACTGGAACCTATCCCACCGACTTTGGGCCTTAGACGGGGTACACCCTGGAGAGGGACCAGCTTGTCGCAGTGTTAACAGTACCCATACATAACTCAAAATACAACTCTGACTAAGCAAATAATATGGGAAAATCTCTATAACAAAGTTAAATGTCAATTTTGAATAACACATTTCCTTTAAAAGTGGCTGTAGATGTACTATTTGAATTCTAGTCAATAGTTCAACTTTGGCCGATTTCACAATAACTCATTCTGTGCTATTTTCTATGTTTACAATTCTCTTTCCAATCTTTACTTTGTCTCCCTATTGCCTTCACATTCTGGTTGGGTGCTCTTCTTTCTCTCCCCCTGCACCCCTCCCATCCCCTCTGTAATTGAAAGTCCCCAGTGCTGCTATTTCATCAGAAGTGTCCTGTAAACAAAATGGCCCTTGGCAGAACGAATATGGAAATCTGAGTGTGTGGGGCCTGGGCGAGTTATAGCCCACGTCTTACTGTGTGCTCACATGTGTGTCGATGCATGTAAGTGTGTTTTCCCACTGTAATTCTCAAACGTGTGTATTTACAAGCGCGACTCAAGGTGCTCCTCAGCCTGGCTGTAACAAGGTCTAGTGCTAGTCATTAAGCTGAGTGTGTGAGTGGGGAGAGGGAGAGATGGCGAGAGAGGGTCAAGGCCAAATTGACATCAAATGGTCTAAATTAGCCCCACTTGTCTCCATTGATTTACGGTGCGTGGGTAAATTGCATCTGAAGCGTGAGGAGTGTGGCGGCTATGGCAGTAATTGATCTTAGGGCATTGCCGTGTGTGTTTGGGTGACACTGTACAGACAGCGGTCACATAAGCACAGTACGACTAGCATCATGGCACAGACACTTAACCTTTTACTCCGAGGGTGACAGCAAGCAGAGTGAACAAGGAGGAGCGCTGGGAGCAAAATGAAGTGGGTGAGGTTACGTTTGCAGGTTCAAAGGGTAGAGTGGTAAAAAAGTGGGAATAAAAATTCAAGAACATTGTCATTAAATAGTTTAATAGATAGGCAGAAATGCAACTTGTGATAGGTGCCAATGGAAGCTAAACAACGTTACTTTTTTTCACCGGGATTGTGCAGCATATTTAAAGGTGTACTAGTAACCTGCTTGTCTCCAAGGAGATGTCATTGCTTGAACTTACATGGTCCACATTTGTTCCGCACTTTGAATTTGATCACGGAGAGGAGCAACCATACTCCCAGCCTAAAGCCCAGTGGCCACGCAGCCGGCTCACGCACATCACGGTGGAAACTAACGTACCCTTGCTGTAGATTTCTGGGAACGGCATATGGCTGCACTTCTCTGTCATTGTCCTTCTCATTTCTATGTGTACTTTGTGTTCCTATTTAGTAAGTCATGCATTCAAACTTTTATTTTAAGTACATGGTGTTTACTGGAGCTTACATTACACTATCTTGTAGCTTTGACATCTTCACCTGCCAGCTCTGTGCTGCCTCTCCACTCTGCACACCTTAGACATGGAGACATGTGTACAACAACTTCATAGTGGTATATATTTTTGTCCCCCTGTGGATCACCACCTTGACGTGGTTGTGGGGCTTGTGTCTACGGATCTTTTAAGAAACTCTGACACGAGATGCTCTGTGCTCTCCAACAGATTTGCTGTGCTCATTGAGCTTCCTTGTGAGGCACGTTTACATTCGGTTTGGAGAAAATCTGGACCTAAACTGACTAAAAATGGAAGAAGAATACAAAAATACACACCGAACAAATATTATCTTTATACATTAGAGAAATGGAGGCAGGTCAGACACAGAGATCCACCAGAAGCTCAGCACTTTTATAACAAAGCTGACAAGAAAGTGAAGAAGAGCAAGATGGATAAAAACAGTTACATGGAATCCCAGGCAAACCAAGCTGAAGAAGCAGCTGGACAAAAAATCTCAGCAAGTTGAACAAAACAACAACTATGAACCCTCAACCTGAAAAGGTAAACACAATAGCAACCCAACGAAGATCAAAGCTGGAATGAGATGAGAGTGTCTCCTTTTACCTTCTCTATTCTTGGTGGCAGTGGATTGGATCATGAGGGAGACCGTAGCAGGGAAATCCAGAGGCACTCAGTGGTGCCTCTAACCATCTTGAGGACATGACTTAAAATTGAGCTTTCGATCCACAGACATGAGCACATGGAGACCAATGTGTCAAATCTAAAATATAAAATGTACATAGGTGATTTTCAACATTAAGTTTTTGATCTGTGAAAAGACAACTTAACAAGGAAATGAACGGTTTGGTATAACTCTGAGCTTTGTGTGGCTGGGCTTTAAGAGATGAGGGAAAAGACCATCTGAGCTCAGAGAGATGAGAAATGAGCATATCAGAGGAAGCTTTTGGAAGTTTGTGTTTTGTCCATACGTACACTTTTAGTTTTATAAATGAGACCCCTGGAGACTACAGCAGGTAAAGTGAGACTGAAAATAAACATTAGAATCAACAGCAATAAAATAGACAGCATCCTCTTGGAGGAGAGATCCCAGAAGAAGTGAGGATGAGTTCACTTAGGCAGCATATCAACAGAGGATGGCGACACTGACAGGGATATTAGAACAAGGATCGGAAAAGATAGAGCAACTTTTCAAATGCTCAGGGGCCAGTATTTCAAACGTAATCTTCCAGGATTAATCCAGGTGGATTGGATTTTTTCTTAATCTGATCCGAAATCAGCAGTGTTGGGTATAACTAAATGACTCTAAAATTACGTTCACCAACTAACTTTACTAACTTTGTTAGTAACTGTAATTAAATTACAATTTTAGTACTTTGGTAGTGTAACACATTACTTTGAAAATACTTGTAATTAAATTACAGTTACCAATAAAATTACTTTCAACACTAAAAACAATGTTTAGGAAGAGAATGCAACCTTCTGTAGGAAACAGCCTGAACAAGGAACATGTTTAATGTTCTCAAAGTGAAAAACCCATGGGCCTGACTTCTGCTGTCAGTGACAGCTCAGAGTCAGAGATCAGCCGCTCAGCAGCGTGTTATACTTTTCTATTGTTGGTGTCACGTCCTCTGAGACAATTTCAACAATTTATTGGCTGTTTTCCTGTGTTTAATTGTTATTCATAAAATGTAAACCACATGTTTGATTAATTTATACAATATTACTGATAAAGTAATCTCAAAGTAATACCTTAGTCACTTTCTTGAGGCAGTAACTAAGTAATTAGTAATCTGTAACTAATAACTTTTTCAACGTAATTTACCCAACACTGGAAATTGGGTATTTCAAACAGGATTTGATCCACAAAATTCAAATCCAGCTTTGTAAATCCAATCCTGTCTTTGATGCAGATTTTTTTGTTCATTTAGATATTTTGAAACTTTAGAGCCAAATCTGGATAATTTTGATTCTGAAAATCACGATTATCATGACCCCAGTTCACAGGTGGATTTGAGGCTGATCCTCAAAGTCTTCATAGCTTTTCTCAACAAATCCTCATATTATAGACAAAATAAGCACTTTCATTCATCTAATTCAATTTGAAGCATAATTTGATAAAAATGTTAAAACATGTAATTATTTAATTTATTTTATAAATTACATACCTATTTCAAATCTATAATTCTTTAAGTTCTCATTGTCCAAGTGACACTTTTTATAAATATGACGAGTAAAATGATATATTTTATTATATTATTGTATTATTTGTTCAAGACTGAGCTTGAGGAAATTGTTTAGTTAGCAACAAAATGTATGGCTGAAAGTTTAATCTGTCCAACAGAAATGTTTTGAACATTTCTTAATCGATATGTCTCCTGAACTCCTTATGAACTTCATCGGGTATCTTTATTACTAAAGATGAAAATCTGCAGCTTTTCCTTGTTTCAGTGTAATGCTTGCATCACTTCCTGTTTCCTGTGCTTGATCCTGTGGGCGGGACGGATTTTGAAATCCCTATCCAAGAAGAGTAGGATGATTTTGATATAATCCTGCAACGTTTTGAAATACCAGGACAGAACTCTCTGATCCATGGATTAGAATCCATGGATTTGAAAATCTGGATCATTTTGATTTGGATTCAGAGTTTTGAAATACTGGCCCCACGTCTACATCGAGATCCAAGCAACTTAGTCAGAAGATAAAACTGAAGATCTGGAACATCAATGTAAAGTCTGTTCTGCTTTGTGCCTGTGAAACCTGGTGATCAACTAAAATAGCAATGCACGAGCTGCAGGTCCTCATAAATTGTGCCTCAGATACATCCTCCTGATCAAGTGGCAGGATAAAATAACATATCAAACAAGCCAGAAGTCAGTTGGAACCCAGATCAGGAGAAGGAAACGGGGAAGGCTGGGTGACACATACGGAAACCTTCAGCCAGGGCCACAGGCTCTTTTGTACTCTAAGCAGTTGGATCACAGACGCAGGGATTGATTGTGCCCATGTATCCATGTTTTATAAATGCTCAGTCTCCAGGGCCCAGTCCTTTCCCTTACTGCCCGGCCTGACAATTCTTACACAACCCACAGAACCAGCTCTGGGTCGTGGATAATGAAGAAGGCCAATTAAGTAATGAATCCACACTCAGTCTTTAGAATTTTGTATTTGTCATCATGAAAAAAAAAAAAAATTATTATCAAAATAAATGGACTTCAGAAATGGATAACACTTTGAGGCAGCTTGTAGATGAACCCTGATGAGGATCTCTTGGATCTTTTGTCGGTTACATGTGCAAAGTGAATCAGATCTAAATTTCCAGGATGGAATTTTCATTGTAATTAAGTACTTTGTTTTACATTTATAGGGACTATCGATGCAAATTAGCTCTGATCAGCTAACTTGAACACATTTACAGTGTTGGAAATTTGGAAAGAGACAACATGAACCAAGAAGAAAATACAATTATTACCCTTATGTAATTACACATGATTACAGTTCTGTGATTTTCTGTGGCAATTTCAGACAGATACAACCTCTCTTGAACTGGGCATGAGAAATGTAGTTGTAATGTAAACAAATGTAAAATGAACTGTATCCTTTTTACAAACTTGGTGCGTGCAAGCCATGTTTTTCTTTTTTATGTTTTTATTTTCACAAATGCCACACAACATACAACCATGACATGCACATAATACAGTGTGTACACCAAGTTATCTGAAAGTACAAGATCAGACTCTGCTCAAACCTACACACTCAACGCCTGAGCAGTTCTCCGCAACCTTAATTGGAATCTAATGTATTCCATTTGCTCCTGTGAGCAGAGAGCATTCCTCCTGGAGAGACTGAGCAGACAGGAGAGGAGT
Source organism: Rhinogobius similis (assembly GCA_019453435.1). Classification (NCBI taxonomy): domain Eukaryota; kingdom Metazoa; phylum Chordata; class Actinopteri; order Gobiiformes; family Gobiidae; genus Rhinogobius; species Rhinogobius similis. Next base: position 26,157,461 of record CM033629.1, read on the forward strand.
GAGGAGTCCAGTGGAAAAAAGTCATCTTCCTCCAGTCACTGAGCAAAGTATCAACTGAGTGAGAAGTCGGTTTGACTTATAGAGCAAAAGAAGTTATGTCTGAATTCTCTCAAGTCATAACTTTCACCCCATCAAAGGGTGCAGAAAGGGGCTGTTCATACATAATACAAATAATACCATAATGTACATAGTTTAAAGCACTTGCATGTTTCAGCTTTCCCTTAAACCCAGGGGTAAAAATCACACTAAGATATGCCCTCAAATAACAGTGAAATGAAAATGGTGTATTTCACTGCGCTGAACATTTCACACTTCTTTCTTCCAGTGGTTCCACTCATAATCTATTTAATGTTATATCAGACAAGCTCTAGTCCTATGTCTCTAATCAAGTGTACTGAATATGCATTGTGTGGACACACCTGGCAGCTCCCACAGCTCCTTACAAATAATACTTAAATATCAAATGAGTCTAAATGTGACTTTGATCCCTTTTTGTAAGGGCAGAGATACACAGTGCATTCAACCACAATTTCTAAAGAGATTTGTGTTGTCTTATGGAGATTAATAGTACACTTTATATAGTGCATGTATTGTTCCAGAAAATATCACGATAAATGATGATATTGAAAATATGCCACTGACTGGGTAAATCTAAAATATGTGTAAACCCTGGTCCAAATGAACGATGCTGTAAAAAACAATGACCTAATAATTAATATTGTTGCAGCTTTCGTTTATTGAACCATTGGTCGATATAATAATTCATTATCATAACAGGCCTAGTAATGCCCTCTTTGTATAAGATGTGGTCTTCAGGCTGATGTCGCAGTGTTGAAGTTCAAAAGCCAGGAAACTTAGATGTCTGAACAGAAACGGCTGACGTAGCTGTGATGACCAGCAGCACATGTTGTGATGCTTTTGGTTGAACTGTCCACTCACACGCCAGCTCTTACTGACAATAATATTTGGAGTTGCATTTTTATCCTATAGTGGTCGCTGGTCAACTCTTACAACCTCTTTGAGCTTCTTCTCCTTTGTTACTATAATAAGCAGTGGTGGACCTAGGAATTTGGGGGCCCAAGGCCAAATAAGTACAGGCTCCTCCTCATCAAGTGTGATCTCTGTTGTCTCTTGAAGTGGTCTTGAAATTAAGCTTTTTTTTTAACGTGTGGTGGCTGGACCTGGCCTGTTGCCTAATGGTAAGTCTGCCACTGCTAATAAGTGCAAAGAATAATAAGACATTTTATTGTAATTGCAATCAGGATAAGATTAACATTTATTACTGTATTTTTATTTGTATTAATTTATTCATTTTTTAGGCTTACTATTTTTCTTTTCTTTTTTCTTCTACCCCAATGTTTATTGGTGCTATTTTATTTTCTGTTTCTTCATTTTTCCTCATATATTTTGTTTTTAGGTATTTTAATTATTTTCTTACTTTTGGATCTTAAGTATTTCCTCTGAGGAGCCTGTTGTCTGACTCATTTCTCTTCTAGGGCCTGTGTCTGTGTCTTTTGGCGGTTCTCTGCTCTTCTGATGTTGCCTAGACTGGTTCATCTGTACTCAGCCTTGTGTGTGTGCGCATGTGTGTAGGGTGCGCATGTGAGTGGGTTGTTTGGTTATGGGGGTCAGGCAGTTGTGGGGGTGGTTGGGTGAGATGTGCATGGATTGTTTTTATAGACTGTTAAAGCACTTTGTTACATTTTATGTATAAAAAGCACTTTTTAAATAAAGTATGATGGCTTGATTGATTTTGTATTAAAATCAATATCAAGTTGGAACTGATAGCTTCTTATTTCTCAAACATGTTTTTTGAAGCTGACTCACTGGATATAACCTCAACCATTTCTTTTTCACTGAAGCTGCACTGTGTGTGCAGTGAAAGTGGGGCTTGTCTAATTGCATGATTTAGCCTGTCCAAGTGGAGAGAGCAAAAGTAGAACAGGTCAGTGTCTGTGGTCAGCCTGACGGAGTAAGCATCTTTATTGAAAGAAATTCGCTGAATCTCTCAACTATCTTTGAGTAGCAAAAGTTTCTTTAACAGCAGCTGTAGTAGGAGTATATTCCATGGTAACACATTATTTGTGAGACATTTAGATACCTCTTTAAACTCTTTACTTTTTGTTCCCAAACAAAGATTATTTGCAATTCCCTTTCTTCTGCCACTGCAATGCAGCCGGAGCAGTCACATTGGTATTTTGGGTCTATAGCTGCCAAATATTATTTAACTCCATTCTTGATGAACAAATGAAAAGTATATTTCAAACTTAAGTAAACATTGGCTCTATAGGCATCAAGTTGTTGCCTGCTGATGTGGTTCTGCTCCGTAGCACAGATGAGTGGAAAAGCAGGAAGGTGGATTTGGGGATAGTAAATCCACAACTGGGCATGCACAATAATGAAAGGCACATACGTTTACTCTTTGTATTGTTGTGAATTTGGGTTGGACTAACATGTGATGATAATTACATCTATACCAAAAATGTGGATATAAACATAAGGTAAAAGTGTGTTCTATTGGACAAAAATGTAATTGTCTGTTTGGTGCAAGCGCCGAGCATTCCCATTCACCTTCACCCACAAGCGCCAGCAGGGGGTGCTATCGCCCCTTGCTTGGCTGCGTAGGGCAAAGCCATGCCGTCTAATACAAGCAGAGGTTGAGTGGGTTTCGCGTATCTTCGTCGCCGGAAATCTTCCTTATTTGCAAATCAGTAAGTCACAATGTCATCGCTTTAGCTGTTACACATGGAGCGGACAAAGTAAAGCAGGTGCGCACAAGACCGTCACACAAGGTATGTTTCTGGCCAGCAACTTCCTCCTAAACGCTCTCACGCACACGCTGCCCCTAATAGAAAGTGAATGAGGCATTTGTGTGTGACACGTCCTGTGTGCAGCCGACACGTGCGAACTTCTATCGATTACACCAGGAACAGGTGTTGCGCGTGTCTCTCTATGAATAATGAACGCTGAGGTTTAGAAGGATAAACAGGATCAGGGCGCGCACACTTCTCCAACCACGGGAAAACTCACAGACAAGAGATGACACTGAAGCAAAAAGTCAACTAACATCAGTTAATGCCGTGTTTGAATAGTTTTTAACATAGCCTGATTGGATAAACTATGGGCCTATACGTGTTATTTTATTAATAGATTTTTTTCCAGAAAGTTACGCGAAATGAAAGTTTTAATAAAAATCATAAGGGTAAAAGCCAAACGGAATCTCTGTGCGTTTATTGGCTACTTAATTGTCATTCCAAATCCGTAAGTCCCGCCTATATCCCGACTCTCGGCAGCCCCAGTGTATCCCCTCTCCTCCTCCTTTTCCTCGTCCTCAGTGGCGGCTGGTGGAAGCGTCAGACCTCCTATGTTTTCTCTCCTCTGCTATGGTCCCTTCATCCCGCGCAGAAAAGCACAGCTCTCTCCAGATAAAGCCAGACGCGCAGACTGGGCTCCAGCACAGCACCAGAGCAGGACAAGCGGAGCGAAGGGAGACACTCAATGTGGATTTTATTTAAAGACTTTTGCCATTTCGCGTGTGATGTTCGACTTTGCGTTTTTACAGAGGGGTTCAGAATCCACTTTGCTTCAACTTTGACAGGTTAAAAAAGTCCAAAAGACACAAGACCATCCCATTTGGATAAATAAAGTGGGAGAAGGACGCAGCGCGCCGTTGTGGAAACGTAGTCACTTCTTAAGTCTGACTGACTGTAAGAGAGGATCTAAAGTCATCTGTGATTTTTTCTTTTTTTTCCCTTTTCTTTTCTTTTTGTTTTTACAACTGGTAAGGAAATTGAAGGTAAAACAGAGCTGTACGAACCTCCATCAAAATGAGATTATCGGTGGCATCGATGCGATAGTGATCTGCGCTCGGAGAGTTGTAAAAAAGAGCTGAAGCCCCGTGTGTCCACAGTCGCCCACCGACCAGTTCAGGAAGAGGAGAGTCTATCGGGAGAAAGGACATGGAGTCGGGCAGGAGAAGGCGCTGTGCGCCGCGGGGATCGCACCTCTCGACCCCAAGTGTGCTGCTGCTGGGACTCGCGCTGTTCCAAGGTAAGACAAAAACACTAAACTTGTTGCCAGTTTAAAGCCGCGTTTTTTATATTCAACTTTGACTTCAGTGGTGACCGTTTCAGCTCTGTCTAGTTTGGTTTTCTACATGGATTAGGTCTGCGTTGTGAACATCTAAAGTTTTCAACGTGGAATAATTTTTCACAGTTACTTCGTTTGACTTTATCACAGCATTTAAAGCTGTTTTTTCTACATTATGATAAAAATAACCCGGAGATCATTGTTTGGACTTTTGTGCATGCTGGCTAATGTATTCATTTTTTCTTTCCCTATTTAAATTTTGTAAGCACGTGAGCGGACTGCCCCGGTCCAGAGCTCGTGTCTGACGTGTAATAACTCCGACTGATGTTACCTATAGGTTTATTCGAAGAGCCTGTCTTTGTAAAGGAGAGCGTTTTCACCTTTTAAATTAAAATTGTTTCTTGGCTGTAGTCTCCCATTTAAGAATCAGTGCTGTTTTTCAATTCAATTCCTGTGGCTCTTGACTCGGTTCTTTTAAATGCACAAAGCCTCTTTTAGACCAAACTCAATAGCTCCTTTTTGAATGACACTTTTGAAACGCTTTGAGTATCCAGGTCAAGCGGCTTCAGCACTAAATTCAAAATAAAGTGAGGTGAAGCATCCCGGGAGACTTGTGGTCCGTGGCCCCGTGTGTGCCTCAGTGGCTATTTCACACAAATGAGCGCTTTCAGCGGCGGCATCGGTCCGTGCGCACGCTGGCCGTGCAGTGTGTGCTCTCTCGCGGCTCAGTGAGCACTGCGAGCTCCGGTCTGTTCGCTCTGGTGGAGACTGCGCTCTCACAGTGGAGCGGACCTAGTACACACGGTGCAGGGAAAAGGGCGACATGCTGGAAAACAGCTGTGTCCGGCACAAAGCTTCTGTGGCCAGAGGAAATCAGGCAAAACTCCATTTGCCCATCACGTCACCCCCCTGTCCTGTGACAGTCCAGACTCCAGCTCGTGTGCCTGTCTGCAGAGCCCTAAGCGCCGGCCCTGTCCCGGGGTCAGCTGCCCCACTAAAGAGCGTCTGGCAACTGTTCTCACGTGGGCCTCTCTGCCCTCTCACAGTCTAACAGGTGCTATTCAACGTGGCTGTATTAGACCGTTTTTGGGGGGATTGCATCAGGGAGCCTTGACTCTAATGCGGTAATGGCCACCCCAGGCTGTTAAAAAACAAATCAACAAGCTTTCGCTGGATCACTGTCTCTGAGCTGACAGCTGTATGTGGCATTAGCATTTGGTCTGCTTTATTTATGGCACTGAGCCTCTTTGTGTCACTGTACAGCCCAGACAGTGTTATAGACACCATGGGACAACACACAAGACGAGCAAGGACAATATGTCAGAGCATAAGAAATATGCTCCACTTTGCTTACTGAATGGATTCTAAATGCACTTTTGCTGCATCCCATTTCACAGTAATTACATCAGGGTGAAGTTTCGTCACTCAGGTTGTCGACAGGTTCACAGTGCAGATGTGCAGTTCTCTGGTATTTTAGCAGAAGCACTGTGGGGACTCTAAGCACATGCGGGTGGCCGAGAACCACCCTGCATTTTATGAAATAACATATACGTCAGTTATGTTTGATTTCATCAGGGCGGATTTAAAGCTGGTAGTAATTTAACACATTCCTATAATGTCTTTTTAGCAAGACATGTGTGATTTAGGCGAAGGATTGTACTTTTTATCGGAAATCAATAATGTAATTTTAATCAAGCACATTATTAATTACTGAACCATTATAGCTACACCGGATTGGTCGGAATTGTTGAACTGTCTCTCTCCCCTATTCAGATTTAATTTACCCGTTTGCTTTCACTCGACACATTTCTTTCAAAATAAAAACTTAAGTAAAAAATAAAGACATCTTTTTTGTCTGACAGGGGAAGGTGCAGAAATGCAGAAAGACATGCAAAAAGACATGCTTCACACTTTCTCAAAGTCATAGCTGCTTTGTTATAGCAACGGTGAGAGAGTCAAACTGTGACATTCTTATGATGGAAAGGTCAGAGACATAGAAACCACAGTGCGAGAATAGGACACATCATTCCTCCATACTGCGGTTGGAAAATGTACAGATTTATTTGTCATTTACACATTACATTTACACATTTTTACCAGTTGGTCTAATCTGTGTTCTCAGTTTTCTGGTAATATGCAGTTTTTCTTGGAAGTCGTTCAGGCTCTGCTTAATATACGAGAAATATAATTTACTGGATTGCTTTTCTGATTTCCCTTTGGTAAATAATGGTGTAAAAAGAGTGTCTTGTGTAGTGACCTGTGCATATTGTCTGCAAGCAATGGTGTCATCTTTGCCGCTGTTCTTTTTTATTCTGAAAAGTTACACATTTCCCATGTCGGCTCCTCTGAGTAAATATTTTGGCACTGAATGCTGTCTGTCTATGACTAAATCCCACCACAACTTTTTGGTCTTTGCTATAATAATACCCAATTGCAATAGAAAAGAGGAGGTAAAGAGGAGGTAACCATGATTAGTAAATGAACTAGCTACTCAATTGAAATTCATGAACAAACCGTCTAAAATGAGAAAAACACACACACACACACAAAATCCATACATGTAGGAGTCGGATGTGATAGTAAATAATATCATATAGCATGCGCAAAGATGTAGAAGGAATTCAATTATATATTAATGGATGGTGGATATTATTTGTAATGAACTAATTGAGCTAATCACAATGTGTGCCCACATTAGCTGTACTTTAGCTGATTAACCTTTGTGTGTCTGAGCGTTCGTGATGAAACAATGAATCAACGGAGACCAGCAGAACGTAATCATTTTCTTTCTGTTAAGTATTTGCATGTAGAATATGATTTCAGAAGTGGGCATTTATAATAGTTTTGCTTTGTTGCTCGGTGTAATGCAATCACTGCACAGCCCGTTTGCTCATGTATTAATGAGCTGTTGTGGCATAGAGTTTGCTGATTTTAAGGACACATGGATCTTAAAGTTTAGTTCTAATTGTTGCCCTTTTTGGCTCTCTTCTGTCAGTGTAGTCGCGGGTCTGAAAGCGTGAACGCAGCCATAGTTTCCGTTTTTGGCTGGATAAGATTATGGTATACTTTATTTATCAATGATGGCAAGGAGATGTCCGATGTCTTATAATTCTTTGACTACTTGCGGTTGTAGTAACATTATTAACAACCAACCTTGCGTACAATAATTTAGATGCATTTGTGTCCATCTTTCTCTCACTATCGCCACATGTTTTCATCTTTATGCCCCAGTTCTATACCCATCCAGCCCTCCATGCCCCCTCCTCCTCTCTGGTCCACCTCTGTGTCTGCGTCTCTCCTTTCTAAGCGCCTCTTAACCAGTCCTCGGAGAGCGTGTGAGCCGCTCGGCCCCTAAATGATTTTCTATTACCGACGCCTGTTAACAGCGCTCCATTTGATCAAGCTAATGAAATTGAAAACTTTCATCTAAGCCAAATTGATTTCAAACCTGAACCAAGTGAGGAAAAAAAGGAGAAACGTTGGTAAGCATGCAGGAGCGGCGTGCTAGTGGAGCGCGACATTCCCTTTACACGCACTCAGGAATCAATTAGGCCGTCTGCCTCCTCTTGTCCTTGGGAGACAGAGGAGCAGGGGGCCTTTTCTTAAACCATGTGGGCATGACAGCGTAGGCACATCTGACAGTGATTGAATGTCTGCTCTTTTAAGCTCTTGCATATGGATTTGATATATATATTCTCTCTCAGGTATTTAATGGAATGATTTGAAATGATGGCAAATGGAATAGGAATGGGGTGGACTACAGAACTGTGCTAAAGTTTTAGAGCAAGGGTTCTTCGTTCTTAACATTTTCTTTTACATTGGGGCCTCTTCACGAGTTAATTGTATTAAAATGTGTATTATTTTTGTGACCCTGTACCTTAGACCCTCGCCCTATGGTTAAAAATCACTGGAAAGAATGTACAAATGAGTAAACAGAACTGCTAAATAGATTCTCTGGCTCTGGGACAAATAACAACCACAACTAAATTCCAACAGTTATTCCAAATTCCAACGTAATTCTTAAAGGGAAGCTTACCAATGAATGTTTAATGTATATTCTGAAGCCCTTAAACATTATGGAGTGATTAGGATACAAAAGGACTTCAATACCTTTAAGCTTAAACATTTATATAATCTTGTCACTTGTATTGTAGATTGCCTCTTTGTGGTTATAAATAATTTAGTAATTGATAACTGAATATAGTTTAGACCAGAACTAAAGCAGATCTTTTAAGATACCAAAAGTAATGCTTATCATTTATTTTTCTGCATCTGTCAACAACAATTGTCCAACTGACTCCTGGCCTGTAGTGTCTGCTTGTACCAACAGAGATCAAAGTCATCCCGCTGGACTTCCAGAATCAAAGAAATATCCTTTGGCAGAAGAAAAAGCCCAAAATGAAGAGTGAAGCAAAAGTGTTGCGTGTAAAAAATGTGTTTTGTGAAAGCCTCCCTGGGCGCTGCATCGTCGCCGAAGGGTGCATGCTGTTCCCGTCGTCACACCAAAACAACACGCACTTCTGTGGATCACTATGAATTATTGAGAGTGTAGTTTCAATCGCGAGGATCTGCACGTTGGATTTGTCTATGGACAGGCTTGTAAATCTGTCTCTGTGGAAGTTGAGTAGTGTTCACTTTGTGATTTAGAAACGAGTGGAAAAGTTTTAGTGAGTTGTACTTTTATCTTACAGTTTCTTCTTATTTTATTGCGATTTACGGATTACTTGCACATTCAGGTTTGTTGTTCATTCTCTGCATTTGACCCATCTTTCAATGCTGTTAGGGCAACCTGTCAGGAGCAGGAAGCAGCAGCTCGGGGACCCATCTCCAGAGCTCAGCTCGGTCAGGACTACTGTAGCTGGAGGATTACCTGTGGTGCATGATTTGAGTTGATGGGGAAACTTGAGTACCCAGAGGAAACCCACATGTAAACTCCACACAGAATGGCCTGGTCTGGCCCAAGCGGTCGAACCTGTGACCTTCTTGCTGTTAGGTGTAAGCGCTACCCGAGCAGCCACCGTGCCATTATTTCATCCTGTTCATAAAATTCTCTTATGTGAAAATCACTCCACCTCATATCACACACACATAGATTGGAAGTTTTTTTAGTCCATTAACCATCATCAGTCTTGTTCTGAGCATTTCTGCACTCAAATTGCATTCACTACAAACAGATGAATCTATCAGCATGCTGGTCCTGTTGCTAATTTTCTGCTAAAAGGTTTTTTTTTTTCATGGTTCATGCCTATTACTGTCAGCAGAGAGAACTCTAACACAAATAATTGCTTAAAAATGGGGTCATGGCTTTTAAATGTAGTTTTCCATATACAAATGCAAATTCTAAAACATGAAATGCCAAGGTGACCAAAAGCATGTTAAAAAGTCAAGAGATGCATGGATATGTCCCAGATACATCATGATTATAGGCTTCGATATGGGCAAAAAGTAGACAAAAAGTACATACGATTGTAATAGATTATTTCTTTAATGTTCTTTTGGAGTGTCCCGATAATATATTTGGAAAGTTAATTCTTTCTTTTTGTAATTATTAACTTAAAGTTTCTTCTAATAAGACAGTTGTAAGCTATAAGCTCATTTATCTTACCATGTTCTCTTTTCTCGACCTCTGGCGAAGGCGGAAGTCATCCCGCCGAAACATGTAAGGTAAATGAGCTTACAGCTTTTTTACAACTGTCTTATTAAAAGAAACTCTCAAGTTTGTACCCCGATGATGATAGTCAGAAAATATACTAAATATAACAGAATGTGTTGAAAGTTTAATTATTAGACGTGAAATGTCTTGAAAGTTTACAACATAACCTTTTTCAGTTTTATTTTTATTGAAATTTTTGTTGCATTTTTAGACTATAAATATATACTCAACATTCACAATATTATCTACCTCCAGATGTTATTTTACCAATGTTTTATAAATGAAGTAATGATTTGGCTTATGTATTTTTTCTTCAAGTCCTCCCCTTTTTCTTTCTTGTATTCATGTATAGACTCACCTTGTTTCTCCATATCCTATTTTAAACACCTCCCTGTCTCCAGATATTTGACTTCCCACCGTGTACTTGTTGTTTGTGTGCTTGGAGGGGCATGAGCTTTGAACGCTGTGCTGAGGGCTGCAGCAAACATTTTGATGGCATTATTCACGGTCTGAGAGAGGCAGCCAGCTCCGGAGAATGGGAACAGTTAAGAAGAGTGAAGAAAGCAAGGGGGAACATTAAAGGGCCAAACCGGGGCAAGATCTGAGCAAAAAAAGGAGAGGAAAAAAAAGAAAAACAAGATGGAGGGATGAAAACAGAATGAGGTTTGTGAAATGGGGAACTGTTTAGACCTGTAAGACCTGTAAGGCGTTCAAAACAAAGAAAGCAAAGCAAAACAAAATATGAAACAAAAGAAACGGAGGGATGAGTATTTACTGATGTAGGAGGAAAAAAGCCATAAAGTTGGCATTAGGCACAGCAAGAGATTTAACATTTCATTGAGCGATGCTGTTAGCCTGTGGGGCCGAGCATTACAGTGGAGATTTTCCCTATTTACAAAGCTGCCGACGGCTCCGGGTCTCCATCTCCATAGTGTTTAACATGCTGAACTCAGCTGCAGCTCTGCCCATCAAAAGGAGACGCTTGTATACGATCTGGGCACGAGTCCCCGAGGCCAATGGGGGAGAGAGGGGAGGGGCAGGAAGGGGGAGGGGCCAGAAAAGCAGGGGTGGCAGGATTACCACACGCAGCAAGCAATGGTTTAAGTGAACACAGGGCCCCAGCAGGCAGAAGTATGGATGTATCTGTGCACAGACATCAAGGGGGAAAACGGAAGGGTTTAGTCATTGGTCATTTCTACAAATTGATTGAGCACCTACAGAAAGAGCCTTAATCCGTAACGTGTAAAAAGAGTCTACTTTGATCCCATGTGAATAAAGATTTAACCGTCATGTTCTTATCCATAATAAACAAATTTACATAGATAAAGGATGGATGGATAAATACTATTAATCCCCAAAAAAGGGGAAAATCAGGTGTTCACGCAGCTCATTCATACATTTCATCACACAATACATTAAAAACCCTCGAAGCTTTCTTTAGTTTCTCTTTTTAATTTAATGTTATTTGAGAAAATCTTAAAATCAATAAAAACTTTAATTAAAAAAAAAAAAAAAAAGCAAGCCTGTGTATATGAAGTGTCAATTCAGTGGGATGTGAGTTAGGACAGGTTGTAAAGTCTGACGGCTGTTGGGACAAAGGACTTTTTAAACCTTTCAGTCGTACAGCAGAGTGAGGCAACAGCCTCTGTTGCTTCTCCGTGTGGCCTGGACACTGTAGAGGGGTGGGAGGAGTTGTCCATTATGGCCTCCAGTCTGTTCCGGATGCTCACCTCCACCACCGTACTGAGCGTGTCCAGTGCCCTTACAATTACAGAGCCTTCTTTACCAGCTTCTGCAGCCCCTTGCTGTTCTTATCGGCCAGGCTACTGCCCTAAGACACTGCCCCATAAATAAAGGTCAGTGGCTTATTATACATTTTCATTTTAGATTAATTATAATGGCTTGATTTTATGTAAAAATCCAGTATCTGTACATAGATGTAGATCTGTTCCACTGTTGGATTATCAAAAAATAGATGCCCAGAGACCAATTGATACTGACACTAGTATCAAACACCTTCCTGCTTCTACTGCATTATTGTTGTGTCCTTGAGCACCGTGTGTGAATGTATTGTGTGAATGAGTGTGTGTGAGCGATCAGTGGTTATTGAAGAGGCTCTTGGCATGTCTTTTATTCCTCAGGCCCTGGGCAGATGTGGTCAAAAGTGTGGAGAGTGAATGAAAAATGCGAATGTTAAGCTCAGGAAGGGGCAATATTAACATTTTCAATTATTTACACATTAACATTTATGCCTTGGAATGACTTACCATTGGGGCCTTTCATCAATTTCAGCAGTGTGACACCACTGCCAGCACAGTCAAACGGTGTCTTCTGTGTATTGTGTGACTGTCATTCAACAAAGTTAAATGCGGCTAATGATGAAAACGGTGAATGTTGGCCACTTTGCAGCTAGTCATTATAGTTTTTGAATTCTATTATACATGTTACTTGTAGTTCCTTTGCTTTTGCTCTATGACAAAATTTTATTTGTATATTTGTTATTCATAATGGCTCTACTTTCTCAGCTGTCATTGACTACGACAGATTGTGACCTTGTCTGCTAAACAAAGCCTGTCTCCTGTAGGTTCACTGCTGCTGCTTAGTATGTGTGTGGGAACAAACAGCAGCTTAAAGGAAATGCCTTCAATACATTGACCGTCTCCTTTGTCCCCAGAGTATTGAAGAAGTAACTAAGTGTGTATACGTACAAACTGTGTGTGGGGGAATGTTTCAAACTAAGCATGACTGCATTCTTTGTGCAAGTCTTTTCAGAGCGTTTTCCCCTCTGCTTCAGTATTTGTAAAGGGCTGAGGAAGCGATTATCTGGCCGTTAACAAACCTCTTAACGAACCCCACTAATGAACCTTGAGGGCACCTCTGAGACGGCCCCGGCACGCCATCGTAATTAGACTGGCAAATAAGTGCTCGTTATGCAAACGACTTCCAGTTAATCTGCATATCTTTACCTGAGACACTCGCGTTACACTGACAAATGTTTACCCAAAGGCAATGAGGAGGAAAGAGAGAGATGGGTCCAGAGAGACAACGGCAGAAGTAAACTAGGCAACAAATAATAAAGTTTTATTTAAGCATTCTAGGATGATATTTTCTGGTATGAGTTTACGTCATGTCTATATGGGTCCATGAATAATATTAAATTGTTTACAATTACCAGTTTTCCAAACTGTTCTACGTCTGGACTGTCGGTACCCTTTAAAGAACACATTGACTTGCTTAATTACTCAACTTTTCTCTTTTATAAATGAGTGAATTGTGTTGTCAGAGTACTTTTATTGTAAAAGAAGGACTTTGAAACTAAAACCAAATGACTACACATGTTTTTATCTAATTAAGAAAGCTCTAATTTGTAAAGTTTTATAGACGGTAAACTTGTAAGAAAGAGCCACATAAGTCACTATTTGACACAATGGGATGAGATTTGATTGGTTGTGTAAGGGTGGTCCACCCTGCTTCACATTCCATCTGAAAAAGCTGTTGGCAAGTGGCCAACAAATTGTGCATGTGAATATAGTAGTAATATGCCAAAGGGCTTGTGAGAGCTTGGAATAAGGTAGACAGATTTATTCAAGTCTTTCATGGTTTGAACCTCAGGTACCCGAGCTTTAATGCTTGCTTTCAAGTTTGATTAGACATCACTAATTGCAATTTAATCATCTGTGTACATCTTGATACGCGTTATATTGAAAGGAATGCCTTAATGTGCGGTCAGGAAGTCAAACCAACAGGTGGCGCGTCAACCATGAGTCCACATTTGCCAATAAAATACTATAAAAGCTGTCTCGCATCTTGGCAACACATCATGGCATATCGTAACTGAAGAAAATCGTATGTGTAAGATACAAAAAGAGATATTTCTTAATAACCCACTCAAATCTAAAGTTGGTGGAAGTTGGAATGGGAGCTTTGCCAGTCCATGTGGTTCGCCAGCATCTTAGTCAAGCGTCCCCTGAGAAAACGGCACACGCTCACATACTTTTACAAGCCAAAATCTCAGCGCGTCCACATGGCAACACTGGAGAATTTGAAATATGTTTATTGCAAAAGCGCTTTTTCCAAATGATCGAATTTCCCAAAGCCAAAAATAAAATTCACCACTCGGAAAACTGCCTTATGTTCACAGAATACAATTGTGTGCTGTGAAGTTTGGAGTAGAGATGGTGGGTCGTCCTGCACTGGGATGACCTATAGTGTGTGGTGAAGCATGAGAGAGTGTTCTGATTGGTTCTTGGCTGGAGAGTCCCGTCCTGGCAGCGGTCTGTGGGGGTTGATGGCTTTGACCTCTGAGAGGCTGCAGGGTTCCTGATGGATCACTCGCCCAGGCCAACACACTCCTAGTGGTCCACTGCAGATAGTGGCCGTTTGTCTGGACCCACTGTCTTTTGGCTCAATATGAAAATACACATATACATTTGGGAAGCTTGTTATTGTTGGAAGGAGTTCATTGTTGAAGTGGATGTTTAAATAATAGGATTATGTTCAAAGTTCACATGTTAAACAAAACCAGGAAAATTTACAAAAAGACTGAAATATGAACCGAGAAATTAATAAAATAATCATATGATTTTTTGTTGCTTTTACTGCAATTGTGTCGCATTTGTTGCTTTTAGTTGCATTTTTGTTGCTTGTAGTTGCGTTTTTGACATTTTTAGTGACGTTCATGTGGCTTTTAGTTGTGTTTTTGCTGCTTGTTTCAGAACATGTTTTAAAGGTTGCAGTTTTAAGGAGAAAATTGTTTTGCTTTAAAAATTGCAGCCTTTTGCAATTTGCTAATTGTGTCCATTCAAATTGTGATTTCGAGTAATCATGCAGCTCTACTGTACCTCATTTTATACCATAAGTGAGTAACATTTAGACCCTTCTTTCACATTTGAACCATGACAGAGAAATGACTACGTGGGACAGGTTCTCATTCACTAACAGACCTGAGTGCATAAACAAAAGAAGTGTTTTTATGCCAATTCCCAAACTAGAACATCCACAATCTAAAAGATATAAGTTTGTAACTGCGGTCAGGTCTAAAGTTTTCAATCATTTAGGATTTTTTCTATTTTATGTAACCGTCATTATGCCACTTTGGCACAAAATACTACCTATGGTACCTATTATTTAAAATTGTAGGACGCAACGCCTGTTTCCTAGCTTTCCCTAGTTCCCATCCTAGTTCCCCTCTTTACACTGAAAACTGATTGAGATTTAACCAAAGCCTGCCACTATAAATGTATGATCTTATGTAGTTATGTGTATCCCACTGTCTCTAGAGCTCATTGTGTTTCATAAGATACACAGAGACATACAAGACTTCTTTCTTTTTTTTAAAAGCGCACAAGCTAAGCACAGCGCCCTCTCCTGGCCCATAGTCGTGTAAGTGACCTTGGGTGAGCTTTGCCAGTAGCGGCTGCTGTGATTACTACGCAGGGGGTCATGGAGGGTGGATAGAAGACCGTCTTGGCCCGCGATCACACAACCTCTCTCCCCCCGTTCTACCCTTTCGTCCGACTGATGAATGAGAGAAAAGTTTTTGCCCTCTTTGTTGACAGATGGCTGTGGAGTTTTTCCCTTTCTTTTTTGCTTGTTGGAGTTCATTTAGTATCACGCTCCTCTTTTGGATTCCAGCTCCATCAATAACATCATTTATTTTCAAATTGTGCGTAAATGCGGTTTGGGGGGAAAAAGTGACGTTGACGGATCACAAGCGAAACTATTGTCGGACTTCCAGTTTTGTAGCACATGCTGTCTGAACAACTGCTGTGCCATAGCTCTGTCGGCAAGAATAATGGAACCGTACTTTTTACTGGTGTGCCATTTGATGTTTCACAGAAAGATGGTAATTTATAGTCATCATTAAAACGAAGCCGACACAATGTGCGCTAAAACCACAAACCACTTGTTTTTCTTTCCTTGTAGCCTTATAAATAATATAACAGCACAATAACATTCAGACTCAGATTGGGGAATAACTCCAGTGAGTTTATGCAAGAACAATGCCCACCACGTTGTATGGGTTTGTCAAGGACCACACAAGTATTATTAATATTGATCAAAATTACTAAATGTTATGCAGGGAGCACTAGGAGTAAGTAGTATCAAACAAATATTAAAGGTGCTGTACCAAATTTTTACTGTTTTGAAACGTGAAAAACAGAATTAGTTCATTTAAATAAATAGTCAGAGTGATGTGTTTATGAGCACTTTTCTCTGAGCCACTAATGTTTGCCGTACGGTTTAAGAAACATTAGCATGCTAACGACGCAGCTCTTGCTTCCGGTAGAATAAAATACTTTAACTAGGTCTCATTTTCACCCAAATAGATTATTTTACAATATATCTGTACTGGGGCAAAAGAGATTTTACTTTATTACATGCAAAACTTCAGAACTTCAAAGGCACTTCTAGACAAACTGGTCATCCAAACGTGGCTTTATTGAACTGCAGCAGAACACCACACCACACACTTTGCTCAGTGCCTTCTTGGTTGTCAATGCATTTAGCCATTTGTGTAACCCCTTGCTTATTTGTGTGTGTGTGTGTGTGTGTGCGCGCGTGTGTGTGGCCCACCCATCTGCCTCGGCTGCCATTTTGAGGAACTGCTGACATTTGCCTCCCCTCTCCATCAGATACATTACTGGGCACAGGCCTCTGACATTTCAGCCTACGCGTGTGTTCCTGCGCCCGGTGTGTGAGTGAGCGTGCCCCGTCGCCATGAGTAACAGAGGCCACGCCCCCTTGACATTTTATTGGATGCTAATAGTATTCATCTCCTCAGCAGCTGGACAGTGGGCGGGCGTGCAGACGTGCATCTATAAATGGCACCTGTCTGTCATTCAGCTGTAGTAGTTGGTGTGTAGTTGTATGTAATTGAATAGTTTTGTGTATAGTTGTGCGTGCAGAGGGCAGCCCGATAAAGGCGTCTGTTTTTTCAGATAAGGACTTCCACCTGCACCTCTGTCGCTCCTCTTCATTTGTCCACTACCAGCTCTTTATCTTTCATGGCAGCGCTTTCCATCTGCATCATACGGCTTCATGCTTCAGTCTGACTTTCTGAACTTCAACTTCTTTTCTGCGAAAGTGCTATATTAAATTAAAGGTTTACATCACTCACATTACATAGAAATACATGGACTTTTCTCTGATTTTTTTTTTTTTCAGGATAAAGGTTCTTTCTGCAGAGCCACACATATTATCAGCATAACTGGCAAGACATATTTCACTAAACTATTTTTTTTTTTTTTTTTTGTGTGAATTTAATTAGTGTAGTCTATTTTTGCTACTAAAAATGTAATACAAAGAATGACAGTTGACTGTTATTTATTTATTTACTTGTGAAAAATCAGATGAGAACAGTTATTCCTCGCTGTTCACCTGGGATTGTTAAGTGTGACACAGGTCCAAGATTGCAGAGATCCTTTGACACAAACAACAGAAGTAGAAACTTTGTTTGAGCCTCCAGATGACTTTAAGATACAGCAAGGAACAGAAACTGCTTCACAATAATATCAGTGGGTGTAACAATTTGGTAGCATTTTCTTTTATTTTTGGGCCAGATTTTAATGGGAGTTAATGTGCAGTTTTTCATTTCTAAACCACTTTTTCCAAAACCCTGGAACAGTTTAAAAGCCCCCAAATTCCATTATAATGAATAGGGCTTAACAAGCAACACTGACCCATACTCAATGCCAGCGGCAAATGCAGACAAATTTCCCTACCCTTTATTATTTTATTATTTACTCTCCATGGCCATCGTCTCTCACCTCTCAGCAACAAGGTTGTAACTTCATATCAAGATGTATTTTTATCAAAAAACACAGAAAGTGCAGTGCTGAACTATATGCTATGGGTTCATAATATAAACAATAAAAACATTTTATATTAATAAAAGCTTTTTGTCTGTAAACATGTCCATTTCTAAATCCATTAGCCTACTGTTAATATAATACTCTACCATATGTTTTTCAAAATGGTAGAATAATTTCTTAAAGAACTGCCACAAACTGTTGAGCCCCTTTAGGAAAGGAGTGTGTATTCTTTGTGGTCAAATCAGCTGGAGCAACATCTGAGGAGGATGAGCGTGAGCGATCTGCACTTTGAAGCAGGACTCTCCTCTCAGCCCACACCAGTTAATAAGTGCAAATCTCCCCTCACGTACAGATAGAGCAGGGACGGTGGTGTAAGTGGTGCACAGCAGGGCTCCACACACTGCCCGCGGCTCACTCCTCTGATCTCACTCTTTGTACAACTTCCCCTATCATTCACTTTGCATATACCTCCGCTTTCAAGTCACCGCACGCAAGTCAGGGCCAGCGCACATCACTGTCGTGTCTGTGGAGAAACAGACGGGCAGACAATAGAACTTAGAGTAGGAGTAGCCCATGCAATGCAAAAGACAAATATGTTTGTTAGAAATAGGCTCATACAAGTGCATTCGGACAGGCAACTTCCTCAGTGAGAGCGGCACAGCAATGGAACTCAGTACCGGTGATCATCAGGGAAACGGCCAAATACAACATGTTTAAAGCACACCTGAAAAAGTGGCTTTCTAATAATCAAACTTGCCAATATGAAAATTCCTAGACCATGATGTAGAAAGAAATTACTTTGTTCAACTTTTTCTTTGAGAGGATTTAAATCAAAATCTTACATTCATGTTTCTTTAAGCACAAATTAGATACTTTTTTCCATCTTTTTCTTCAAACTTTATAACCACTGTCAGTATGAACTCCAACTTTACTTTCCTCCCAATCATAATGCATGTATCCACTTCCTCCTCCAAATGAAGCATACTTATTATCACATAAACCTTTATATCGCTCCCTCTTTGATGGCACATCTTTCTGCTCTTCTTTTCTTCCCTCCTCCTCTCTGCTTCTCAATCCCCTCCTCAGCTCCTCTTTGTGTCTCCCAGCTGGCTGTTTAAGCGCTGTTTGCCATCTGATGTTCCTTAGAGAGGTAATTAAAGCCTGGATCACACGCTCCATGTGTGGAGGTGTGTGCGCGCACTGTAGAGAAACATATTCATTTCATTATTGCATTCAAACCTCAAGTCCTTAAAACAAACAAATGTATATATTCAGTCAGGTGTTACAAAATCCTTAGATTAATCAATGCCATGTTGTTATTGGTTTGTGATTGTTGTGAGTTGTGGGGCACCTGTGTCATAGATTTACCTCTTCTTTACATTTCAGAATACAGTTAATCAAAATATTGTTCCTTTTTAAAGTCTTTCAAATATGCATGTTAGTTTTTCCTTTACCAGAGTTCAAAGCTGCCCCACACTGATATGAAGCACCTTTGACTTTAGCACACTCATTCCAACCAGAATACAGAAAACCATTTCGCAGCACCACACAAGCTGCACAGGCTTTGAATTAGTGAGACAAATAGAAAACACAGTTCTCGTGTTGAATACATACGCAATTTTTCCTTCTCTAATCAGTGATGAATAAGTGCAGAACAAACTGTGCTACAAGTATAAAGCTGTTTATAATTCTGTGCCACGTTTTTACACTATAGAATAATTCAACTCTAATTGAAAATATTCTAACGATTCAGAATACTGTAATTGGACCATGTAACTGAACATGTCACAAAATACATTTTATGTTTTGTGCAGCATTCTTTGACTAGGGATATCAAGATTACTTGGTTATTCGAATAATCGTGATTATTCAAGTCATAATATAATGGTGAGATCTGAAAACGTTCTACGTACTGTATTATACTTTTAATCTGGCGGTTTTTGTAATATTTACTGTCATTTATCATTCAGCATAAAAAAGTAAATGCTAAATACTCCTGCTATATATACCACACAGAATTACTACACTGTGGTAGTTTAAGTAGTTAAAGGCAAAACACAATGTCCCCCATTGAGCTACAGCTGTGTTCATCTATTTACATAGTCATAATGTTGTGCTAAATCATTGTATAGCATCATACAAAGGATTGACTTTTGTTTGTTTTAAATTGCTAAATTTATTATTGCAATAAAACTAAACTGTATGGCTAATTTGCAAATGACATAAAATAGTACAATGTGGCCGTTGCACTCCAATGGCTGTAATAATTCAAGTGTGGGGTGATTTGGCTCCGAGCTGCACTCTGGGAACAAACAAGCATCCATCGCCATCGTCTGTCCCACTGTTTTGATTCATCTCCAGCTCTATCTCCACATCTCTTTTGCCCTGTCTGGTCTATTACTTGTTTGCTTGTCTTTCTGTCATTACTTCCATCGGAGCCACACCCTCGACACTCCCCTCTCCATCCATCACCCCGGGGGGCCCAGTGAGAGAGAGGAAGAAAGAGCGAGGGAGAAACTGTGAAGGCGTCAGTAAAGAGTCTGTGTGAAGACAGCGAGGAGATGTACGTTGAGCTGGATCACTTTATTGAGGATGCGTCTGCCTCCTTGGAAACCTAATTTTTTTCTGTGAAGATAAAAATGTTGTCATGTGTCATAAAGTGAATTGAACAGGACATGAGCTCTGTCTGATGAGTGTCTGCAGAATGAGTAATGGCCATGGCCAGACGGATATTGGATCAGTTTGTGGATGACGTTTTTTGATGTGTAAACAATCATGAAAAAATCTCACTTTGAATGGTCACAATTTGCAATTCCTAGAGTTTCAAGTTTCTAGAATTTAATGTCATTGAACAAAATTTTGTAGATTCTTTTAACAATGTTTACAATTGTAAAGTGCAGATATGCAGAATGTAAACATATACATTAACGCAACTTATAACCTTATAGCTCGTGAACAAGGAAAACAAAACAATGCTAATCATGTACTTTAAACATCCACAAAGATGTTCTGAATTGCATGGAATTATTGTATTTGCTTTCAAGTTCAGATTTAAGTTTTCTTTCAAATGTTAATGCTCCTGGACAATGATTTAAGCATACGGTAAATTGCAAAAAAAAAACACAATTGTGAAATGAAATATATGTCAAAATTGTTGAGGCACTTATACTATGTATAATAAATATGTATATAAACAGACAATTTACACCAACATATATCTACATACACATACTTACTAGTGTTCATAATATTTATCATTTTCGTGTGGTCCCAGTTATACTATAAGTGTGTTTCCAAAGCGCGTTAACCACAGTGCATTATTGTTTGGTGTGTTTTTTCATTACTGCTCATGAACAGATTTCTAAAGAAAGATACCATATTTTTTTTCTATTTGGCAAATTGGATTTTGGGATTTTCGTGAGCAGAAATGGAAATACAAATACGGCCATGTCCAAGATTTGTTTTGCCAAAACGTGAATGTGCTCAAACTCCACTATAATACACTGGACTCTGCCCAGTGTTTGTCCAGCAGAGACACGATCAACAACGCACAGTATACTGGACACTATCTTAAATCTGCATTTTTTGTTCTAATAGTGAAGTTAGATGTGAAAAGAAATGATGGAATAAATGTGGATCTGAAACAATGCCAGGACATCGGCCAATTTTAAAGCAAACACAAACAAAGGCTTTTCAAAAGATATAGGGAGAAGGAACAAAAGAGCCACTGTGTAACACTGTGTCTTGCAACTTATGAATTATTAAGTGAAGTAGTGTTAAGTATTATTTTCGTATGCTATTGTACAGTTTTCTATGACTTAATTGACATCAAGGTTAGGACTAAAATGTTTTGACTTCCTGCTCTTTTGAACATATTGAAATGTATTGACTGTATTGGTTAACTATCATCACCGTTGCATGATGATTGATGATTATTTAACATTATGTGTTCGAAATACAGTATAAATTAAAAAATGTTATCAAAGGAGGAAATATGTACTTATAAAAGCTATCTGACTAGTTTTTTATCGCAAACCTTTTGAGCACATTGCTAGAATTTACAGCACATGCATTTACTTTTGGACGCATGCACTGCTTTACAACAGCTTCGTCAGCGAAACAGTGGTTGTGCAGTGCTGCTTTTAAGGTTAAGGTTAAAGAACACTTAATTGTCCTGTAGGGAAATTTGTCCTCTTTTTACTAAATAATTAATGCGTGAAAATCAAAATTGACTTATTTACCAGACGAAAGTCATACACCACAGCTTTAAAGAAGTTAGTCTAACTGAAGAGTTAAAACTTGTCCAAATCTTCAGTGCTCGCTTCGGTAAGGCATCAGCATCACTTTGGCATGGGGAGGTTGTAGACAGCGAAATGTGATGCTTGTTGAGGTTTTAAATCCATATTTATACACACACACAAAAGAAAAAATCTAATAATAAGGATTATACTTATCTTGGCTCCTTAGTTTGCTGTTTTGTTTCCATAGCTGTTTCATGGTAGTGCTAATTATATCTATGTTAGTTATACTATGAGAGGAATGCACCATGAAAGACAGAGTTGAAGAGAGTGAGAGAGAGCTGCCCAGGCTCTGCCACTTTAAGTGTAAGTGTTGCCATTAATTACAGTTGAATGACAATGTGTCTTTCAGGTGTTACCGTGCAGTGTTATGGTGAAAAGATAAGTGTATAAGTCACTTGCAAATTATAGGAATAGTTAAAAGTCTTTGTTATGAAAGTCAAATGAGTTAAGACAAGAGATCACATTCACCCTGACGAATGTGGGGCACTGTTGAACCCCAAATAGACAAACTATTACCACCAAATTAATAAAGACATGTTCGAAAAGGAGTAGGTGAAAGTATATTTGTAATTCTAACCAGAGTCCTCTTCTTTACCTGCGATTCCTGGCCTTCTTTTTTTGGAAAGTGGCTTGCAAATTTAGTTTTTTGAGATTTTCTCCTAACAGGCACTATTCAAGTCATAGAATAGCTGAAATGCAGTCTTTTTCCATGTCTGTTTCATAGCAATATACCCAATAATGACCGAAATAATGCCTCAAAAGCAGTTATTAAAGTTGAATATACTATAAAAAAATATGCACGTCTCATTACCACTAACTCACATTAAACATTTAACTAATTGCTTATTTTATAAACTTATTTTTGTGGAGTTTGGATCGCTTGTTTTGAACTTTTTTTCAAAGGCTCGTTGCTCTCTGAAAATCTGGGAACCCTGAGTCTCTAACCCAATGAGCTGAGACTTCAGATGCCGGACAGACTTGAATGTGGTGTAAATTAATGAGGGACGTCACAATCCAGTGGCCCACAGCGCCCAGTTTAACAGCCACGCCAACAGATGGAAACAATGAGAGGCAAATGAAGTGGAGGATTGCACTGGCCACCACTCCAAACCACAGCAGCAACAGGGATCAAGGCCAATCAGCACCTCGGACAGCTCCCTCCCCTAACAGCACCATGGACAGCTCATCACAGCCCGGAGTCACACCTAAACCAAACACAGGCTCACAGCAGATTGAGCCACTGTCAGACAGCAGGGGTGCCATCTCCCCAGTGAGAGGATGTGAAGTTGAAAAATGGGCAATGCCTAATGAGGGTTGAATTTAATGAACACTTTTAGTTTTAATAAATTGTAGTCTGACTTTAGAACATAAAACTCTTCTACTACTACTTCCTCTCAAATGAATATTGGAGTCATTGCCCAATTTTTTAAACTCTCTAATCAAATATTAAGGTAAACCGATATATTTAAGGAGATATACTGTGACAAGTCAACTTTAATGAGTTTTTAATCTTGTAGCAACAGTGTTTCCTCATCATTAGTTTACTCAAAGTAGAATTTTTTAAATTTATTCGTGCATGTTTGACTAATCCTGTATTGTTCTGCAACGGAGGCTCGAGTGCTTAGAAAATTCCTGTTTTCACCTACCTCCCTATTCCCGCCCACATCCCTATACTTAGCTGTGATTATTTAAAAAAAACAAACAAACACTGCTTTGTGATGGCGAAATGTTACTATGAGGAGGCGAGGCTTATCAGTCCTGCAGTTTTGAACAGGAAGTCAATGGTAAAAATGTCTAATAGTAAGCTATTTTAGATTCATTTAACAGTTTATAATGAACAAAATGTAAAATAATAATCTGCATATGGTTTAGTTTATTACTAAGTACAAGAAACAAACCAATTTAAACAGATATACTCTAAACTAAATTGGAGTGGAGCAAGTTACTGGTTCCGGCAGCTCTGAAAACACAGTAAAGTGCAGAATTAAATAAAAGATTCCAGGAATAAGGATGTTTACCACCTTGACAATGCCTGACCTCTGAGTTGAATTAAACCATCACACCAATGGAAAGCCTCTATGTCTAAAGAATCTTAAGCTGTGGGAGAAATGGCCTTGTCCAGGGGCACGCTTGAATGAATGCAATTGTTATGCTATTGTATAGACGGTGAGAACGCTTTCAAGATGTTTCGAGATGGAAGTGAACGAAGCACTCGGGATAAGGATCAAGAGGCAAGAGCAAAGCAAAGCAGCAACGTGACGAAGAGATGGAACAGGGAATGAGATTAAACGAAAGAGTAAAATATCTGGAGATTCGCGGTGAAGTATGCCAGTGATATTAGCCAGGGTGAACATGAGGACAAGTAGTTTTTCTTTCGAGCCTTCTGTCGTTTCCTTGGCAGTCTGGCTTCTCGAATTGTTCCAGTTTGGCAGAATCACTTTGTACTCAACCTCGCTTTCTCACTCTCTTTAACTTAATGTGCAAAATAAAAGCGCACTTAGAGCTTTAAATTAATGAACGTACGGTAAAAAGAGAACCACTTTTGGGGTCATCTTCTGCTACTGTTTGTGGAATCCGTAGCGAGTGAAATATTCTGGCATATGCGATGTTCTCAAATCTTTTTCAAATTGGGCTTTCTAAATCTGTCTTAAAGAGCGTATTAGTTGTGGCAAAAGTCATAATCTCAAATAGTCACTTACCACATCTTTTTGGACACATGTTGTAATGACATATTCACAAACTCTGCTGTGAATTTCTGTGTGTTCTGACAACCGTATTCTTTGCGTTGCTTGGATAAAAAGAAGTTGTCTAAAGTGACAAAAATGACAAGAACTCAATCCAATAATTAACAGCCGGGGAGAATTTTGTCACAAATCAATGTATGCTAAAGCAGTGACTGACAGGTGACAATGACTGCTCAATTGTGTATCGTTTTATTGTTTTGTGTAAGCCTTCTCTTTCTGCAGTTGAACCGATCAAGCATAGCAGAATATTTGAAGTAAACAACAAGGAATGACACCTGTTAAAATGAAGTGGGCAACAAGTCGATCGAGAGCATGGCAATCTGGGATAGAAATAATCCATCAATCACAACTGTTGATTCATATTTCTTTCTATATTCTGCTAGAGTATTATTAGAGCCCGAGCACAGAAAGTGCGAGCGGGGAAGACTCTGTCATCAAAAGTTGTCAAATGATTTTGTATACGTTTCTGGGTTTGGTCAGTCGTATACCACTCAAATGAAACTACCGGTACTCAAAGTTGTATTTAGTGTGATTCATGTATGTTTGAGTAATCTTTATTCTCCTGTGTTTTTATTAAGTTGTTTTAGATCATTATTGCAATTAAATGTCCAAAATATAGCATACTGATCCACAGCATTGAACTATATAGCAGAGAAAAGCAAAAACAAGTTGCTGTAAATCTATCTATTGGACTTGTCACAATAGATTTGTCACAAACAATTTTGTGGTAAGAAGTGGAATAACATTTGTTTATTATGGTGTGTGGTGCTCGTACTGTTAAAGTTTTTACTGTGCACTGTGCCAATAATTCCACCACCACTATTAAATATAAAATGTATATAGTAGTTTAGGAGATTTCCTGACTCCAGACCCATGGAACTTCTCTACGTGTCCAGCAGTGAGCTGTAGAGATTTGTGAGCCACTGCCACCTAACCAAGAACTATATTTATGGAAACAATTATTTAACAGCTTTATTTGTTTGTTTAACAAAGGATAAAACATTAACCTTTGTACTTATAGCAATGGAGGGAACTATAATGAGTATGCAATTGCATCAATAAAAGCAGCAATACGTTGTGTCATTCAGTCTTTCTCTAAAAGAATGAGTTTGTCTCTTTGGAAATAAGTGCTGTTTATTCTCAGATGTTTTCCTGCCCTCCCCATTTAACGCTTTAAAACTGGCTTTATTTGTCAACTCTGCTGTAATGTATGACAATTTTGAATCGTATCTCAAGCCAGGTTGGAAATGCAGTCTTCCTACTGAAGTGCACCCTTCCTCAGTCGCAAGAGTTATGAGGAGCACCCTTTATCACTGCTTGCAGTTTGCAGGATCCAGATTAATTTCTCAAAGATAGTGCTTTGTCATTCAGGTTGAAGTGTTAGAAACAGGAAAACGTTAGGGATTTTTAAAAAGCCTATAATACAAAAGTCAAACACTATTGCCAGCACTTGTTGGAGTCAAGCAGTGGTCAATATCTAATCAAAAATGTAATTAGAAAAGAAAGACATTTTTTTATGTTAGAACTTGCCCACAGGATCCAACAGACTATTTGATTATTTTCAGGATGGACAAAATATATTGTGCTTTTTCAGAAGTAAAAACATTTATTTTTGGGCTGCATGGCAGGAATTTGACCCGCAATCGCCCTACTTCTTTTTAGCTACAAGGTCACACAGTTCACTTCCTCCTCCAGAGATTCATTTACTTTTACATTTTTTCTTTCATTAATATCAGCCATATTCACTATAATCATATCTTTACCAGTAAGTAAATTGTGCCTGCATCCCCTCTCCAGCCTTTACTCATTTCTAAGTCAAGTGTTCCGGGCCACTCAAGTCCAACAAGGTAAAAGATTGCCTGAGTTTGTCACAGAGCAGTTTGCAGCAGTAGTGGAAGATTGCTCCCAGACGAGGGACTATTTTCTAAGAATCTCCCCTGCACCATTTGACTCTCTATGTGTTTCATTTGATTTGGCTGGATGGATATATTTCCGTACGGCTGGTGACTGTGAGTTTGTACTTTTGACCTCTCCTGTGATTAACACGTAGTGCCTGATCTGCGACGTGTGCGGGGAGTTTGAGACATGGAGCGCTTGACTGAGAGGACAGCTGTCAGAGGAGGGCTGCAGCTAATGACGGCCATGCATCACGGTGTGTTGGTAAAGTCGCAAAGGTTCAAACACGGACCAGACAGGAGTAAACCAAAACTAAACCCAGACTAAATCACTGTAAACCTGCAGGTGGTCAACCCGTCCAGAGGTCAGGTACATTACAACAGTTAACTTTGTGAAGACATTCTACTTTTTGGAGAATATTGTGGATTTATTATAGTGTTTTTGTTTTTGTTTTCATTCAGATTAGATTAACTTCAAATTAGAAATCAGATGTTATGTCCTCTTTTTATTTTTACTTGAGTAATATTGTCTTGAAGTTGCGTTACTCCTACTCGAATGCAATTTATGGCTACTCTATTCACCTCTTATAACGTCATGAAAGTAAATCAGAGCTAAAACACAACTAAACTCAACCACATTGACATGATTAAACAAGGGATGAAGTTGGTGAATCTTGCATTTTGATGGGAGTACATTGAATTATTATTTTTTTCCATACTGTATATAAATAGGTGAAAAACTTCCTCTCACTCCTTTTTGAACATGTGAACTTAAAGCCCTGTGGCCTATGTAGAGAATATTTTATTTTGACCTTTGCTCCTGCTAGATCGTTATTTGTGACACAATTTGTGACTTAAGTTTGCGTGTTTGAAATAAATTCAATAATATTATAATTATGAAACAATTACCTGTTAATATCTATTCCCAATAACTGTTTGAAGGCATATAGTTTGTATCTTTTTAATAATAATAACAATAATAAAGCCCCACATATTGATTTTTTCCATATTTATTTTTTCCATGCTCTATCCCACGATCTGGCCTTTAGCGTGCAAGAGGAGCTGACATAACAAGTGAATTCCTCTTTGAGATGAATAAAGTTCTTATCTTATTTGTGATCCACTGTGCTGCCCTGTTGTGTGTGTGATATTCGGGCCCATACGTCATGCTCCTGTCACGCCGCTGGCCCTACACTCGTGCGCACATGCTCACTCGCCTGCAGCCTGACAGTGTGTCACAAAGCTTTCTAATTGTGGTTAAAAGATGGCAGGTCAGAGTCAGCCCAATTCATCATTCAGCCGCCGCTCTCACACGAATGCAGATCCACAAGTAGGTTACGCCTGGTGGCAGACGCTCTTAACTCTTCACTTCACTGCACAGGCCGGGGCAACACGCCGTCAAGGGAAAACCTGTTGTGTTTGTTTATTTTTCTACTCAACAAATTAGTGATAAAATTGGGTCAGTTGTGGTTTTAACGCTCCCTAAACAAACCCCTTAAATGTGACACAATTAGTCATGTTTTACAATAAATGATGTAATGTGTATCAGTCTGGACAGCATGTTGTCCTCATTTTAGTGGGCCAACAGAAAAGTACTATTAAGTCTGGGTACACTAAAGCTTTTCTGATGGATGCCTGGAATGTTCCACAGTATGGCATTAAAGTAGCATAGCGTAAGGTTTCTGGGAGCGAGCATGCCACCCGCTTGATGATCTATGCAGATGGAAAGTTAAAACAAGACTTGTTTTAACTTTTTTTTTAAGCTCTCCGCGGAGCTCGATAGACTAATTTTATACATTTTTGAATGTTCAAAGTCAAAACATCACCATGGAAACAAGCAGGTGACAGATTTTGTAGCGCAATAAGCAATGATGTTGTGTATGTTGTAATGAAATAGATGTCTTCACTTTAGTCTATATTTTGGACAGAATCTTTCACAGTGGGGCTTTAAACGTACCTATCTCCATGGAGACAATCAAGTGATGCTGCCATGCCAAGTCTTTCAAGATATGTTTGAAATAAAAAGACCTCTAATTTCTGAGCAAGATGAATACATTTATTATATTAGAATGGAACATTCCAGGCAGAGCAATTCTATTTGCAAGCTGCTGGCGGACCCCATTAGAAAAGTTACATAGCGCACCTTTAATCATATCTCTGCTCATTAGCCATGACACCAAACCCTTACAGTTTGCAGTCATCAATAATCAGTGCAGAATATTTTGTAGCTTGTCAGTATTTGGTTGAAATGAAGCAGTAAACGAGCCACATTTTACATTATTATGCTGTTATGATGTTTTTTTTTATATACGCCGAAATGAAAAGTCGAGTGTTGAAATGGCAGCCTTCAGAAGAAAGGCTGATCCTTACCCCGCTGTCCTTCCTCCTTCCATCTATTTATTCTCTTCCCATAAGTCCCACTGTATCTGTTTGCACATTTGTTCCATGTTTTTGTCTATCCACGTGCCGCGCATTTGTGTCCCCCCTGTTTTGGATGCTGTTCTGACTTCATTATGCTTTGTTGTTTTTGACGCTCGCCTTTTTGTGAAACGCGAATAGCAATAAAGCCACGATGATACAAGTAGTGTGGGAGGATTGTCTCACTTTCTTCACTGTGATCTAAATTCAGGTGCCTCCATCTTAAAACAGTTATTACATTCCTTCACAGGCAAGAGATTGGGCACTGCCTATTGGTGCGTGTGGGGGAATCGCACTGCTGTGGGTCAAGATTAAAGGATTTCCTGTCGGGAAAGTTGCTCACATGCCAGAAGGGAAGCCAGAGAGCGAGGCAGAGGTTTATGGAAGAGTTACTTTAAAGTCCGGACTTCCTCAGGCCCGTCTGCTCACCTGAAGGCTAACTAACAGCACCAGCTTTCATCACAGTCAGCATCACAGCAAGAGCATTGAGACAAAAGTGAACAGTGACAGTGTGGGGTCCAGTCAGACTTGCGTATATCAGTGTTGGAAGTTTATTCAGTAAATTTTCTTTAAGTGTTGAGCAATACAATTCAAAGTTTCTCTTTAGAAACTGGGTCTACAAAATAAGTCTACAACAGCGTTTTGCTATTGTTTCTTCAATTGCAAGTTTGAAAAGAAATCTGATGTGGTCTATCAACTGGAATACATTCATTTTTTTAATCTATCTATGCCACGTCAGAGATGAGAACAATAGAAAGTTATTGTTCACTAGACACCAATGTCACAATTTTGAATAGTCAGTAGCAAATTACAAATGCTATGATTTTTATTGTGTGCAGTTTTGAGGCTTGTCTCACCAGAATTATTTTCAAAATGCTCTGCGTTCGAAGTGGAGCTGGTGAAAATGTCTGTCTACTGCTCATTAGTGTGAGGGGAGAGTTTAGTGATGTAGCTGGTCCAGGAGAAGCTGTGTGGCGTGTTATTTGGCCGCTGAGGATGGTAACCAATCCCAAGGGTCTGTGTGTGTCTTTGTGTGTGTCTCTATGTGTGTGTCTTTGTGTGTGTGGAGGCAACGCTGTAGGAAATCACCTTGGCACGTGTATTAAATGTTTTTCTTCCTCTGTGTAGACTCGAGGATATTCTCACACGTACAAGCAAACCAGACAGGGAAGCAAACAGACATGCTTATTTCACTGGGCATTCACATGGAGACAGTGTCTAACAGTCGACTTGGCTGCTGAGTTAACATGCGGGCGTTGCTGTCACTGTGTCACTGACTCATGCTCTGACAATCAGGAAGGCCAGGCCCTCAGTAATGTATGCCGCTTCGACTGACATGCTGTTTTCTGTTCTCTCACTTGCTCTGGTGCAACCACAAATGTCTTAAGTCGGGTGTCCATTGCACAGTTATGATGTGGTGTGTGCCAAATTAAAAATGTCTTATTTTGGGGAAAATCTCAAGTCGTGGCTCAAAACTGTGGGTTGTAGGTTTCATAGACAGGGACAGTAAACACAAGTGCTTAATACTCTAATACTAATACAGTTTCTCTTTCATTTACTAACTTTTACAAATGCAAGTACAACCGTATTTAATTCACCACACAGAGCCTAGAGCTTGATATTCACTCAGACAAACCTTTGTGATGGTCAAGAGTCAAGACTGATCCACGTTAACCGTCGTGCAGTGTGATTGTGTGCTGTCTTATGACTTTAAATCCCCCATGTCTTGTTGACACTACATTGCATTGATGAAAACAACAACAACAGAAAAGTGAAGTGGCTTTAACACAATGATCAAGATGCCATGAGATGTTTTAGCTGTTGCTCCACACGTTACTCTTTAAACTCCAAAACTGCCAAAAGGCATCATGTTTGGAGGTGCTCTGATTACACTGTTCTACGCAGTGGAAATACAGATTAAATGAAAAGTATCTATCATTTGGCTTGTCTCAGCATTGTGAAATTGTGTACGGGCTCTGACAATTTGTTGAATATCTCTCCCTCACCTCACTTATCTATCTGTTACAGAAATATAACTTCAGATTTTGACCGATGGCCTTCAAATTGACTTCTATTGTGTCAATTAGTTTGTGGTAAGAACAACTAATTGATGACAGAAGAGCTCAGGTTTGATTCCCATGTTCTCTCCATGTCTTGTTGGGTTTCCTCAAGTCTTTTTAGTTTTTCTCATAAAGTTGAGACATCCTCAAAGTTGAGACATCCACAAAAGAAAAGCCACGTCTAAGTATTACTCAGGGGCCAAATACGGACTTCAGATATTGTTGTTCAGAGATTGTTAACCGTTTGAATGTGAATTGGCCCAGACTACCGTAAGCAGTACTTTTTACTGCAAGTTTAATCAATAATACAACATCAAACCCAATATCAATGAAATTTGAGTTAGTTCTATTTAGATTCCAGACTTGAATAAAGGTGTGGTGGTTCAATCAAACTTCATTGCACCCACTTGAATAATAATAATGTGTCACTATATAAAAGAGCTTGGACACACATGATCTAGGTATACTAATGGCCAATAGTAAGGATTTTGTGGTTATGCCATTGAATTAGAACATTGCAGTGTATTTAAGTCCCATACGCTACAGCCAGAGGTCATACTGAATGTGTGATGTTTATGGCCTTGTGTGTATAGAGTGTGAAGTGTGTGGAGTGAGTGGGCCGCCCGTGGCCATTCCCTCTCAGTCCTCTGTGAGTTGAGGTGCCATCTATCGCTGTACGTCTGAAGATGAAGAAACCAGTGATGTGATGCACAGCTGCTCGGATGCTGCGTCTCTCCACAGATTAGTGTCAAATCGTTCACACGGGTGACTCTAAGTTGATGTGACGTGTAAAGAAGCTTAAGGAAGATTACGCCTCATATTCACATTCATCAAGATAACACCGTAGTTATAGTCTAGTTGTGTTAAAGTCAGTTGTCAGACAAATCGGTGGGAGAACTTTCCAACAAAATACAAAAATACATGTTGACAACTGCAAAAACTTTGGAAACATTTCAGAAAACATCACCTTTTTATACTAATATTGGGTGTACCGTAACTTTCAATTCAAAGTACAATAAATGTCATTTTTGTCAGTTATATAAAATTATGAAATGGAAAAAGCATTTACCCCTCACTCAGAATATCTTTCAGTGTTTTCCCTTCTAAAACCACAGTCATTTTTGGAAGTCTCTAAAACTTGCTTACTTCTACATTGACTTCACACTTTGGCAATTCTCATTAGTGTTAAGTTTTTGTAAAACTTTTAACTTATTTACTTACGGCTTGCCCTGTCGTTGAGTAAACTCCTGTAAACGGCTGATAGAAACTGTGCAACTAGCAACAAGCTTAATTATGTGTTCGCTTGTGCTGTTTATTTATTCAAATCCTCATTAGCCAACACTGAAGCAACAGCTAGATTGTCTTTTATAAGCAGAAAAACACACAAACCCCTGACGATGCAGGATGCTGGTGCGGGGTTCACCAGGCTGATACGCTACATCACTCAGACACTGGGCCTTAGAGCCAGACAATGATGGGCTTCTTAAGGATTTGTTATCAGCCCAATGCACTCTACTCCCACACCTCAACGCCTCTGCTGTGCCTGTGTGAAGACTGGCAGTTTGTTAGTTTTCTTTGGAACTATGTCATGATATCAAATTTTAATGATACAAAGTTTGTTTTGTATCACCACCATGACCAAGCAACTGGTAAATCCATCATTCATCCATTCAAATTTTCTTAATGGAGCACCCTTCCTCTAGGATGCAATTTTACAAAATCTTACTAAACGTTCCGAATGCTAATGCGATATAAAGAGTTTATTAAAAAGCTATTATGTAGCTATTATGTATCAAATATTATGTCTTTTTTATTGTTATTTGCCTTGAAACATGCTCTAAAATACCTTTAACTTCAGCAAAAAAACACCAAAAGATCAAAGAAAAAATATTCAGTCACA